>OX243821.1:23190536-23308036 GCA_945859605.1 Lumbricus rubellus
ATAACAGCAAATGATAATAAATAACAAAGGCCACCGTACAAATGAAAGCTTCACCAGAAATCAACCCTAGTATGATCACATCAAAAAGTATGTTCATATCAAAAGCTAATGTCAAATTACACTCTATTACAACTATCATTGTCCATCCAATACACAAATAATTATAAATCACGGACCCCATGTGCATTAGTGTGTAGGTCGTGGATACTCTACACTACTGTGGCCCAGGCGTCCATACAATTCAATAAATTTTTTTTACGATAAGCACTAGATACTGATATTTTTTAAAGCTTCATTTTAACACCTTTAAAACCTTATGAATATTGGTTATAATATAATGAAAATTGAAGATGCTGTATTAAGTCTCTTGTACATACTTTCCATGTTCATTATGTAAGTCCAAAACTTCTAATTAACGCTTTATTAGAAACTGTGGATTAACATAACATAACATACCATTTTATTCGGTGAACCAACATCGAACAGGTCGTAAATTACATCGTGATTTCGAAGTTATATCAGTTTACACAAGAGACCCTAAAGGGGCCGAAGGTCCAGCTAGCCAGGGCCACCTAAGTGCATTAGGTTTAAAGATGTAACACGGCCAACTTTAAGAAAACACGGTGATATCGTAAAATTTTTGCTAAATATCTTAAATCTCGCGCTATATGGATTTACCCGTGTCAGCACTGAATGAGAAACCACCACTGATCTGATTTTGACTGAGTAGCAGTGTCTGATAAAAGATCACTGGCCACGCTTCATTTTAAGTTTTCAAAGCATCCAATGGTGTTGAAAACAATCAGCGTAGTCATACGTTAAGCTATAGACATTAGACACTCCCAGCTAGCTTGACGGTCAAGAAATACGACCCACTATAGAACGACACGCAGGTCGGCTTTACAGCAATGGGTTCGGTAGCTTAACAGTAATGGCCTAAGTGCTGGATCACTCCTGGTTCGGCCAGGACGGAAGTGGGAAGGGCTATCTTATTTTCATCAGAACCAGAGTCAAGCAACATGACATATCGTATTCGGAATTGTCTAAAATGTATTTGAAGACTGTCAAAGCGCATCTATTTGAGTGGTAATTTATTCGTAGACACTCCCAGCTAGCTTGACGGTCAAGAATAGTCTCACACTTGAGAGATGCCTGTGTAAGCATAATACCTGGGGTTGGCTCATCAGTTTAAAACGTCTTTATGTGATTACCGTGGTCGCACTGGGATCGCCACTGAGTAGGCTTCCAAAGAACGCTATATAAATTCTTGAAATTAATTAAATGAATGAATAACAGGTGAAAAATAAGTCTTTTGACAGCGTTCGGCATGGTTCTGTGTGGAAGTTTATTCGGCAAGGATGGGCAAGCAGCGGCGATATAGTTAGAGCGCTATATGAATTTTTGAAATAATTATTAATTAAATGAATGAATACCAGGGAAACAAGTCGTTTGACGGCGTTCGCTATGGTTCTGTGTGGGAGCTAGGTTATTCATTCGGCAAGGATGGGCTAACGACAGCGAGAGATAGACTTTCTATGTGTCTGCCGATGTGTATACGGCCATGTAGGCGTGCAAGAGTGTATGCACGATGAGCGCATGAATGTGTGTAGCCTAAGGGTTATTTACGTGTGTATGAATGTGTGCGCATAGGCACGTATTATGCCTGTATGTATCTGGAGGTTTGAATAAAAATGTTGATTTCCCATCTTCGCGTTGTACATCGTTGGTGCTTTAGCGCGTAAAAATAACCAAAACACCAGAGTAGTTCAAATTATCCAGAAGGTAAGGGGCAAATTCCCTTTTTGCTCAAATATCATGCCCCATGATCACATAGCATAGTATGAAGTTCAGAAATTGAAGTTTATTATTTATTAGTGCGTGCTAAAGCGTTTGTCCACCAAATTAAGTGGGTATAATATCTCACTCGCAACACTGCCGTGCTAAGCAAAAAGACAGTAACTCAACATGACAAAGTCTGCGACTGGGCTCTTAAATTAAATTAAAGAGCTACTGTTAAAGGTGTCCAACTATCAAATTATAATTATTATTAGCCGTACCAGAGCAACATTATTTATATATCCGGATATTGTTTTGCATCGTCAAAATTATTATAATTATTATTCTATATATATTTATTTCCTTAAACACTAACATAATACAATTATGGGCAATGAACTGAGTAAATAATATACAACATTATTTAGTTAGCAAGGTGGACCCAAAATGGATGGATAATCCCGATAATGTGGAGGGAAGGGGAGGGAGAGAACTCCCAAGGAGGAGATCGATGAGGTCTATGCATGAGATGACGGGGGGGGTGATCCTTGCGGAGATGAGGAAGGCGGCGAGAGATCGAAATACATGGAGAAGGTTGATTATGACGGTCGCTAGGATTCATCGTATCGATAACCAGAAAACAATAATTATAAGAGCAAATCCTTCGCTAATGCAATACTCTTTTCGCCATTGCCGCAGTAAACACCCGTAAAACTATTCCAACATGCGCTAATTATATAAGTAACTCTACGCGAATATTTGGTCGTCGTCTAATATACTTTGCCTTAAAGCAGGGTTGTTTTTAATTAAGGAATTTTTAGAACATCGCAACTCCTTTTCCTTTCCCATCCTGCATGGTAAATTACTTCCATTCGGAGCACAATTATCTGTTTGCTAGTTTTAAGTGTACAGATGTGCTTCTACAACTGCACAAATCCATTAATAACTGCACATTTTGCGTACAACTGCACGTTTAAAAAAGCCTTGTATTGTCGTGAGTTTGAATTTGTATGCGCTTATAGACTTTGATAGAATATCATTTACACTCTTGTACATGTACCGGTAGTTTAAAGAAATCTGATAAGAGATAATTATGGCTGTCAAAATCATCTGAGTTAATACATGTACATTCCAATAGGTTACACCATCATAAGTTGTTTCTTCTGAGTATTTATATGGGGCGCGTTGGTGTAGGCGTATGTTCTGCTTATTTGGAGCCGAAACATTGCGGTTTCGGATCCACCTCAAGCCGCCGCGCACGAACCCTGATCAAGTCCATCACTTGGAATATTAATGCTCGTTCGCTTCGGTGTAAAACTCCGATTTAGTGATCGCGCTGTTTTCTGAAGCACCTCTGAGTAGTATTGTGGAGTGAGCGCTATTACAGAGATGCTCATAAAAACACACATTATATGGTGTGGCGAAAGCGTTGTCCACCAATGAAGTCACGTATTTCTTTGCGATTTTCCCCCATAAGCTCTTGTGCTGTCTACTGCCAAAATGTGTGCAACTATAACCGAAAAATAGTTTTGGGAAGTTGTACACTGTAATAATTTGTTATAACGTTTAGCAACAACATCTTAATGTTCATTTTTTTATCACAAATTAAAACGGTATTGTCACTCCAGATATCTTAGTAGTCTGGTTGATCGCCTTAAAAACCTTTCAAACGTGCAAAACCGATGTTATTTATAAGTAACTTTATTAACATGATCAATAGACCTTGTGTGTATGTGCAATCCTAAACGATGATTTGACCGTTCGCATTGTAAGGTGGAAAATATTAAACTTGAGTAGCCTATGCTTTTCCTTAAGAGACGATTGCTGTGTACTGCATAAGGACATTTAGGAACTTCGTGACATTAATTTAAAAGTTAGCCCATTTAACTGAATAAGATCAGGCAGCAGACACGAGGTACATGCCAGGTCAGAACGTTCTGTTCTCCAGTTTGTGCAAACCGGAGACCACTGTTCGAATTGTTTGGATCTCTGATAAATTTACAAACGGAACGACAAATGTTCGTGCACATGGTTTCGGGCAGAGAAATTTTGGATCTGGGATATACTTTATATCGTGACAAGGGCCATTATTTCGATTATTCAAATCAATTTAGTGTACGATCCGGGAAATCGCCTTAACTCTTTCTTAAAAAGTTGTGTTTGTATGCCGTAATCAAAATAGCTGGTAGCCATTAATTCAGTTTTGACGTTACCGTGTTGAAGACTTCATCTTACTGTGATAATTTTCCCTGGTTTATATAATGGTAACTGTATTTATGTTAAAGGTATGCTGCGCTTTTTTCACGTAAAGCGGCTCTCTTGACGCTGATGTATAAAATAGCCACTACATGATAGAAAGAAAATGCGAAGAATGCGAAAAAGTAAGGTGAAAGTGGGATAGACGGAAGAAAGGAGTGGAAGAAGAAGATGTGGTTGCATAGAGCTCAGGATGACTATATTAATTGGACGGACTAACAGACTCATGCACAAAAATGCACACACCCACACATACGACTGTTTAACCAACCGAGCGAACGTTGCACACCCCTAAATCCGTTTGTTGTCTGTCTTTATATGATTCGGCTTAGTCGCTTGACTCGCTATTCTTGATTTGAACCTACCTTTGATTGGCGTAATTATTATTAGGCCTGCAGCACTTTAATTCATTAATTAATTTAATTCATTGACAAGAGAGCGTGTGTGTGTAGTTGCCGTTTAACGTCACTGTGTGGTAACAAAGACCATTAGCGACGCCATCCTCCTTTATCCACGCTTGGGAGAGCGGAGGATGATCCAGATTTGTCGAGGGCCTATGGCAACAGAGCTTTGAACTTCAAGCATAGTTTGTTTAATATTTTCGGGCCTAGTTGCCCGAATAACAGACTCGCCCGAATTTTGGGGGGCATCCCTTCTGTACCACCGCCTCGTACGCCTATGCATTTATTTAATCATTTCCAAACGTTTTCGCATCATTAACTCTTCCGACCGTCCGTCATCATTCCAGTCGTCGCCTTCGTGGTAATGGTGGTGTTGGTGGTGGTGGTAGCGGTGGGTTCGGTGCTTTGGAGCCGAGAACCGGATGGTTCCAGGTTCGAATCCACCTCAAGCCGCTTCGTAGCGACCTAGATTGAACAAGGCCTTCACTCGCATTGGCTCATGCGCTTCGGCGTTAAACTCCGATGCAGTGTCCGCGCAGTAGTCTCGAGTGCCTCAGAGTAGATAAATTGTTTTGTTGTGTTGCTTGACTCTGGTTTTAAAGAAAATAAGATAGCCCTTCCCACTTCTGGCTTGGCCGAACCAGGAGTGATCCAGCACTTAGGCCATAGTGTTAAGCCGAAACCACTGCTGTAAAGCCGACCTGCGTGTAGTGGGCCGTATTTCGTATAACTTGTACCTGTAATCATTCTGCGGTTTGTCAGATTGAGTCATTAAACGAAGATTATTATTATTTGAGAAATAAATGTAAAATATCGTATATCGTTGGGATAGAATTATAGACCTACATGTCAATATATAAAACTAAAAATATTGCATTTCGGAAAGGTTTATCACAAGTATATAAGATAGAAGCTTAAGTTTAATGACGCTGTGTCATTGCAAATGATGATTGGTGTCACCCTCCTCCCATCTGTTGCTTTTGACTGTCACTGCCATGGTAACCATCAGTGGCAGACTTCTTTTAACGCCTCAAGTAAGTTGGAATTTCAATGCGCAATGTACAGTTTCAAAGTATATAAGCAAATCTTATAACTTTGAAAAAGGTGTCTAAACAACTTTATTTTTATTATTTAAACATCGACTATATACCGTATAAAATGAAGAAATTGCTCTTATTATTAATTTTTGGTGGAGATTATAACAATGCATTGTTCCCTAAGATAATTTTTCGTAAGCTGAAGTTGAAATTCACACTTTTGTTCTGCGCATACAAACATGTTTTGTTGAGCTTACTGACTACTCTATTCCTCAACGCGGTGCAATTGTTCCTTTAGCTCGCTGACGGATGAGACAAGCGCACCGGGCAGGTGTCCCCGATCCTTCGATTCGTTCAGCAAATGTTTTTGTTAAAAGCGTCGCTGAAACGAAATCGTATTAGTGCGTATTTAATCAAACTTAGCAGATTATTGTTTCTACCCTTAGAGGTCTTGTGTTCTCCCAGCAACGAACATACCCACCAGGCTTACACCACCGCGCCCCGCGATTATGTTTAGATCTCGTTGGTACGTATATTTTAGGACTAGCCTGCTGTCAAATTATAATCCAGATATACTGGTCTATGTTAAATTCGCTACGAAAGTTATTTATATCATATTTATATCAATTTCGCGTTCACACTGGCCTATTAAACCCAAGTCTTAACTGATTTTTTGTAACAATGATTGTGTAACGCTAGGGAGAATGGATGATCAAGGAAAACATAACGATTCGTTATATGGTGGGTGGGTAAAAACGACCAATGTTGGCGTCACGTAATTACGCAATGAGCCCTTAGAGAAACCGTGTTCGTTAAACACCTTCAAAACGCTATCAAGCTATTTATATAAACTTAATTCTGCAAAATTGTCTTAATCGACCGGCTTCGTGTATTCTGTGGTACAGAAACGGCGGGAAAGGAAACACTATGGATCTTCGCAATAACAGGGTGACGTTAAACTCGCTACTATCTGGTATAATTGCTCTAAAAGTGCCAGTCAAAAGCTTATATGAAGGAGGAGTGCAGCGATTGTAATCTTCGCTATCAGAATGTCGTATAACTTTGTGGGGCGCGGTGGTGTAGCGGGTATGCTCGCCGCCTTGCAGCCGAAGGGTCGCTGGTTCGAATCCACCTCAAGTCGCCGCGTATGGACCTTGGGCAAGTTCTTCACTCGCAATTGCTCAGCGCTTCGACGTGAAACTGCAATTCAGTGTCCGCTCTGTAGCCGGGAGCGCCTCTAAGTAGAGATCCTCAAGGGGCGCTACAACAAGTGCACATACAAACAAACAATAACTAAGTCCTTTTCTACGTGTATACGCACAAGACTCTGTAAACAATTTGTTAAGCTATTATTTTGACACCTTCGCCTGGAAGGGGGCGGGAGCGCTTGTGCATTTGATGGAGAGCAAGAGGTACCGAGATCGCGCCCCGTAGGGCGTGCGTGCTTTGTGTTTGCGAGCTGCATTGGTAATTAAGAGTCATTGTCTTCTTTTATTTGTTTTAACTGCACAATTGTACATTGTATCGGCTGAGGTCTGTCAAGCTGATTGTTTCAATGCAGAAAATATTATATAATTGGCAGAGTAGATATTTTTGCATATTATACTCGTAAAGTTACTATATACCATAATATTACTAACAGACGTGAATTACAATATGCATGGTTTGCACACCGAGTTGTTATTATGTGCCTGAAACAAAATAATTATTGTCAACGAAGTTGGTCAAGCCTTCCAGATAGTATTTGTCAACAGATTAGATTTCGAACGTAGGCCTAAATCATAAATATGACTGCACACGGCTAATTCTTCTGAAGTACGTCAAGCCCGACCATACAGAACGTGTACTCCGTCGGTAGGCTTTGGCCAGGCCCAAGTGTTTACATAACGGTGGAGAACATGTGGCGCGGACCATTGGCCCACACAACCAATGTGGTGTAAAATGTGTTGACTTACTTATGGTCCTGGCGAAGCTTGCGCCCGCATCAGCCGCTCCTTTATAGATAGCCTCCGATCGACCCTGTCCTGAGCTGTCCTCGTCGCCTCTCCCACGGTTAATCCCATCGTCAGACAGTCCTCCTCCACCATATCCACATATTGGAGTTTCATGATCAAATGGATTGAAGGGCGACTGATCAGGTCTCACCCTCTTCCTCGGATCAGATTTAGCCAGGACTCGAGTCCTGTACAGTTGCCCAGGGGAGACGACGAGGACGTACTGAACCACCACTCCCTACTGGACCATGTGTTATTTTGCGTAAAATAATGTATAATCTTTAAACACCTCTTAAACCATTTTCATATCATATATAAAACAATAACTGAGCGTTGCCTTTTCATCTTAATCCCTAATATCCATTACTTGTTAGAACTATAATTATTATTGTGGGGATCTTCAATTTCGATAATACCATGCAGATGATATTGGATTATTTATGATAACCTCGCCCACGCATTCGTATACATTGCCGTACATAATAATATATACACATTGTGGAGTTGAGCATAAACCATGTAAGCGATCCGAATTTTGATCATTCATTTATTCATTCGTTCATTCGTTCGTTCATTTTTTTTGATAATTTATATAGCACCTCATCAAGAAACCTAATCAGAGGCGCTCTCTGCGCTGGCCTGTTTGATGCTAAGTGTCATTAAGTGCGACAATAATAGCACAACAGCAAGCAAACAATGCACAGTAAGCTGGATGAGTCATTTGTACTTCACCCGCTGTCTGAAATACCATCAACGCTTCCAGGTCATGCTTTTTGCAACATTTTCATTAAGGGAAACTGCATGAACATCAGTGTTATATTCGTTAACGGAAACGATAAGTCGAACTGAAAATAATCCATACCGTTAACGATAAGTATAACGATAACTGAAAATATTCTAAGAACGAAAACTGAACGGAAACGGAAATAAATGATGCCGAACTGAACTGAACTGAAACTGAAATATAAATTATTTTGTGAAGTAAAATAACACTGTTGAACATGTTGGGTACATTGACAGAACCGTCTTGAAATAAAATTTGCCGCTAAAATGATTTCGCTAGATTTCACAATACAATGGGCGATGTTGGTGAAGTTGAGCAAATAGGACAACCACAATTATAACAAAGTAATTTTGATTGTCACTGTTTGCATTCGTTATACCGCCCTTTTCTCCCTACTCAGAGGCGCTCCAGAATGCAGAGCGGACACTGCATCGGAGTTTCACACCGAAGCGCTGAGCAATTGCAAGGTCCCTACGCGTTGACTTGAGGGTGAATTCGAACATCGAACCTTCCGGCCCCAAGGCAACCAATCCACCACTACACCACCGCGCCCCAGAAGGTGGATCTAATGATGCAGAATGCTTTGCCATTGTGCGAATTTAATCGATTGTCTGGCAAGTTGTTTATGTGAGTGGTTGTGTTAAAAGAGTCAATAATTAAATAAGCTTACTGCTGTTCTATCTTGTACTGCGATAACGATCAATTATTAGATTAAAATGGCACATGGTAAAAAAATGACACATTAAACACCTTTAAAATGAAATAACATTTGGTATGTAATACTGGGAAGCGACAATTGTAATTGTGTATGTCAATTTGTTCGACCATCCTCATCCTTGCACAAATGTTAGGCAAGTCCTTCACTCGCAATAATTCTGTCACATTGTTGTTTTTTCTTGCTTGATGACTAGCATGATTGGTTGATTGATTGATTTCGTAGTTGAGTGACAGATCGGTTGTTTGATTGATATGGCTTGGTTTCTGTTTCTTTATGGCACGTGATAGTCAGCAATTGAAAGATTAATGAATGGATTGATTATCTGTTTAATTGGTTTCTAAATTTTACTGATTCGCGTGCCGTAAAAATACATCTTTGACACCTTTAAAACGGTGCCATAGTTGTCATATATAAAGCTAGGGCGCGGACGTTAAATTGTCTTTGTCCAAACGTAGCGGTATCTCAATTCTGTCATAATGGTTATTTATTATTGATTCGTTGATTTATTATGATTGACTTATTGGTTGCATGGTTGATGGATGAGTTGATTGATTGGTCGCATTATTGATTTGATTGATTGATTGATTGATTGATTGGTGTATTGCTTGTTTGGATGATTAATTGATTTAATTGATTGATTGATTGAATGATTGATTGGTGTATTGCTTGCTTGGATGATTAATTGATTGATTGAATGATTGATTGGTGTATTGCTTGCTTGGATGATTAATTGATTGATTGAATGATTGATTGGTGTATTGCTTGTTTGGATGATTAATTGATTTAATTGATTGATTGATTGGTGTATTGAGCGATTGATTTGGTTGATTGTATGTGAACCTGTTAAGGCTGTTATAGTGTTCCTTCAAGCGGTGAGGTGGATTCGAACCTCGAACTTTCCGGCTCCAAGGCAACGACGACACCACTACACCACCGCGCTCCACGATTGATTGATTGACTGGCTGGTGGTCTTTTCCTGTCTGATGACAATGCAAAGAAGGGAGTTTAGTTGGAGGCCGGATGGACTCTCGAATATTATCTACTAAGCCTAAGGGACGGAGTAAGTTAAGTTACAGCTGACACATTTATTTCACACGTAATATTATAATGACATCCAATGCTTGCATCATGAATGTTTTATCTACTACCCTGCTTTGGGCAGACGTTTGGGTATTCGGGTTTTTTGGAGAAAGAGGGGGAATCAAATATTAAAGGCATTTATGATTACAATAGAAACTATATGCAGAAAAATGCGAATTATTTTATGTATCTCAAATACTGTTTGTATTTGGTTTGAAAACACTATTCGACCAAATATGAATAGGCCGTTTAGAGCAAATCGAATATGAATATTTGTTACGGCTCTACGATATAATAATGTCCATGTAATAACGATGTCCATGTGTGTGTTAGGATTTGTTGGAGTACAAGAAGAAGCAGCGTGTGTTACGCGTTCGTATGTTGGATGGATCTGTTAAGACTCTTTACGTTGATGACAACTTATGATCACCGTCTGTTGCAAAATAGGTATCATCATTTTACTTCTTCTAATTAACCGTTACTCTGTGCTCTTTAGTATTGTACTGTATTGCATTGTATGTAGAAATTTACCAAGCGCCTTTTGCAGTGCACATCAATCAGAAGCAATAGTAGCTACATTGCAATCTTCGAGTTGGCTAGTTATTGAATAACTTTTGTTTAATGGTGTAGTGTTTTTGCTTAACGATGTAGTATTTGACTATTCGTGTCCTATCATTATCTAAAAATTTCATAGTGCCCTTATCACAGTATAGGCTATTCAGATGTGTTTTCAGCACCCTGAAGCCCCGACGAAAAAACCTCTTGAGATATTGGTTGAATGCAAGGACCAGAAAAAAATTACTACTTGTTTCGTAATTTCCGTAACTCATAGTGCCACTGGATTTCTTAAAACAGGTGTTTAAATGGACCCAGACTTCAACGACGTAACATAGCCTACTGTCATAGGGAGAAAGATCATTCCCGAGAGGTCGGAGAGGTTCCATCCCACACTTGTGACTGTCTTGGCTTTCCAATCGTATAATTATATACTATGCAGTGTTTAGCTGACTTGTGTAATTATTTGATGCAATGACGTTACTTTGTCATCTTACCCAAGGTCCGTGCTTTTCAGAATTTTACAAGAGGCGATGTAATTATAGACACTTTTAAGATGGTTAAGTTCAATGCTATAAATACGAATACGCTCGAAATGCTATTAATGAGCAGCAGTGTTTATCACTAACCTTTAAAGTTTAAACATTTTAAAACATTTTTAAACCTAACAAGCATATACAGGGTGGCTCAATAAAAAATGTCCCACCGCATAAAATGCAATATCTTCGCAACCGATTGATCTTTATCTGCGAAAATTTTCCATTTTGCAGGGGAATGAATTTCCAACAATCCCTGAAAGTTTCAGTTGAAAAGTGTCATGTTTGCAAAAGTTACAGCTGTTTAAACTTTCAATTCCATTTTTTCGAATATCCGCGGAAAAATGAACGTCACTTATTGATTTCCATGTCAAATCATATCACTTTTCACTACGACCTCCGAATTTCTTTTTGCAGTTTATTGTAAGGTATGATGAGAGTGTCCACTCCATGCTTTAACACGAGCTCGAATTCTTTTTGTGAAGATCAGTATGGCCTTGTTGATAGCGTCCTGCGGCAACTGATCCCACATTAGCATCAATACTTCCTTCAGCTAGCCAATGTTCTCCAACTTGGGATGAAATTTTTTGCAGCGTTCCAGCATAGCTCCGCTGACGTGATAAGCAAGAGGGCTAAGGTCTGGCGGGGTTGTTAGTCACCTTTGCCAATAAATTTACTGCAGTTGATGGCAAAAATAAGGTAGCGTCATCATAATCAGCCCTTGCCGTGCGAGCAAGCAGGCGCACCGTCCTGCTGGAAATTAAAACCAGATGTTAGAGCATGCCCGGTCTTCATTGAGTCTGGGCAAGAGAGTTCAGCGATGAGTTTGACATTTAGTCTATTGCATGGAATTAAATGCAGTCTTTTCTTGCAGTCGTAACACACGCCAGCATAGCTGATGCTGAAACCACGATGTGCTTTGCAAACTTGAACCTTTCGATTACTAAGCGAATTTGGTGAAAATCACGCTTTTTCCGTCAGACCAAACGACCACTTCCTGCCTCTCTTCCGACACATGATCTTCGTTACATAAATACGTTTGCTGATAGCCTTCATTGTGCTCAGGCTTCACTTTTCATTGGGAATTTTGCCATGATCGCCCGATGTCCCAGTCTCTGATCACGCAACGTTTGAATTCACATTTTATCTTCCGCAGAAACTTTGTCCATGACGTTCAGTATGGGATTCACAAATTGAGACTTTAATATATAAAATATCACCAAATACTAATAGCTTGCTTCATAAACAGCTTCTTTATAGCTCGTAGTGAGGTCATATGACATTATCATCACTTTGTTTGCTGTAATTTGCAAGCAAATCTGAAAGAAATCGCATGTATTGGAACGTGATTCTGCGGAAATTCGAAAAAATGAAAAACTATTTTTGCACAGCTGTAACTTCTGAAGTTATACAGATTCATTATTGAGATTTTCAGGGTTTGTTTTAAATTCTTTCCTTTATAAATCCTGATATTTTCATAGAATAATTTCAATCGGCTGCGGAGAAATTGCATTTTTGCTGGTGGGACATTTTTTATTGAGCCACCCTGTAGATCAATTAATATTAATTCAAGCAAAATATGTGTTTATGTTGCGATATAATAGACACCTTTAAGATAGTAAAATCAATGCTATACAAAGGAATAGGCTCGAAATGCAATTAATCTGTTCCTAACCTTTAAACATTTTGTAAACATTTTTTAACCTAACAAACCTAGATCAATATTAATTTTTATTTATGTTGCATATATTATAAACTGAACTTATACATAAAACCGTTGTAAAATTGGTCATAATTTATTATATGTAACATGCTGCGTTCTGCCAGCCTGAAGTTCTGGTTATACGAAAATTGATTGATTGATTTATTGACCGACTGACTGTTTGGTTGATTGATTGATTGATTGATTGATTAATTATAACAATTCTCATAATTGATCACCAAAACAACAGTAATAATTATTGGCATGTATTGAATATTTTCAGGTCTTTCGGAATCTCACCAGCTCTCTCGTACATCGTCACGACCGAAAGCAAAGCCGCGGGGGACTGCGCCTGCGATCGCAGTCGCCAACGGTGAGGCCGCTCCGTCTGGGACCCCCATCGGCATTGCAGCCGCGGTTAAAGCTGGCGTGGCGCTGGAGCCAGTGACGTAGTAACTCTGTTTAAATATGTGGGGAGGGAAACGGCAATGCGTTGGAATAAGTATAGATTTTATCCAGGGTTGTTTTTAAGGAATTTTTATAACTGCACAACTCCTTCCTTTCCTTCCAATCCTCCATGGTAAATTACTTCCAATCGGAGGACAATGACCTTTTTCTGGTTTTAACTGTATGCAAAAGTGCTTCTACAACTGCTCAAATCCATTTGGAACTGCACACTTTGAGTACAACTGCACGTTAAAAAGCCCTGATTTTATGAATTCATTGAGTAAAACAATGCTAGAAACTTCCACTATTATAGGCTTAAACTATGTGTCGCGTTTTTACCGTGTGTCGATTCAATCGATTGATTTATGTCTGGCAAGCTAGGAGTGATTATGTTAAACGGAGAGTCAATAATTAAATTCTCATGTTCTATCTTTTTTATTGTGATAACGATCAAATACATTAAATTAACACACGGTAAAAATTACACCTTGCACACCTTTAAACCAATATCATTATCTGGTATGTAAAACTGGGCAGCGGCAAATGTAATATTCTTGTATTATAGATGCCTTAATCAAGTCCTTCACTCACAATAACCTGCCAAATTATTTTTCTTCATTGATTACTAGCATTAGCATGATTGATTGATTGATTTCCTATAGTTGATTGACTGACCGGTTGATTGATTGATATGACTTGATTTCTGTTTCTTTATGGCACGTGATTGTTAGCTATTGTTTGATTTATAAAACTGGTTATTTATTTTATTTCAGGTGTGACAAATAGCGACTGTAATTATTGGTTGTGACCTGCATATAGGCCGGTTCACTTGGTGCACTGGATGACCGACGCACTTTGCACGACACCGGTAGACTCTATAGCCTAGGCCTAGACTATGACTGTGACCGATGATTGGTGGTCTGTCGGAAAGCGTGGGTGGTGGAACCGGTTTAAACGAGTGAGGGTTTGGCTGGTGTGGATATATAAGAAGGTGACTCAGGGCTGGGAGGGTGGCAGTTCGAGGCTCGACGGACAGAGTAAAGACGTAGGATTCGATTCTCAACGGACTGAGATAAGACTAATGCGTAGTTCTGTAGTGTCGATTATTTTGAGTAGATTTAGGTTTTCGTTGTTGTTCGCATTTAAATTGTTCGGTTTTTAATAAAACGTTTGAAAATCTTCACAGAGAGATGGACAGAGCGACTGAAGGAAGGATGTACGCGACATAGAATAATGAATAGATTGATAATCTGGTTAATTGATTTTTTTGTAGTCAAACAGATTCGCGTGCAGCAAATGGACACCTTTAAAACGGTGTTATAGTTGACATATATATGATTATGGCACAAAATTGTGAATTGCCTTTGTCCAGAATGACTATCTCAATTCTGTATTATGTTTGCCATTGATTCGCTGTGTAAACTAACTTCGTATAACGTATTAATGGTCAGCTAATTATTATGCAAGAGCGTACAGGTAAGTACGTAGGCCACAACTCGCACTCCTATCAAAAGCCTATCTCAATCTAAGCGTACATCCTTCCTTCAGTCGCTCTGTCCATCCCTCTGCCTCTCTCTGTCTTTCTCTTTGTCTCTCGCTCTCCGGCAACAGTAACTTTCCCGCCACTCAGCCACCTGGCCTACCTTACCTGTCAGCTAATTATATGACAACTCGCACTCCTATCAAAAGCCTATTTCACTCTTAGCGTACATTATTCCTTCAATCATAGTGTCCCTATCTCTGGCACTCTCTCTGTCTTTCTCTATGTCTGTCTCTGTCTCGCTCTCCGGCGTCAGTCCGGCAGCAGTAACTTTCCCGCCACTCAGCCACCTGGCCTTCCTTACCTGTACGCTCTTGCATAGTAATTAGCTATAAAATTAGCTTACAGGGCTAATGTCCGTTCCCTGACGCTGGGAACTGTGGCCTAATTGTGTTAATAATGTATTTGGTAATGATGATACCATGCACGCATTTAAATATACGGACATTTCAGGTTCATGCAGTTGCATGTAATAGACAATGCGAGAATTAAATTCGATATTTTATCGACACCTTAATAACGGTTTCATTTAACCTTTATATTTTGTTTTCTCGAAAATCATCTAATGATTATTTATTCCAATGTTAAACTCAAAGGCTTTGACGATGGGCGTAGATTGGAGGTCGGAACAGAAACTATAAAATGCATTAATTTTAGTACTTTTGAAATTTATACGAACACTTTTGCGATCAATTTTCCTTACTCTTGACTGTGTTAATTAAGATAATAATTATGTTCTAACATGCAGCTAAGCCATAATAATCATATAATTTGTGTGAATTCTGTCATTAAATTAAACTGCTTAAATTCTTAAATAATTATTATTATTTTGAGCTTCTTGAACAATGGAAATATAAAAAAAATAGTCTATGATAATTAGTGGTAAAAGGCGGGAGAAGCATCTCATTTTTTGCGTGGGCGTTAGTGCGTGGGCGGTGCGTAGGCGGGAAAAGCAGCGATTTTTTTGCGTGGGCGTTAGTGCGTGGGCGGTGAGTAGGCGGGAAAAGCAGCTCATTTTTTGCGTGGGCGTTAGTGCGTGGGCGGTGCGTAGGCGGGAAAAGCAGCGATTTTTGCGTGGGCGTTAGTGCGTGGGCGTGCGTAGGCGGGAAAAGCAGCTAATTTTTGCGTGGGCGTTAGTGCGTAGGCGTGCGCGGGCGGGGAGAGCAGCGCATTTTTTGCGTGGGCGTTGGTGCGTGGGCGGTGCGTAGGCGTACGTGGGCGAGAGAAACAGCGCAATTTTTGCGTGGGCGTTTTTGCGTGGGCGGGAAAAGCAGCGCGTTTTTTTGCGTGGGCGTTGGTGCGTGGGCGTTAAAGCGTAGGCGTGCGTGGGCGGAGTTACAGGGCGTTCGATTGACATATGGAGACATAGAGTAAGTGGACTAAAACTTCTGTAACTCTCATGATAATATCCCAACTCGACTTGAATACAGCCATCTTGTGCATAATGATATTTTTAGTTTTATAATTAATCTTCATTATGATCATATAAAATGTCGAAATATGCGAAATTGCGATGCCTTTAGCGCCTTCACCCCAGAAGCTCAATTATTTACGGCGATGATTGAAATACATTCAATCAATCAATCAATCAATCAATCAATCAATCAATCAATCAATCAATCAATCAATCAATCGTTGAATATTCTTACAGGAAAACGTTGCTGTCCTATTTCATGAATTATGAGAAAACTTAGAGAATGGATGACTTTAGAACTAACACACAGTAAATCATTGACGCGGTTGTTTTTTTAAGGTCATATCCAATGTCAAAGATCGAATAGATAATAAAAATAGCTTGCAATAGAGTAAAAAAAATCGCTACATTTGGCATACGTTTGCTACAGCTTAAAAGTTCCACTGCAAAAAACCTCTTGCATTAATATAAATTATTATCTTTTCCAATGTTGATTATATTATTACTAATGCTAGCAATAATAAAAAAACACAGTCAATAATAATAACGAAAAGAATGTTTATAAATATGATGATGATGATAATAGTAATAATAATAATCCAAACAAGTAGTTATAAAAATAATAACCTATAAAAATAAAAGCAGAATTATTAAAAGTAGAATTTTTTAAAATAATAATAATCATTAACAATAATAACAATGCGACATTCCTTCAAGCCTAGAAGACTAGGCCACATAAAAAGTACAATTAAAATAAAATAATAAAATTACGTTCAAATCAGATCGTAACTGACTGAAAGCAAAATATTTCAGTCCCGCAGAATCAGATCAAAAATCACTGTCAGATCAATACACACATTAAAAACCGTTGTGAAAAGAATAAGAAAATCAACAATCACTAAACATAAAAGATCAGCATTTCCTTGCATACCTTCCATAGCCTCACATACGTCTGATAAGAACAAATGAATGCGCAGCTCATTAAACACCTTCTAAAACGTATTCAAACAATATACAAGTAGCTTCAGCCTTCAAAACATTATTTAAATAGCATTAAGTCTTGATTTCAGAGCAATTGTGTAAACATTTCTTTCAACAGCCATGACTTATAAAAATAATTACATGCGTAGGTCGTTAGACACCCCATAAAACGCACTCAATCTCCATATAAGTACTTGCATGCAGCCTCTTCAAGACCTTACATGCGCGGCTGTCACACCACAATAGCGCCAAAACTTTGTCACAGTCTCAAATATTATCCTTAAACAGTTAAAATTTCAACAATGTCCTCTAGAACGCGGCCGTTAGCTGTCTCCCTGTGCTGGTCTGCATTTTCTTGTTGGTTTTCGCGAATACAACGATGGAAAGGATGATCGTAGCAATTCCATTGAGTATCAAAATGATGAGAGCCACTATCATCAATCCAAACGACCAACCAAACGGAACCATCGCTGTTGAACCACGAAACTTTGCGCCAAAGATAATGATTGCTATCAACTCAATGATACCTAAAAATATTCAATCATTCAATTATTACCTGGTAACGCACATGTCACAACACCAGAACTATCAACAGCAACAACTATATATAACTTTTCTTAAACTTATAATTTAATTTTATACGTTTAAAAGGTGTTTAACATTATTGGAAATATACCACCAGACGTGGTAACCTGTATACGTCATTCAGTATCATTACCAAGTCACACCACCAGAACTAGCCTCACTGACTTACCCAACAGCTGTATAGCTTATCGAGCGGCATTTTTGCGTAAGCGCCGAGCCTTTTCTATTGCGGGTCCCGCTATATCTGGAATGGCCTCCCACTAAACTTGCGACTTATGCCTAGACTAAATTCACCTGCTTTTTATAAGTCGCTCAAAACCTATTATTTATCTGTGGATGGACTGGGAGCGCCTTTGAGTAGGTTTCTTGAAGAAGAGCCATATAAATTCACGAAATGAATGAATGAATATAAATTGTTCGATTACAATTACAATTACAACAACAACATGTTAGAAGTCTCTTACCAGCTGCGATCTGCGCGATTCCAGCCGCGAATCCGACAAAACGTGAAAGCTGGAACCCGGCCAAGAAGACAAGAAATGCGGCCATTGCAATCAGACAGAAGCAAGCAGCTATCGTTGTTATTGCCATCACGGCAGTTCGATACTGCTGATACGCATAGGCAATATCTGAAAAACATAAAAATGATTTTTGTAAAGTTGTAATTTCTAAATTAGGGTGTCTAAGGCATCTCAAACAAGCTAATTTTTATTAGTATAATTATTATTATTATTTGCAGTAGTGTCTTCGCTTATTGACAATTCCGGCTGTTGTAGTTCATTAAATGAGAGATGGTAGCAAAAGAAGCAGACATTAGAAGAATGGGATGCTAAGGATGTAGTAGAATGGCATCAATAGCAATTGCAATAATTGGACATCTCTGAAACAATTGTTCATTAATCTATATTAATAACGCTTTATGTGTGCTGTGAATAATAATGGGAACACCATGATTCATTCGGACATTTTTATATAGCGCTCCTTCAAGTAAAAAAGATATGTGCAAAAAATATAGCATTACATGCATAGTTGATGTAATTAACTGCTAGTAAATGGACACAATTGACTTTGAAACGTTATAATTATAATTGCAATCACACATTTATATAGCGCCACTTCAAAGAACTCTTCAGAGGCGCTGCCGACCTGACACCAAGCCATGCCATAATCAAAGAGAATGGTGCTTGCGGAAAAGGGGCAAAGAAATACAAAGACGTTCATTGTGGGGCGCGGTGGTCTAGTGGTGGCGTCGTTGCCTTGGAGCCGGAAGGTCTGAGGTTCGAATCCACCTCCCCGTGGTCTAGTGGTGGCGTCGTTGCCTTGGAGCCGGAAGGTCTGAGGTTCGAATCCACCTCCCCGTGTAAGGACCTTGGGCAAGTCCTTCACTTACAATTGCTCAGCGCTTCGGCGTGAAACTCCGATGCAGTGTCCGCTCTGCATCGGGAGCGCCTCTGAGTAGAGAGAGCTTTAAGGGGCGCTATAACAAGTGCACATACATACATACATTAAGGAGACTAATAGGCAACTTATAACGTTATGCTAAGACAACGTTAAATGATGCACAGGGTGGGCCAAAAAGTAAACCCAACGTATTTTCGCCAATACTACATTGGCCAGAAGAAGGCATTTCTAAATCACTTTTCCGGTTTAAATGTAACTCATATTAATGTACACTATAACCAAATTGCATCGTACGCATTGAAGCCGAACGGAATTTTATCAATTTTAATATATTCACGCAAAGCTATTTAAAGGTGTTTTAAAAACTAATTAAGAACAGAGGCCGTAAGTTGTCTTAAAAATTGGCTTGGCACATTATTTAGACATTTTTATTGAAGCATATTTATGTATTTTTGAAATAACCGTTTTAAAGGTGTATAACAATTGAATCTCACCTTTATACGGAAGATACATGACAATCATATAGTCTACGCGTAGGTCGTATTTGCAGTGGTACCCTACGCACATCCAGAACAGTCCAAACTTAATTGGACGCTTGGGATTGTCCGGAGAGTAGGTACTGGAAGGCAACGGTGGATATACGGCGTGTTCATTTGGAACGACGTACCAATCACGTCCCACGTAGGAGACGAAGAAAAGAACGAAGCCACAGAAAAATGTGAACGTCAGGATCCATGCAAATACTCGTAGCGATGTACAAGCCATCTGCAAACAAGAAATGGTTTTGTAAAATCTGTGTACAGTTAATTCAGAGCATTGGAGAGAAGCCCTTTTATTGAGGATGGCTTAGGAAAAGGAACAGTGTGCAACATGATTGCTTACTGGATAATATTATACATGTCTGAAATGAAGTGAAGACTTTTGTAGAATGCTTTTAACATTAATTCCGGTGTTCAATAATCAAGGCAGGAACATTAATTTTATCGAGGAAAAACTATATCATGTAAAATCGAAATAATTATGCAATCCTGTAATCTAGTATAAAAATTAAAAAAACAGACATCTTTGAAACTATGTGGAAGAGAAAGAATAGACAGAAAAGATAAACAGTGATAAAGTCACTTAAATGTATCATGGTAGAGATGATTTAGCCTCGCCCTCCCTGTTCCACAAAGCGTGGGACTGGCACTACCCTAGCACGGTCAGTGTCGTGCTAAGTTTATTGTGGATGATCAGTTATAATAGAGTCAATGCATGATTACTCTTAATGGCTATTGATCATATTTGTACCTTTCGTTTTTTTAGACACCTCTAATACATATGCAGCAGTTTCTATATAAACGAAAAGAATGCGACTGATGTCATTGCTAGGATGAGATATTGGCCCAGTTATTCGTTTGGGGATCATAATACTAAGCATTGTTACGTCATTGACTCAGTTTTCAGTTACGGGTTGTCTCCGGTGACATAATATTATCCTCCTCTTCCGCTGCCAACTTTGCCATTCTATGAGACTACTATAATTCTACCCTCTATTTTACTGCTCCATTAGATCCGATTGGAACCCACATGAATGAATGATAATGATTTAGCCTCGCCCTCCCTGTTCCACAAAGAGCGGGACTGGCACTGCATTAGTACGGTCAGTGTCGTACGAGGTTAATTGTGGATAGTCCGTTATAGAGTCGATGCATGGTTACTCTAGCTGCTATTATGTTAATAATATTGATATGATTTGTACGTGAGTGCGTCTCTTTAGACACCCCTAAAATGTATGCAAAAGATTCTATATAAAGTAAAAGAATACGACTGTTGTCATTGTGCTTGGTCCGAAACCGTTTGTGGAGCAGAATAATATTATTACGTCACTGACTTTGTTTCCTGTGCCAGTTACGGGTTGTCTCTCGTTACATCTCCTCCTCCTCCACTGCAAACTTTGCCATTCTATCAGACTACTACAATTCTTCCCTCTAATTTACTGTTCTCTTACATGCGATTGGAACCCAATTAAAAGCCAGAATTAAGAGAGAAATTACAGAAACAAACCTTTGTTCAGGTGGCCTGGGAGTTCTCCAAAAGCTTCTTTGTATAACGATCAATGCTGTAAGAGAAAATTATTTATTCTTAATATTCATTTCGAGTAAAAGGAAATATGAGATATCCGTCTATCATATTAATCCCCAGATTAATTTAATAAATTAATAAGTTCAAAGAAGAGACAAAGTTAAAAAAATTAATTAAACAAAAATAAATAAATTAGTAAATTAGATAAATTGATATATCGATAAATTTCGTAAACAATAATTTCAATGAATAACTAAATTTACTAAATGAGTGAATTTAATGAACTAACATAAACAAATTGATCAATGTAATAAATAAACAAAACAAAAATAAGTTTAATGAATAAAATTGATTCAAAGGTCAAGGATTGCTAACCGCGTAAATTGTTCCATTCCAAACGTTAATACAATTCATAATTAGTGCTTGTGGTAACAAAACTAACTTCAACTAAATTATTTGTATAGTTACTGTTTTCCTAAGTTTTAAATCTGAGCATTGTAATTTTGAAACCTGCCTTAATTGGTCTATTTCTCGCATATTGTGTCCAATGTCCTGGTATCTACAGAATAATTATAATATTGTATAATTACAGTGAACAGTCAAATTTACAGTCAAATTTTAAAAGTAAAATATCAGTGTGTCAATATCTTGAAACTTGCACTCCATAAATAAGGTTGAGAATGGCACTATATAAGGACCTCAGTCGAGGCATATATTAAGTTTTACGGATCGAAGATTGTTATCCACACAGCTGCATTGCATGCCTACTATAATAATCATGTTACGTTACTTTGCACCATCTTAATTAAGACAATCCTAAGTAAGATTAATTCTAATTATTCAATGTCCAACGAGTTGGACGAATCCACTGAGGAGGTTAAATGCAAATATCGGCTGTAGCATTTCTTTGTTTTACATGTGCGTTGATGTCCCTAATAGCGGGTTCAGTGATCCCTTCAGAGCCCATCCTTGTGGCCATTCTCATTTGAATATACGACTTGCAATTGTATAACTGTAAAATATAAATGATTGATTGATTGACTACTGTTTAGCGACACTGCCTTTTTATAGATGCTAAGTGTCACCCTCTACTTTTATGGTGGCTTAACCCTCGGGCTACCAGGGGGAGGGGGGTGGTATCCACCCCCCCCCTAGGTTTTTTCCAAATAAAACTTTTTTTCGATTGGAATAAAATTTGGACGTTTTAGGTAGCTGTAGAGGATTCATTTGCACACATTTTGAGCTAAAATGTGTGATGATATACCATACCATTCAAAAGTTATACCCGATATACCCGAGGCACCAGGGGGGGGTGGACACCCCCCCCCTTAGATTATCGGCTGTATCTTATCCGTCCTTTGACATGAAGAGACACGAATTACACCATTCTGTAGACGGAATGTGGGGCTACATTGTGGTGGTCACGGAGTTGTCTTTTGACAACCGGAAATGCTCAAAATAAATTAAAATATATAAAAAGGTGTTTTATTTTCATAAAATTTTCATGTTTTTCCTATTAAAAATTATTCATAATTTATTTTTCAAGAGAAGTAGATTACGCCAGTCTATAGAGGGCATTTAGGGCTATTTTTTTAAACTAATTAATATGACATTTGATGACCGGAAGTGCTCAAAATAAACTTAAATGTGTGAAAATGTTAGGTTTTTTTTACAACGTAAACCGATAAGTCTGCGTAAACGTTTTTCAGCAGTTAATACATGTTTTTTTTCTTTTTATTGTAATTAAAACTAACTTATTACTAGTTTTTATAGTTGGATATTGGACTTTATTATATTAAACTATTTTTAAATAAATAAATTATGTTAAAAACACACAGAATCTAATATTTTGCTTATGCGAAAGTATGCATTTTGTGAAATCGACGGGTGCCTACGGAAAAAAATTCATAATTCTGGGGTGCTTTCATATATTTCAAACCTAAATATACCATTTTGTGCAGAAATGAATGCTGAAGCCATTGATGTATTACAAGTTATGATATCTCAAACCAAACCCAAAATCCAGAAGGGGGTGGTAACCACCCTCCCCTTGGTAGTCAGTGTTACAACAAAAAGCTTGGTAGCCTGAGGGTTAAGTATATTCACAAGCGGAACTTATTGTTCCACGCTCACGGACTGCAATCAGGCAGCGCCGTGCTTTCTCCGTGGCTGGCCCTGCGACCTGGAATGAGCTCCCTGTTATCCTTCGTCAAATACCTATTAGCCTTTCTACTTCTACTAAATTTCTTTCTCTTCTCAAGACTGTCTTATTCGACCTGGGTTGGACTGGGAGCGCTCCTGAGTAGTAAACTTGAAGGAGCGCTATATCAAATTCTCATTTAAAAATAAATAAATAAGGGACTGGCACTGGCAGAATACGACCAGTGGCGGTGTTGCAGGCCTACCACGTTAACCTATGCCAATCCCAAGCCTGAATAAGAAGGAGGGCGACGCTGACGATCCTTGTTATCACCGTATCGACTGAAAAGGGAAACGGACATGATCCCCTCCGGACAAAAACCCCCGGACATTATCCCCCCGGGGTAGGACATTATCCCCCCAGGGTAGGACATTATCCCCCCCGGTCTATGATAACATTACCTAAAAATGATGCAAAAAATAAAAGAATAGGCCTATGTTAGGGTGAGCATACATACAATGATCTTTGTCATCACCGTATCGACTGAAACAACCATGCAACGAAACCGTGCTTTGACAGTGAAAGTCCCAAGCCTGGATAAATGAAGAGAGCAAAGTTTACCATCCCTGATATGACATACATTATAGTGTCGCTAAACAGCAACTCACACCCTTGCTTATGCTAACTCAGACACTGTTTGCACTCTACCAGTGCCAGTCCTAAGCATGGATAAATAAGGAGGGCAACGCTAATGATCCTTCGATAAAATCTCAGACTGGCTGCCCGTACTCCAAACAATATGGCTGCCAATGAATGCAATAAAATTAGAGCGCGACCATCGACGACATTGTTCATCAATTCAGCTTCAATTTCAGTAGAATGACTGCACTAACCCGAAAACTAACCCTACCGACCCTCACGACGCCTAACCTGAGCTCTAACCGACCCTCACGACGCCTAACCTGAGCCCTAACCGACCCTCACGCGCTCTAATTTTATTGCATTCGTTAACGACCATATTGTTTGGAGTACGGGCAGCCAGTCTTGGATTTTACCGATCCTTCTAAGCTTATCACACAGTATCGCTAGATTGAAGCAAACGGTCTCATACAGCTACATTTGAACCGTTTAGAAAAGCGCTTACAATTTATTAAGCACCTTTCAATTATTACATTTCAAAACCTGATAATATTTGTTCGCTTATTAATTGCTAACCAGACACCACTCCACCACTCATTGATAATTAAGTGTCACGTTTTACCTGCTTGCACCTGTCCTCCGCATTGTTTACTTTTATCAGGGCACGCCAAAAACACATTTACTGCTCAACTAATCGCAAGAACAAAGTCTTCTACAGAATATCTACAATTTATCTTAGAAACCAACCTGTCAGAATTTTAAGCGAAAGAAACTTTCCAACACGAAACGCTTTACCTAGAATGTTTATCGCTCACCTGTACAATAATTACTGTTGTTGTACCGATCAGCGCTACGATAAAGCTGCTCACAGGAACTCAAAATTAGGTCACGCGAAATTAGGTCACGCGATCTTGTAGCGCATCTATTTTAGCCAGAATTTGGATAGCATTATGTTAAATGTGTCCAATGCGTGAATTATCTGAATCGAAATATGTGGTTGTAAGAATGCGTATTCATAATTATCCGTTTTATTTTATTTAGTTTTATAACTTATTGATGATTAATGTAATAGTTCGGCAACGGTAACAACAGTTTATTATGTCCTTGGGCTACAATAATTATCACTTTAGTTTTAAATGAATTGACTGCATAATATATGTAATAATTATGTCTCTTAAAACCTGCTGTTTTACGTCTCCAACTGGCTCGCTTGGCTACATCGGTAAGGTCGATGACCGCGCGTCTGCACGCTACTTTGTGAAAGAGAGCGTGCGGGTTCGATTCCCAAAGGTGGGTATTTCAGAGATTCAAAGCACAAGCAAAAAAATGAACAGTAGGCCTATTCTATATTTGTTCAAGAGGCGATGAAGACGTAGAAGATTATTGGCCATAATCTTAAGCACAAAAAGTTGCACCAAATATCTCAGGCATTGATTCCACCGAAATTCAAAGATTTCCGCTCTGAGCCTTCAAAAAGCTGCAACTCAGTTACTTGCAAAGAAAAAGAAACGAAAAAAAGAGAGAGAAAAGGTGCCTGATTAGTATGAGCTCCATTCAGCACCTTTAAAACGGTGACCTACCGAGCTATATAAGGATGAGCTCTGTATCTCTTTGCATCTCACCATGAGCAAGTGTCGCAACTCACATAGAAAGCCAACAAAATACATGTAGATAGAATGGAAAGGAAAACAGAAGGAAGGCAAAAAATGCAATAGAAACTAATCACGAGTTTTATACAGAAATACCAAAACAAACCTTTTTCTTACAAGGAAAAAATGAATAATTGCAACATGCAATCCTATGTAATATGTAACTGGACGAAAAGTAACATCCAGGGTGAGAATTGACAGAGGGTTCCGAGGGGTTCAGCCCCCATGTCTTTCTTCAGACCCCACAGTAAAGTCTTCTTTTTACACCATAGTTTAACCCCTCATTTATTTTTTAAATACAATAATCAAACTGTTGACATCTAGAACACTCGTCAAAACGCAGATACTGACAGAAAGTTGCAGGAAAAAGGTTAGACCAGAAAAAAAGCATAATAATAAAATTTTATTATATTGATTGGCACCACATTCAAGTCTTTAAGTCTCCGCAGAACATCGAACACAGACAAAACATCTCTTACAGCGTCTCATATATTAACAGCAAAGCACGAAGAATTGTTCAGTCGTAGTAAAGTCTAAACAACGAAAGATTCGTCATTCTTATACCAAGATGATCAATTAATTATGAGCTCCATTAGACACCTTTAAAACAGTGTTAAAAAATGGTATACAAAGATGAGCGCCCATGGCCGAGACACAATAGTAAGTAAACACACTCACACTGAACGCCATTCATCAGGGTCTCATCATTACGACAGTTAGTGTGGCCAGTGGCACACATAGACACAGATTGTTTGGAGGCAGAGCAAGTCGGTGAATGAATGTATTTAAAACAACATTTTATTAGACCCTTTTCACCATGGTTCATGACATTTCGATACACTTATGATTTCCACTGCTTGCATAAACATGTATAATATAATTATTCAATTCAATTTTCGTTTCTTCAAAACATCAGACTGGCAGAACACAACCTGTTATACCTAACTAACATTCACTTGCAAAAGAGAAAGAAATGATAAAAATAAGGTCTTTATGCATGATTAATATGAGCTCGATTAAACACCTTTAAAATGGTGATCTTCCGAGCTATATAACAATGAGTTCCGTGTCCTTTTGCGTCTCGCAACTCGCATAGAACACCAACAAAATAGATAGAATGGAAAACAGAAGGAAGGCAAAAATAAATATTAAAATGTTCGCTCTAGCAGAGCAGCATACTTTTAAGCTTCCAATAAAAGACAATATAAACTATAAATCACGAGTTTTATACAGAAAATACCAATCTCTTAGGAGAAAAATTATTGCAACAAGCAATCCTATGTAAAATATATCTGGATGAAAAGTGACATCCAGGGTGAGAATTGCTAAGGGTCAAAGAGTTCAACCCCTAGTCTTCCATCTTCTTTTTACACCATAGTGTGAATAGATCACAGTCTGACCCCTCACTTATCTTTTTTACACAATATTCAAACTGTTGACATCTAGAACACTCAACAAAACGCAGATACTGATAGAAAGTTGCAGTAAAAAGATTAGACCAGAGAAAAAGCACAACAATATTAAAATTTTATTCTATTGATTGGCTCCACATTCAAGTCTTTAAGTCTCCACAGAACATCGAACACAGACAAAACAAATCCTACAGCGTCTTATATATTAACAGCAAAGCATGAAAAATTGCGAAAGATTCGTCATTGTTATACCAAGATGATTAATTAATTTTGAGCTCTCTTAGACACCTTTAAAATGGTTTTCTCAACGGTTATATAAGAACGGCATACAGAGACACAATTTAAATACGCTCATCATGAACACCAAACATCTGGGTCTCACCATTCGAACAGACATTCCTATAACAGTTAGTGTGGCCAGTGGCGCCTATGGACATAGATTGTCTGGCAGCAAAGTCTTTTGCAGAAGATGTATGAATTCAATTTGAACCATGGCTCATGACATTACAATATGACTTTTTTAATATATTCAATTTGAATTCAATTTTTCGTTTATTCAAAACTTCAGGCTGTCAGAACACTAATTTTCAAAGGTGTCAGATCCTATGTAACATAAATCATGACTAGGTTTGATTACTATAGATAATTTTGATATGAGTTTGTCATAGAAAACAAAACAGGTATTGAGGCTTGTTTAGGAAAACACCCACAACTCAGTAGATTACATTTATGAACAATTCTTCACCAAAGTCAAACGAGAAGACTACTGTAGAGCCAAGATCATATCCTACAGAATGGTGTAAATAAGCAATAATGTATGTATGCCCTCATTCATAAAAGTCAAATGAATGCATGCATATAGTACATGAATGTACCCATAATATATGTGCCTGCGTGTATTTCGGTAAACTAGCATATGAACATATTACACATGTATATAATATGCATGCATCATCGTTTATACCAAGATATGATTAAGAGCTCCACTTACACAACTTTACAACGGCCTCAGGCAAAGTTATATAAAAGACAGCTCTTACCGTCAAACACTTCAACCTCTAGACATGGAGTTCCTTAGACACCTTTAAAGCGGCGCCATGCAAATTATATAAGGAATGGCTCTCTCCGTAAGACAACTTCAATAGCAATATCGCGTTCCTTAGACACCTTTAAAACGGCAAAAACCGATGTTAAAAATACGAAGAAAACATGCATTTAAAAAGATTTAAACCGCGTTTGCCAATTCACAGAAGTAGTAAAGAGTGTATAACTATAATTATTACAAGTAGTTCCATATTTAAAACCACCAGTTTATATCATTCAAATAGGATACTGGCCGAGGTTTTCCCATTCCCAGATGTAGTTAATTATTACAAGTGGTTCTATATTATGCCAAACAAATTTCTGTCAAAGTCAAAACTGGATCCATCCAAGGGCGGATACAGAAATTTTGGACGGGGGGGGGGGCAAAAATTCTTGGTTTTGGGTCCGGGAAAAAATTTAGCCCTTGGGAAAATTTTTCTTTCTCGTATCCGCCAAAAACGTTGATGACATTTTTTTTTTTTAGTCATCCGGCCAAATTTTCGGAAAAATAATACCATTTTGTCCGCCAAAAAAGTTGATGACCTTTTTTTTATCATCTGGTCAAATTTTTGGGAAAATAATACCATTTTGTCCGCCAAAAAAGTTGATGACCTTTTTTTAAAGTCATTCGGCTAAATTTTCCAAGTTGGGGGCCGCAATGCATGGGTATTTCTTAATAGGGGGGCCAAATTGTACAATATGTACATTGTTCCACAGCATGTTCAATCCAAATGGGGGGGGGCACGATACATGGGAATTCTAAATGGGGGGCCATGGCCGGATAAGCCCCTTCTGGATCCGCCCCTGGATCCATCCATCCATATTTAAAACAGCCTCACTAAACAATATTCCAACCTGCCGTCAGACAATCATCTGCCTACATGCCACGTGGCCACACTAACAACGTCTCATATAAACAACAAACCAGAGACGCACCAAACGCGTGAAAAGAGAGACGGAGAAACTTGAAATGCATAGAGTCAAAGGCAACTTTTTTGACGGAAGCGAAGTCATTGTCGTCCAGTCTAGAAGTCCGTTCCAGAGTCGGTGGAGTCGTATTCCATCGGTCGATCTTTGTACTTCGCTTTGCGGATGATTTCGAGTTTCTTACGCGCTGTTTCCAATTCGCGTTCCTTGACGAGGATGTCTTCCTGCGCCATGATCAACTGGAAATGGAAAGAGGAATGATCAGCTGAGGAAATATGAAAATACTTACGGGAAAAACTGAGTGAATTATACATCTTGAAATAATAATTCATTTTGCAACCCTAGGTACAATGTAGATACCTAGACCCAGTGCATCATAATACTGCCGTGCTAAGCAAAAAGACAGTAACTCAAAAAAGACGATTTTGCGTAAAACGATAAAGAAGAAATCGGTTTAATTCAACCAGAAATAAAGCTAGAATCTTTTTGAATTTTTGCAAGCAGTTATATATAAACTACTGAATTTTGAAACTAAACTAGTTTTTTGTTAAATTTGTGTAAAAATTGTATAAAAATTAGATACTGCTTTTTTGCTTAGCATCGAAGAATTGAACATCGGTTTGATGCTAAGCAAGAAAGCAGTAACTCATCGTATGGTAGAGCAGGCTGGTGAAAAATAATTGTTCTCTTTGCGATACAAGAATGAAATTTGGTATATACGACGAACATGTCCTAAGAAAAATATTTTGCTATAGGGCCATTGCAGATTTGCCCTCTGGCGCCAATGGCAGCCATTTTCCAAAATGGCCGACAGATATACATATTTTTAAATATCTCGGCTTCTATTTCACTTAGAAGTGTCATCTTAGTGTCTAATCATACATATTTAGGGACGATGATTCCAATAGTGCCATCTAAAACCAACTCTGGCTTCAACGGCGGCCATTTTTCAAAATGGCCGACCAAGATCGTGATTTTTCAATATCTCAGCATTAAATCCACTTACAATCGTCATCTTGGTGCCTAAATATACATATTTAGGGACAAAGATTCCAATGGGGCCACCCAAAATTTCATCTGGCCTCAATGGCGGTCATTTTCAAAATGGCCGTCCAAAATGTGAATTTTGCAAATCCCTCTTTTGGGGTAGGCCACTTTGGAAAATGGCGGTCATTGAGGTCACTGGGAACTATGTTATGGCCTTATTGAGATCCCTGACTGAAATGTGCATGCTATGACACCAAGATGACAATTCCAAGTGAACTGAAAGCCGAGATATTGACAAATCTTTCTTTTTGGGTCCGCCATTTTGGAAAATGGCCGCCATTGAGGCCATGGGGAACTTTGTGATGGCCCTATTTGGATCCTTGACCTGAGATGTGTATATTTTGACACCAAGATGACGTTTCTAAGTTAATTGAAAGCCGTGATATTGACAAATTCTTCTTGTTGGGTCGGCCATTTTGAAAAATGGCCGCCATTGAGGCCATTGGAAAATTCTCGATGGCTCCACTGGAATCCGTGACCCTGAATGTGTATGTTTTGACACCAAGATGACGATTCTAAGTGAATTGTAAGCTGAGAAATTGAAAAATCCATATTTTGAACGCCATTTTGGAAAATGGCCGCCATTCAGACCCATGGGGAAACTTTTAGATGACCCTATTGGACTCCTTGACCTTGAATGTGTATGTTTTGACACCAAGGTGACGATTCTAGGTGATTTGAAAGCCGAGATATTGATAATCTGTAAATCGGTGGGCCTTGAATATACATGGAATACTAAGCAAGAAGACAGTAACTCAAGTTACTGCTTTTTTGCTTAGCACGACGACCCAATTTTGAGATACTGTTAATTTCGTTTCCGTTTTTTTCCATGTTTCCGGACCGATACCGTTTCCTTGCTTCCAGATATGACAGAACATGTTGTCAGGATGTGAAAACAAGTGCTAACTCAAAAACGGAAAAACTTGAGTTACTGTCTTTTTGCTTAGCACGGCAGAATATGAGTACATGCAATAACAACCTGCAATGATTATCTATCTTAGACCCTGAAGTCAGTGCTGAAAGTGTAAAAAAAAGAAATGCCAGGTGTGCTGGCCAAATAAGTGGCAGGACGGCATAGAGAGTTGAAAATAAGAGCAAGGACAGAAACAGTCATCAGTGGCGATAAGCCTGGGTCAATCCAGGCGTGCCCTCCCTGTGAGTACCTTCGGGGAAACTAAGGATTCCACCAGCTGACCGAATTCATCCGAATCCCGGTCCACGCTCCGACAAGACCTGGAGCAGTAGCTTACGCGAAGAAGCAGACACGTAGAATCATCAAACGGAATCCCATCAACAGCCTTCTGGAATTTTCAGAGTCTCTGGTACAGGTTGCGTCGATAGAATAGAGCGGTGATAGGACTCGCATGGCCATGCCTTTACCAGGATGTCAAAATCTAAATGATACTCAGGCTTCAGAAAGAAGCGTGCAGGAGCATTCCTTACCTGTGCCATTCCTGAAACCATTCGTTGATCAATAGTAACATTTGTCTCCTCATAAGACCATTCCTTTGCTTTCTGTGCTTCACTTACCAAAGCCTATGTCGCTCGCTTTACAGCATTTCCAGCGTTCTGTAGAAAAGAAATGAAAACCCCATGTAATGCAGTCAACTAAAAAGCATAGACGACCGCACATGGAGGACACTTGTCCCTTTTTGAAAATTTTACTACTATTTTCTCATTAACCATTTTTGATTTTTGGTAAAATAATTTTAAATTTATAAATTTCTTTGCATTGACAATACCAATGAAACAAAAAGTGAAATAAAGAAAGTGACATTCAGAAATACCAATTTAATTTTCTTCTTCAGAGTCTTGCTAAAGAAATAGCCGTGGATATTTTTTTCTTGCCTCTCCCCCCAGCATAGCGGAACGTGTGTATTTGCTGTTTAATTTAACGTCACTGTGTGGTAACAAAGACCATTAGCGACGCCAACCTTCTTTATCCATGCTTGGGACTGGCACTGGCAGAGTGCAATCAGTTGCAGAGTTATTATAGCGGAAAGGTGCAGGCCTTAGAATAATAGCTGTATATCTAGGGTCTAGATGAAAGATAATGAAATTTTCATGTCTCACTCTTATATAACATCACTTTACAACGTTTTAAAGATGTCTAAAACACACTACTCTACTAACAGCGTTGCCACTCTAAAAAACGAAAAACCCAAGTTGGAGGGTCAAACTATCCCAAGAAAATCCAAGTTGCCCAAATCTTCGAAAATGTACACAATTTCCCGTCCGAAAAACCCAAGTTGGAAGGTCAAACTATCCCAAGAAAATCCAAGTTGCCCAAATCTTCGAAAATGTACACAATTTCCCGTCCGAAAAACCCAAGTTGGAAGGTCAAACTATCCCAAGAAAATCCAAGTTGCCCAAATCTTCGAAAATGTACACAATTTCCCGTCCGAAAAATTTTGACGACTTTTTAGTCATCCGGCCAAAATTTCTCCAAAATGTCAACAATTTCCTGATTTTCTTAGTGGAAAAAAAACAAGCACAACCCAAGTTTTTTCCAAAAAACCACCATTTTTCAAGTTCGGGTAAAATAACCCAAGATCTTGTGAAAAACCCAAGAAGTGGCAACGCTGGTCTACTATCGCTTAACAGTTGCCTGAATGGATAGGCCTAGTTTGTTACAATAAAAGCAACACTGCTGTGAAAGCAATAATCGCATGCCATGTCGCGTTCTTATATAAATATCGTAACACCGCTTTACAGGTGTCTAAGGCGTGCACTATTTTGACTTGTGACAATTCATTTTATAGCGCTCCTTCAAGATTTATACTCAGGAGCGCTCCCAGTCCAACAACGGCGGCGCTAACCGTCGGATTGAAGATGGCTAAAGACAAGACAAAACCAGGTTGGCAGGGAGCTCCTCGAAGTAGGTTTCTTGAAGATACCCTAGAGTATTATCATACCAAAGCACAGAGTACCCTATCAAGAATTATAGCGGAAAACGACAATAAGGTTCTTTTATTGCTGTAACGGATGGGCTTCGACTGTACCACTGCTTGACTGCGTCTGTATGTGTGTGTGTGAGTGGGTGTGTGTGAGTGGGTGTGTACGTGTGCTTGTGTGTGTGCTTGCATGTGTTTATGTGTGTGGGTGGGCGTGTGTTTGATTGCATTTGCGTATTCTGTTTCTCCGTCACTCTATCTGCCTGTCCGTCTGTCTCTATCGCCGTAGATTCCAGAGCTCAAAGATTGGATGAACCACAACTAGGCAGCGTCACACATTCTCGATTGTTGAAACATAATTTTAAATTGAAGTGACAATAACAAACTTTTAAGCAACATTAAAGCAAGGAAGATGAAATACTTTGGTCACATCATGAAGAAATGTGGAAACTGTCTGAAATAAGAGATAATTCAGGGTACAACAGCTGAATTGAGAGCACGTGGAAGACCACGAACAACGTGGATTGAGAACATTATGTCTTGGACAGGTTTGAATATATGATTGGACTACTGAGTCTGAGGACGAGAAAAGACAAGGTGAGATTAGAGACAATAAAATTTTCATGTCTCACTTTTATATAATGTCACTTAACAACATTTTAAAGGTGTCTTAAACACACACCACTTTACCATTGCTTAACATTTGCCTGAATGGAAAGTTTGTTACAATAAAATACTTCCGCAAAAGCATTAATTTCTGGCCATGTGGCATTCTTATATACCATAAAATTTGCCTGCATTGGTCCCTCTCTATGGAATGGGCTTCCCTCCATCAGTTCGCTCTGCCATCCTCTCTGGTAGTGTATCCTCGTCTTTCTCTGTCTAAAAACTTGCCTTTTTTATCCGAGTTGCACACACTTGGAGCGCTTCTGAAAGGCTCTTGCCGCGAGAAGCGCTTTATAAATGGTCAGATACAATACAATACAATACAATCCTTTAACATCGATTTACATGCACGCTTTTATCTTATGACTTAGAATAAATTTATTTGATATAGCGCTCCTTCAAGGTTTCTACTCAGGAAAGCTCCCAGTCCAACAACGGATTGAAGATGGATAAAGACAAGACAAAACCAGATTGGCTGGGAGCACCTCTCGGCAGTTTTTTTTAAGGTACCCTAGAGTACATCATACTAGACAACCTCCCTCCTCCAACGCTGCATCTAAATAACAAAACCTTGCTTGCTGCGGCTTTGGTATATATTTGCAAAATATAATAATAACAGTAGTTAAGAGAAAAGTCCCTGATGGATCCTAAATACCTCAGGGCATTTTTTTTTAAAATTCAACGCCTGCAAATGCACTGCGCTTTACATGTACCTCACAAGTCATGCAGTAATCTGAATTAACATCAAACTGCAATACACGATGAATGAGTATATGATGAATGATTAAGACAACCACGGCTTTCAATTGAACAATGTGAACATGTTAACCCTTTACCTGTAGTCGATGCATAGCCATTGAGTTTGGATCCGCCTTCACTTTACAAGCGACCAACAGCTGAGCAGTTGAGCTTGCCACTTGTTTAGCGGACGAGTTGAGTTTCTCTTGACTCGCTTGACCTTGCACCATGGCATTAGCAGCATCACACAGATTGTGTGTGGCAGCGGCTACCATGCGTGCCTACATATACAATGCATATGCAATACATATTTGTATGTTTGTATGTGCACTTGTTATAGCGCCCCTTCAAGCTCTCTCTACTCAGAGGCGCTCCCGATGCAGAGCGGACACTGCATCGGAGTTTCACGCCGAAGCGCTGAGCAATTGTAAGTGAAGGACTTGCCCAAGGTCCTTACGCGGCGATGGTGGATTCGAACCTCGGACCTTCCGGCTCCAAGGCAACGACGCCACCACTAGACCACCGCGCCCCACTAATACATATACAATACATATACAATATATATACAATACATATACAATAGATATACAATAGATACAGATAAATTTGGAACAGAGTCCAGAACATAACAGATTATAAAAGCAAGTGCCATTACATTTGAGAAATTGTTGAAATCTAATTAATATTGCAACAAATCGTCACAGAACATCAGCTGGTAAGCAACATTGAAACATGGAAGTTAAAATACTTAGGTCACATTATGAGGAAAAGTAGATTGTATGGAAATTTGGAAAAAGAGATAATGCAGGGCACACCAGCTGAATAAAAGCATGATTGTACTCAGATGTAGAAAATTACATTTGCAGAAGGCAAACTCCAGATAAAACTGCGTTTGTCAATTTTTATTGTGGCAAAAGCAGTTTAAGAAACATTTTACACTTTAAAACAATCATACTCAAAGATTTAGGATGACCAGATTAATATCCCGTTACGTGCTTTTGTGCAAAATTAATTTCCAAGCAACAATTGAAATAATAATAACTTTCGTGTCTCACCTTTATATATCGTAGCTTAACCCCGTTTTACAAGTGTCTAAGCCGTACCACTCCTACATACCCACGCCCTAAAACACACCCGCCCACCAACCCACCCACCCACCCACCCATCTAAGGCGTACCACTCATACCTACCCACGCCCTAAAACACACCCACCCACCAACCCACCCACCCATCTAAGGCGTACCGCTCATACCTACCCACACCCACCCACCCACACACACGCACGCACGCACGCACACACACACACACGCATACACATATGCACACATACACACAATGTATGAAAGAGTGATTAATAAAAAGTAACTTACAGCTGATATAAGACCTTGTGACCATTGACTGTCCTCATCATAATCAGCTCTGGCGGCTCCAATCTGTCAATTACAACAACAGGTTCAACACAACCCAACATCATTTAACACCAACACACTGCCATTAATAATTAATCACTCCCACACCTTATTATCACCATCAAACGCCTATCACTACAACCCCGACCATAACAATCACCATTGTCATCGTCATCATCATCAATATCATCATCGTAGTCGTCGTCATTATCATCGTCGTCTTCGTCATCATTATTATCATCATTATCATCGTCGTCTTCGTCGTCATCATCATCATGGTCGTCGTCATCGTCATCGTCATCGTAATCATCGTCTCCAACAAGACAAGGGTGCCATCTTAAAATAAGGTCATTAACCCTCGGGCTACCAGGGGGGGGGTGGTATCCACCCCCCCTAGGTTTTTCCCAAATCAAACTTTTTTCGTTAAGAATAAAATTTTGACGTTTTAGGTAGCTGTAGAGGATTCATTTGCACACATTTTGAGCTAAAATGTGTGATGATATACCATACCATTCAAAAGTTATACCCGATATACCCGAGGCACCAGAGGGGGGTGGATACCACCCCCCCTTAGATTATCGGCTGTATCTTATCTGTCCTTTGACATGAAGAGACACCAATTACACCATTCTGTAGAGGGAATGTGGGGCTACATTTTGGTGGTCACGGAGTTGTCTTTTGACAACCGGAAGTGCTCAAAATAAATTAAAATATAAATAAAGGTGTTTTATTTTCATAAAATTCTCATGTTTTTCCTATTAAAAATTACTCATAATTTATTTTTAAAGAAAAATAAATTATGTCATTCAATAGAGTGCATTTAGGGCTATTTTTTGATACCAATTAATTTGACATTTGATGACCGGAAGTGCTCAAAATAAATTTAAATGTGTGAAAATTTTGGGTTTTTTTTACAACGCAAACCGATAAGTCTGCGTACACGTTTTTCAGCATGTTTTACATGTTTTTTCTCTTTTTATTGTAACTAAAACTAACTTATTACTAGATTTTATAGTTGAATATTGGACTTTATTATATGTAAACTATTTTTAATTAAATAAATTATGTTAAAACACACAGAATCTAATATTTTGCTTATGCGAAAGTATACATTTTGTGGAATCGACGGGTGCATACGGTAAAAAATTCATAACTTCGGGGTGCTTTCATATATTTTAAACCTAAATATACCATTTTGTGCAGAAATGAATGCTGAATCCATAGGTGCATTACAAGTTATGATATCTCAAACCAAACCCAAAATCCAGGGGGGGATGGTAACCACCCCCCCCCCCCTTGGTAGTCAGTGTTACAAAAAAGCGTGGTAGCCTGAGGGTTAAGCCTGATTAATAATAATCATCATCATCATCATCATTCGCCATGAGCCGAATGCTCGTAGGTGTCCAATGTCAACTTCGTCTTCTTCTTCCAATAATTTCTGTCCTGCGCCAGGTGGAACAGCTTTTGTATACAGTGAGTCATCGCACCAGTCCTCTATGTCCTCCTTCCATTCCCGATGCGGTCTGCCTCTCTTATTAGTTCCGTCCATTATTCCGAAAACAAGAGTCTTAAGTTTTCTGTCGTCCGTCATTCTGGCGATATGGCCAAAGAGCCCCAGTTTGCGCCTCATGGCTTTTTGTAAGATTGTTCCTGCTCTGTCCACTCGCTGAAATATCTCTTCGTTGGTTATTTTCTGCGTCCATTTTATTCTTAGGATCTTTCTGTAGCATTTGTTCTCAAATGCCAGGATCCTTCTTTTTATCGAGGCGGTGTATACCCATGTCTCGCAGCCATAAAGCGCCGTGCTGAAGATTGTGGTATTGAGGACCTTCATTTTTGTCGTCATCTTGATGGTACTGCTCCTCCATATTTTGTCCAACGATTTGAGGGCTGTGTATGCTAATAATAATAAGCTCCCTTAAACCCCTTTAAAACGCTAACTTACCGAACTATATAAAGAGTGAGCTCTAAATGCCTTTGCATCTTTCATTGAACCATCCCCATAAAGAAGAAAAACAGATAGAATGGAAAGGAAACAGAAAGAAATGTAAATAAAGAGAAACAAATGTTAAAATGTTCGCCCCTGCAGCATACGTTTAAGCCTTCAATCAAAGACAATTATAGACAAAAAAAACAATCCTAATGAGGTGTAGTAAGCAAATATCTTTCCCTGTGCTATGAGTTCACGCTGAGCCATTGAAGCGGCCTTCACAAGAGCGGCTGTGGCGGCCGCTATGGACTTCGCAGCATCAAGGATCTGCTCATCAAAGTTTAGACTCTCGTCCGCCTGCTATAAGACATAAGTAACAAAAAGCAGTTGATCAATGAAACATTGTCCTTGTCCGTGTCTATGAAATTTATCTTAGATGAAAAAAAGGACTCAGAAGTAACACCATTCAAGAATAAAGTCGACCATCTATATAGCACTACATCAAGAAGCCACATTAGTATTAATTAGTCTTGAGGGGCATTTAGAATCAACAATATGTATTTAAATAGCACCTCTAGGGGGAAGCTATTCAGAGGTACTCCCGACTCCAGCATGGCCGAAAGGAACAGTTTGAAAGTGATCATAGAAACTATTGGAGAGTAGCCCACGAAGGAAAGTGCCAATGCTTAAACAGAGTATACACATAAGACGAAGTAATGGTGAGAAGTGAAGTGACTATAGGTTCATAGGAAGATGGGATGGAGCAATCCTACGGACGTGATTAGGGTCATTATTATTGGCTAGGACAAGTCTATCATCATACACTGAGGCAAATTGAGCCATACATTACAATTGCATCAATAAACATGAGCTGCTTGAGTTCTTATACAAATACTTAGTCCTGTAAAAGAGGTGTGTAAGCGAACACACAACGAGAAAGTAGTTACCGTGTCTTAGAAAATATTAGGTCCCACATACAATAATCAAGCCGTTCGTCAAGCCCACTGCTGTTGAAAATCGTGTGGTGCCAAGGCAAAAATCTAGACAAACGAGGAGGTCGACAATAATACTAATAGTACTTGTTACAACACAGTTATTAGTTTCTCGCTATAGAGCAATGGATAACACGCTGTATAATAGAGCAAAAAGTATTGAGTTCAAGCCCCCTTTGTTTGGATATGCTTTGTAGGCTGCTGTTAGCGCCATGTAATGCAGGCTGTCTGTTCATTTAGTATAGTTAAGATTCTCTGTAATATCCGTTCTTGTAAATTGTCTAAACTGCATAATAATGGTACACTGCAACCGGTTGCGTCCTGTCAACCGGATTGTTGTTTAAATGAAAATTATTATTATACCATGCTTTTTTGTATGTGTACTTGTTATAGCGCCCGTTCAAGATTATAATGTTCAACTGCAACATTTACACACCTCTTCTACGCTACCAACAATTTGTATAAGAACTAAAGAAATCAACGGTGATGCTGTATAGCCCAAGTACTTCACTGATTGCTTTCATAATTATAATTATTCATCGTTTATGGTCAACCAACAACAGCTACAGTAACTGAGTTACCACCATTGACTCGTAGGACAGGAATTCATCATTTCATAAAATACTAGAAAATTTTACAACAATTTTATATAATAACGTTTGACCCTACTTTAAAGGTGTCTAAAGCGACCAATAATAAAGTCTGTCTAATAGGCGCGTATACCAATGTTAAAATAACATCAGTAATAGCAATGGCAATTTAACAAACAACAGGATAGTCCTTAAACTCTAACAGGCGCATATCAATGTTACAATAACATCAGTAATAGCAATGGCAATTTTTTTGGCGCCGTAACAGGGCGTCTCACATACAACAAACAGCTCGATATGCCATATAAAAACTAAAACGTCCAAAGCTTTGATTTTTATATAACAACGTTTGACACTAATTTAAAGGTGTCTAAAGTCGCGCGCAGGGTGTGATGAAGACTGTCAGCACAGCACTGATTTGAAATGTTGAATGTCACTTCAATAAATGAACATCCGATTAGAAAACAGCGCCACTTGAAGTGCCAGTCCCAAGCCTGGTTAAGGAGGAGGGCCACGCTAATGATCTCTCTCGCCACACTGTCGTTACATCGAGACTGAGACTAACTCCGCCACTGCTTGCAATTTAGCAGTGCCAGTCCTAACATTTGTTAACGGAGGAGGGCGACGACAATGATTTCTGTTATCAGTGTCGTTAAGCTGAAACACATACTGCTACTGGCGATTAATTTAAAATGCGAAGAGCATTGTTCAAAAGGTCGACTTAGACACCTTTAAAGTAGATTCAACAGCTGTTATAAAAGAATGTTTTAAAACTTAATATTAATCTTCTCGAACTTCGTCTCACAAGTCAATTGTAAATAGTTGTATGTCACAATAATAGAAAACAGGGAAGAATACATTTGAAGCGCTGACGTGAAATTATTACAACAATTATGCAAATAATTATTCTTTTAATATATTCACAAACAACATCAGATACAAGAAGCACGATAAATTAGACAAGACAAGAAGTAGTCATTGTTCTAAATGATTATAAAAGTGTCATTATTAGATCTCCTCTGGATCTGGCTATAATAACTCATGTTGCAATTCTATGAGCATTTAGACACCTCTTTTAAGAGATTCAATCACTTTATAAGTAAACTAGAAAACAGCGAAGAATACATTTGGGCGCTGGCGTGGCTGAAGTTGGGAGAGTTTCCTGGCCGCGGCTTCGATAGAGTTAGCGGCGCTCAGCAGTTCCGTCTCTGCTATGACCGTTGGGTCGTGAGGATTGTCCCACTCCATTCGTAATTATTGTAGATAGTAATTTCTAATTGCAAATTGGTATTTTGAAATTGTAATTAGTAACATGACCCTGTAATAATAATTAGGCACATTGTAATTTATATTTGCAATTTTCAATTTTCATTTGTAATATGTAATTTTTATTTGCAATTTGTAATTGTAATTTGACATTGTGCTACTGAACATTTATCTGGCACCAGTAGACGAGAGAGATTGAAACATAATTTAACGTGGAAATGAGGGCAAATAGGGGCTGATGATAAGTGATCACAATCACAGTTCTCTTAGTGGCACATATAAGCACCACCATGAGGGTTGATTATAACGTCCACTAAAATAGCCAAGGGGATTGATAGTGTAGTCACTACACTGTAGTGGTTAGCGCCGTAGTGAAGAAAATGAAATCCCTAATGCACTAGGAGAAAATCGGAGGAATCAACCTTTTTCTCTGCTTCCAACTTATATAAAGCCAACTGCAACGCTATAAAAGGTGTATAATAGACATGCAGAAATAACATCTGCAAGCACATAAGCACAGTAGCAACTGCTCAATTTAAGAAATAAGTCCAGTTACACAAACAGCAATGACATAATAATTACTCATACTAGGCAGTGTTTATACGTACATACCTATATGCATAGACACCCAGTAACTAAACACGTTAATTTATATAAGCACAATACAATTGGAGCCAATCTGTGAATGGTAAGCGAGAGGAAAGAGATAAGTAGCGTGCAGCAGAGTCGAACCCACAATCGTTGGATCGCAGGTTGAATACGCTGCCCGGTAGAAGTCGAGAAGTCACTTAGTTGTGCATTTGATGAAGCTGAGAATTCAAGACTTCTCCTGGCTGAGAATTTAAAGACTTCTTCTGACTGAGAATTTAAGACTATTCCTGACTGAGAATTTAAAACTTCTCTTGACTGAGAATTTAAGACTATTCCTGACTGAGAATTTAAGACTTCTCCTGACTGAGAATTTAAGACTATTCCTGACTAAGAATTTAAGACTTCTCCTGACTGATAATTTAAGACTTCTCCTGACTGATAATTTAAGACTTCTCCTGACTTACTCTTTGTAGCATCTGCTCACAATCCAGCAGAAAGCAAAAAATGAAAAAAGATAAGTTGACTTCACCATAGTGGATATTTTAATAGTATATTTATTTATTCATAACAGCAAGTAGGTATTGCGCAACTTCAAGATTACCTACTCAGGAGTGCCCCCAGTCAAACTCCAGTCCATTACGACAGTTCTTAAGAACAGTGCGAATGAAAAAACTAGGTATTTGGCCAAGAAAAATCACATAGATAGATGTCATATCACCATTGTTGCTATTGTTGTTGCTGTTGAAAGCCTCTTCCAATTAGAAACATCAGAAATTGTTTCCTGTGCATGCCATTGAGACCAATATTACATCTCCAACACCTACAGTAACTAACCAACGCACGTATACCCTGCAGGCAATCCGCTGCGGAAAAGGAGCCAATACAAGACAATGGTGCATTCACAATAAGGAGACGCATTGACTAGTTGCAGATCACAATGTGTGATATTCATTTATTAATCGGGGCTTGTCTATAATAGCAAACATATTCACGACTGTAACATTGTGCCAGCGATGATTGATAAATACCAAATTAAGATTTTTAGGGCCCAACTCAGACCAATATGTTGAACGCCCATGGAGCGTATCAATATAAAGTGTCATGCAAATACGTAAAAAAGGTGTCTAGAATGACCATCAATAAATTTTGTTCATTATAATAAAAAAACTAGCCCATACTCTGGCATAACCTGTAGTATAGCATAGTGTCACAGTTTAATCGTCGCCCCCTTCTTTATCCAGGCTTTGGACTGGGTGCAAGCAGTGGCGCAGTTGTATGAACAGATCTAGGAAGAACTAAAACGCGTAATGAGAGTGCTTTCCAAAGGGTAGATCCAATAGTGGAAATTCATCTAGTTTGGACCAGTGATACCGCTCCAAAATTTAAGAAAAGCCAAGATGGGGTCTTTAAAAAAGCCAAGAAAAGCCAAGTTAATAGGCTAATTATGGTCTAGGGCTCTAGGCCTATTTGTCACCTATTTTGGTTCAACAGAAGCTATTTTATCCGATAAATTGTGATGTTTAGTTTATGAAACTACACAGCGGCGCCGCCAGGATTTTATTTCTGTACGCACAACTTGCACAAAATAATATGAAGCGAACAGCGATCGATACCAGCCTATATTCAGGGGCGGATCCAGGATTTCTGGTTAGGGGGGGCGCGTAAATACTACCAATCCAATCCCATATATATATACATATACAGTGCTTAAAGTGTAAAAAAAGTGCCAGGACGCTGTATTGTAGGCCTAATTGGTCGTCAGTGGCGGCGCCGAAGGCGGGAAATTGCGATTGCCGAAGGCACGAAGCCCATCCCGACTAGGGGGTTTGGGGGAGCGTCGTAAGCTCCCCCAGCGGGGTCCGGGGCGGAGCCCCAGCGACCAGCGCATTTTTGGCTGTTTCGACCTTAAATGGAGCCATTTTAAGGCTCTTGTTTGCCAGCTATTTGTGAACGACAAAGTCGCGAACTTTTTAAGAATAAGTAGTTTTTCAGTGTCGCAAGCTACCAGGATAACAATAAAAATCAAAATGTTATTGTAAAAGAAAAAGGTTTTGTCTTTACAGTAAGCTCCCCCAGCGGGGTCTGGGGGCGGATTTGAAATGAAGAGACAGACGTTTCAGCGCATTTTTAGCTGTGTCGACCTCAAATGGAGCCATTTTTAGGCAGTCATGTTGAACCTATATATCTTTCTTTGGGCGCATAACGTATAGGTAGGATAGGATCTATAGCAGTATGAGAATTGTGGAAAAATAACTGGGGGGGTTGGCCTATGATAAACTTGAAATTGGGGTATGAAAAACATACTTTAACATGGGGCTCTAAAAAAGACTGGGGGGTTGAACCCCCCCAACCCCCCGGCAATTCTCACCCTGATCTATAGGATTCTCTCGTGGTAATATGGAAACTCAAACTGTCACCCAATAAATTTAGACCATGTGACAATTATATAAAAGTTTGCGCCCCTAGAAAAATTCCTGCGGACGCCCATGCTAAAGGCTTCAAATTATTACCCCCTCCTAAACAATGTCATTATCCCCCTGCAAACTGTAATTTGCATTAATCGTCGCATTTATTGGACTACAAATATCAGAAAAATAATCCCGCTTCTTGTTTTGGTCTGAAGATTTTCATCCGTTATCCCACTTCGTGGTTTGGTTTGTTATAAATATTTTCATCTGTAACTAAAATACTAAATCGCCGCTGGCTGAAGTTACATGGAGAAATGGCTTCGAGGCTATTATTTTTTCCGAGTAAAATATTGATAACAAACCACAGTGGGATGACGGATAAATCTATGCAAATCTAGTGTCCGGGGGTAATCTGAAACCGGTTACGGTACAAGTTACCGGGGGGGGGGGGGTGATGTTTAGGAGGTGCAATTTGATACCTTTAGATTGGCATATTGCTATGCTATCGTCGCCTTGAAGCCGGAATTTTCCAGGTTCAAATCCACCTCGCCGCGTAAAGACCTTGGGCAAGTCCTTCACTCACAATTGCTCAGCGCTTCGGCCGGAGTAGAGAGCTTGAAGGGGCGCTATAACCAGTGGCGGATTCAGAACTCTTCCAAGGGGGGGGCAAAAATCTTAGAACCTGGGATGGGACAGGTGAAACAAATTTCGAAATTTGGTTGTTGGTCGAAAATAAATAGGGATCAGTCTTTGGCTGAAGTACTTTTCATCCGCCCAAAAAAGTTGATGAGGTTTTTTTTAGTCATCTGCCAATTTTTTTGGGGGAGAAAATCATACCATTTCATGCGCCAAAAAAGTTGATGACTTTTTTTTACTCCTCTACTTGAAAACCGACTGGGGGGCCACGTCCCATGCCATTTTCCGAATAGGGGGGGGGGGCAATATGCCATTACACCTATATGCATATTGCTAATTTCATACCAAATGGGGAGGGCCACGTCCCATGGCAGTTTTAAATGGGGGGGGGGGCTTTTTGAAATGAAGAGACAGACAAAGGCTTTGCCTTTTAAATGGGGGCCATGGCCGGATTGCCCCCTGGATCCGCCCCTGGCTATAAAAAGTGCACATAAAAACACATACAAACAAAAATTAAATTAAAAAAAGTTTTAACGGTTTTACATCCAGGAATCCCACATTATCCCAGGATCCATAGACCTCTAGGGCCTATAGGCGGCTATAAGACGCTCAATGCCAAGATGGCTCTCTATTAGAGTGTAAGTAAGTAAGGAAGTAAGTATATTCTATAGATTATAAAATTTCAATAGAATTTCATCGCTTATAATAAATTTGCAATTTGTGGAAAATTTTTTTCCCCTTTCCGCGCTGTACGCACTTGCGTAAGTGCGTACGCCTAACGGCGCCCCTGAAACTACATGTATGTATAAATAATCCTGAAATTAATGTATGTTAAATTGTTAATAATTGGTTCCGTTCGCTGATTTTCTAACATACCAACGACATTTTGGAACATAGTGCGCTAGTTTTGAGAAATAAACGTTCAGAGAATAATAATAAGTCGGATAAATCCTAGTCAGTAGATATGGAGCCGCTGCCACAGTTGTATTATTGCTGCTAAGATTATTGTTATTTAGTGGATTATTGCTTAAATTATTGCTATTTCGTGGATTATTGCTAAGATTATTGTCATTTAGTTGGCAGAAAAAAAGCCAAGTAAAAAAGCCAAGGTCCTTTGAAAAAAAGCCAATATCCCAAGATACGATTGAAAAAGCCAAGATCTTGGGAAAAAAGCCAAGGAGCGGTATCACTGGTTTGGACCAATGAGGTCCTTATCGACGGACAAAGAAATCATTCCGGAAAGAAATGCTAGACGTGATGGAGAAATTGGAATGCCTTCTATGATCTGTGTACATATACCATCAGATGAATACATAAAGAGGTATTTAATATGAACCACTTATAGTTATTATTCATATAGCATCGTTGCTTTCTAAATACTAAATAGTGACCATCCGTCTATGACGATATGACTTTTCACGTAACATTAATTCCTAAAAAAGGTGTTTTCACATGTCCCCTTTCTTCCTGTGATACACACGCAGGACCCTTACAAGTGCACGGGACTTGCATGTTGAGTTCCCAGTTTAAGCTTCCACCAAATTCTGATCCCAGTTCGTTACGCTATAATAGACTACACATGAAAAGACAAAATCCCAATGTCTGCTCAGTCTAAAACCAATTTGACTAAAACTCGAGCTTTTGTCTTCATTGTTCATGCGCTTTGGAATCAGTTTTCTCCATTTTTTGTTATTAACAGGTGCACGAATCATATCTTCTCGCCGTCTTAAATCTTTTCTCTTACAATGGGTGAAACGCACTGAGAGCGCCTCTTATTGGTGATGATGGTGATGATGATGATGATGATGATGATGATGATGATGATGATGATGATGATGATGATGATGATGATGATGATGATGATGATGATGATGATGATGATGATGATGATTAGCATAGCATAACATCACAGCAAGGTGACAGGCACCTCAATCCAACACACTAAACAGCGGGAGCACATTAAAGTGAAGTTGAAAAAAATAATTTTAATTTCAGTTATGGTGGTGGCAAGCCGGGTTGGGTTTCTATTACAACAATAGTCGACACCGCGTGATAATAAAACATCGTTAGTGTCGCCCTCTTCCTTTCTCTAAGCTAGGGACTGGCATTGTCAGACAGTACAAAACAATAACGGAGTGCATAAGAATAACCACTTGGACGAATTCATAGTTTAACAACGTTGCCGTGTATATTTGATTTGAACAAATCTTATTTTTGGCCAATATATTGACAATAAATATTAGGGGATTATTTTTTCCTCACCGTGTGGATATCATTACCCATGTGTCATCGACTTAAACGCGCGAAACTAACTCAAAATATATAGTCATGTATGATAATATTTTAAGGGTGTCTAAATGTTTTCTTGGTAATCACACGATCAGATACGGCCCGTAAATCAATCGCTATTGATTGACGCGACGGAAGCCGCGCCCATTCAGAAGTCGGCGGAAACATTTGCATAATGATTGCGCAATTGGCATATACGTAAATTAAGCTCCTAATTATTTACAATAGCACCAAAATCACCACACCACAGTGAAGAAGACGAAAACCTTGAAATGCCCACATAGCAAGTGGGGACCTAGAAGCAGGTCCCTCACTCGCAATTGCTCACGAAATGCAGTGTCCACTCTGTTGTCGGGAGCAACTCTGAGTAGTTATCTTGAAGGGGCGCTATAACAAAGGGACCCGTCAGATTAATGGATAACACGCGAGACGTAACGAGTTCGAACCCCAGTTGGGCGGACATGCTTTGTAGGCTGTTATTAGTGCCGTGTATTTCAGGCTGTCTGTTCAGTTTGATGTTAATTAAGATTGCTGCATAACTTGTACTAAGTCTTGTAAATAGCAGTGCGTTTGCAGGCGCTCGATTAAAGAAAAAAAATATTATTCATTATTATTATTATTATTTACTTTGCATACATGCATACATGCATATAAAAATCACGAATTACGAAGTCATGCGATGCTTATACAAGCCAATGAAGCAGCCGCGTGTGTTACAAAACGAATCAAGCTTCGTTTTTAAATATTAAAAAAATACAAATTACAACACCTATGAATCAAAAGTAAGTGATCATATAATTAATATATCAAATTGAGTCAAGTAGACATTTTATGAAGAATTTAGTGTAATCAAAGAAAGAGGAATGAATACCCTGCAATGCACGCACATAAAAACAACCACATAAGACACCTTTAATTTGGATTTTAATTTGGATTTAAGTGATACAAGGGAAACCAAAAATTATGTAACCTCCTAAGACACCTTTAAATTAAAATCAAGCGACTATATATAAAATGGAAACCATAAATTTTATCTAATGAGGTTGGAGAAATACTTTGCAATACTCATAAATAAAAAAAACCATTCTAAGACACCTTTAATTTGAAATTAAGTGATGACTATATATAAGAGGAAACCACAAATTTTATGTAATTCGGTTACATGCCGAGCCAATACCTTGCACGCTCGTAGCAGATCTAAAATTGCTTTTCGTCCCATATTCGCAGCAACAATAACATCTTCCTGATGACACGAATTGCCAGCAGCAACCGCCTACGCCGTTGCCAAAGCGATTGGCTTTGTGGCCAGCATCAGCTCATCAGGACTAAGCTTCTTCTCTACATGCTCCGTAGAAGCATAGGACTATGAAACATTCAAGAATACATTCAAGAATACACTGAAGCGTACATTCAAATATACATTGAAGCATACGTTCAAATATACATTGAAGTGTACATTCAATTATACATTGACTCATACGTTCAAGTATATATTACTACATATATTTAGGTACACATTAAAACGTACATTCAAACATACATTCAAGCATGCACTCAAGTAAGCAATAAGTTATTCAAACTAGTTAAAATCACCATGAGCATCGTAATTAAACTCTCAACTATTCTGCTTTAAATTATAAATCATCTTTTGGTATGAAATAGCGACATGAAAGAAATTTTAAAAAAATCACAATTCTGCTATTACTTATAAGTCGGGTAACTTCCTTAAATAAGGTGTTTTATTGTTTAGTAAAATTTCACTGTCTTAATTACTAACAGGATACAGTTTTTTAAGGATTGACCAATCAACTAAAAGACAAAGAAAATACATTGATGACGACAGTGACAATGACGACAACGAAGACAATAATGATGACCATGATGATGACGATGATAATGATAACGATGAAGATAATGATGATAACGACGATGGTTGATAATGGGGCACGGTTGTGGTATGTTTGGTGCTTTGGAACGGCAAGATTGCAGACTCGCTTCCGCCACAAGCCGCAATGAAGGGACCATGAGCAAGTCATTCACTCGCAATTGCTCAATCGCTTCGGCGTCAAACTGCAATTCAATGTCTACGTTGTAGCCGGGAGTGCCTCTGAACAGTTTTTGAAAGAGCATAATAACATGACCAGTGGCGGCGCCAGGAATTCAGGTTTGGGGGGCTGAAGCCCCAAGGCCGAAAATCTATTTTTTTACGAAGCGCCGAAAGCGCGATGCTTCGAGTGCCGAAGGCGCGAAGCCCATACCGACTAGGGGGTCTGGGGGAGCGTCGTAAGCTCCCCAGCGGGGTCTGGGGCGGAGCCCCAGCCACCAACGCATTTTTTAGCTCTGTTGACCTCAACTGGAGCCTTTTTAGGCTCTATTTTTGCCAGCCATTTATAAACGATAAAATCATGAAACCTTCAACAAGAACTCGTTTTGTCTATAGTGTCGCCGACTACCTGTATAAGAATGCACCTGTTTAAAAAAAAAAAAAAAAAAAACTGCACAACTTCCCTCAGTCTCCAAGGCCGTAGCCAGGATTTGATTTCTGTAGTGTTTCTTCAGCGGAGAATTTCTGACGACATTTTAGTCGTCAAGATGTCTGAAAACACCTTTTTTTAGTCGTAAAAATGTCTGAAGACACCTTTAATTAAGAGTCAAAATTTCTGAAGAAAATTTTTTTTTTCAAAATTTTTGATGGCACCTTACTTTAGTTTTCAAAATTTTTGAAGACATTTCTTTAGCTGTCAAAATTTCCGAAGACACCTTTTTTAGTCGTCAAATTTTGTTTAAAACACCTTTTCTGGCGTCTAAGTCATTATTTTGATTCCAATGTTATCAACGATTTTCGGGTGTCTAAATATTTCATTTTGACTCCAGTATTACCAACGAGTTTCGGGTGTCTAAAGACATCATTTTGAATATACTGTTAGCAACGATTTTCGGGTGTCTAAGGATATCATTTAGATTTCAGTGTTACCAACGATTTTCGGGTGTCTAAAGACATCATTTTGAATATAATTGTTATCAACGATTTTCGAGTGTCTAAAAACATCATCTTGATTCCAGGGTTATCAACGATTTCTGGTGTTTTAGGATATCATTTTGATTTCAGTGCTACCAACGATTTTCGGGTGTCTTAAGACTTAATTTTGATTCCAGTGTTATCAACAATTTTCGGGTGTTTAAGGATATCTTTTTGATTCCAGTGTTGCAAACGATTGTCGAGTGTCTAAGGACTTGATTTTGATTTTAGTGTTATTAACGATTTTTTAGTGTCTAAAAAGATCATTTTAATTCCAGTGTTATCAACGATTTTCGGGTGTCTAAGGATTTTCGGGTGTCTAAGAATTTTCGGGTGTCTAAGGAAATCATTTAGATTCCAGTGTTACTAACGATTTTCGGGTGTATAGGGACATCGCTTTGAAGATAGTTTTTATCAAAGATTTTCGAGAGCCTAAAAACATCATTTTGATTCCAGTGTTATCAACAATTTTCGGGTGTTTAAGGATATCTTTTTGATTCCAGTGTTGCAAACGATTGTCGGGTGTCTAAGGACTTTATTTTGATTTAGGTGTTATTAACGATTTTTTACTGTCTAAGAAGATCATTTTAATTCCAGTGTTATCAACGATTTTCGGGTGTCTAAGGATTTTCGGGTGTCTAAGGATTTTCGGGTGTCTAATGAAATCATTTAGATTCCAGTGTTACTAACGATTTTCGGGTGTATAGGGACATCGCTTTGAAGATAGTTTTTATCAAAGATTTTCGAGAGCCTAAAAACATCACTTTGATTTTAGTGTTATCAACGATTTTCGGGTGTCTAAAGACAACATTTTGATTCCAGTGTTATCAACAATTTTCGGGTGTTTTAGGATATCATTTTGACTCCAGTGCTACCAACGATTTTCGGGTGTCTAAGGACTTTATTTTGAATCCAGTGTTATCAACGATTTTCGGGTGTTTAAGGATATCAATTTGATTCCAGTGTTGCAAACGATTGTCGGGTGTCTAAGAACGTCATTTTGTTTCTAGTGTTATCAACGATTTTCGAGTGTCTAAGGATATTATTTTGATTTCGTGTTACCAACGATTTTCTGGTGTTTTAGGTCATAATTTTGATTCTAGTGTTATCAACGACCTGCTGTTTTGAAGTTGACTTGACTGTTATTATAATGTAGATCCGCGGAACATTGATTTAGCCCCTCCCCACCACCCCTCCCGAGCTGAGACCAAACTCCACCCATGAGTCTGCAAATCAGCGAATCACAACTACTGTGCAGTAGGCTGTAGGCCAGAGCTGAAAGTGAGCCGGGTGTGTCAGGGTCTGCGACCCGGCATTTATTTTCGTGACCTGCTGGTGCCGGGTATCAGCCGGGAAGCAAGTCTTAACAATTTGTGGGCAAACAACTAAAAAAAACAGGTCGTCAAACAAAATAAATCGGTAAAAATGGTATGATTTTAAAATTTTATGGGCAAACGACTAAAAAAGGTCGTCAGGTACCAAAAATGGGAGAAATTTTTACAATTCTGGGCGAATGACCAAAACAAGTTTTTTGAAAAGTTTCGGCTCAAAGGCTTCGGCTCGTCCGTCAAAGTCAGACCAGGCAACTTTCTAAACCACTTTTCAGCCCTGGGCTAGGCCTACTTGCAGAATTCAGGTTTTCTAGAATATCAAAGCTTATGATATACAGTAGGCCTCCTTACCATTTTGGCAGGAAATCAACTTCGTAAATGTTATGCTTCAGAACCATTCTCAGAGAATCTCTTGCTGCCTTGGGCCCCGCACACCCTAGAGCCGGGTTTGACCACAAACTTGGGGACCGTTCCCAAGCCCCCAAAGTCTCACCATGAGTGCTGCTGCTAATGGAAAACCCCATTTCGCATGTGATTGTACATGTATAAGACTACTGTACAGGTGTAGCCCCTCAGCAGGCCGGCGGGCTACATAATATATTATGGTATACATAACCTCATGATGGGTCGGGGGGGATATTTGGTAAAAATATTATACATGTATGCGTGGATTTTATTGGGATAAATCCTCTACATAGTTGTTTTCATTGCCGTTGGTCAATGTCTAGCTTTCTTTTTCGAAGTTAGCAGTTGTAGAGATTTTCCTCGTTTTGTTTTGGGGGGGCTGAGCCGCCGATAGGGGGGGCTTAGCCCCACTAGCCCCCCCTGGCGCCGCCACTGAACATGACATACATAACATACATACATGATGATGACGATTATGAGGATAATGATGATAACGACGACGACGACGATCACAATGATGACGACGACGAAGATGATAATAAATGCCTTAAAAAGAATCATAACCCCTATGTAGAGCAAAGCATAAAACCCAGTTGGTCCTCCAACTACATTCACTCTGATCTCCTGTCCAATAGCTTCAATGGAAGATTCCAAAGCTCGTGTTCCTCTTGCCGCTTCGTCCTCCACTGTCTTCACGGTCTTCAGCAGTGAAGTAACGTTTGTCACCATCACCTGTCAATCAACGCCCACTCGCATAAATTATTCAAATTTCGTATATGTCAATCAAACAAGATTTGCATAATTTTTTTTTATTTACGTATCTGTCAATAAAAGCTCATTTGCATAAATTATTCAAATTATGTATCTGTCAATCAAACCCTGCTTACAATTTACGACACATCCATATAAAACCATTTGCAGTATTAAAATCTGTCAATTATAGGCTACCAACATAATTAAAACTCAATCAAAAAAACTTTACCTCTTTACCATCAGGGACAACCCTTCTGACTAGACATAGTGCTTGTGAATAAGCTGGTGCCCTGCGCTTGGCTTTCGAATGGCGCTTTTAAATTTTTTTAGATTACTGTACAATTATAATTATGATTACCAACCAAGGATATATGATTTTTCCATACAATTCACTACACCTTAGTTGAGAAAGAGATAAACTACTATTCAGTTTGAAGAAAATTTGGATACAGTTGTCAAACTTATTATAACCTGCCATTCAGACTATTTTTCTGAGTGAAAATTTATCGCCTGTCAATTTGCTGACCTTGGCCGAATCCTTGAGGGTGGACGTGGAGGGGTCCTGAGGTGTCTTTCCGGACGCGTTCTTTGTGATGAGATTGGCCAGAGCTGATGCGTTTATCAGAAGCACACAATAAGAACAATATATATAGGAACATTTTTATTTGATTATCATTATAAGCATTATCATTATCATAACTGTTATTGATATATAATAACTATCAATCAATTACCATTGATATTAACTATTATTTTTGCTTTTTAAACTAAAACCCTTTTATTATCTTCAACATAATTATGCTGCAAACGTTTAACAAGGGAACCATTGTTCTAAATGATGACAATGTGCCTATAATTCCGTCCCCCCCCCCCCCCCTACGTCTGGGTCAGCTAATGGGCCGCTACAGTTATCCAATGCCCTTGTAACTTGTAAACTATAGTCTCTTTAAGATCCCCCATATACTGCGCTAGGCAGAAAGTTTAAGCCAATGGTTATTAACCTAATTATTAACATAATGGTTGGGCTGGGAGCGCCTCTGAGTAGTCTTCTTGAAGGAGCACTATATAAGTTTTCGGAATGAATGAATGAATGAATGAATGAATGAATGAATGAATGAGTAATTGTTAGGTCATAATTCAAATTGCTTCTACAGTATTAAATAGAAATGTTCAATTACATAACTGAATAAAACAATCATAATATTTATCATTGTATAGCATCAGCAGCAAGCGTTTTAAAGGTGTCGTAAGTGATCACTTTACAAGTTTCTTCATCAACGGTTTAGAATGCATGCCCAAGAAAGAAAAAAAATAAGGTAGAAGTTCCAGTAGCAAATTTTCTGGTCAAAAAGGTTCAGTAGCCAAAGAAGGTTCGGAAGCACTCAGATAAGGTTAAGTTTAGGCTGCAAATTAATGGTCTGATATTGATTGGCCTGCAGTATGGTCTAGATTTTCCCATTAGAACAGCCTCGTAATTTTTTTTGAACATTCTTCGTAAAAGATGGATGGACACATCAAGGGAGAGACAAAATAAAATGAGAGAAGATTCACTAATAAGAAAAGTCATCGAAGGCAAAATTAAGAAGAAGCGAACAATAGAAATACACATAATGCTAGAAGTTTAGTTCTCCACTCTATTTTAGAAGCACCTCAAAACTCTGATCTTATTTAGCCGCGATTGGGTCGGGAGCCTTTTCTGAGCAGCCAAACATGAAGAGGCACAATAAACGTGTAGTTTGGCGTAATTAATTATTTTCACGCTTTTAACGACACAAAAAGCGCCGTAAATTATTCCTAACTAGCTGGGGTACCCGGCGTTGCCCGGGAAATTTAGGATTCGACCCGCTCCGGCAACTACCCAACCACACCCCACCTCCACCTCAAACCCCCAGCCCACCCCGTACACCCACCCCCTCCATCCGCCCCGGCTTCACCCCTCCACGCCATCTCCACCCCATCCTCACCACACCCCAACCTCCACCTCCACCCCCACCCCGTACACCCCGCCCATCCACCCGCCCCCGCTTCACACCTCCACCCCACCTCCACCACCCACCCTCACCACACCCACCTCTACCTCCAACTCCACCCCCAAACCCCCACCCACCCCGTCCACCCCGCCCCGTTCACCCGTTCCTCCCACCCCACTCCCACACCCACCACAAACTCACCCACCCGACAACACCCCACCACACTCCGACCTCTCCAGCGGTACGCCAACCCATGAAATTTGGGTTTTCGGGAAAAAATTCCTTCACCCCCCCAAAAAAATTCCCTTCCACCCCCCCACGACCCCCTCCCAACCCCAACCCCACAACACGCCACCACTAACTCCGACCTCCACGGGTAGGCCTACGCGTAAATTGACTATAATTGTAGTAGGACTTTACAGCAAAGCGCATTATATAATGGCCATGCAAGCGTTTAAAAAGGTGTTTAATAAACGTAAGGTTTTTGCCCCCACCGTGGCCCCCATGGTGGGGGAGATTCGCCAACAACTCCACTGGGTGGTTCCAATGGCCCTCTGTCTAGGTGCAAAGTTTGAAATCAATGGCTGCGTTTTAGTGAAAAAAATTTGGGGGGTTTCGCCCCCCACCCTGGCCCCCATGGTGGTAGAGAATCGCCAACCACTCCACTGGGTGTCCGACGCCGAGACGGACAGAGTAGTGAAGGTTTGGAGTGAAAAGGTAAAAAACTGTTGAAATGCATTCCGGTCAAACACACACACAGACAGACAGACAGACAGACAGACAGACAGACAGACAGACAGACAGACAGACAGAATCTTCTCTTTATTAATATAGATGACTTGCAATGGTCTAACTCATCTAGCAGCACACTTACAATTTTCCGTAATAATACGAATATTGACAAAAAATATGTTTTCTAAATAAATAAAATATGAATTTTGGACGAGACACAACATTGGGGGGGGGGGGGGGGCGGTAGAGTAATGGTTAACACGCTGGACAAGAGTGCGAGAGGTAGTGAGTTCGAGCCCCCGTTGGGCGGATTTGCTTTGCAGGCTGCTATTAGCACCTTGTATTGCAGACTGTCTGTCCAGTTCCTATAGTTAAAATTTGTGTATTCTGTAATCTCCGTTCTTATGAATTGTTTAAACTGCATAATCATTATTATTATTATTGTACACTTTAACCGGTTGCGGTCTGTCAACCGAGATTGTTTCAATAATGAAAATATTATTATTAACATTGAGAAGTATGGCAGATAACAATAATTCAGTTTTATATCGCCTCCTTATATAGCGTAAGTTGCAAACGTTATAATGGTGACTTAAGTGATCACTTTAACCCACGTGAATTACCCTGTCCTGAGTACGGTCTCTGACCTGTAAAAAGGATGGGAAATGCAGGAAAAACTCTTCCGATATATACAACAAAATGGATGGAACATATAACAAATGAAGAAGTGGTGGGGGATGATTGGCGACGAAAGATAAACACGAAGAGACAAAAGAAGTGGGAAGAGAATGATGTAGGAACAATAGGAAGACACATAATGCTGACAACAACTGATTTTACTTTCCAAACTGAACAACTTTGGTACTTTATCTTTGGTCCTCTCTCTGACTGTTATCATGGAGTACTGTTAATCAGGCCATGCTTTTTCTTGACTGGACGTACAAAGGAATCAAATAAAATAATACTTCTTGAAATCTACTTCATGGACTTTCAACATTATAAATTCTTCTGAAAACATGGAAATTAACTGGACTCCTTTATCCATTACTCCGTTGTGTATATTAACTATATTTCATTTTATTGTACCATGTATGTAAACCAAAATGCGGTCAGCAATTGGTGAATTGATTAACTTTTCCTTTCTTGATGACAAGTAGATATATAAAGGATGATGGGAAGCTCAAGAAGTACCCTGCTCATATAAGTGCTGCAATACGCCGAGCAAATTTCTGTCCAAGGTAACGGCCTCTGTTGTCATAGACCCTGGTCAAATTGGAATCCTCCTCCTCAAGAAGAAGAAAATGTAAAAAATTGCTTATTAAGTGCTGTAGTATGCCAAGCAAATTTCTGTCTAGGATAATGGCCTCTGTTGTCATTATACCCTCGTCGAATCCGATCCATGCATACAAGTCATGTACATGAGAAAGAGAAGGAATAAGTCTTTAGCATAGAGTTCGATAATATATCATAACTTTCTAGCGTTTAAAAGGTGTCTTAAGTGACATGTGTATGGTTAAAATCTCTATTCAGACCTGAATAATTATTATTTAGGTGAATGGTGGACTGGATTAATTATGACAAGTGAATAAGAGGTAACAAGTCAGTGTAATAAAGCATTGCCATATCACCTACTTAAATATAAACAACTTACGTTTTAAAGGTGTCGTTAACTAATATATATCATCAGTTGCTTACGGTTAAAAGGTGTCGTAAATGACATGTATGATTGTATGTGTATGGTTAAGATTTCTTACCTGAGCTTCTGGTTGTTCGGAACCAAGTGAAGCTGCGCCATGTATAACGCAATCAGCCAACTTTGTGATCGTCATAACAGCATTCTGTGCAGCAGATGCGAGGTGCTCTTGATTGGCTGCTGCACCTGCTACGAGGGTCTTTGTGTCTTCAACCAACGCTTTGGCTGTCTTTAGGATGTTCTCTCTGGAAGGGAAGAGAAAGATTTTCGTTTGAAGGGGATAGAGATGTATGGCTAAGAAGGTTGAGGAAGACAGACATAGAAATGAACGGATGGACGGATTGACAGAGACACAGACACACACACACACACACACACACACATATACAGACAGATACAGAGACTGGCAGATGCAGACAAACGGATTAATAGAGGGCTGTACAGACATTGCACTTTACATCAGAGCAATCAGGACCCTAAGACCCGAAGTAGCACATGGCACACCTTCTTTCTTAGCATCGACATAAATTATGGACCTTTTAACAGGGTCACGATCACAGTCATAACAACAACAACAACAACAACAACAACAACAACAACAGCAATAACAAGACTTAAAACCTCATGCTCTCTTGGTTGCTGGATAATAAGCTCCCCATGGAACTTTGCCGAGAGCTCAATGATCGCCCACCTCATGTTCTTCTCTAGCCCCTATAGACTATCCTATTTAGCGGCAGTTGGGTTGGGAGTGCCTCTAAAGTTCTGAGTAAAAGCCTTAAAGATACGCTAGATAAGAGCTCCTAACAGATAAGCAATACACAAACAACAATAACAAATACAAACACAACAGCAGTGACTGGCGTACATGTGATAGCAACACACCTGTGATCATTAAAAGATTCATCTGGGTCTGAATTGAGTGTACCAGCCGTTGCGAACATAATCGTCGTATCTAGATCTCCTATGATTCCACTGACGGTGCTGGCAGCGTTGATACACGCCTGCGTTCCCTTCGCACCAGACTGCAACGCCGCGAGGACGTTAGACACCTTCAGAAAGGTTACAACAGTACTTATAAAAATGACAAGTTAGACACCTTCGGAAATGCTGCAACAGTTTTTACAAAATGACAACTAATGCAAAATTATAAGTTGCTTTTACCTGATCCAGTTAAACATCTTTAAAACAATATAGTCGTCGAACATCTTTCAGACGAACCTTAAGATGCCACTCACAGTTTTTCCCCCTAGATCTAAGTCTAGATTACTAGGCTTTTTTCTGTCAAGATCTAGCTTTTTTCTCACGCGTGGTTTTCCTCACATTTTTATATTTAAAAAATGTCTGCTGAAACTACACAAAGACCTGAAAAAAGTTTAAAATTTGTGATTTTGGAGCAACGAAAGACCAATTTAAAAATTGTCATCATAAATATCAAATTGGAAAATTCCATGCATTTTTCAAAGAAATTCTCAATCTAGCGTTTACTAGCCTTTTTCGGCCGGATCTGGCATTTCTTTAAAATTCAGAGTGGCACGAAACAGAGGCCTTGCTAGGTAAAGCAACAATTTCGAGAGAGAACTGCGCCACTGTTTGCACTTCGACAGTGCCGTTACCAAGGCCGGATAAAAGAGGATGGAAACGATAATGATTTTTGTTATCACTAGGTGTCGTTGACATGAAACCGTGACGAACATAATCGTCCTATCTAGATCTCCTATACACGCCTGCGTTCCCATTCGCACCTGACTGCAACGCCGCGAGGACGTTAGACACCTTCAGAAAGGTTACAACAGTTGTTACAAAATAGAAAAGTTAGACACCCTCAGAAAGGTTACGGCAGTCCTTATAAAAACCACAACCAAGACAAAATTGTAAGTGCCGAGTACAACTGCGACAAATACGGTCCCTTTACATACCTTCAAAACAATATTCTGCTTTGCTATAAAGTCGTCGAACATTGCTCAGACCTCCATTAACTCTCAAATCTCATAGGCTTGTTAGGTAGTGCAACCTCGAAAGTGTCAGTCTAAAAGCCGGATAAAAACAGGATGGGGGGATGCTAATGATCTTCGTTATCACTAGGTGAAAGTCATCAATTTCCCCAGCACATGTGTTTGGTTAAAATCTGTATTCTGACATCAAACGGTCACGACAATTTTCAGTGTAGGACTTTTTTACAACACTACAGGGGCAATTTTCAGCAATGACAACAACAATCATCATCATCATCATCATAACCATCGTCGTCGTCGTCGCCGCCGCCACCACCTCCTCACTCCACCACCCCCACCACACCCCCACCGCCACCTAAACCCAACCCTCATTTCAAACCCCACTCCACCACCTTCACCACCACTAATATAATTTGTAGTGTTATAAATTAATATTGAACGTACATTCTCAAGAACTTTTCTCGCTCTTTCGTTAAGATCTCGTTTGGCAAAAGCATCAGATGGATTGCATTGTAGACTTCCAGCCTCTGTCACAAGATCCACGCAACTGTTGCCCAACTGTTGAACGGCAGTCTTGATTCGTCCACCAATCTACAACAGGAAAAAACGTTTCACCCAATCATTGATTAATTAATTATTCCACTAAATTATGAGAATCCCAAACAGTTGTGTTGAGAGCTCAGTAGATGGGAACCTCGTGTCTGCAAAGGCTGTAATAATAAAATATATGCTTTATCACCGCTATATATAAATTCACATGCAATCGTTTTAAAGGTGTTTTAAGTAAACGCTCTATAATAAGCAGTGAATTACCCTGTCCCATGGTAGAATGCCAACGGCACATAGAGGTGTGTATGTTGTGTGTGTGTGTGTGTGTGTGTGTGTGTGTGTGTGTGTGTGTGTGTGTGTGTGTGTGTGTGTCTGTGTGTCTGTGTGTGTGTGTCTGTGTCTGTGTCTGTGTGTGTGTGTGTCTGTGTGTGTGTGTCTGTGTTTGCAGTATAACGTCACTGTGTGGTGACAAAGACCATTAGCGACCCCCTCCTCCTTTATCCAGGCTATGGACTGGCACTGGCAGAGTGCAACCAGTTGCGAACCTGGGCGTCATGTGGTGAAGGGGGTTAATACACTCTGGCTTGAAGTGTCTGCACTAGGCAGCTTGAATACTACAGTAGACCCATGAGTTGAGCGTGCACCTTGCGTGACTCTTATTTTATAATTTTTGTCTTCTGCGTTCTTGGGAATTGTTTCAATTTCATGACTTCTTCATATTATAAAGACATTTTTCATTGACGCCCTTGCTCCCATCGCTAACAGACTTTTTTATGCATTTAAATCTATGCTAAAGACACAAGGTACTTATAAGCTGCTTTGTAAGGTGTCCTTGTAACAGCGCCATATAAATTATCATAATTATTATTATAATAATGACTAAAGGGTGGACCTACCTGCGGATTGGCACTTGTGTGGACCGCTCCGTGGCAACTGTTGGCAAGGACGTTGTAATCCCGGTCAGAATGTTTGCCAGACCTCCCAACTCCTGAACGTTTGTTAATGATTTGCTCATCTGAAGAAAACAGAGACATCTGTTAAAGAAATTAGAAGTAAAAAGCAAAACTATTATTTATTAGACTACCAGCAAGCACACAATAAATAAATATTATATGATAATTATAATTCATGCACAGCAATTATAAGAGAAAATATATAAGGCACAAATTATGGCAACAGTTTTAGACACCTTTCAGATGTTAACATGTGAAACAAAATAATAGATCAAACGACAATAATGTTATTGAAACTGGATTCAGCATACCAAAAACGATTCACATATCAGTTATAATATACTTTAATTATTCGATCTGACTCACTCCTCTCACTTACTCACTCCTCTCACATACTCCTGTCACTCACTCCTCTCACTAACTCACTCCTCTCACATACTCCTGTCACTCGCTCCTCTCACTAACTCACTCCTCTCACTTACTCACTCCTCTCACATACTCCTCTCACTAACTCTATCCTCTCATTTATTCACTCCTCTCACTTACTCCTGTCACTCACTCCTCTCACTAACTCACTCCTCTCACTTACTCACTCCTCTCACTAACTCTATCCTCTCATTTATTCACTCCTCTCACTTACTCCTGTCACTCACTCCTCTCACTAACTCACTCCTCTCACTTACTCACTCCTCTCACATACTCCTCTCACTAACTCTATCCTCTCATTTATTCACTCCTCTCACTTACTCCTGTCACTCACTCCTCTCACTAACTCACTCCTCTCACTTACTCACTCCTCCCACATACTCCTCTCACTAACTCTATCCTCTCATTTATTCACTCCTCTCACTTACTCCTGTCACTCACTCCTCTCACTTACTCACTCCTCTCACTTACTCACTCCTCTCACATACTCCTCTCACTACTCTATCCTCTCATTTACTCATCTCACTAAATAACTCATCTCACTTACTCAATAACTCACACATTTCACATAGTCATTTATTCCTCTCACCAACTCACTACTCTCACTCAGTACTCTCACTTACTCACTACTCTCACTAACTCACTACTCTCACTAACTCACTCTCCACACTAACTCACTTCATTCACTTACTCCCTCACTTAACTCACATACTCACACCCATTTCACACCAAAAAAACCTGTAACACATAATAGGAGAAACCAGTTTTAAACTGGTGGATTCATATCTTACCATTTCCTGCGCGGTCCGTGCTATCTGCTTAGCCATCCTAACCATATCCGTCTGATAATCAACAAAAGAACGATCGTCCAGTGGCGGGAAACGCTCGTCAATCTACAATAACATCACCCCTAACGCATAAAACATCGCAACAGACTTAGACACCTTTTTGATGCTCGCTCACGAAACTATATAAAGAACGAAAATAAAATATAAAAAACCATTAGTTCAGCAGAATAGCCCCACAGTATTATAGTATACACAACTAACTTAAACACCTTTATAACACAATCAACCGATGCTATATAAGACAAACCTCAACTGCTTGCATAAAATTAAATGAGCTTTGAATGTAACGTAAACGAATTATGATAAATTCCAAACAAGAATAGCTATTTTCAGATACAGAACTATGCATTTATGTCAGCATTGAATTTCAATTTTAAAGAGCTGAACCATTTTTTAAGGTACACAAAACGTTGGACAGAAACATGACAGAAAAATAAAAACAAAAAACTTGGTCAACTTTATATAATTTTATATTAAATTTTGTTTATTCAAGCCACATACATACCCTTGAGATGGACTTGGAGAGGTTATCAACAAGGACAGTGACGAGGCCGGATGATGAAGCCATGTCTTCAAGAGTCTGAATCAATTCCTGCAGCATCTCCTTTGCACCATCAGCTGTCTCATCAACCGCATCGTGCGCATGCGTCGCCTACACGCGTAATGTAAAACAGTGCCGTGGAAATGTAATGTAAATGTGTCTAAACGTGCTTTCGTTGTTTAACACCCAGGCATTTCTAAAAATATTAAAAATAATAATTGTGATTTATTTTATAATCGTAAAAAAGGGAAAGTGAGTCAAGGTTTTAAAGATAATCATCAAAACGCCTAGGATAATTCGTCTTTTTGGTCAATAATTAAAACACCTCTTCTAAGAGTTTCACGTCGTCTACATCTTGTCCTTTTCAGCAACTCTAGGCTGTATATGATAAAACTGGAGGAATTGAGAGACGCGACGGAAGATCGTAACACATGGAGAAGGTTTATCACAGCGGTCGCTAAGGTTCCAAGAATCGACGGCACAAGGTGACAAGGTGAGGCTGTATACCAATTGCCTCAAAGAGCAGCAAATGTGTCATGCCATGGATAACCTATATAGCTGGTTTCATCTTACATGCGTGAAACTCTACGCTTGTTGCCTATCTCACAGCGCATCGAAAATATAGGATTGCTTCACGGGTTTGGCGTTGTCTCCTTGTCTGTGCCCCGACTTATCTGTGTGAACTCTGCTGTCCAATATCTGTTGTCCTTTCCCGCAGAGCCCTTCGCTCTGCCTCTAGCGGTAAGCTTTTGGTCCCGCGTGTTGAAACATCAACCTGTCAGCGTCGTGCTTTCTCAGTTGTAGGCCTAGGTCCTTCTGTCTGGAATATCATCCAATTGAAGATACGCCTGCTACTCGTCAGTGTTCTACAAGCTCCTTGAAACTTTCTTGTTTCACCGTGGTGGGACTGGGAGCGCTTCTGAGTGGATTTCTTGAAGGAGCGCTATACAAATTATTGAAATGAATGTATGAATGAATGAATGATTGATTGATATATTGATTGGAATGATTACTCGAAATAACGTTGGTTTGATCCGCCTCTTTAGACACCTATAAGGTGTAGCCAACGAATGTTATATAAACAACTGAAACAAAAACCGATTAATAGTTATGATGGTTACTGCGTGACAATTATCCGAACCTTATGACAGTGTAGCTCCTCCACAGTGCGCACTTACACAGTGCCAGTCCCATTATTCGAAAATGAGGCGGGTGACGCTAGTGATATTATTGTAATCAGTGTCTTTAAACTGAAACTACTCTTGCGATTAGTTTGAGCGGCGGGCAAAGACACCTTTAAGATGCAGTCAATTGAAGCTATATAAGGAAGGGATTTACTTTTCATATCACAATGATTCCACTTCACCTTTAAAACACTTGAATCCATTGCTATATAAACACGGGACATTAACCCTATAACGCACACCTGGGGTCCATCGGACCCCAGAGCTGCGATATCTTGAATATCTTTTTTGATATGAATAGTAAAAATCTGAAATAATTCAAATTCCTCAAAAATTCATCCCACTGCATGTACAAAAAAGTTGGGAGACTCTAGCACCCCTGGTTGATTTGAAAAAAATTGAGAAAGACACCTAGGGCATATTTAGCACACCTGGGGTCCACTGGCGGAAACCTAAGGGGGACAGCGGGGGACGGTCCCCCCCCCCAATGAAGACGTTGGGGGACGACCCATGCATTTGTCCCCCCCAATGTTCAAGCGTTAGGACATGTACACAATCTTCAGTAGTGAACTAGAGAGAAAAAATGTTTAGCAGATGAAGTAAATATTTATAATGATATGAATTCCAGAGCAATCCAGGCTCTAACCAAAAGTTATTAAGTCCAACATTGGGTAGTTTGCGAACATTATACTGTAAAAATAAAACAAATAGAAGCTGATGATAAGTGATCACAATCACAGTTTCCTTAATAGCACAGATAAGCACCACCATGAGGGTTGATTTAACGACTACTAAAATAGCCCAGGGGTCGATAGTGTAGTGGTTAGTCCCGTGATGAAGAAAATGAAGTCCCTAACACAGTAACACTCAGTCAGCCTAAGCAACCTCTCTCTGCCTCCAATTTATATAATGTAAAATATAACGCTCTAAAAGGTGTTTAACATACTTCATAGAGACACACAGCAAATAACATATGGAAAGCAAGTAAGCATGGTAGCAACTGCTTAAAATCATGATTAAATTACAAGAACAAGAATGACGTAATAATTACTCATACTAGGCACAGTGCTCATACATACATACATAGAAACCCATTAATTAAACACAATGTTAATTAATAGCAGCATAATACAATTGGAGCCAATCTGTGAATGGTAAGCGAGAGGAAAGAGATAAGGAGCGTGCAGCAGGGTCGAACCCACAACCGTTGGATCATAGGTTAAAGACGCTACCCCGTACAAGTCGAGAAAGTCACTTAGGTGAGCATTTGATGAAACTGAGAATTTAAGACTTCTCCTGACTTACTCTTTGGAGCGTCTGCTCACAATCCAACAGAATGCAGGAAATGAAAAAATGACAAATTGACATCACCATAGTGAATTTTTTAATAATATATTTTTTAATAATATATAACTTTTTAATAATATTTTTATTTATTTATATCAGCAAGTAGATATGGAGCAACGTCAAGATTACATACTCAGGAGTGCACCCAGTCCAACTCCGGTCAAATAGGACAGTTCTTAAGAACAGTGCGAATCAAAACAATAGGTATTTGACCAAGAATAGTAGGTAGCCCAATCCAAATCACAGAGATAGCTATCATATCACCATTGTTGTTATTGTTGCTGCCATTGAAAGCCTCTCCCGATTAGAAACCTCGGAAATTGTTCTCTGTGCATGTCATTGAGACCAATATTACATCTCCAATACCTCCTAACCAACGCGCAGACCCTGTAGGCAAGGTTCTTTGTGTGGATTGATCTTGCCCTGTAGGCAATCCGCTGCGGGAAAGGAGCCAATGCAAGACAATGGTGTTTTCACAATAAGGAGACGCATTGACTAGTTGCACACCATAATATATGGTGATATTCAGTTACTTATTAACGTGGTTTATTTAACAAACATACTTACGACTAAAACATGGTGAATAGGATGTTTGATAATGAATATCAAAATAATTAAGATTTCATGTACTATTGATTGCCAGCAAATACTGTGAACGCATTTAGAACGTATTAATATAAAGTGCTACAGGAGTGCGTAAAACAGGTGTCTATAATGAACATTAATTTATTTTGTTCACTATATTAATAAACCAGCCATTCTCCGATATAACCTGTAGTAGTATAGCCTGAGTATAATCACCACCCTCCTCCTTTATCAAGGCTTGGAACTGGGTGCAAGCATTGGCAGAGTGGTAGGAACAGATCTAGGACAAAACACTTAAAGAGGGGGAGAAGGCAATGTATACCAAAGGGCAGACCCAATGGTGTAAACTCATCTAGTTTTGACAAAAGAGGTAATTGATTGATGAAGAAGGGAATCATTCCGGAATGAAAGCAGGTAGGTGATCGATAAAATCAAAAGCCTTCTATGATCTTTGAACATATAGCATCAGATGAATACATAAAGAGGTGTTTAATATAAACCGCTTTTCATTATTATTCATGGCCTTGTTGGTTTCTAAATACTAATTTAGCACTCAATGGACTTTTAAAGATTTGAATTTTCAAGTCGCGAATTCTTATATATATAGCGTCACAAATAATGAATAAAAAAAGGTGTTTTACATAAACGTCACACAAAAAGTCCTCGTACCTCCTATGATATAACAGCATGCACCTTAGGCAATTATAGGCACGGGACTTGCCTGTTCTTTTCCCAGCTTAAGCTTCCACCGAATTCTAATCCCAGCTCGATACGCTACAGACAACCCATGAGACGACTCATTCACACTATCTGCACAACCTAAAACCAATACCAATTTGGCTAAAACTCGAGTTTTTGCCTTCATTGGTCCTGCATTTTGAAATCATTGACAAGTTCTTTGTTTTAACCTGTACCCGAAGCACATCTTTTCGCCGTCTTAAAACCAGTGGCGGCGCCAGGGGGGGGGGCTAGGGGGGCTAAGCCCCCCCTATCGGCGGCTCAGTCCCCCCCAAAACAAAACGAGGAAAATCTCTACAACTGCTAACTTCGAATAAGAAAGCTAGACAGTGACCAACGGCAATGAAAACAACTATGTAGATTGCTTATCCTAATAGAATCAACCGCATATAATATTTTTGCCAAATATCCGCCCCCCGACCCATCATGAGGTCATGTAGCCTATAGCCTACATGTACATGTACCATAATATATTATGTAGCCCGCCGGCCGGCTGAGGGGCTACACCTGTATAGTCTTATACAATCACATGCGAAATGGGGTTTTCAATTAGCAGCAGCACTCATGATGAGACTTTGGGGGCTTGGGTAAGGTCCCCAAGTTTGTGGTCAAACCCGGCCCTAGGGTGTGCGAGGCCCAAAGCAGCAAGAGATTCTCTGAAAATGGTTCTGAAGCATAACATTTACGAAGTTGATTTCCTGTTAATATGGTAGGCTAAGGAGGCCTACAGTACTTGTACATCATAGGCTTTGATATTCTAGAAAACCTGAATTCTACAGGTAGGCCTAGCCCAGGGCTGAAAAGTGGTTTGGAAAGTTGCCTGGCCTGACTTTGACGGACGAGCCGAAGCCTGAGAGCCGAAAATTTTCAGAAATCTTGTTTTCGTCATTCGCCCATAATTGTAAAAATTTCTCCCATTTTTTGTACCTGACGACCTTTTTTAGTCATTTGCCCATAAAATTTTAAAATCATACCATTTTTACCGATTTATTTTGTTTGACGACTCGTTTTTTTACTTGTTTGCCCACAAATTGTTAAGACCTGTTTCCCGGCTGATATCCGGCACCAGCAGGTCACGAAAATTAATCCCGGTTCGCACACCCTGACAGAACCGGCTCACTTTCAGCTCTGGCCTACAGCCTGCAGGTACACTGTACTTTTGACTCGCTTTATTTGCAGACTCATGATCGAAGTTTGGTCTCAGCTCGGGGGGGAGGCGGGGGGGGGGGGCTAAATCATTGTTCCGCGGATCTCCATTATAATAATAGTCAAGTCAACTTCAAAACAGCAGGTCGTTGATAACACTAGAATCAAAATTATGACCTAAAACACCCGAAAATCGTTGGTAACACTAAATCAAAATAATATCCTTAGACACCCGAAAATCGTTGATAACACTAGAAAAAAAGATGTTCTTAGACACTCGAAAATCGTTAATAACACTAAAATCAAAATAAAATTCTTAGACACCCGACAATCGTTTGCAACACTGGAATCAAAAATGATATCCTTAAACACCCGAATTTCGTTGATAACACTGGAATCAAAATAAAGTCCTTAGACACCCGAAAATCGTTGGTAGCACTGGAATCAAAATGATATCCTAAAACAGCAGAAAATCGTTGATAACACTGAAATCAAAATGTTGACTTTAGGTCAACAGAGCTAAAAAATGCGCTGGTGGCTGGGGCTCCGCCCCAGACCCCGCTGGGGGAGCTTACGACGCTCCCCCAGACCCCCTAGTCGGTATGGGCTTCGTGCCTTCGGCGCTTCGTAAAAAAATTCGGCCTTGGGGCTTCAGCCCCCCCCTCCAAACCTGAATTCCTGGCGCCGCCACTGCTTAAAACTACCTTCTTTTCTCTGCGTCTGTCTCACTGGGAGCGCCTCTGATTGATGAGCTCGATAAATATTATTTTAGATACAATACAACTTCTAAAGTCCTAAAGCAATCTACATAGCATATCTAAGAAAGAAAAGCGTCAGCTGGAAGCACAATACACAGGAGCAAGCACTCTGCTGATAATTTTATGAACTGTTTTGAAGCAAGAACGAATAAATGTAGGGCTAGTGTCGTTGTTAGAGACTGTCCAAAGATACTGACTGCATCTTCCTCTGGCGGCTGACTATCCGCGCCTCAGATTCACATTTCGGTGTGAACTTGTGCAAGTTATAAATTTGTTTAATAATACTGCATATCCTTTGGTCCCCAATGCTGTAATTATGCCAGTTTTTTTCTTACCAATAAATGAATATAAAAATATCAATGATAATAATAATAATAAGTATTGATTGACTGAATGTGAGAAATAGCACACACACACGTCATGATAACATGCCACAACGATATTTACGTTAAAAGCAGACAAAACTGACGAAGACGTTTAGTCAAAGCACAACATCGACATTCAACACCTTAATTAGTCTACCATTCAACATTCAAAAACAGCGACTTAAACAAAAAAAGCGAAACAAAAAAAAGAACTACGTTATTTCAATAACTTTGATGCCTGCTGATGGTTATCAAAAAGCGAATAGCTGAGAAACTTATTATCATTATAAAATTTAATATTGTCTTATGACAACAAAGGCCATTGACAACATTACAGAAAACCAAAAAATAGTATAATTTTTGTTATAACAGCCGAAAAAAGTAAACAGTGTAAAAAATGTCCAAAACTCAATTTAATTAATTATTTTACAATTTCAATTAGCTCATATTGTGACACTTTTTTATAAGATGTAGGCCTACCGTGACAAAAGGAGCCAACGCACATTAATTAAGCACACCGAAATGGAGAGATAAGATTTAAAAAATAGAACCCCTACTGCATATTTATATAGGGCGTAGAACCCCTACTGCATAATTATATTTATATAGGGCGTATAGTAGTAACAGTTAAAGGATTTGCTTAATCATTCACGGGCGTTGTTACTTCCCAGTACCATTATGTCACTTTAGCAGAAATTTAAAAACAAAGGTTGATTAGTAAAAAAGGTATGTAAAAATTACTTAAAGATAGCATGACTAATAATCAAAATCGAAAGAATCGAAAACATTCTTCGATTTGCGATTTCATAGCAAGTTTCGTACATTGAAAATTAAATAAATACAGGAAAGAGATAAAAGTATACACGATAAAGCGAACTGCCTTCATAAAGATTGCGGTTCACTGTGTCAATAATACACCTATCTAAACACTCTGATAGAGTACTATATACATATTGACAGCATTTGCAGTTCACTGAAATATCCTACCTATGATCCAGCCAGCATAACCAACATATAGGGGTAAATATACCCTGCTATTGGGGGTCCGTGACCGTGGCCCAAATTTAAAAAGGGGTCCGTGAGTCTGAAAAGGTTGAGAACCGCTGTTTTATAATGATCACATTTTAAATACAGTGAAATTGTTAGGCATGTACATATATATATAACGTCACATTAATTAGTTAAAAAGGTGCGTGTTGGCGACATGACATGAAATGACGATTGCCTTTTTTCAAATTTCTAAGACCCTGAGGAATGAAGTGAATAAATAATTATAACAACTGTTAACACAACAATTTCAGTTAGATTATGAAACCAAAACCAAGGAGCAGAAGGGAATAGGAGAAGGAACAGGCAGAGAAAAAGGTTGAGGAAGGCTGAATAAGATGGAGGAGGAGGAGGAGGAGGAGGAGGAGGAGGAGGAGGAGGAGGAGGAGGAGGAGGAGGAGGAGGAGGAGGAGGAGGAGGAGGAGGAGGAGGAGGAGGAGGAGGAGGAGGAGGAGGAGGAGGAGGAGGAGGAGGAGGAGGAGGAGGAGGAGGAGGAGGAGGAGGAGGAGGAGGAGGACGAGGAAGAATGTATGCCGAACAAAACAAGTACTTTACGAACTGACGGGTACTGTTAATAAGTACAACAACAATGAGTACTTAAAATAGATTGCATCTAAATGCTGAATTAGATCATAACCTTCAGCTGTTGACCGTGTTAGAACACATAGCAATGTTAAAAGCAATCTGAATGCAGTTAGATGTGATGCTGTTATATCAACAAGACGTCTTCCACAATCCAATTAATTATTAGCCTACACTATGTTTTAATCCTAACTCTTCAATACTATTTTTAATACACATTTTAAACCAGATTTTCAATCCCATTTTTATTCCCTACTTTTACTCTAAACCAAATTTTCAGCCGTACTTTTACTTAAGATTCTGAAACCGAATTTCAATACTATTAATATTCCTGTTGATTGAAGAGCAATATAATTATATGGTCCTGATTTCAAGTCCTATAGCTCATTAGATCCATACTTAGCATAAATTTGGTCTGCATTTTGAGGCCAAAGTCTGAATTTCACCCTATAAAAAAACTAATTTCTATTCTATATCAACTCCAAATTTGACAGAATAAAATTAAGTCTTTTTTTATATTAACGCCACTATCCAGTAACTAACATCACAAAGTTTTCCATCTGATACCACATTGCACAATAAAAATGTTTTAACAACACATAAACTTGATAAACTGTACATGCTACATTTACATCACCTGAGTTACTAACATCACGGGCAGCAATGACCAAGGTAAATGGAGGTGGAAATTACTTGTACCCATAGCCGTCAAATGTCTCACATCAGGAACTAATGATGAACATGATGATAATGAATAACAACATGAGAACCATTTTTATGATGATGACGATGATGATGATGATGAATAGCATAAGAACTGTTAATTACCTTTAACTGCCTCAGCTGATTGGACGATATCTGCAATGGCTGCAGCCACTCGTTTCGAAATCGTCGCCATGATTTGCTTGTTCTCATGTGTTGGTCTCTGGATGATCTACGTAACAGAACACACTTGCAAATGTTAAATTAAGTCCAGCCTGAAGATTCTTTTAGTGCATTTTTTCATTGCGTATTCAAGAGGACTACTCAGAGGTGCTCCCAGCTACAGCAAGGTCAAATAAAGACTTAAGATGAGAGTCCTTTTCCTTTACCTCAATTTGTTCCTCGCTTTGGAATACGGAAATACGCTGTCTAAATAAATTTGATCTGTAATTTTAGCTGTCATCCTCCTTCATTTTCTCAAAATCCGTTTTTTTCCTTATACACTGGGAGAGCCTCTGAAAGTTTCACCCTATTGGAGACGGTTTATAAATTTTTCGATACAATAGGGATCCAACTATCAGATCTATTGGTAATAATAATCATAACATAAATACGACACCTTTATTATAGCTTTACTTGACGCTATAATAATTTTCTAAAAGCCACTTTCAAGCAATCGTAAAATTAGATACAGGATAAAAGAATGAATGGCTCACCCTTAATAAAGGCGCTATATAAATGTTTCAACACAATACAATACAATACAATTCATACCAGATTAATCTGCTCTAGTAGTTCCTTGTAAGCCATTCCACATCCGTTTTCAGCGTCCAAGATACGACGCTTCAGATGTTGGTCGTCAACGGCAACCGCCGCTCCCTAGCAACCAGACAGACAACTCAGTTGCTTAGCAACAGCACGACAGAGAAAGAATAACAACGATTTGTAATTCTCACCTGAAACACCTGAAAAACTTAGACATTTCAATGTTTTTGGTCCCATTGAAAAAAAAGTATATACGCCTTATGCCAGGATTTGCTCTGATGCGTTTTATCGTAGCCCTAAGTATTTTTCAGCTTGGGTAGGCTCGGGAGCACTCCTGAGTAGCAGCGTTGAAGAAACCCAATATAAATATACATAATGAATTATTGCTACTATTACTACTTACTGCTACTTAGTATGCTACCTAAATGGCGAGAATGGTATCCCGTCGATTCTCAATCAATGCCCCCTTAAACATATTTTGGTTACATTGAAAATTAATTAGCTTTATAATGAAGATAGGAATATTGACAAAAAAACCTGCATTAAAAAATAATTATTGTGTAATCAAAATTATCTATCACACCCGCTGTGGAGCTTAGGACACTCTCCCATTGCGACCGTACCGTCCCATCTGATAATAAATCTTACACAAAACAACTAAGCCTTCATGGTTCTTGCTTGAATAGTGTTAAATTGTATGCTTTGCGAATACAGTCAATCTGTTTACATAACATACAAAGGTTCGCCTCACTGGATTGTATATAGCATCCTTTGATTCAGACTTAAAGGTATCTTAAGACTCATACCTTGCTATAGATTTTACTCATTATTATATAAAATAATCACACCTTTAAATTGGAAGCACACGATCGTATAATTAAAAAATCCAACAAAGCAACCACAGGTCCATAATAAAATATATTGTAAGACGAATATCTTCCAAAACGCATTAATTATATTAACCCTTATAGGGTAACCGGGGGGTAAAAAATAACCCCCAGTATACTTTTTTCGTATACCTTTTTTGAATAAAAGAAAATAGACTTTTGCTTTTGTGACTTTTCCTAAATATGTTTTTTCTTCACAATGTCGTTTTCAGCTGTGTCACATTGCGCTGCAACCTAGCGGCAGACTAGTGTGAAAAGTAAGGTTTCATAAATCAGTACTGGATAAATCATTTCTACACTATGTAGATGTAAGCATAGTAGTTGATAGAACTGAATTGTTGGAGATATATGGGGTTCTTGTAATTTTGCATATGAATTAGCCATTCTTTGCTGCATGATTTATATTTCAGGTTGCATTATATTAGTGTAGTTTACTTACTTTTGCTTAAAGCTATCGAAAGAAATAGGTGATTACAACGCCACAAAAGTCGCCTTGGACTCATTCGACCAGGAAACAAAGGGATACACTTGCAGTTACAGGACCAGAAGATGGCCTCTTCTATTTCTTGGTTGATGCAGCAGCGCTCAACGCATATATCATGATTATAGAAGTTGCAGAATCCAACATGGCGAGATCACGCACATTCAGTAGGCCTACGTTTGGACAAGCGCCGTGTGTTCCTGCTGGAAGTTGGTCATGAGCTAATCAGACCGCTTATAATCACGAGTCATCATTTTAATTCAAGATTTGTTACTCATTACGTTCAACAATGTTCTTGTCTATCATATAAATTAAACAGGACCGCAATTGGTTAAACATTTCCATAGATTTGACGAAAATAAATTGGGGGTAATTTTTTACCCCCCGGTTACCAACAACTGTAACCGAAAAAGGGTTACCCTATAAGGGTTAACAATGAGGAATACAACTTTAAGACACCTTTAAATTGGAAGCAAACGATCCTATAATAAAGAAAATTCAATGGAGCAAACATTGGAAAATAGTAGCAGAATACCTTGCATGCTCGTAGCAGATCAAAAATTGCTTTTCGTCCCATATTCGCAGCAACGATCACATCTTCTTGACGACATGAGTTGCCAGCAGCAACCGCCTTCGCCGTTGCCAAGGTGATTGGCTTTGTGGCCAGCATCAATTCATCAGGACTCAGCTTCTTCTCAACATGCTCCGTAGACGCATACGACTATAAACCAGTCAAGCATACATTCAAGAATACACTAAAGCATACATTCAAATATACATTGAAACATACGTTCAAGTATATATTAATACATATATTCAGGTATACATTAAAACGTACATTCAAACATAGCCTGCATTCAATAAGCATACACTCAAGTATACATTGAGTTAGTCAAACTGGTTAAATATCAGCATGGCGCATCATAATTAAACTCTCAACTCCTCTGCTTTAAATTATAAGCCATCCTTGCAGTATGAAATAGTGACTCTGAAGAAATTTAAATTAACAAAACATTACCATTCTGCTCGTACTTATAAGTCGGGTAAACTTGTAAATAAGGTGTTTTATTGCTTAGTAAAGTTTCACTGTCTTATTTACACAGTACAATCTTTTAATGGTTTGATATTGGACTGCAGTATGGACATTTTTTTCCATTTAGTGCATTAGACAGCCTTGTAAAAAATGTTGACACAATAAGAGGGAAACAAAATAAACGGAGACACATGTTGAGAGAAGATTCACTAATAAGAATAGTCATCGAAGGCAAAATTAAGGGGAAGCGTACAATAGGAAGACACATAATGCTAGAAGTTTAGTTCCCAGAGGTCACTCCACTCTATTCCATAAGCACCTCAAAACTCTGATCTTATTTAGCCGTGGCTGGGTCGGGAGCGTTTTCAGAGCAGCCAACCACGAAGAGGTGCAAATAAACGTTAGTTTAGCGTAATTAACCATTTTCACGCTTTTAACAACACAAAAAGCGCGGTAAATTATTCCTAATGACTTGCAATGGTCTAACTCATCTAACAGCACACTTAAAATTTCGTAAGAATACGAAAATTGACAGAAAATATGTTTTAGAAATAAATAAAATATGAATAATTTTTCACGATACAAAACATTGAGAGGAATTATAGCGAAGTAAGATAGATAACAATAATCCAGTTTTATATCGCCATTTTATATAGCATCAGTAGCCAACGTTCTAAAGGTGTCGTAAGTGAGCACTTTAACCCGCGAGTGAATTACCCTGTCCTGAGTATGGTCTTAATCTCTGACCTGTAAAAAAAGAAGGAAAATGCCGGAAAAAACTCTTCTGATATATACAAAAAATGGATGGAACATATAACAAATGATGAAGTGGTGGGGAAGTGGGGAATGATTGGCGACGAAAGATAAACACAACAACGGAGAGACAAAAGAAGTGGGAAACAATGACAGATGCTGATGCAAAGGTCAAATGAAGAAGAACAATAGGAAGACACATAATGTTGAGAACAACTGAATTTACTTTCCAAACTGAATAACTTTGGTACTGTATATTTGGTCCTCTATCGGACTGTCAACGTGGAGTACTGTTCATTTTTTAGGTCATGCTCTTCTCACCAGTACTGGACGTACATATGAATCAAATCAAATAATAGCCTACTTTTCTTTTTGAAATATACTTCACGGACTTACATCATTATAAATTATTTTGAAAACATGAAAATTAACTCCTTTATCCATTACTCGATGTATTACATTTTAATGTACCATGCATGTAAACCAAAATGGGGTTAGCAATTGGTGAATTAAAGAATATTCTTATCTTATCTTGATGACAAGTGCATGTAGATATAAGGGAAGCTCAATGAAGAAGGAATAAGCCTTAGACATATTGCCCACTTATATATAATCAGTTGATAACGTTCTAAAGATGTCGTAAGTGACATGGATATGTATGGTTAAAATCTATTGTCTGACCTTAAACGTTTTATTTCATTAGATTAAATCCCTAACATTGAGAGGAAGATTAGACAGACGAATAAGCAAGTTTTATAACGCCATTTTATATAGAATTTGTTTTCACCGTTTTAAAGGTGTCACAAGTGACTTATATATCATCAATTCCTAGCGTTTTAAAGGTGTCGTAAGTGATTTGCAAGTGTATGATTTAAAGCTCTAACGGTCTAACCCAAGCTTCTGGTTGTTCGGATCCAAGTGAGGCGGCGCCATGTTTAACGCAATCAGCCAACTTTGTGATCGTCATAACAGCATTCTGTGCAGCAGATGCGATATGCTCTTGATTAGCAGCAGCACCTGCTACGAGGGTCTTAGTGTCTTCCACCAATGCCTTGGCTGTCTTTAGAATGTTTTCTCTGGAAGGAAAAGAAAGATTTTCGTTTGATGGGGGAAAGAGGATAGAGACAGAATGTAAGCAGTTGAGACATACAGAGATAGACCAACAGCAGACAGCAGATAGACAGCAAACAGACAGACAGACACACATAGATACACACACAGATGCACACACATTTTATACAGACATAGATACAGACAGGTATATAGACTGGCAGATGCAGACAAATAGAGGGCTATACAACAGTGCACATTACAACAGCGCAATCAGGATCTTAAGGCTTAAGATAATCCCAAGGCACACCTTCACGTTTCTTAGCATAGGCAGATGGATGTGTACGTGCTTTTATTGATCACAGTCATAACAACAACAATAGTAATTAAAAGTAACAAGACATAATACCTGACCTCAACAAGGCAACGTCGTGCTTTCTTGGTTGCTGGCCACCTGGAATAAGCTTCCCGTGGCACTTAGCGGAGTGTTCAATGATCACCCCACTTCATGTTCTTCTCTACAGACTATCCTATTTAGCAGCAGCCTTTAGACTGTCGGAAGATGGGTTGGGGGTACCTCTGAAGTTCTGAGTAGACAGTCTTAAAGATACGCTAAATAATATACTTAATATAGAAGCAATACAGAACAACAATAACAATGGCACTAATAATTGCAATCAAAATCACAATAGCAGTGACTGGCAACGTACCTGTGGTCATTGAAAGATTCATCTGGGTCTGAATTGAGTGTACCAGCCGTTGCGAACATAATCGTCCTATCTAGATCTCCTATGATTCCACTAACGGTGCTGGCAGCGTTGATACACGCCTGCGTTCCCTTCGCACCAGACTGCAACGCCGCGAGGACGTTAGACACCTTCAAGAAAGGTTACAACGGTTCTTACAAAAGCAACAACCAAGGCGAAATTCTAAGTCGTATTCAGTTATAGTGCTCCTTACACACCTTTAAAACGATATTTATCTTTGCTATAAAATCGTCGAACATTGCTTAAAACTCCATCTTACTCGTAACAGGTCTTACTAGGTAAAGCAACAACAATTCTGGGAGAGAACTTAACCAGATTCATTTATTCATTCAAGAATTTATATAGCACTTCTTCAAGAGGGATACTCAGATGTTAGCACTTCGATAGTGCCAGTCCCAAGGTCGGATAAAAGAGGATGGCGACGCTAATGATCTTTCTTATCACTAGGTGTCGTTGACATGAAACAGTCACTACCATCTCTGGTGCAGGGCTTTAGAAACACATAAGGATAATTTTCAATAATGACAACTATAATCTTCATTATCATCATCATCATCATCATCACCATCGTCGTCGTCCCACCCCCCCACCACCCTCTCACGCACCACCACCACCGCCACCACCACCACCACCATAATTTGTAGTGTATACATTAATATTGAACGTACGTTCTCGAGAACTTTTCTCGCTCTTTCATTAAGATCTCGTTTGGCAAACGCATCAGACGGATTGCATTGTAGACTGCCAGCCTCTGTCACCAGATCAACGCAACTGTTGCCCAACTGTTGAACAGCTGTCTTGATTCGTCCACCAACCTACAACAGGAAAAACGTTCCTAACAAGAATTCCAATAATTCACTAAATAAATGAGGTTTATCTAGTGACCCTTCAATCAATCAATCAATCAATCACAATCAATCGCATAAAGTTGCATAGCGCCCCTTCAAGATCTCTACTCAGAGGTGCTCCCAACCCTGGTCAAAAAGAAAGGTCTTGAGAAGATGGTAGAAAGAGTCAGCAGTCACGAAGAGCCTGGAACCACCTTGAAGGTGACTACACAATAGATTTGAGATGGTCATAAAAAGAGATGGAGCAGACCTTGGAGAATAAGTGTAGGGAACGAAGAATGCTGTATATTGTCCATTGTTTAATTCAATTATTACAAGGTTATATCTTGTGACCCTTGAAGGGGATAGGGCTTTTTTAGCATGCAGTTGTACATAGAATGTGCAGTTGTAGAAGCACAGTTAAAATTAGCAAAAAATGGTCATTGTCCTCTGATTGGAAGTTATTTACCATGGGTGAACGTGAAGGAAAAAAGGAGTTGTGCAGTTCTAAAAATCTCTTAACCCTCAGGCTACCACGCTATTTTTGTAACACTGACTACCAAGGGGGGGGGGTGGTTACCACCCCCCCCCCCTGGATTTTGGGTTTCGTTTGAGATATCATAACTTATAATATACCTATGGATTCAGCATTCATTTCTGCACAAAATGGTATATTTAGGTTTAAAATATATGAAAGCACCCCGAAGTTATGAATTTTTTACCGTAGGCACCCGTCGATTCCACAAAATGTATACTTTCGCATAAGCAAAATATTAGATTCTGTGTGTTTTAACATAATTTATTTATTTAAAAATAGTTTACATATAATAAAGTCCAATATTCAACTATAAAAACTAGTAATAAGTTAGTTTTAGTTACAATAAAAAGAGAAAAAACATGTAAAACATGCTGAAAAACGTTTACGCAGACTTATCGGTTTGCGTTGTAAAAAAACCCCAAGATTTTCACACATTTAAATTTATTTTGAGCACTTCCGGTCATCAAATGTCAAATTAATTGGTATCAAAAAATAGCCCTAAATGCACTCTATAGAATGACATAATTTATTTCTCTTAAAAAATAAATTATGAATAATTTTTAATAGGAAAAACATGAAAATTTTATGAAAATAAAACACCTTTATTTATATTTTAATTTATTTTGAGCACTTCCGGTTGTCAAAAGACAACTCCGTGACCACCAAAATGTATCCCCACATTCCCTCTACAGAATGGTGTAATTGGTGTCTCTTCATCTCAAAGGACGGATAAGATACAGCCGATAATCTAAGGGGGGGTGGTATCCACCCCCCCCTGGTGCCTCGGGTATATCGGGTATAACTTTTGAATGGTATGGTATATCATCACACATTTTAGCTCAGAATGTGTGCAAATGAATCTTCTACAGCTACCTAAAACGTCAAAAAAAATTTCCTAACGAAAAAAAAATGATTTGGGAAAAACCTAGGGGGGGTGGATACCACCCCCCCCCTGGTAGCCCGAGGGTTAAAGCAGTCGTGGAAGGTGACTATACAATTCGGTTTGAGATGGAGCAGACCCTGGGAACAAGTGTAGGGTAAATGGGATGAACAATGCTGTACATCGTTCATTGTTATGTATGTCAAAGTGGAATTAACAATAACTGTAACCACCAATTTATTGAGCCAAAATTTTACTCTTGACTCTAGAGTATGTATCTCACATAGAGTCACAAGATACCACACGGTTCAAGACAAGAGTCTAATGAATGAAGAAAACATAACAGAAACAGGATTATAATAAAGCTTTCGTGTCTCACTCTTATATATCGTAACTTAAAACCGTTTTAAAAAGTGTCTAACTCTGTGATCACTTAACAGTTGCCTTATGGGTATATTTTGTCACAATGAAAAGAAACACTCGACAAAAGAGTCAATCGCCCGCCATGTCGCATTCTTATATAAATCGTGTAACACCGCTTTACAGGTGTCTAAGGTGTGCACTTTTTGCCTTGTTACAATGGTAGGGCCACCTCGGATTGAAGATGGATAAAGACAAGACAAGACCAGATTGGCTGGGAGCACCTCTTAGTAGGTTCTTGAAGGTACCATAGAGTACATCATACCCAGACACAGTTGCAGATCACATGGTGATATTCAGTTATTAATTAGGTTTATTTAACAAACATACTCACGGCTATAACATGGTGCCAGCGATGATTGGTAATGAATTCAATACCAAATTAAGGATTTAGGTCCCAACTCAAGTGACGAATACGTTGAACGTCTATAGAGCGTATTAATATAAAGTGTCACGTGATTACGTTAAAAAGGTGTTTACAATCACCATCAATATAATCATTTTGTTCAGTATAAAAATAAACCGACCCAAACTTTGATACAACGTATGGTAGTATAGCCTCCGTTTAATCGCTGCCCTCCTCCTTTATCCAAGCTTGGGATTGGGTGCAAGCGGTATTGCGCAGTGGTAGGAAGAGATCTAGGAAGAACGAAAACACTGAAAGAGAGGACATTCCAAAGGGCAGACCCAAAAGTGGAGACTCATCTAGCTTGGACAAAAGAGGTCCTTATCGACGCACAAAGAAATCATTCCGGAATAATAGGCTCGACATGATGAAGAAATTGAATGACTTTTATTATTTATTATTCAACAGTTTAACGACATCTTATAGCTACAAAGGCTGTTGACGTCTTTAAAGTTACGGTATCAATATATTTCAGTTCACTGTTGTTTAAATGTTCCGCAGTTTCTGTCTTTATTGTCTATCTGTTTTCTTTTCATTGTTCTTTTCTGGAATTTGTATGATGATCTATGTCCATGGCGACAGTGTTCATAAGGTCGTTGCTGTAGATCCTCTTTGATGCATTGGTCATTATATGCGTGATGTTCTTCACTGGCTCCCTGTTTCACAGCGCATCTCCTACCGAGTTGCTGCACTTGTCTGGCGTTGCCTTACTGATTGTGCTCCATCATACCTGTTTATTCTTTGTCGACCTGTCTCTGACCTTGCAGCCCGTCGAGCTCTTCGCTCTACGACAACGGGGGAGCTTTTGGTTCCTCGAGCTCGCACTTCTACAAGACAGCGCCGAGCCTTTTCTTCTGTGGGTCCCGCTATCTGGAATGGCCTCCCACTAAACTTGCGACTTATGCCTAGACTAAATTCACCTGCTTTTTATAAGTCGCTCAAAACCTATTATTTTAGCTGTGGCTGGACTGGGAGCGCCTCTGAGTAGTTTCTTGAAGAAGCGCTATATAAATTCACGAAATGAATGAATGAATGAATGAAATAGTGTCACTATTTAACAAGCATGCATAAACATGCATGCATATATTTAACTATACATTCATTTCCTGATTTTTATTTTATTTATTTTTAATTAATACATATATAAGCAAATAGATTAGATATTAAACATTTATATGAAAATCAAATCATTCAGCCATCATCTATATGCTTAACAATAATAGCAAAAATCATTTTATTCAATGCCTATTTAATCTATTACAGAATTAGTTAACACAGACACATACACACAAACACATACACACACACAAACACACAACAAATACAACTAAAATTATAATTCATATGCAATACTTCTTACATAATTTTTCCATTAGTTTTGGTCATAAGTATATTATAAGCTTCAAGATAAATATCTTGATTAGAGAATATATTTTTAACAGTACATTCCACTTTTTTCTCTACACATTTTTTAAGCAGTAGGATTGAAATGTCATTCTTTTAAATTGAATGACCCATACGATATTTGAAGATATACCATCAGATGAATACATAAAAAGGTGTTTAATATAAACCACTTATAACTATTTATTGCTTCGTTTGCTTCTCAATGCTAAATGCTGGCACGGCCGTGTTACAGTACACCTGTAGATTTTAGTCGACTTTTCACGTTGCGTATTCTTATATATAGCATCGGATCACATCATAAAAAGGTGTTTTACACACGTCCCGTTTTTTCCTATAACACACCCGCAAGGACCCTTACAAGTGCACGGGACTTGCCTATTCAGTTCATAGCTCAAGCTCCCATCAAATTCCAATCCCAGCTCGTTACACTATAATTATAGACAACCCATGAAACGACAAATTCCTGAAAGCAGTGCGTGCGAAAAAAAGCTACATCTAGACCAAAAACAAACCTTAGAAACCTACACAAGACGAAAGAAACCTAGATCTTCGTGGAAAAGCCATGAGTGGCACTCCTATCCAGCAGAGTTAACATACATTTTTCAGCGTTGCCACTCTGAAAAATTAAAAAAACCAGGTTGGTCGGTCGAAAAAACCCAAGAAAACCCAAGTTGCCCAAATCTTCCGAAATTTTCACATATTTTCGTACAAAAATTCTGATGACCTTTTTTAGTCATCCGGCCAAAAATTTCCGGAAAATATTATCATTTGGCCGCGTCAAAAAATCTGATTACCTTTTTTTTAGTAATTTCCGGTTCGCAAGCAAAAAACCCAAGTTTTCCCCGAAAAAACCCGATTTTCCCAAGTTCGGAAAAAAAACCAAGATTTTTTGGGCTGAAAATAACCCCAAGATAAAACCCAAGTTCTTCGCAAAAAAAACAATTTCCCAAGTTCGGATAAAAAAACCCAAGATCTTGTGAAAAAACCCAAGGAGTGGCAACGCTGACATTTTTAACTATCAGCTTTCAACTTATAAGCCGATTATAAACCTGCAATTAGTTTGAATAGTTCTCACTTGTGGCATGAAGAAATATAAAGAAAATCAATACATGCTCGCTCTTCTGCTTATACTTATAAAACGTTTAAAATAGTTAAATAAGGTGTTTTATTGCTTAGTAAAGTTTCACTGTCTTTCTTATTGCATAATGCAAATAACCAGGGATCAGTCAATCATATAAAAACGAAATTTAAAATCACCCACATGGAAATGGCTGGCATTAGAAAATGATGATGAAAGTGACTATGATTATTTTTGATGACAATGATGATGACGACGATGATGACGATAATGATGATGTGGGGGCGTGGTCATCTAGACGTTTGTTCAGAGCCTTGGAACCAGAAGGTTGTGGTTTCAAATCTACCTGAAGCCACTGCATAAAAGGACCCTGAGCAAGTCCTTCAATAGGCCTAGCAAATTGCTCATGCGGTCCAGCGTGAAACTCTGATTCAGTGTCGTCGCTGTATTCGGGAGTGCTTCTGAGTAGGATTCTTGAAAGAGCCCAATAACATAACATGCATGTAGACATGATGATAACGATTATGATGATAACGATGATGATTATGATAACGACGACGACGATGATGATAATAGCGACGACGACGATGATGATGACTATGATAATGCGTTTCTATGTAGAGCAAAGCATAAAACTCAGCTGGTCCAACACTACGCTCACTCTGATCTCCTGTCCAATAGCTTCAATGGAAGACTCCAAAGCTTGTGTTCCTCTTGCAGCTTCATCCTCCACAGTCTTCACGGTCTTCAGCAGTGAAGTAACGTTTGTCACCATCACCTGTCAATCCAACGCCCATTTGCATAAATTATGCAAATTACATTAACATATCTGTCAATCAAACCCTGCTTAAAATTCATGACATCCATTTAAAACCATTTGCAGCATTAAAATCTGTCAATCATAAATAATTAAAACTCATAGGCCAGCGGTTTCCAACCCGTGGCCCGCGGGCCAAAAGTGGTCCGCCAGGCCTAATGTGGTCCGCCAGGCCTAAAGTGGTCCGCCAGGCCTAAAGTGGTCCGCCAGGCCTAAAAAAATGGCCCTCGTCTCTCAAACAATTAATAAAAAATATATGATAAAAATACAATTTTAACAGGATAGAACACATAATTGTTTTCTATTACAAATTATTTTATTTTGAATCCTATAAATAACATCATATTATTCTATTTTTAATCAATAGTAACAATTTTATATACTTTTAGTTAAATTTTAGCCTTGTGACCCTCTAATGTTCTTCACCTAAGAAAGAGTGGCCCTCGTGTCCTCCAACTTAGAAAAAGTGGCCCTAACGTCAAAAAAGGTTGGGAACCACTGTCATAGGCTGTCACTCAAAAAAGTTTATACAACCCTTTACCTCTTTACCTTCGGACTACTCTTATTGAACCACCCTTCTGACTAGAGACAGTGCTCTTAAATTAGCTGGTGCCCTGTGCTTGGTTTTAGATTGGCGCTTTAGAAATTTGGAGATTATGATTACCAATCAAGGATATATGATTTTTCCATACAATTCAATACACCTTAGTTGGGAAAGAATTAAAATACTTTTCAATTCGAAGAGAATTTGGATACAGCTGTCAAACTTATTATAACCTGCAATTCAGACTATTTTCCTAAATTGAAATGTATTGCCTGTCAATCAAAAGACAGCCTGATATGTGCGTACCTTGGCCGAGTCCTTGAGGGTGGACATGGATGGGTCCTGAGGGGTTTTTCCGGACGCGTTCTTTGTGGCGCTGATGAGATCGGCCAGAGCTGATGCCACATCTTTGACAGCGTTTATCAGAAGTACCTAAAGAACACACAATAAGAACAATAATAAACGAACGTTATTATCTGATTTTTATGATCAACATTACTCATTATAAAAATTATTATTGTTGATATACAATAACTATTATTGTTATTATCAATGTCATTATTATTATTATTGCCTTTAAAAAAATTATCTTTTATTATCTTCAACATATGACAGTAAAATAAAAAATGGAAGCAATAGCCATTGGTATAAATGATGTGCCTATAATTCAGTTACCCCTAGGTATGGCTCAAAAGGCCACCAAGTTAAATCGCTGGACAGTTACAGAGAGTCATTGAAACAAGAAACACGACTTTCTCAGATCCCTCAGAAAGTTTATGTCATTAATTTAGTTCCGAGAAGAAAGAATAGCAGCTTTCACCATTCCACATACGGACTTCACACTGAAGACATTTTTTAAATTAAACATATGCTTATATAGAACCAAATGCCAGCGTTTTAAAGGTGTCGTAAGTGAACACTATAAACTTCAGTTTTAACAAGGTTTTTCCCATAATAAAATATCAGGAATTTTGTCTAAAATATGCTTGCATTCTTAAGAAAGAAGAATTTACAGATATCCATAATTTTATATTTCTTAAACTTATATAAGTCTACTTTGTAAGTGCTACGTTCGAGTTGCACCATTTTTTGGGTTAAGGTAGGATTTCCACAAACAAATATTCTGGACAAAAAGGTTCCATAGCAAAAGCAGTTTCAGAAGCACTCAAATAAGGTCAAGCTTAGGCTGCAAAATTAATGGTTCCATATTTATTTTCAGTATGGTTTAAATTTTCCGTTTAGTGTATTGTAAAAAATGGGAACAAATTATGTGTATAATATATAAAAGATGGATGGAACATATTATAACAAATGAAGAAGTGGTGGGGGGATAATTGACGAGGGAAGGGCCCTGATAAACACAACAATGGATAGATAAAAGAAATGGGGCACATGCATAGAGGAGACGACACTATGAAGGGGAAGCGAACAATATGGACTTCCCTTGACTATGGAACATCTCCCAAACTGTTCTCAGTTTCACAAACTGTTGAATACTGAAATTTTTTCTTTTCATCTCGGCCGGGAGCGCCACTGAGTCAGTGACTTGAAGCGGCGCTATATAAATTCTGATTGATTGATTGATTGATTGATCGAATATGAAGACCAGGACAAAAGCTGATGACAATTGGATAATTATGAGGTTAAGTAAAGGTCAAAGTAGACGAGAGACTTATAAGCCTTTGACGTATCGTGCACTTATATATCATCACTCGCCTACGTTTAAAAGGTGTCGTAAGTGAGCACTATACACAGTGACATGCGTATGGTCAATCTGAATTTAGATGAGAGATAAAGTTTGCCATAATCGCCCATTTATACATCGTCAGTTTCTAGCGTTTTAAAGGTGTCGTTAAGTAAAATATATATCATCAGTTTCTCGCGTTTTAAAGGTGTCGAAAATGACATGCATCTGTATGGTTAAAAACTCTTACCTGAGCTTCTGGTTGTTCGGATCCAAGTGAAGCTGCGCCATGTTTAACGCAATCAGCCAACTTTGTGATCGTCCTAACAGCATTCTGTGCAGCAGATGCGAGGTGCTCTTGATTGGCTGCAGCACCTGCTACGAGGGTCGTTGTGTCTTCAACCAATGCTTTGGCTGTCTTTAGGATGTTTTCTCTGGCAAGGAAAGAGATTTTAGTTTGATGGGAGAAAGTGATGGCAAGGAATGCTGAGTAAAATAGTTAGAAAGGAATGAATGGACATAGAGACAAACAAACAGACAGATAGACAGACAGACAGACAGACAAAAAACCCAGACAGACAAACAAACAGATATACATACATACATACAGAGACACAGACAGACACACACATATACAGACAGATATAGAAACTGGCAAGGAAGGTCGAGGAAGACAGACAAATAGATGAATCGATGGATGGCACACCTTCACGTTTCACGTTTCTTAGCATGGTGTATATGTGGCTTTTAACATGGTCACGATCACAGTCATAACAACAACAACAATAGCAATAACAAGACTTAAAGCCTGACCTCCAAAGGCAAAGCCATGCTTTCTTAGTTGCTGGCCTTGCCACCTAGGATAAGCTTCCCGTGGCACTTTGCCTGGGGCCCACCCCATGTTCTTCTCTAGCCTTTAGAATTTAGATTGTCATTTCCAGCCAAACTTTGTTGGGAACGCCTCTGAAGTTTTGAGTAGATAAAGAGATGCTACATAATAGATAAGCAATACAAAAACAACAATAACAATGGCAATAATAATTACAATCACAATAACAATAGCGTACATGTGATAGCAACATACCTGTGGTCATTGAACGATTCATTCTGGGTCTGAATTGAGTGTCAGTGTTATTTTAGTTCCAGCATTAATTTTTATTCCTATTCTTATTCTATTCCATTGTTGTAATTTTTATTCTAGTTTTAGTTCTTCTTTGTAAATAAATTTCGTTCTTATTCTAGTTCCACTTCCTATTTAGAAATAATTTTAGTTCCAGTTCCAGTTCCAGTTCTAGTTCCACTTCCAATTCCACTTCTCATAGTTATGTCTGACATTAATGATTACAGTAACACACAAAACAGTGTCTCGAGCCTTTTGACCTATTTATAAGATTAGTAATAATTAGAAATAATAATCAATAGGAGAGAAAATATTATTTTTAAAATTTCCTTTTCTGATGCCTTCAGTAAAAAAAACTATTAATTTTTTTTAAAGTTTCTATTTCTATTCCGTTCTCGTTCCAGAAAAATATTGAAATTTTTATTCCTATTCTATTCTCGTTCCAGAATTATTTTTTATTCCAGTTTTCGTTCCATGGAACGAAATTAAAATAATTATTATTCTTATTCTATTCTCAGGAACTAAAATAACACTGTTGAGTGTACCAGCCGTAGCAAACATAATTGTGGTCTCTAGATCTCCTATGATTCCACTGACAGTGCTGGCAGCGTTGATACACGCCTGCGTTCCCTTCGCACCAGACTGCAACGCCGCGAGGACGTCAGACACCTTCAGAAAGGTTACAACAGTCATTATAAAAACAAAAAGTTAGACACCTGCAGAAAGGTTACAAAATTTTTATAAAAACGACAATAAAGGCAATATTCTAAGTCGGCCATGAATCCGTCCGTGCTCCCCTTTACACACCTTTAAAACAAAATTCATCTTTAATATAAATTCCTCGAACATCGTTCAGATACCTATTATATGCAACAAACAAAACGCTATAGCCTTTCCACCTACATGTAGATCTAGATTTTCCAGGTTTTGTATAAGTGTCTTTTTCCTAGGTTTTTTTCAAGATCTCTTTTTTTCTCACGCTCGGTTTTCCCGACATTTTTATATTTGAAAATATCTGGTGAAAATACACAAAAAATGTGAAAAAACATTTAAAATTTGTGATTTTGGAGCAAGGAAAGACCAATTGAAAAAATTAATGTCCTCAGAAATATCAATTTGGAGAAATCCATGCATTTTTCAGAGACATTCTCAATCTAGCGTTTTCTAGCCTTTTTCGGCTGGATCTGACATTTCTTTAAAATTCAGAGTGGCACGAAACAGAGGCCTTGCAACAATTTCGAGAGAGAACTGCACCACTGTTTGCACTTCGATAGTGCCAGAACCAAGGCCGGATAAAAGAGGATGTCGACACTAATGATCTTTGTTATCACTAGGTGTAGCTAACATAAAACAGTCACCACCATTTCCGGTGAAGGGCTTTAAAACACACATTGGGACAATTTTCAACAATGACAACTATAATCTTCATCGTCATCATCATAACAATCGCCGTCAAGACCACTGCTAACGTCCCACCCCCCCCCCCCCCCCCCCACCACCACTTGAGTGTCCCAGCCGTTGCAAACATAATCGTCGTATCTAGATCTCCAGTGATTCCACTAACAGTGCTGACAGCGTTTATACACGCCTGCGTTCCCTTCGCACCAGACTGCAACGCCGCGAGGACGTTAGACACGTTCAGAAAGGTTGCAACAGTCTTTATAAAATCGACAACCAAGCAAAATTTTAAGTGCAGAGACCAACTGCGAAGCTTTAGTGTACAACGGTCAACTTAGACACCTTTAAAACAATAATCAGTTTTGCTATAAAGTCTTCGAACATTGCTTGGACCTCCATATATCTCGAAACTCACGAGCTTGTTAGGTAAAGCTACAACGTTTGCACCTCGATAGTATCAGTCTAAAGGCCGGATAAAAACAGGATGGGGGGAATGCTAATGATCTTTGTTATCACTAGGTGCAGTTGACATGAAACAGTCACGACAATGTTCAGTGTAGGACTTTTTACAACACAATAGGGTCCTTTTTTCAACAATGACGACAATAATCACCATCACCATCACCACCACCACCACCACCACCACCACCATCATCATCATAACAATCGTCGTCGTCGTCGTCGTCGCAACCATTCCACCACCACCACCACCACCACCACCACCCCACCACCACCATCACCACCACGACCATAATTTGTAGTGTATAAATTAATATTGGACGTACATTCTCAAGAACTTTTCTCGCTCGTTCATTGAGATCTCGTTTGGCAAAAGCATCAGATGGATTGCATTGCAGACTTCCAGCCTCTGTCACCAGATCTACGCAACAGTACTGTTGCCCAACTGTTGAACAGCTGTCTTGATTCGTCCACCAACCTACAACGAACAAAACGTTTCACTCATTGATTAATTAATTATTAATTACTTATTCCACTAAATATTGAGAAACCCAAACAGTCGTGTTGCAACAATAAAATATTTGTTTTATCACCAGCTTATATAGATTCAAACGCCAGAGTTTTAAAGGTGTTTTAAGTAAACGCTCTACAAGCAGTGAATTACCCTGTCCCATGGTAGAATTCCATTGGCTCATAAGAAGTGTGTGTGTGTGTGTTTGTGTGTGTGTGTGTGTTTGCAGTTTAACGTCACTCTGTGGTAACAAGGACCATTAGCGACGCCCTCCTCGTTTATCCAGGCTTGGGACTTGCACTGGCAGAGTGTAACCAATTGCGAACCCGGGCGTCAGTGGTGAAGGGGGTTAATATAATGAATGACTTGAAGAGTTTGCAGTAGGCAGCTTGAAGTAGATAGAGCTTGCACCTTGCATGATTGCAATTTTTTTGATTTAACCCTACGTCTTCTGTGATTTGCGTTCTTGTGAATTGCTTGAATTTTTGAATTTTTGTACTGCATAACTGATTCTTAGATAAAATGAAATGATCATTAACACATTATACCCCTGTAAGGATACGCCCTTGCACTCGTGGCCTATGCTGATAGACTTTTTGTGCAATTAAATCAATGCTAAAGATACAAGGTGCTTATAAGCTTCTTTTTAAAGGCGACATTGTAACAAATTATCACAATCATTATTATAATTATTATTTGTATTATGATCTCCAAACTTCTAAAGCGCTACACGAAAGCCTAGCGTCGAAAAGCTTGTCCCTGAAAGTAGCTAAGCGACACCATCTGATTCTATGGTGCAGTGGCGCTAAATAAATGTGCCGCTATAATCAATTTTAAAATACATCAGCGGTGGCATTAGACACCTTTGAAACTGATTAAGAGATCACTATATAAAGAAAAGATGTGCTAGGAATTTAATTGTGATGGTTCTAAAGTGGTGAAAAATAACCGAGAAAATACTCGTAATAAATCTTAAAACCAAATAAGGCTTCAAGGACATGTAAGTGTAGGCTAATTGTAAATAGCTTTATATTTTTTATATATGCTGACCTGTGGACTGGCACTTGTGTGAACTGCACCATGACAACTGTTGGCAAGGACGTTGTAATCCCTCTTCAGAATGTTTGCCAGACCTCCCAGCTCCTGAACGTTCGTTAATGATTTGCTCATCTGAAGAAAAAAAACCAGATACACCTCATAAAGAACAGAGAATTAAAAAGTAAGAATATTCGTCATTAGACTACCAGCAAACGCACAAGAAAAAAATATTATAAAAATATATGTACAGCAATAAGAGAAAATACATAACCCATAAAACATCTTAGACACCTTTCAGACGATAATATCTGAAGCTACATAAGAAAGATAATGACATTAAAAAACACAATAAGAAGCCTCCAATCCAAATATCATTCACATAGTCACTCACTGTCTAACATACTAATTTGCTCACTCATCTCACTTACTCACTCCTCTTACTTACTCGTCACACTTACTCACACTTACTCAATCCTTTCACTTACTAAATATTCTCACTCCTCACACCCCTCTCCCTTACTCCTCTCACTAACTCACTCGTCTCACTTATTCACTACTCTCACTAACACACTCCTCTCACTAACTCACTCGTCTCACTTATTCACTACTCTCACTAACACACTCCTCTCACTTACGCCTCTCACTAACTCTCCTCACTTACTCACTCCATTCACTAACTCACTCACTTTACTCACGCACTCACACCCATTTCATACAAGAACCTGTTACACATAAGAAGAGAAATCAAATGAAACTGGATTCATCTGACTAACTCACTCTCACTTACTCACTACATTAACTTACTCACTCACTTTACTCTCACACACTCACTAAATCCCATTTCACACAAAAAAACTGTAACACATAAGAGGGGAAATCAGTTTTAAACCGGATTCATATCTTACCATTTCCTGAGCGATGCGTGCTATCTGCTTGGCCATCCTAACCATATCCGTCTGATAATCAACAAACGAACGATCGTCCTGTGGCGCTCGTCAACCTAAAACATCACCAACAATGCATAAAACAACGCAACAATCTTGAACACCGTTTAGATGCTTAGACACGAAACTATATAAAGCACTGAATAACAATAAAAAACATTAAAAGTTGAGCAAAAAATACGGCATACACAACTAACTTACGGTTCCATGACACTTAATCCCGCGATACATAATGTCGGCGACAGTTAATCCCGCGACACTTAATCCCGCGACACTTAATCACGGCGACACTCAATCCCGCGACAGTTAATTCCGCGACACTTAATCCCGCGACACTTAATACCGAGACCAATTAATCCCGCGACTCTTAATCTCAGCGCCATTTCAGCCCACGACACTTAATCCCGGGAAAGTAAAATAGCATTTAAAAAAGTTAAATTCCATCAAAGCATTATTCACAGCAATATCCACTGTTTTTTTCATAAAAAAAGAAATCTCCTTTGGCATTGTCACGATGTTTAATGTATTCATAATTTCTATGTGTCACAGTTTGTTTGTTTGCTGTTCCTGCCGAAACTCGCCTCCATGACACTGCCCTATCCTAGACTTCGCAAATGCTGTTTAAAATCCTTTACAATAAAAATGATCGTTTTATGTTCAGAAAACTTAAACAGAGAGGTAGGCCTAATTAATTGGATATGTGTACAACAATAGTCCTACAAATATTCTCACTCACTTGTGTATTGTGTCGCGGTATCAAATGTCGCGGAATTAAGTGTCGCAAGATTAACTGTCCCGGTATTAAGTACATGTCGCCGGATTAAATGTCGTGCTACCCTAACTTACATACTTTTATAACACAATCAACCGATGCTATATAAAAAAAACTCCTCAACTCTCGTAAATTGGTTCCTTATAAAGCGAACGAAATAGGATAAATTCCAAGCATGAATAATTATTTTCAGACACAGAATTCTGCATTATAAAAATTGTACAAAACTTTTAATGCCTTTCTCTCGGCATTGAATTTCAAAGAGCTGAACCACATTTTAGGGTACACAAAAAGTGGACAGGAAAATTACCGAGAAATAAAAAAAACTCGGTCACTTTATATTTATATTCTTTCATTCAAGCTACATACATACCCTTGAGATGGACTTGGAGAGGTTATCAACAAGAACAGTGACGAGGCCAGATGATGACGCCATGTCTTCAAGAGTCTGAATCAATTCCTGCAGCATCTCCTTTGCACCATCAGCTGTCTCATCAACCGCATCGTGCACATGCGTTGCCTACACGTGTAATGTAAAGCAGTGTCGTGGAAATGCAATGTAAATGTGCCTTAACTTTACCCAGGCTTTTCCATTTACGTTAATAACAATAATAACGATTCTGATAATTTACTATTATAATAATTGTAAAATGGAAACTGCAGAATCAAGGCCTTAGAAATATTCATCAAAATTATAACGCCTAGAAAAATCAGTCTTTTTGTCAATAACTTTAACACCTCTTTTAAGAGTTTCATGTCTTCTACATATAGTGGTCTTTTTTCAAAAGCTACACTACTCCGTGATGCTCAAATATAATTACACTCACTGACAATGTTCTGGCAGCAAATGGATTAGCTGGTTAGCCTTTCTAACCGTCTCTCACTTAACTATTCCAATACTCAGATTGATGGCTAAAGCATGTCCCTATATATGTTACCATTATTTCGTGAATCTCTTCGGGACTTGGGTGTTACGCTGGATGAAGAACTTACATGTAGTTTCTCAAAACATGCCAACCAGCTGACTCGTGGCTGTTACTACCAAATTGGTCAGTTACATGTTATCTTTCGATCCCTATCAGAGGACTCTGCTGCTACCCTTGTCCATACTTTTGTCACCAGCCGCTTGGACTACTGTTGCTCTATTCTGGTTGGTTTGACTATTATTGATATCCCGGCAGGACCGTGTTCTTCGGTCTGCAGCCCGGCTAATTGGTCGAATCCCCAAATATGCATCCGTTTCATCTTACATTCGTGATACTCTACACTGGCTCCCTATCTCACAGCGCATCGAATACAGAATTGCTTCACTGGTTTGGCGTTGTCTTCTTGGCTGTGCCCCGACTTATCTGTGTGAACTCTGCTGTCCATTATCTGTTGTCCTTTCTCGCAGAGCCCTTCGCTCTGCCTCTAGCGGTAAGCTTTTGGTCCCGCGTGTTGAAACATCAACCTGTCAGCGTCGTGCTTTCTCAGTTGTAGGTCCTTCTGTCTGGAATAGTCTCCCGTTGCAGATGCGCTTGCTGCCTAGGGTCGTCTCGTCAGTGTTCTACAAGCTCCTTAAAACTTTTTTGTTTCACCGTGGTTGGACTGGGAGCGCTTCTGAGTGGATTTCTTGAAGAGGCGCTATATAAATTCTTGAAATGAATGAATGAATGAATGAAAGAGGGAGAAGACGATAAAGAGGAACGGAGAATGTGGGTAGAGAGTACAGAACAGAAAATGAGGATTAGGAGGAAGAAGAACAGGAATAGATAAAGATATTTGAAGACAGAGGAGTGTCGTTATTTTCTCCATGATTTATATCACATACGTTGAATTGAGATACGATGCACCTACAACACATATGAAAGTAAACCTTACGTATTGAACCACTATTTATATAGAATTATTTTTAAAGGATAAAGAGGTGTCCATGTTGAATAAATCTGGCCTTCAAATGTAAATATAAATTGTGTTTAAGAACTGTAAAATTTCATATCGAAATTCTTACTTGTGGCCAAGATATTGGCAAAAACTTTACGAGGGTTACTTTTTTATGTCCCACCCTGTATATATTTTATTATTAAAGATGTTAAGTGAACCGTTATGCTTTTAAAATCAACCAATTATTACTCTTTGTCTTTCGATGTAACATTTCAACTTTTTCTTCCGTTACTAAGGTAACCGATTAACCCAGCAGTCTCAGCGACAGACCCGAAAAGGCGTCGGATATTACTATATATCCAGTGCAGCGGTGCTATAATAGGGGTCGCGTCGATCGAGTTGTCAGGAAGCCCTTTCGCGTGCGACGGATCGGGAAGCCAAGGTAGGGTATTGGAAGGGGCGAATTGAATTGAGAGAAGGGTGGCGTGGGTTGAGGGGAGGGTGGAACGACAACCGCCTTGGGCAAGTTAATTTCGTCTGTCATTATTTAACACGGCTTCCTTTGACTGGAAAGAATAAACCTCATCGGACGTGGTAAGATTCAGTATCGCACGAGTTAGCGTGAGTCATACTAAAGAAATTGTAAAAGCATAATTATCGCATCACTAAAGTAACAATGATGATTTTAAACATACGATAATATTGTGGTTCATTGGTAGAGAATATGACATTTGACCGCATAAAGCTTATAGCAGAGTAATTGGGATAGTAGTTTCGTTATCGTATAATCGTAATCTGTAAATTTCTACAGCGCCACTCGAACGCCTAGCACGGGGTACCAGCTTAATCACGAGCGCTACGGTTAGTTAAAAAGGGTTGTCCGTAAGAGTAGTCCGTGGTGGTACGGGTCGAGTTACCATGGGATCAGAGGGGCGGGACAGCTACTAAGGCGGGTGTCGTCTGGGCCGGGAATTGGAGGGTGGAGGATTAGATGAGACAGGGTAAGAGTTCTTGGAAAGGAGTGTCTTGAGTTTCGAATGCAAGGCCCGAGGTGTGATGGATAGAGGAGCCTGAGGAAGGTGATGTTGTGTTATTGCAGATGATTATTGGGGTTTGGAGACGACCTCCTCTTTTCAATGGCGTTTGGATTGGCACTGCTGTCATCAGTTGCGAAAATCTTTTTTGCATCCGATTGCATTGTACTGTTGGTCATCGTAAACTTATTTAGATGTATTGTACAGCTTTAACAAGGTGTCTAAATGACTGCAGTTTGTTTACCTATAAATTTATATTGATACTTGATGTTCCCCTTTAAAAAGGTGTTGAATGAATTACTCATAATTTGCAATTGGTAAAGATTATTTTAAATAACAACGTTAAGCCTAAGAGAAAAATTCCATTCTGCGCATACAATCATGACCCGCCAACCGAATATCCTTCCCGGACGCGTTGCGAATGTCTCTTTCTATCACCGACAAATGAGACTAGCGCACCGGGCACGTGTCCCCCATCGTTAGATTCGGTCATAAAATGTTTTTGTTAAGAGGAATGATGATGATGATGATGATGAAGATGATGACGACGACGACGACGACGGTGGCAGTGTTTGTGGTGATGGTGGTGTTATTTTAATGATTCATAACAGCAGTGGAAATAATAATACATAATAGTCGTAATGCTGATTTCTCCAATCAGTGATGAATATTTTGATGAATATAGTTTTGGTAATAACAATGATAACGATGATGAAGATGAAGATTTTAATGTGGTGGTTATAGTCGTAGTAGTAGCAGCGGCGGTAATTTAAAACTTACTTTTATCTGTTCAATTCAAAAAATGGACTTTGTCACTAGAAAATTTACATAATTTGTTTTTAGTATTTGGTATTTTCTTCAACACCTTTCTTAGAGAAGTCGTTGGTTTTACTTGTAGTAAAGATAATACTTTACACAAATCTTGCTGAATCCCTGCGTTAAAATTAATAAGTCCCGCTAATAATTATTAGAGCAATGAATAATTTAAATTAACTATCCTCTCATAATTATACTCTGCTAATAAAAGGTTATTTTAAAGATTTTATATAGTTTCTCATTCCCAACAACCCCGTGTCTTTTTCAATCTTTTTTTTATTTTCCTCCTCAACCATTCCATGCCCCCAACCTCTACCTATTTCTCAACTCCCTCTACCTCGTCTTCTTTTTCCTCGTCCTCTTATTTCTCCTCTTCTTCCTCTTTATCCTCTTACCCCACTTCCCCACCATCTCTTTTACCTTCGTCATCCCTTCCATCTCTCCCTCCTCATCCCAACCCATCCCCTCCCTCTTCCTCATCTGCCCCTAATTCTGTTCAACGTAGCATAAGTCCAACGCATCATTCCCAACGCTCTACTCAGACGAGCGCTATCTAGCGTCTGATTATAAGTCAACGACTGGAAAATTATACTCAAGGAAGAGAGGGTCCTAGAGGTCACTCTCCTTGTCTTAGAATCTTCGGGACTGGCACTACCGATAAACAGACAACGTCATCAGATATTACATTACGAGACATTGCATTTAAGACTGGTGCCACTTATTATTTCGATGTATCAAAATGATGTTTTTTTATGTTCCATTGTGCAAACAATATTTTTAAAATTCACTTATGTTTCAGTTGCATCGCATTAAATGTTATGTGATAATAGATAAGCTGTGTGACTCTACGGAAGTTAAAAGTTAACAATTAATTTTTTCAAAGTCAGTCTCATACATGTATAACAGACAGAATGATGCTACTTTAAAAAGGTATTTTAATCGTACAATTGAAAATATATTTTTCGCATATATTTCAGCGACATATGACTGCCTTATACTTCTTGACGTAGGCTATAAGTGTAGTCCTCTTCCTTTAAACCACGCCTTGAGCTGACAATTATACGTGAGAAACTTATTGTTGGATCTAAGTATTATTCGACCATATTTTGTAATTTTGGCGAGTTCATTTCCTTTTTTTGGATATTCCAACTATTGGGCATTTCCCACGCATCTTCTCTATGGTTACGTATAATTATGCGACTGCTTAGCGCTGAGTGTTGAGTGACCAGAAGGTGCTATCGCTTAATCGCAAAGTTGATCGGATCAGAGGCTTACTATAATTATAGTGGGAGAGAGATGTGTCAATGTTTTCGTTAATTGCCGAAGATTGAGAAATATAACCGTTGAAAGAAGTGATTGTGCAAATAACAACAGGAACGCATTTGTGATTACGGGGCTCGAAACCCGTCGTTTGTCATTTCCTAGATATTGTTCTAGGGGCCGGAATAAGCGAGAGGGGTTAAGAATGCAGTTTATGCTACAGTTCAGCATATGACTGAATTCGCCCTAATTTGCGAAGTAGTGAACCAATTAAAACTGTACAATTCTGAGTATTTGAGGAGCAGAATTTACTGATTTTAAAGGTGTCCAAAGTGAGACCAGTATATTCTATTTTTAAAATTCCAAGCGATTTGTTAGGAATGGAAATTCCTTGGTATTTGAAGAGTGAGTAGTTGCAATTCAACGCCACTATGTAATAACAAAGTTCATTAGCGACGTCCTCCTCCTTTATCCAGGCTTGGGACTGGCACTGACAGAGTGCAACCAATGGGCGGAGTATTATAATTGGTACAGAAAGAGAGACAGCGAAGCAGACAGACGAAGAGAATTGGCTAAAATACAAGAAAAACAATTGAAGCATAACAAAAACAAGGAGACTATTTGTGAATCCGGGGATCGAAACCGTCGTTTATCGCTTCCTAGATATTCATTTCATCATATTACTGTGAATTCGCCCAAATTTTGCGAAGTAGTGAACCAATTTTGATGCCGTTTGCGTTATCTGATTCAGAATATATGCCTCTAATGCCCAGAAAAATTGCAGAATAATAACTTAGTCGATCCAGTAGTCTTGGATGACACGAATATTCAATAACTTTTTGTTTCGGTTTCTCACTATAAACTAATGAAATAATCAAACGCCCATAACTTCAGTTAGGAAATTTTTATTCTGGGTAAAAGCATTTTAGAGCATGGTCATTGTAGCATATGACTAAATGAAAAGGTCAAAAACCTACAAATGACTGGTTTTGAGCCCCTGTGTTAGATTTATAATGTTGTTCTCGCGTCAACCGCCAGGTGGCAGTGGCGTCGTTTGTTCGTTCGCTTTTCCCTCTTATGTATCTTATGTAGAGGGAGCGACGTTCAAATGACGATGACAGCAAAATTGGTTCGCGATATACTTCTAATACTCTGATTTCTTTTGAAATTAAGTAAGTTTTTGGGCGAATTATTAAAACTGTAAAATTTTGTGTATTTGAAGGACAACATTGATTGGTCTTGAGCTAATTATTATATTTGAGAAGCAAATAATACCAATTTCAAAGGTGTCCAAATTGAGACCAATAATTTTTATATTTTATTTTTGAAATTCCAAGTGTTGTTAGGAAATTTCTGGATAATTGAAGAGTCGGTATATTTGCAGTTTAACGCCACTGTGTGATAACAAAGATCATTAGCGACGTCCTCATCCTGTACCCAGGACTTACACTGGCAGAGTGCAACCAGTGGCGGAGTAATGGTATCAGATAGACAGACAACACAGACGAATAGAATTGGCACAAGTACAAGAAAAACAATATAAGCAGAACAAAACCAAAGCGACTATTTATCTTGTTGTTATTCCGTCAACCGCCAGGTGTCAGTGGCGTCGTTCGTTCGCTTTTCTCTCTGATGTATCTTGTGTAGAGGGAGCGACGTTCAAATGACGATGACAGCAAAATGAAGATTAATAATCTGGGACCACGTCTTGAATTAACGACGCTACGACTCGATTCGTTCCTCTTTCCACCGTTGCGTGGCGCCACCGGTGACCCCCCGAGTCACAGGCCTGTTATCTTGCGACGGTGGCGTCATCATTACGAGCGATTTTCTGTGACGTGCGACGCCGTCTTCATCTTTCGTCGGGTGTGGTTTATATCGGGACCGCGTGAAAAGAGTACTGCCAGCGAATACTGTGTTGAGTTCACTTTATAATTGAATAAGAGACCGCATTTATATGATGCTTTTCTGAAAGAAATTTTTGTGGAAGTCGGCGAAAATCGAGAATTTAAAAAATGCTTCCACTTGGCATTCCTCTCTTTTCATCAAAACCCAACTCAGAGGAGGATGTGACAGAAAGCGAAGTTAAATGGCGTGCGTATCATTTTTTTATGTAGCATCGCGTGACAGTATTTAAAAGGTGTTTAAGACGACCGTGGTAAGCCATCGGAATGATGTGGTTCATTGGTAGAGAATACGACAATTGACCACATAAAGCTTATAACAGAATAACTGGGATAGTAGCTTCGTAATCGTAATCGTAATCTCTAAATTTCTATAGCGTCACTCGAATGCCAAGCGCGGGGCACCAGCTTGTTCACGAGCGCTGCGTTAAGTAAACAGGGTTGTCCGTAAGAGTAGTCCGTGGTGGTACGGGTCGGGTTACCATAAGATCCGATGGGCAATTAAGGCGGATGTCGTCTGGACCGAGAATTGGAGGTTGGAGGATCAGATGAGACAGACTAAGTTGCGAAATTCTTTTTGGATACGATTGGATCACATTACTATAGTAAGCCTTATCTAATTTATTCATATTTAGATGAAGTGTCTACCTTTAATAAGGTGTCTAAACGACTAGATTTGATTTACCTAAATACTCGACGTTTATCCTTTAAAAAGGTGTTGAAAAATCACTTTCATAATTTGCAATTTGTACAGATTTGAATCACACCGCAATCCCTATGACTGCTTCTCGATTGCTTTAAATATCCAAAATTCCATTAAGCGCATACAATCATGACACGCAAACCGAATATCCTCCCCTGACGCGGTGCGAATGTCTCTTTCTGTTGCCGACAAATGAGACCAGCGCACCGGGCACGTGTCCCCCATCGTTAGATTGGGTCAGAAAATGTTTTTTTTTTCTAAAACGAAATCGTATTATGCGTATTTAATCAAACTTACCAAAATATTATTTCTCCCTTGAGGGGTCTTGTACCCCTCCCCCGACCTGTCAAAGCACCCATCGGTATGACGACGTCCATATAAAGGTGTTACCACCCGAGGGTAATAATAGCGCTCTTTAAATTATATCTGCAAAACAGTTGAGGCGGAATATTGCGTATAACTTATACGGCTTGAATTTAGTTTAATAATTAATTTCTTTAATTTTTTTATTGTTTATCTGGCTCTATTATTTTATTGCATCTTAATTTTTTATGTTTTATAATTTTTTCTTTCCTCCTTACTTTCATCACTGTACGTTTATTAATTGACGAAAACAGTGGCAGCTTAACTTTTTTATTTGCTTACTCAAATTTTCTTATTTCTTCCCCCTTGTTATGTAGAATCGGATTTGCGAGATAAACCACTGGCAACAACTTGTCCGATGTTATTATTATTATAAGTGATGCGGTTTTACTCCAAAGTCACTCTTCTGAAATGGTTGTCATTGAACACCTTACTAATGGAATTAAACACCGCTATATTAAGTGTTTACACTGTTTGATTTTAATGTACGTGTTGTTTATGGCAATCTTCATATCAAAATTATGCATACTTATAAAGCAAACATATTGGTCAAAGTTAATGCATTGTATATGACCTTAAAAATAGTCTGAAGCCTGAAAGAACTAAAATTGAATTTAAATTGAATTGAAATTGAATTGAAAATCTGATGTAGAATAACTAGAATGTTATTTACATATTAATTAATTAGTTTGTTTAGTTTTAATAATTTTTATGTTTTTTATGTTAAATCTGTATGTGATACTTGTTCACCAGAGTGCTGTTTGGCAGCTGGTTAAGAAATAAAGAATATACTTACTTACTTACTTACTTGTCTCGCCCATGAAATGGTTGTTCTAAACACCTTTATAATATAGCTATAATATAATATAAATACCTATTATTCTCACCAGTTGCTGACTAATAGTGACTAGTGGAGTTTATGGCAGCACAATGCTGTTAAATTTAAACTAATAAACAATGTTAGAACTTGCAATAGTTAGGACATTGGCTAGTTAATTATTAGTGCTTTCAGTTGCATCAGTGGAGGGTAGGTTGTTGAGCGCGTGGATGGGAGGGTGTGGAGTGTGCGGAGAGAGATCGCATTTTGGAATGAGGAGGTGGGTGTTGAGTGGACTGATGAATTAAGGTCATCAGACAATGTGACAGTGCGGTCCATATTGACCAGTTTAGACGAACGAACGGATGCTGCTGCTGCTGATGATGATGAACACGATGACGACGACGACAACGATGATGAAGATGATGGTGGTGGCTGTGTTTGCGGCGATGGGGGATGTTATTTTAATGATTCATAACAGCAGTGGAAATAATAATACATAATTCTATAATAGTTGTAATGCTGATTTCTCCAATCAGTTATGAATATTTCGATGATTGTAGTTTGGTAATAATTCTTCAATTCAAAAAATGGACTTTGTTACTAGAAAATTTACATCATTTATTTTTATTATTTAGTAGGCCTATTTTCTTCAACACCTTTCTTAGTGAAGTCATTGGTTCATAAGTGTCATACTTGTAGCAAAGATCATAATTTATACAAAGCAGAACAAATCCATGTGCGGAAATTGCAAAATAAGTCCCGCAAAAAAGAGCAATGACAATCTAAATTAGCTATCGTCTCATAATACTTTAATAAATCAAAAGTTATTTTAAAGATTTTGCATACTTTCCACTCCCAACAACTCCATATTTTTTCAATCCTTTTTATTTTCCTCCTAAGCCATTTCATGTCCCCACCTCTACCTCTTTCTCAACTCCCTCTTCCTCCTCCTCCTCCTCCTTTTCCTTTTCCTCTTCCTCTTCCTCCTATTTCTCCTCCTTCTCTTCCCCACCTCCCCTCCTTTCCTCTTCACCTTCCTTCCCACCATATGCTTCCTCCCCATGCCTACCTCGCCATCCCAACCCATCCCCCTCCCTCTTCCTCATCTGCCCCTAATTCTGTTCAACGTAGCATAAGTCCAACGCATGATTCCCAACGCTCTACTCAGACGAGCGCTATCTAGCGTCTGATTATAAGTCAACGACTGATTGCAAAGCACAACAGCTGAGAACAACGACCGTTCGGGGGCGCCACTGATCCCTGAGGTGCAGAAAGTCACTCCGTCCAACCAACGATCATACCGCACCTGGTCCGATAAGAATCGTCATCACATTAAAACTGACTATAAAAGTGCAATAACGATGACCGTAATGGACATTCTGCCGCTTGAATTAGAACATTAATTAGACAGAACGGATGATAAAGGACAGTAACCGACTGACATATTATGATAGACAATTAAATACAATGCAATGCAAAACAGTACGATGGGATTCAATACTACACAAAATAATACAATACAATTATACAATGCAATGCGAAATCATGCAATGCAATACTATATTTAGCAGCTATGCATACACATTGTGCCTCCGTATTTAAAATGATCACGCAAGCACACCCTTGTTTAGGTATCATAGATTTATATAAAAAATATACATGAGAGTTTATTCGATAGTCTGATTAGGCAGTGATTGTGTGTATGGGAATTCCCCTGGGCAAACAACGACAACATATTAAACTTATAATGGGACGAGATATCGCTTATTGAATCCCACTCGATGGCTCTGGACAGCGGACACGTCTGCTGGAACTCTTCACAGAACGTCGCCCGTAGGCGTGGGTGCGTTTTCTCGGCAATGCTACATCAGAATGGGCTCTTTTAAAAATCTGGATGGATATTTTGGATCGTTACTTCTGTTTTGTACAGGAGATCATCTTTAGATGTTTTGTGATTCCAGAAGGCTGAATACATATAGATCTAAGATCTAATTAAAAGAGGTGTGTAATATTTGATCGTGCATTTTATGCATCAAAATGGATTATATTTTTAAATTTAGGAGCCCAAGCGGAGTAGACAATATCATAGTTATAAGTAACGTTTAATAATCAAGCGATAATTCAAAGGATTTCCTATAAAATCAATCGAATCAGAACGTCGCTTTATCATCGCGGCTTATCAATTGCTTACGTCAATGTTCATGTTATCTTAATTGTAAAATAGTTTGTCGCTATATTGCCGGTGATTAAAGCGCAAGCGTGATAGATCCAGAAACGTCTATGAAAACAGAAAATTATTTAGTCTGCAATCAATTCAGAGCCAATTAATTGAATAAAAATTAGTTATGTTTCTAATCACGATAATCACGATAGTCTATTTAGTTATTGGTGTTTAATCGGTTGAAAATCGTTAAAAATTACACACCTTTAAAAAGGAAATATATCTGTTTCATTGGTATTTCAGGTCCACACCTGTTAAAAGTTAATATCCGGGTTTTATAAACCGCGTATAATACGGTAGTTGGAGTAATATAAGGCACAATCATCCACTTGCTGCGTTCAATTAAATAATTAGCCAACTGATGAGTGTAAAAGGACAGAATTTTAAGAAGAAAGTGATGTACATGACTGTATAATATTGTATAATTATGTCAAGCAATTTTTTTGGTTGACATCAACATCCTCTGTTGTCATAAGCTGTCGTCAAACCCTGGATCCATCCACACGACATCTTAAGAGCATAATTCAGTTATAATGCATGACAAGAAAAATGTATTTCATATTCTTTACATATATGTCAGAATTATAGATCGCTAATAATGTCTATCCGCGAATACTATGAAAGCGTTTAGGGCACCATCTTTTTTAAATCTATAAGATAATAACATTTCCTTGAAATTAATTCCCACCGAACTCCTTACGCTTTCAGAATCTATCGAGAAAACGCACCGTTTTCTAACTCCTCCTCCTCCTCCACCGCCGTGCGCTTCTCCGTCCGTCTGTCTTATCTCATGACCCGAATATACGTCTCGTCCTGATTCCAAGCGACGGTCTGTTGTGGCCAATCTATCTATTCACACCGATTACGGCGACGCCGATCGGTCCCCGGGGTACGCCCGGGTTTCCACCGACTACAACGTCCACCTTAATCGCAATCAATGTCGCCCGTCCGTTCGTCCTGCTCCGGACATATTTGGATCGCTATACATCACGCCGAGAGCGTGTCATATGGGAATGCGTAACACGCGGATGGTGGCGACGCGCAGCGGGAAGAAAATACAAAGGTCGAACTTTTGATTAAACTGAAACGTGTGTATAATTCCTTTCAATATTATTTGAAATACGTTAAATTTGAGTTCATTACGAAAATGCTAAGACCAATTCTATTAGAAATAGGTCATTATAAACTAAATAGCATATTAGTAGACATCGTTAAAATTTTCAATTTTCACATAAAAGATATCATTTCCTCAGTTTTTATAAACCTTTTTTAATTCTTAAAACCACATTATATACGTCTGTGTCCTGACGAACTGCAATTAACTGTGTGAAGATAAACCATATATTTGACAAAAATTGGCATATTAGGCATCTTTAAAAATTGTCAATTTTCACATAAAAAATATCATTTGGGCAGTTTTTACAAACCTTTTTTTAATTTCTAAATCCACTTTATATCCGTCTGTTTCCTGTCGAACTATAATAAGTTGAGTCGTGAAAAAACTGTGTTTAATTAATGATTGTGTGCAAATGAAATACAAACGTTAAGTCATACTTACAATTATCAAATGAGCTACGTGTATATTGAAACATAGAAGTTACTGATTAAGACTTTCTGTTAAAATCACTTTGTAATCGAATGTTTATCATTGTATGATAAATATTTCATATTTCATATTCACTGTTTCGTTGTTAACTGGTATCAATTGTTGTGCACTTTTGAATATGCTTTCTTCATTGACACGTTCTGCATTATTAACTTTTATCCGTATTACTTATAGATATCATGGATCGTGGTTGTTGTTGTTGTTGTGCAACAGGTTGCTAAGGCTGTCTCTCAACAACTGCGTTGGTTGTCTTCCTGACCTCAGAGAAGTTGACCAGGCTGTTAAGTACATCAAAACGATCATATCCGCAACAGGTTAAACACCCGTGTTTTTATATCAAGCATCACTATAAACAAGCGCAATCAAAAAGTAATTATTGTTGGTTTTCGGTGTTACATTTAAGCATAATATTAAATCTACTTGCTTTTCTCTCGGTCTTTCGCAGTGACGTGCACTGCGAGAGTCGACTTATAAATTTATATGTAAAATACGATACAATGTTTTCAATATTGTAACGACAGCGTAGTGACGAGGAAAACAATTCTGGCCGGACACTATTTTGCGACCGACACTTATTTCTTTTCACACCCACCATGTCCCTCCATAATGCACGGAGATTAGCATAACACCCGCGACCTCTTTCGGACTCTTTCCAACGTTACCGCATTTATCCGTCCTCCTCCTTCCACTCGTTGGTCAAAGGTCAATGCATAGATACATGTTTTGCCGACGAAGGAAGCCAACCGTATCTACATATTGTGGCACTAAAGACGACATTTTTATCTTCGAATGACGCGTTATGTTTCCATTGCGACCCGTTATGCGTTGGGCCAGAATGCCTTGCGCTTTATATTAGTGTCAATGGAATTCCATAGTTTAGGTCCTGATAATCTGACAGAGAATTGTTTGGTATTAGTTACATGATTTCTGATGCAGTTTAGAGGGAGATCTGGTGTTATAGTCGTGGATAGAAGCATCGGATATAAAATAGTCCTTAAAGCATTAAATTTATAGTGCTTCATTACATAAAATATCGGGTGTTTGATGCATTTCCCGCTTTGAATATATTCCCGCTAGTTGGCGCCACGAGTGTGTTATATCACGATTCAGAAGTATGCCCAAGAGATGATGGAATATGAATACATTTCTTTTCCGTGCAAGTTGTGTTTCTGGTTCCCAAAAGTATGCTGTGCTCTGCGTTGGTTATACATATTGATATTGTCATTAGTTTAATTAAGTAGTCTTTGGTAGAGCTATTCTAGTAATTAAGGAGAGAATTCATTCAAGTCATGAGTAATTGTATAGTTCATGAAAAACACCCTTATTAGAAGAAAAACAATTGCTATATAAATCGAACAAAGCCTCAAGTATTGCTTGTTTATTAATAGTCTACTACTCTTAACCCATTCCCGCCTATTGGGTTAAACGAGTCACCGATCCGGCGGGAAAGAGTTAACTCTACCCCGCTCGTTCTTTGAGCGAACACAGTGTTTAGAGGACAGGCAAGAGGAGCAGATATGAAAGGAGATTGAAGGAAGAAGTGGAGGAGGAGGAGGTGGAGAAGAGGAAGACGGAGTGACAAGAAGGAAGAGAAATCGCCGATACGGAATGATCAAAATTGGAGGTGCAATTTCACCGGAATTTGCGATTGAGACAAAAATCTCAGTTTCTATTGTATATTTCTATTGTATATTTCTATTGTATATTTCTATTGTATATTTCTATTGTATATTTCTATTGTATATTTCGATTATGTCTTTATGTAAAAAAATAGAAACAGAATTAAATTGGCGTCCCATGAATCTGTTATTTATAGTGCCGTTCATAAACGTTTAACAGGTGTTTAAGGCAACGGCTCTTACCAATCGGAAACCGTATAAACTAATGATAGCATGACCTGGTTTCTAACGTTAAATTTTTACTTTCCAACTCACGCAACCAAGCTATATTGACTTTATTGACTGTTTAGTGTTTACCTGGTTTTCCTACCAATTAACCTACTTGTCGCATGGTTATGTTGCTCTGAGTGACACCTGGCGTCGTATTGTTGACAGGATCAGACGTGTATTTCAAGGGCGATGCTCTTGAAATGCGGGCGTCGAAGCAAGTAATGACTAAATGAAGGAATCCAATGTTATGTGAACATTATGCATATATATACTTCAGCGACATCTGACTGCCATACTCGTTGACGTGGGTTATCAGTGTAGATCTCCTCATTTTTCTCACGATTGAGACTGACATTTAAGAAACGACTGTTCAGAGGCGCTCCCAGACACACATTTTATATGATTACTACTGTACAGTGCACAAAAATGTTGAAACTCGATCTTCTCTTAATCTCATTGATCGTTCAACACCTTTAAAAGTGTTTAGCACAACCTATTTAATCACCATTTGACACAAAATTATGGCTACGTTGTGTTAAAGTCGAATTAATTAATTAGACAAAACGCTGTTTACACGCACTGTAATAAATAGTAATGTCAGAATGAAATTAAATCCGTAAATGTCTAAACTCTGTAAGTGCCAGTCTCAAACTTGGATAAAAAGGAGGGCGACGCTAATGACCGTTCTTATCGCGCAATGTCGTTAAACTGAAACTATTATTCCTACTACTTTAAATGTACTGTATGCTATTTTTTGGACACGGTGATGTGCCATTATGAGTGAGAGGCGTTCTAAAGGTCGCACCTGAGTGGTAACTTGCACGTGCGCTATATGAATATCCATGACGAATGCACAGTGGAGGGGTCAAGCTGAAGATTGATGTACATACCGAGCGTTACCATGAAAATGTTGACTCATTGCTTAGCAGTTACCGTGTTTTGGCTTTTCAGGGCGAAGTACATTGTTGCAGTTAAACGTACTGTATTAAACAGGAGTAGAAATTTACTATTATATAACTTGTTGTAAAAACGTTTAACAGGTGTGCAAGGCGATCGCATTGACCATCTGGAAACCGTATTCCACAATAGAAAATTGACAGCATGGCATGGTTCCTTACGTTAACTTACTACTTACCAACGCACTCAAACAATCTATGTTGACTTAATTGACTGATTGCCTTTCTAACATACTTATTTACTAAATGCAAAGATATGCTTCCTTTAGTGACACCTAGCGTCGTAATATTGAGCGGATCAGAGGCGTTGTAATAGTGATAGATGTGTCAATGCTTTCGATAATTGCCGGAGATTGTGAAATATGGTCGGATCTCGTAGAAAGAAGTGATTGTGCAAATAATAAGAGACGCGCCTGGTCTACGAGACCGCAAAAGTGACATGCAGAAATTATATTGTACGCGGCTAATGATTGTAGTGGACGCTCTCCTTAATACACCATTAACACTGTTTAAAACATGCTTATATAAGATTGTTGCGGATGAACAAGTTAACTTAGTGAGAATCTATAGCAAATTCCATAGTAGCATCATGATACCATGCAGTTGAATAATACAAATAACTAATTATCAGATAAAATGTAACTGAATTACAAACTACGTTGATGCAGAACAATAAATTAAAAATTGCGTTATTTGAATTGCATCAATTACATGCAGATTGCTTTCGGACCTACGTCTTTGGGGGGAAAATTCGGGCACGAATCGCCTACCTTTAACTTTCTGCTGTATATGTAGCCTATTATTATTTATTCTGCCGGAAAATGTGTTAATCTATTAAGAAGCAGCAGCTATTCGAATCTTATTGTCGCAGGCTGTCATACCTTGCAAAAATATAAAGAGCCTCTTTTTACGGTGCAGACGAAAGCAGAACAGGAGGAGGAGGATTCCAATTTGACCAGGGTCTATGACAACAGAGGCCGTTACCCTGGACAGAAATTTGCTCGGCGTATTACAGCACTTATGAGCAAGGTACTAGACCAGTAATATTAAGCAGAACAGCAAACAATATAATCTATATAAAAAAAAATGAAACGGCGTTCGCACGAATGTTCCTTATAAAGGATCTTGGAAAGCCCTGGACCGATTCTTTTCAAAATTGCAGCAAAACGTTCCATTCAAATACGTGAGTGTTCTTTGAATGGTTTTTTCCTAAAATCTTTTACAACAAAAAAACCACTTTCACTTCGATTCGACCGATTCCGAGTTCAAAATGCGCTATACAAGTCTTGCGGAACCACCGTTTTCAAACGCGCCCGAATTGGGTCAAAGCATGCATAATTATTGACGGATTGAATTTGAACTCGGAATCGGTCGAATCGAAGTGAAAGTGTTTTTTCTCAAGATTTTAGCAAAAAAGCATTATGCAAACCCGCGCCTATTCGAACGGCAATTTTTTAATTTCCTTGGTCCGAAAAGATTCGTGCGTACGCAGTTACATTTTTATTTAGGCCCATATAGATATTCAACACATTCAATAGCGGCCCTGTTGCGTTCGCCTTTTCGCGCAGACACGGCGTGAGGGAGGAAATGAGGGGGAGGGAGCGGGACGAAGAGGGAGGCGAGGGAGCGGAGGGGAGGGATGGACGAGGGAGGGATGCAGGGAGGCAGAGGAAGGGACGTAGGGATTGGGACTGGGAAGGGGAGGAGGGTAGGGTGCAGGGGAGGTGGAAGGGAAAGGAAGGGGAAAGGGACGGGAGGAGATAGAGGGGAGTTGAGGGGATTGGACGGGGAGGGGTTGGAAGAGGAGGAGAAGGGGGAGGGGAGCGGAAGTGGAAGTGGGGTGGGACGGGAGGGGGAGGGAGGGGAGGAGGGAAGGGATGGAGAGGGGGAGTAGGCTGAGAAGGGGATGGTGAGGGGAAGGGGAGGTCGAATGGAGGTAGGGACGGGTGGTTGGATGCTTTTTTCAGCCACAGCAACGCGTGGCCGGGTTCAGCTAGTTATGAATAATTATGCTTCTACTCTTATTTCTTTTGAAGATATAAGTGAGGTTGGTAAAAATTCTGAATATTTGAAGGTCAAAATTTACTCATTTTAAAGGTGTCCTAATTGAGACCAATATATATATATAAAGCGACAATTTATCTTGTTGTTCTTCCGTCAACCGCTAGGTGGCAGTGGCATCGTTCGTTCGTTCGCTTTTCTCTCTGATGTATCTTATGTAGAGGGAGCGACGTTCAAATGACGATGACAACAAAATGAAGATTAATATTCTGAGACCACGTCTCGAATTAACGACGCTACGACTCGATTTGTTCCTCTATCCACCGCTGTGTGGCGCCACCGGTGACCCCCCGAGTCACAGGCCTGTCATCTTGCGGCGGTGATGTCATCATTTCGAGCGATTTTCGGTGACGTGCGACGCCGTCTTCATCTTTCGTCGGGTGTGGGTCGATATCGGGACCGCGGTGAAAAGAGTTCCGTCAGCAAATAATGTGCTGGGTTTGCGTTATTAATTGAGTAAGAGAAAGTAGAATTTTCTGCGGAATCGGCGACTGTTCGCATTTGAACAATAATTATACATCCATTCAATAAATTATAATCGCAATCACCAGACAATATAATAATATCCATTCAATAACACGATCAAGAGAATAATAATAATTACCCGTTGCTTCGTATCATTATATAAAACCGGTTAATTAGTTTGAGAGGGGTCTAATAATGACCGACCATATTCATGTTTGTAATTACCTATTTTGCTATCTTCAAATGACATAAGCCTAAAGTGTTCCGATAATTGATCGCCTCTCGAGTTTTAATTTTATATAGAATAGAATAAACCATTTAAAAGGTGCATTAAAGAGCAGAACTATATTTTCTAGCTAAACACAATTATTCCCCTTAACAGAGGACGGAACCGATTTCCCACGGAATCGCGCTGGTACCACACCTGCGAGCAAACTTCCATATGTCGGTGTTATGACATTTCAACCTGTACATTTGTATAAATACTTCTCAGACAATTCTCGCTTATCAATGCCAATAAAAACACCTCCAAAAAAAAGATCGACCTAAATCTACTAATGCAAACTAATCACAAGTTTATGTAGCATTGCTTATATACGTTTAAAAGGTGTTTAAGGCGACCGATGAAGTTTATTACAACCATTTAGCGTGATATCAATTACCTGTGAGAGTTAATGACAAGAAGATTCTTTGCATGTCAAGTCTTATATTTAAATATATTACTTGAATTACTTTTAAAAGGTGTCTAAGGTGGTGGGTATAATTTAAAGCAACAGACTATTTTCATGCTTGCATTTTTAACTTATTTAACGAGAATGCTTTATCTTATATAGTGTCATGCCATGTGAACCAAAGACCAGCATAAATAATTGGTCATTAAAAGAACTTAATTATATAAAAAAATTCAATGATTAGCCATATAGTTGGGACACGCTTCGGCGTAAAACTCAGTGATTGCGCTGTAATCGGGAGCACTTCTGAGTGAACACATTGAATGGGCGCTGTTACAAGTGCACAAAAATATTTTAAAAAAAACAAGCAAACAAACGTTTGTTTATTAAACCATAAATTTAAAAATATTGTTCTTCTTCCTATCCACGTTTCGTCCACCAGCCTCTGGGGTTCTCGGCGTTACTCAGTAATTTCTGGGTTTCGTCCAATTCCATCCCAGCTTCACTTCCAATACCACCCCACTTCGTCCCGCCCCACCACAATCCGTTCCACCAGGCACCCATACAACTGGTGTACCAGACGTTTATCGGGAAATTTCGGTGACCCCACTGGCACCCCCCTTCCCATCCCTCTCCACTATCTCCGTCCTCAAACACTCCTTTTCCTCTCTCTGCTCCTGTCCCGTTCCGCCAATCACCTCTTCCTTCTCTTCTCTTCCCTTCCCTTTCTTCAAAAACATATACTCTTTTCTCTCCACTTTTGTTTCGTCTCTTCTCAATCTCGAACAATAAAGAACTCCTTTGACATTATTCTGATCTCTCTCTGTAACTTCTTCTCAGACATTCCACTCTTATTTTCAACTAAGACGATGATGGAAAAAAGAGCCGTGTAAAAGATCAGTTACTGCGAATGAATCTGATTCTTACGTAGCAACAGTTTACTGCGTTTAAAAGGTGTCTAAGACGACCGCTCAAAGAAATAGGAAACAGCATATTGTATAATAATTATACAAACGCGGACGATCGCTGTTTCCTATAATATACACGAATACATCCATTTGATTTCAACATAGTCTCAGTCACCAGTTAGACAAAAGGAGCCAAGGGATTTCATTAACTTGCGCTTCGTATCATTATAGTTATAGAACCGGTGAAATACTTCTAGAGGGTGTATAATAAAAATTGACTATATTCTTGTTAATAACTCCGCCACTGGTTGCACTCTGCAACTGCCAGTCCCAAGCCTGGAAAAAGATGGAGGGCGTCGCTTAATGGTCTTTGTTATCACACAGTTGAACTCCAACTACTACTACTTGTTAATAATAATATTCACGTTTCGCGTTCTCTTATAATATGACAGGTCAATAATATTCAACCGAATGCATCTTGATGATTAGTCATCTATCGCATTCTTATATACAATATATTAAAACCCTTTAGAAGGTGTTTTAAAGTGCAAAAATTTCTTTTCCAGCTAAAGACAATTACCCCCCCCCCCTAACCGCGGTCGGAACCGATTTCCTACGGAACCACTCTGATACAACACCTGCGAGCGGCCAACCCGAAGTTAATAATGTTCTCAAATAGATGAACAAGGCCGGACCTTTTAGGAGAATTAATGACGCCTACGACCGCCAGAGGGCTGCGGTCCGATTGACAATGCGTTGCTCCTACTCGGCCGGACCGTTTATCGACGACCGGTCATAGCAGCAGCAGCACTCGAGTAGACCCTGCGCTGCACCAACCACCGTCTTTGTCGTCGTCGTCGTCGTCGTCGCTAGAGGCGCTAGTGCGAACGACAGTGTGGCGGAGTATTGGTACGGCGGTTAAAAGTGTCCTACTGCTCACAATATGTGTGTTAACAAGATATTGGTTTTGAGACGAGGTTAAATATTTGCTGAAGTTTTTAAAAATTTTATCTCTGAAGCAATTGTGTTTTATTGCAGAAGTTAGTTTAATCATTCTGTCGTTTTTCAGGGTATTTGTTGTTATTATCAAGAAAAGCTTTAAATTGAGATCAAAATGTCGGTGGATTTTAATGAGTGCATTGCAAGATAGATAGGTAGTAGACAGAGACAGACACAGAAAGATACACAGAGAGTGACAGAGACGGAGACAGGGAATGAAAAACACCGTCTGTTGGGCGCCCGTGAAAAATCCAGCTGTCGATGTGATCGCTTTTGAGCCGACCCCAGATGTCAGCGGTCGTCGCTTTATTGGAGAAAATTATCCAGTTAACGTGACCCAAAGTAAAAGAGGCAGAAACAGACAGACAGACAGACAGACAGACAGACAGACAGACAGACAGACGGACGGACGGACGGACGGACAGACGGACAGACAGACATGCAGAGACAGAGAGAGCATAGATTATAAATGGTTGGCTGATTCCTATGCGGAGTACGCATGGACGGACGCACACACCCACTGTTTGTCCGTCTGTCTGTCTGTCTGTCTGTATGTCTTTATGTATTCCCGACTTCCTCTCTCTTTTCCTGTCTGTCTCTTCCTCTGACTTTCTCTCTTTGCTGTCTCCCAGTATGAGTCTTGAGTCGTAGATATAAAAGTCGACCGATTCGCGAGTTGTCATTCGAGTGGACATCGTCGACTCATACTCACATGATACACAGTCGCTGAACTCTATTACTCGCTCAAATACCGATCACCTTCTTTGTTCCGTGTCTAAGCTTTTGTGTTTAGACTGTGGTTAACGTGGGGTTTTTATAGTATGACATCGTGTAATGCTTTGTCTCTATTAAAATTATTATTATAGAGGTCGATAGCAGTTACAGTAATAGTTGGAAATTGATTATGATAGTTTACAGCTGGAGATAAACAATTTTATTATTAACCCTCAGGCTACCAAGCTTTTTTTGTAACACTGACTACCAAGGGGGGGTGGTTACCACCCCCCCTGGATTATGGGTTTGGTTTGAGATATCATAACTTGTAATACACCTATGGATTCAGCATTCATTTCTGCACAAAATGGTATATTTAGGTTTAAAATATATGAAAGCACCCCGAAGTTATGAATTTTTTACCGTAGGCACCCGTCGATTCCACAAAATGTATACTTTCGCATAAGCAAAATATTAGATTCTGTGTGTTTTTAACAATTTATTTAATTAAAAAAAGTTTACATATAATAAAGTCCAATATTCAACTATAAAAACTAGTAATAAGTTAGTTTTAGTAACAATAAAAAGAGAAAAAACATGTAAAACATGCTGAAAAACGTTTACGCAGACTTATCGGTTTGCGTTGTAAAAAAATCCAACATTTTCACACATTTAAATTTATTTTGAGCACTTCCGGTCATCAAATGTCAAATTAATTGGTATCACAAAATAGCCCTAAACGCCCTCTATAGAATGACATAATTTATTTCTCTTAAAAAATAAATTATGAATAATTTTTAATAGGAAAAACATGAAAATTTTATTAAAATAAAACACCTTTATTTATATTTTAATTTATTTTGAACACTTCCGGTTGTCCAAAGACAACTCCGTGACCACCACAATGTAGCCCCACATTCCCTCTACAGAATGGTGTAATTGGTGTCTCTTCATGTCAAAGGACGGATAAGATACAGCCGATAATCTAAGGGGGGGGTGGTATCCACCCCCCCTGGTGCCTCGGGTATATCAGGTATAATTTTTGAATGGTATGGTATATCATCACACATTTTAGCTCAAAATGTGTGCAAATGAATCCTCTACAGCTACCTAAAACGTCAAAATTTTATTCATAACGAAAAAAGTTTGATTTGGGAAAAACCTAGGGGGGGGGTGGATACCACCCCCCCCCTGGTAGCCCGAGGGTTATGAGATTTGCTGAAAGGATTTCTGCGATTGTCGAAGTTTTGCAACTGGGTTAGTAACCAAATGCAACCTATATTATACGGTGATACGGTCTACATGAATTCGAAAATTTCGAGAGGATTATTGAATTTCATGCTAACTACTAATCTGATTGCAATCGCACTGCGTTATGTTATATAGTTTTAAAATAAAATAATGATAATAATTTTTATTATAATTATAATTTTAATAATAATAATCAAGAAACAAACGGAATTCGTCGAATCAAAGGATTGCTTTTCTTTCCTGTTACTGCCTTTGAGCTCGTATTTTCATGAATGAAATTAATATTAATATTTGAGTTATCAAATGAGCGACTTCTAAAACGCCGGCAAATCTCTTCTCTAAGCACGTTACACCGACCGTAAAAGAGGCTGAGAGAGAAAGAAGTCACTGCATAGGAAAATCGAAAAACCATTCATTCAAGGAATGGTGAGAACTGTTAGGAGAAATTCTCTGTTGATGCAACTAATTGAATAAAAAATAGATCAAATCTTTTAAAAACAAGAAAATTACTCTTTTAAAAAATTTATTATTGTACACCTCTTTGAAGAAACTAATTGTCTGTATAAGTATTACTGCTGTACCCAGCCATACGTTTCGATTTCATGTAGATGCAAATTAAAAAGGGTTAGACACCTCTTTCACGAAAATAGTTTTCGTTATAAGAAAAACTGTTGCACCACGCCTTACAATGTATTGTGTGTGGAATAAAACGGTGTTATTCGGCCGACTTTAACCCTCGGGCTACCAGGGGGGGGGTGGTATCCACCCCCCCCCTAGGTTTTTCCCAAATCAAACTTTTTTCGTTAGGAATAAAATTTTGACGTTTTAGGTGGCTGTAGAGGATTCATTTGCACACATTTTGAGCTAAAATGTGTGATGATATACCATACCATTCAAAAGTTATACCCGATATACCCGAGGCACCAGGGGGGGGGTGGATACCACCCCCCCCTTAGAATATCGGCTGTATCTTATCCGTCCTTTGACATGAAGAGACACCAATTACACCATTCTGTAGAGAGAATGTGGGGCTACATTGTGGTGGTCACGGAGTTGTCTTTGGACAACCGGAAGTGCTCAAAATAAATTAAAATATATAAAAAGGTGTTTTATTTTCATAAAATTTTCATGTTTTTCCTATTAAAAATTATTCATAATTTATTTTTTAAGAGAAGTAAATTATGCCATTCTATAGAGGGCATTTAGGGCTATTTTTTGATACCAATTAATTTGACATTTGATGAACGGAAGTGCTCAAAATAAATTTAAATGTGTGAAAATGTTGGGTTTTTTTTACAACGCACACCGATAAGTCTGCGTAAACGTTTTTCAGCATGTTTTACATGTTTTTTCTCTTTTTATTGTAACTAAAACTAACTTATTACTAGTTTTTATAGTTGAATATTGGACTTTATTATATGTAAACTATTTTAATTAAATAAATTATGTTAAAAACACACAAAATCTAATATTTTGCTTATGCGAAAGTATACATTTTGTGGAATCGACGGGTGCCTACGGTAAAAAATTTATAACTTCGGGGTGCTTTCATATATTTTAAACCTAAATATACCATTTTGTGCAGAAATGAATGCTGAATCCATAGGTGTATTACAAGTTATGATATCTCAAACCAAACCCAAAATCCAGGGGGGGGGGTGGTAACCACCCCCCCCTTGGTAGTCAGTGTTACAAAAAAAGCTTGGTAGCCTGAGGGTTAAAGCTGAACTGTACGGTAATTGATTGGTGCATGATTCAAAACGGACATTATTTCCTATCACAAGATGTCGTTAAACTCTGTATTCACGCATGCGTGTTATCTGCTGTTACATTTACAGCTCAGATAGAATTCAGACGAATCATCAAAGTTTTCATTCGTCAACAAAAATCAAATAAGATTATTCTAAGGACTTGAAGAAGAAATCTTTTCAATTTAATTCGCTGTTTCAATTGAATTCAACGTCGACTAAATTATTGACAATTAATTCGACAGGTTGGTTCTTGTAATCACTCCGTTTTCATAAACCCTGCAGATAAAAACAAGCAAAGAAAGGAAGGAATATACGGGTAATATACATGCATGCGCTCAAGAATAAGCTGGTGTCCAGCGCTTGGCTTTCGAATGTCCATCTGTATTTGAAGATTGCGATTACGACATGAAAAAAAACAGAGGCAATAATTATACATTCATTGCATTTATATTTAAACATAAAATAATAATGGACCGTTGAGAAGAGCTACCAGTGCGCAACTACGCAATGCCCGGGGACAAAGCGAAGGTTTTGAGAAGAGAGAAGAGTGTATAACATCAAACAGATTTTTTGAGGCGTTTTGAGGAGCAGAGTGATTATCTTGATTTGAGAGCAGCCACGAAGAGGAGTATTCATAACAAATGCTATCAAATTATCGAGTCAAGAAGCATACAAAAAAACATTGCATCAAACTAAACTAGAAGCCATATTTCTTGGTCACAACGTGGAAATCAGAAGAGACTGCTGGGACTGTATTCATTGTATATACCTTCAAACGTCTGCCATTTTATTTATACATACTTACATACATACATATGTACATGGTCTAACAACAGACCCCCGCACGGTCTAGCGCTACAACGAGCCCCCGGTCGTCACACACATTAACCCTCTCTCTTCAATTTGCCATCGTCGTCGTCATTTCCGATCGTAGCAATAAAACGTCAAATTATTGAATGGTTATTCACGCAATTATTATTATGCGAGTAATTATTATGCAATTATTATTATGCGAGTAATTATTATGCGGCGAGTAATAATTGACTTTTTCGTCAGTCTTTGTCCGACGACAGACCTCGGCTTTATTCACACATCACAGCACAACATGATTGCAATGACCACCATCCCCCATGCAACAAAGGGGAGAGTGGGAGATGGGAGGAGAGGAGGGAAGAATGTTTGCGGACAAGCGTTGTGTTGCTTGTAGAAAGCGACGATGCGTTTTCTCGCAATTACTCTTGCTGGTCAACTCGCGCGTCGACCGTTTACTCGATGTTTCTTACTCGCAATATTATGTGTTTCGACTTCTACTCTCGCTATAGCAGGAAGGAAAGCTAACAGTGGAAGAAAGAGACGAGAGAAGAAAAGGCGAGGAAGAGGAGGAGGAGGAAGAGCAAGATATGGAGGAGTGGAAGAAAATGTAGAAGGAGGAGGAGTTGATAGACGAAAATGATCATAGAAAGAGAGGAGTGGGTAAAAGGCGAGAAAGAAGGAGCGAGATGGATACGATAAACGATTGCGCCGTCGAGGTGTTGGTGTGTGTGTTTGTTTGTGTTTGTGTGTGCACTTCTGAGCAAGGAGGGCAATTTCAGGTTTCAGTTGTATTGTATTATTGTATTGTATAAACGCAATTTGTCGATTTTGCAGTAGGCCTAATGCAGTGTTATCGAATGATGACCAGGTTTGATGAAAATATAGCGTGGCTAGAAATGTCCTTATATAAAGTATCATGATATTTAAAAAAGAGGGGTTTAACGACTCGGTAGGCCGAAAGTTTCTTAAACTCGTTGAATGTGTAAGACAGTTGTCGTGTGTTTCAAATCCGCTACAATTCATTACCGTTATGAGTAATTTTAAGCTTAAATGCATCAGAATTTAAGAGAAACATTAGCATGAGATGGGGAGCTTCATGACTCTGCTGCTACATATTATATTATACTACAACCAGAGTGTTACTTTTACTTTTACTGCTACTGCTATTGCTAACTGCGCCGCCACCCCACCATATTGTTTATTATTATTGTCATTGCTATTGTTATTGGTTTTGTCACTGTTATTGTTTTGTTACTGGTTTTGGCACTGGTATTGTTATTGCCATTGATATTTGCATTGATATTGGTAATGTTATCGTTTATCGTTTTATCATCTCTGCTACTAGTTCTGCTAATATATCCGTGGTTTTAATAAATCAGATGTAATCGGGAGAGCCTCTGAGTAAAGAGCTTGAAGGGGCGCTAGAGCAAGTGCCATGCATTCATACATACATATCTGCTACTACTTCTGCTAATATTTTCATTCTTTTTAGTTTTGTTGAACTATATCTCACTGACGTCATGAACTGTGCTGTTCCATCCTCCTCTCACTCATCCTCCGTCGTCTTCATCGCATCCTCATCTTCCTCTTCCGCTTCATCATCAGATCGAATGTTACAGGTAACTGAATGATTCAGATAAAGTTCAGTTA
>OX243821.1:23310536-23333036 GCA_945859605.1 Lumbricus rubellus
CGACGACGACGACGACGACGAACAAATTGTTAAGCGTCACTGTTACTACATGTATGTCCAAAGACAAGTGATTCCGACGATAATAAAAACGGTAGATCACATAATATATATATATATATATAGCAAGGTATAAACATGTTTAAAGGGTGTTTAAGTCGCGTTTCGCTTTCTAAGGTCACCGCTGCAACCGATTGGACTAAATATGTAGATATAGACATATTTACTTATAGATATCCCGTGTCAAAGTTTGAAACTAAGATAATTAGCATCGCCCACCTCCTTTTGCCAGTCTTGAGCCTGGCAACATCAATGTTCTCGGCTTGCCCATGTCTTGTTTCTATACCCTAAACTCTGTAATTCTCCGACGAAATAATGTACAGGTGTAGGGTGGATACAGAATTTAGCGCCTTTTTCTGGCGATAAATGTCTTGACTTCGTCAGAAATAATGTTTTCCAGTTTTTGAGAAAAGTTGAGAAAAATGAGATATCATAAAAATGATTGATGGATGGATCCGATTTGACCAGGGTCTATGACAACAGAGGCCGTTAAAATGCCCAGAAATTTTCTTGGCATTTACAGCACTTAATAGGCATTTTTTGTATTATGAATGACAATAATTATGTCTGCTATTACAAATAAGAGCGAGTATCATCATTAAAAGAGGTGTTTGCGCTGGTCAATTCTCGCATGTTTCTTTTCTTATCGTACCGCATGATACGTCTCCATCCAAACAAGCATAATAATATTATTTTGTTAACAAGCTATAAAGAATGTTTGGCTTGATTAATTTTCTTAGCGATCTATGCAATATAATTGAGCTTGAGGGTAGGGTTTGATCAGTCATACTGTTAAGGTGTATAGTTGATTTACAGGAATGGTTGTCAGTATATTTATATAACATTAGGTGACAATATTTCGCAGGTGTTTTAAGACAGCACTGGGAGTTTTCCGAGCTTTTGCGGCTTTCCACCTTTATATAGATACTTTTAAACTGTTAAAATAGTGTTGAAAAAGCTTGATTACTATTTTGAGACTATAATTATGTATACATATACATCCATGTATATATAGTATTATATACACACATATATAAATATACATATATATACAAAATTATAGGCGGCGTCTTTTTGAAACCATCTTATTATTTCTGTGGTATTAAAGGCAGAGACGACGATAAGTTGATGAATGCGTCGTCCAAGCAAAGGCTAAAATCAGATATCAACAACGGTCGTATCCGATTAAAGGATCACCGCTCATCGTCTTAGTCTTAGTCTCAGTCTATCTAATACACGAAGCCATTATATTATGGAAGAAGCAGTTCTACAGAAATAAATGTGGAACGGAGAAGACGGCGGGGACCGAGTCCGATATCACGACCACCGCTGTTGACAGCTCAACGATAATGTAATGATCGGCGAGGAGCGATAACTTTCAATGCTAAGAAAGCCCTTAATCTTCCTTTATTTTCCACCGATATAATAATTCTCATATCTTGCTTGCGTCCAAAGGATTCCTCTCGGTCACCATCCGCCGTCTCCTCCTCCTCGTCTTCTCTTATTAACGCCGCAAAGAACCGAACGGTGAGGACGCGAAGAAATTATTTATAATATTATATAGATTAAGTTTCATTCGTTTTAAAGGTGTGTCATGTTATCGAAATATAAAACCATAAGAAGCGAACGGTGAGGACAAGGCGGAGGAGACGTCGCGTTCGGACGGAGGAGGGGGACGCAGCCCCGTCTCCGCCCTCGTTAGATGACGCGCCTCGATGCTTGTGTGGAGAGCGACGGACGGGGTGTGGTGTACGATTGGTTAACGGGGAAAAAGGATCCGCCCTTTCTTACTACACAAGCGCTATGATAATATTTGTATGCTTAACAGATGGTATCAGTGGGGCGCGGTGGTGTAATGGTGGCGTCGTTGCCTTAGAGCCGGAAGGTTCTAGGTTCGAATCCACCTCGCCGCGTGAGGACCTTGGGAAAGTCCTTCACTCACAATTATTGCTCAACGCTTCGGCGTGAAACTCCGGTGCAGTGTCCGGTAGCGCCTCTAAGTAGAGAGAGTTTGAAGGGGCGCTGTTACAAGTGAACGTATTTACGAGTCGACTTTAAATTGCTGTCCAAGCATGAATAAGATGAAGGATGGAGAAGTGTTATATGGCGATGGTTGTAGAGAGACGAAGAAATGTTGAGTGATTGGCCGACGTTTGGAAGAAAATGTTCAGAGACATAAAATGGTGGTTCGCAAACGATGAACGATTAAAAAGGGCAACTGAAGAGATTTTAAGTGCTTGCTATTTCTTTTAATTTCCAGAGGGTAATTTTCGAAAGTAGAAATTCGCTAATTAGTGATATTTAGATGCCGAAAGAAACAGAATGTGTTTTAAAATTTGCACTAATATAAATTGAAGCTAATACGGTACTTTTTAAGGTGTCTTATAATAGAACAAGATAGAGAATAAGAAATCATAATTTTTAAAGGTGTCTATAATAATCTAAATATCGAATCATCCTCATCATTAAAAAATAGTTTATTAAAAGATGTCTTTGCAATGTCAACATTATAGCTCTTACAATTTTGCGCAAATAATATAATGAGTGGCGAATATTTATATATGCTTGTGTGGAAAGCGACGGGTGGCGTGTGGTGTCCGATTGATTAACCCTTTAACCCTAATCCAAACAAGGGGGGTCTGGCCAGACCCCCCTTCATATATTTGGTGCATAACTTTTTTTAAAGTGATAGTTTCTCAAATTGCTGTTATGACTTTGTTCCTACATGGATGAGCTACAATTAGCACATCTAAGCGACCAAATCGGTTGAGTGATATGGAGATACTGAAGATAATACTGACGGATACTGTATAATGTTGACAGTTTCGACAATAAGAGCAATAACAAAGAATGCGAACGTGAAAGATATCAATGCCTGAATAACAACCTTCAGGTGTTTCTTATCATAAAAACAGTGTTGAAATTGAAGATGATGATGAACATGATGATGAGACTGGACTTAATAGTGAACATGATGATGACAAAACTGTTGATACTGATGAAGCCGAGAACTGAATACAAGTAAAGATCCGGATATGTTTGGCAGACAAAAGAATGTGCTCTGTTGCACAATGTAGCAAGCAAAAAATGTGGAATAAAAGATTATGGAAACATTAAATGAGAATATTCAAGATAGTTTTGACAGTTTCCTAACCAATGAGATGAGAGACATCATCATTCGACATACAAACCTGGACTATGATACATGCTTGTAATTTATGTGAAGGCATATTCCATTAATTTTTGATATAAATTTTATATAAAACAGTCATACTGACTTTGAATTTAAAAGCATTTAATACTAATATTACTAGAATTGTGATTTCTTTATTTGATTTTCCAAATTTTATAGATAGACAGTTATTAGGTCCATGAAACAGGTATGACAAACCGTCGCAATTAATGTATTAACATGTAGATTGTAGAGGGGTCTAGTCCAAAATTCATCATAAAAATGATTTATATTGCATAGGGAGACTGATATACATTGTTGTTTTTAGTCATTCAGACATCATACTACAAAATTGGCATATAAAAACCACTATTACCTATGAAAAACCTACATTAAAACGGGGGGTCTGGCCAGACCCCCCCTTGTTCAAATTAAGTTGGATTTTCGCTTGTTCGGATGAGGGTTAAAGGGCAGTGGCCTCCTATTTGCCACCAACAGGTGGGTACCCCTATAATGGACTTAGAAATCATATTCTTTTTATTTCACCAGGTGTTAGTTACAATTACCCCCCAGACAATCACCCCCATGAATGCATACATACATACGTGCATACATACATAGATACATAAATACACACATACATTTATACGCATACATATCTGCACGAATACACGCATGTTAGACAATTGTTCATCAAATGTATGCATTTATGCATGTATGTATGTATGTATGTATGTATGTATGTATGTATGTATGTATGTATGTATGTATGTATGTATGTATGTATGTATGTATGAATGCAATACTATGCATGCATGCATGTATGTATGTATGTATGTGTATATGAATGCATGCATATTATGTATGACGCTATGTGTCCATGTGTATATATAAATATGCGTGGCTGTATGAATGTATCCATGTGTTATATGTTATATGAATGTATGCATGTACATAATTATGCATACATACGTATGTATTTGTGTGTATTTATACATGTATGTATGTTCGAACGTCCATACAGACATACATGCATACATCCATACATGGCATATCATTACATGCATATTTACATAGGCCCTACATACGTGCCTACATACATACATACACACATCTATGCTGCATGCGGCATTGAGTATAGACACATACATGTAATATACATACATGCATACATACATACATACATACATACATACAAAGAAACTTACATACACACATACATATGTACATACATACATGCATACACGTATGCACATATACTTAGATACATACATATTTCTGTATACTATTACTATTCATACATACATACATACATTCAGCATGTGGGGTAATTGTTCGGGAGGGGGTAAATGTCCGGGGGGTAATTGTCCTGGGGTGGGGGTAATTCCCCTGTCCCATGTGCACATAAACATTAGCCAGTCATAGCCTTTCACATTGGACTCCTAATGGGCAGTGGTCGTAATTTTGCCACGTGTTGTCTGCAACGAACGGGCAGTGGTCGTAATTTTGCCACGTGTTGTCTGCAACGAACGGGCAGTGGTCGTAATTTTGCCACGTGTTGTCTGCAACGAACGGGCAGTGGTCGTATTTTTGCCACGTGTTGTGTGCAACGAACGGGCAGTGGCATTCAAACTGCCACTGTTTACTAAATTACAGATATTGAAATTACAAGGATGCTGCCTTCTTCTGGTCATTTTTCTGCAATTTATTGTGTTTTTACATTTGTTATAAGTGTGCTGGGCGCTTATGCCCTTTAAAGGGTTAAGCGGCGAAAAAGGATCCGCCCTTTCTAACTGCACGTTATGATAATAATTGTATGCTCAAACTGTTGATGGCTGGTCAGATTAGTCTGAGATTATTTGCGATCCATGGGTTGTGCATAGATATAGGAGTGCTATAAATTTTGTTGCTGTGGAAATGGTTGTAGAGAGAGACATATGAGAACTTATGTAGAGTGATTGCGAAGGGTTGGACAGAGTTGGTCAAGAGGTTATCTAAGTTTAAAGAAAGTTGTCCAGGGATAATAGATCAGGGTTGTACACAAAATACGAAGGAGCGTCCAGATTTTGAAAACGGTGACTATAGAGAAAAAAAAAATCTTAAGTGACCACGCTATTTTTCAATTGCCGGAGGAAATCATTTTTGAATGAAGCGTAAGCATTTCGTTGATAATTTTCTTATAAAAATTATTATGGAGACACTGAGTTAGGTGGAGGGTATTGGAAACTTTCTACGGTCAGCTCGCACAAGGTAACCGGGCGCAGGGAGGACAACATAAGCGCTACAAGGACAATCTGAAGTGCTACCTGAAAAAGTGCGGCATCACAGCTGCTGACCTGGAGGGAATTGCGGTGGAGCGCTCGGAGTGGCGCGGCACATGCAGCAAGGCGGTGGAAATATTTGAAACTCAAAGGATGGTGCTGCTTAAGGAGAAGCGGCAGCGGCGCAAAGCAAGGAAACAATGCGTTGAACATAGCAGGACCTGATAGCCCAGGACTAGAACACTACTCGCGACGTGAGATCTGTCGTATCGACAGCTCAGTCCATCATTGGAAACTTTACTCAAATATAAATTGGAAATTTTGCTTTTAAAGGTGTCTATTAATATCTAAATATCAAATCATCAACATTAACTACATAGTATTTTACTAGTGAGATATTTACAGTAACAAGTTTGCAGAAATAGATATAGATTGTATGACATAGGTTTTAAAGGTGTATAATTTCTCGAAATTTGAAACCATCCACATCATTTACAAACTACATAGTTTCTTAAAAAGACGTGGTTACAAAGTCAACGTTATGGTTCTCATTCTTTTGCGAAAATGACAAGATGCGTGGGGGACATATATGGCAAGGAACCAATTTGTTGCAACACCGATAGCGTTGTCAGCGGTCCGCGTGTGAGAGATGTCTCCGTAATAATCTGTGCGGCGACCATGCTAAAGCGTCGACGAATCTGTTGGCAATGATGACTTACTATATGATGCGCGCTCCTTCGACACCTTTATAACAGATATTTAAAAGCGTATATAAAGATTGAAAATCGCTATCCGTGAATCATCTTCCAGGTCGTTACAATCGTCCAGTAATTATGTGGCGATACGTTAGAACAGACAAACGCAGTGTAAAAATATTCGAGAGGAGATTTTTTATAACAGAGTTTTAATTCGGCCACTGCTTGGTCTTTAACAGTGACAGTACCAAGCCTTGACAAACGTGAATGATCTTTGTTGATAAACTGAAACAAGCAACCAACCGTTGAGTTCTTGTTGTATAGCCTATAATTGTTTACACTCTGAAAATTTCAGTCTGAAGCCGGGAAAAAGAGGAGGGCGACACAAATCATTTTTGTGATGACACATTGTCACTAAGCAGCAACACTCACTGTTACGACCTTCAAAAGTCCTTCGTCCGCATTTGCATCGTGCCTCAGCATCTTGTGTTTGTTGTTAATGGATGGATGGATCCGATTTGACCAGGGATATGGCAACAGAGGCCGTTATCTTGGACAAAAAATTGCTTGGCGTCTTACAGCACGTTTTGTGTTGTTAATCTGTAAAATAGTTTATCTATAATTATACTTTGATAGCAGAGCCTTAGCCGTTGAGAAATGTTTTTGGCATATTACGCTATTAGCGTAAGTCTTCATCAACTAAAAGTTTTTTAGACAATGTCATGATTTACGTATTGACCAAGATAGAACGTTTTAAAGGTGTTTAAACATAGACAACGTAAATTCATAATTATGCCGAATTTATATCACCCTGCATTGTGTATTAAACGATTGCCTGTTACTTTGAAATTTATCTTAATTAGCCTGCTAATACTAAGCGAATTTCTTATAGCGCCACAACCCATAGAGATAAAAGTACTCATAGGGATGTTTTTCCATTAATTAAGCGAACATAATAATATAAGAAAATAATATAATAATATAATAAAACGGGGTTCACAGGATGTTGTGCAAGGACTAAATTGCGCTACAGCATTTGCGAACTATCTTCTGCGTAACGGCGCATGCGCCAAGGTGACTTCCTGTGTACGTAAACATGCGTTTTTGGCAAGATAGTATTGGATTTTAAAAAAATCATAAAAAATCCAGGGGCGTTTGCGGAAATCGGGAATAGGTGCGTTTGAGTACATTCGGTGCCAGGTATGTCCACATTAAATTTTGTGCAATTTGGAGCATGGCCAAAGTAGTCAACCGTACCCTTCTACCTATGCTGTGCGTGTTCTGTCATTACTACGCATCGGGGAATAGCGCGTAGATCACTCGCTGGAACTTCATTTAATCGCGGCTGGCATGCTCCGGTGGGTCTCGCGGACGAAGTTCCCCGCACCCAAGCTTCTCTCTTGACGTTTGTTGGTGTGATCGAAGAGTTTATCACGTCCTGTAACCGCAGTTTAGTTTATCTCTAATAGTTAAAAACGTTTTAGAGGTGTCTTAGCAGAGTGCGTTGACCGTCACCAATTATACCATCATTTATTAATAACGTTTTTCAGGCGTCTTAAAGGATCGCATTAAAATCCATGCGAGTAGCATTAGAAGATGGTGGTGGTGGTGGTGGTGGTGGTGGTGGTGGTGGTGGTGGCGGTGGCGGTGGCGGTGGCGGTGGCGGTGGCGGTGACAGCAGGAGAATCAGCCACAAAAACAACAACATCAGCAGCAGCAGTAGTAGTAGTAGTTCCAGTTTAGCAACACTGTGTGATGGTCATGATCATCAGAGTCGCTCTCCTCTTTTATTCAGGCTTGGGACTGGCACTAAGTTATGACAGGAGTATTGATAATGGTACCACGGTTGGGTCGAGAGTTAATCGACATCTTTCGTGATGTTTTTACTATTTTTACCAATGTGGTCACTTAAATTTATATTGCAACCTTTAGTCACGTTTTAAAGGTGTTTTAGCAACGGTTTGCCATTGGCTGAATCACGCAGCGTCACCTAAATAAGTTTAAGGAGTGTTCAGATAGTTTCAAGCTATTGTCAATCTTTTCCCACATCACATCCACACGATTCTGTTTTTTGCTACATCGAACCAAGCACTGTTCATTCTCTTCAATGAAATCGTTTTGGTTAAAATAAACTTGCGCTATATAAAATTCAATGGTTTTGCGTTTGTAGATTGTTTGGTACAACTGGATACTGTTCGGCATGTTCAAAGATGATTCCTGCGTTTGAGATGGTGATGAGAGCGAAAGGAAATGTCTACCATTTAGAATGCTTTGCTTGTCAACAGTGCAGCCACAGGTAAACATGGTCAGCGCTCGTGAATAAGCTGGTGCCCGCGCTCAGCTTGCGAGAGGCGTTTAAAAAAAGAAGATTGCGATAATGATCTATGCGTAATTAAATGGAATATCCATCTATACACGTATTAATTAATTAATTACTTTATTATTTCAATCGGTTCTGTTCGTTCAATCATTCATTCATTCATTCATTCATTCATTCGTTCTTTCATGATGATGAAAATGGTGATGATCATGATGATGACAACGACGATGACGACAATATGATGATGATGTCAATGACGATGACGACGATCATGATGATGACGACGATGATGATCGGTGTGTATATGGTGATGATAATAACAACAACAATAAATAATTTAATGAAATAATTATGATTACAATAGTTTGTTAATCAAGAGACGTGATTAAAGCCCTGCGTCTATTAAATACAAATTGCGAATTTCAATCATACTGTGTGATTTTTGAAATTATACGCATTTTTATATGTTTTTTTATCATATCACGATATCTATATTTTATCATATCACGATATCTATATTTTCAACAAATATTCCATCTCCAACCACGCTCTTTTTGTTCTTGTTTTTTATGAGCATACGATGATCAACTATACCTTTGTCAGTGACACTTCAGGTGTACTTCTAAGACACCTTTAAAATATTATTATCAAAACCTATATAAGTTTACCACTGCATCCGTAAATATAATTTGACACTGTCGAGACTATGAACAATAGCTTCGTTCACAATTTCAAAATAATGTTCAGCACGGCTGCTATATTGTGGTCTGTAGAGTTCAAAACTTAACTTCCAATTGCAATCCTTCTATAGTGTGTCAGTTTGATGGAAAACAAAGATTTCTATTATTAGCATAGAAGCTGTTGTTAGTGCGCTATATAAATATGATTTATCGTTCGAGATTAATGGTTATGGTTACGGTGTGTTGTCGTCTGTGTAGGTTTTGCGTTGGTGACCGTTACTACCTGTGTGACAATAAGATCCTCTGTGAGTATGACTACGAGGAGCGATTGGCCTTTGCCAAGATGTCATACGGTTACAACGCTTTGACTCAGATCAAACGCCAAACACAGAGTATTCTCAATGATGATATATCCAGCGGATACGGAAGTCCAAGTCCAAAGTCATCAGCGGCTCAATGAAAGCACCAAGGCCATAATTGTACAGAGAGACAGTATTATTATTATTTGCAAAGCGATCTGCTTAATAAGCCTTAATATAACAGTGAAATTTCCCTCTTTTGACTGTTCCAGGATTTCTTGAGATGATCAGATACCTAGGTGGTTTCTGGTTCTTATGTGAGGTATATCAATCTTGAAAGAGGTGTGTAATTACTTTGAACGTTGTGTGAGAAGTGTTTCAGCGTAACAATACATCCCTGTCACGACTTTCATTGCCTGGCACTTAGTGACTTAGTGACTTAGTCTAGGTCACTGGCGTTAAGCGATGAAGTAAGATATTACTCGATGGTCGGATCAAGAGTTTAACGACAGTTTATCAGAACAAAAGCTGTAGCCGCTGACATAAACTATAATTGTATTGTACGTTATATTAAATATTGTATTGTATTGTATTGTATTGTATTGCATGGCATTGCATTGTATTATATTGTATCTGACCATTTAAAGCGCTTCTTGCTGTCCTGACGCGGGGGACAAAGAACTATAACGTATTTTCAGCATAGCATTGGTGTGATTTTAATTTCGTTCTCTGCCTTCAAGGCATGTTCATATGTCTATTTTGTGCCTATCTCTTCGGTCCATTGCAACCTTCATTCGTCACCATCATCATCATCCAGTCCAGAAGCATATCGTTATTGGTCTTCCTCGTGTCTTTCCCATTGTTCATCTTTCTATGATGTCACTTGCTATGATGTTATCCCTAATAATGTGAACAGACTAGTTTATCTGGCGTCTTGGAGAGATCATAAAGAAGCGAAAGGTCAAGAAGCTACATGGTGTGGAGTGTAGTCCTATATATGGGTTGGAAACATGGACGACAGGGAAGGATAATATAAGAAGATTTGAGTCTTTTGTGTTGTGGATTGGGCGCAGAATGGAAAGAATCAGCTGGATAGAACACGTAACGAATGAAGAAATGGTGATTATTATTTATCACATCTGTATAGATATACCGTCAAGATCTTCATTTTAATAGTAAACGGCAATTTCGGCATATGAAGTTTAAATATTCATATCTTTTTATACGTTCAACTTTATCTCATGAAATTTTGGGATCATAATTATTCTTGGTCCAATTCTCTAAATAGTTGAAAACTTTTAGCTTGATAATATTATGTTATCAGGCATTAGAGATATATGAAAAACCATTTGGCTTAGTTTTTTTAATCACGGTGTATATTGACTCCACTACAACGTAATATGCGGCCTCTGTTGCCAACGACTGTCGTTAAACCATCCATCCATCAACCCTTTTCAGTTATGTCAATAAATTTTTTGGCGGTCTTCTTAGACACCTGTATAAAATTTATAACCGATGCTATAATTCCCAATAATATCACATATCATATAATAATCACTACCCGTGCTTAGTTTCAATGTATTGGCTCCACTCTAATAATTATAGCGTCTGACCAATTATTTTCTACGACTATCATACTAACTATTTTCTGTTGCGCATGTCAATGACCATCATGTCGGCCGACTGCATGATCGACCACTTCTTTATTTCAAAAAATATTTTCAGTTAAATACTAGTTTTACCAGCTAATTCAAAGGTGTGGAAGTTTTCCCATGCTTGGTCTGCGTATTGGACTTAGCCGTCGGTTTTTGCAAATATTTAATGCGGCGTTTGAGAAAATTTGATCGCAAGTCAAGGTGACTGCATCAGGCCAATCCTTCTGAAGTATACGCTCAAGCCTGGCGATACAGAACGTGTACGCTGTCGTTATTATAGCCGAGTGTTTACATGCCTGTGGAGAACTGCTTGTATTGGAGTTATACTTCTATCGTGAATCGCTTCAATCGACCAACGCGACCAATAAGTAAGATGAGTTAGTATTGCGTAAAATATATTTTCCTCTCTTTATACACCTCTCAAACGATTTTTCATTAACTACATAAAATTTTAATAATTGAGCAATGCATCTTGAATCCTTGTGTACCAAACTGGTAGACCCAACCCTGCATATTATACATGAAGAATACAACACCAAAACTTGCTCATGACTTACTTGACTTATGGCTTTGACGATGCTTTCGCACGTGACAGCCGCTCAGCTTGACCGATGCGACCAATGTTGCTTGCTCATAAATGCTGTAATGTGCAGAGCAAATTTCTGTCCAGGGTAACGGCCTCTGTTGTCATAGAACCTGGTCAAATCGGATCCATCCGTCCAAATTATCATCATCTTTTCAAAACTGTCTTTATTGCCGTGCTATTATCGGGAGCGCTTCTGAGTAGTCCTCCTTGAAGAAGCGCTATATTAATTCTTGAATGAATGAATGAAAGAAAGCCATCAAAAAACAACAAAACCGTCAAGTGATTAACTTTATATAAAAACTGTTACTCCGTCTAAATTACCAGCTCACACAGTGAGCTAAGTGCTGTAATATGCCAAACAATTGTTCTCGAGGACAACGGCATCTGTTGTCATAGGCCTCGTAAAATCTCAATCCATCCATCCATCCATCCATCCATCCATCTTCTTTTGAAGGAAATTACATGTCATCAACCCCGATCCGTTTTTCAATGAATTCATTGGCGTTCTTCTTAAACACCTCTATAAAATTTACAAGTGATGCTATATGAAGTTTTTAAACCAAACATAGATCTAATGTATAGCTGAAATCGGCATTTTCAGTGCATCGTTGAATGGACTCCACAACAACGTTCGACCAGTTATTTCACACACTTCTCATGTTGACTTTTCTGTGTATAATTATGTCATCATGTCTTTCGGCTGATCGGCGTAGTTTTAACGGTTAATTACTTGAGTCTTGATGTAGAATAATTGTTAACAGCATTTGGAGACATTCTAGTTTTATGGTGCTAGATTTAAGTATTACGGTCTGAAACAGTGACTTTCACGAGGATTGTGTGTGTTTGAAGGTGTCTGTTTGCAAGTTGCCACAGCCATGTGACTGCATCAGGCCCATTATTTTGATGTACACTGCAGTGCTTAGAATGTGCAAAAGTAGGTTCTTGGACGTCGTTTACATTTCCAAAAGAAATGCCTGGACGCCCTTTACATTTCCAGACTGCTGACCAATAAGTGGCAGGACGGCGTTCATATTTTAAAATAAGTGCATGGACGCAAACCTTGACCATGATACTTTAAGCCTTGAAGATATTCGAGTGTGTAAGGTTATACGAAAGACTGACGACGCGGTCATTGGAGATCATTTTCGGTGCTTCAATCGACCGACCAATCGAGGCACTATATAAGGTTATAAGATGGGTTCGCCTATAAATACAATCTCCTCCCCCTACATGCGTACGTAAAAATATTGGCGTATTCCTCTCATTTTCAGAGCACAGTTACACTCTTGCTATTTTTACCAATTATTTAACTCTGGCCTTTATTTCATTTTCTGTATACATGTACATGACCTAATTCTTTGCTTCCTTTAGTTGTGGACTTTAGCCTCAATAGCAGTAGCAGTAGCAGAAGTAGGCCTAGTAGTTGCAGTTTAACGTTAATGTGTGATAAACGAAGATCATTATCGACGCCCTCCTCTTTTATTCAGAGTGGTACTGGCACTGGCAGAGAGCAACCAGTGGCGGTATTAATATAGACTTAGTTTAACACATAATTATCATTAAAGTCGCCCTCCTCGTCTCTCAACGCTTGGGTCTGGCACTTCTAAAGCTATTTTTAGCTTGTTGCTGTTTAACAGCACTGTGTCATAATAAGTACAACTCCTTTCTCCATTGGCAATCACTCAGCTATTATAATTATATCCAATATTTCAAAGCTCAATTTTAAACACCCTTTAGGGCTTGTCTATTATTCCTATATAAACATTGCCACCAAAATGTTGCGTTATTAGACTCTCAGTACAGCTCTTTTAAGGACGACTATTAGTTGCCCTCCTCCGATTTCTAAGCTTGTGACTGGCACTATCAAAGTTCGAGAAGGACACAAAATGTTGCATATGAAAGAAGTGGACGGACGGACGGACGGACGGACGGACGGACGGACGGACGGACGGACGGACGGACGGACGGACGGACGGACGGACGGACGGACGGACGGACGGACGGACGGACGGACGGACGGACGGACGGACGGACGGACGGACGGACGGACGGACGGACGGACGGACGGACGGACGGACGGACGGACGGACGGACGGACGGACGGACGGACGGACGGACGGACGGACGGACGGACGGACGGACGGACGGACGGACGGACGGACGGACGGACGGACGGACGGACGGACGGACGGACGGACGGACGGACGGACGGACGGACGGACGGACGGACGGACGGACGGACGGACGGACGGACGGACGGACGGACGGACGGACGGACGGACGGACGGACGGACGGACGGACGGACGGACGGACGGACGGACGGACGGACGGACGGACGGACGGACGGACGGACGGACGGACGGACGGACGGACGGACGGACGGACGATAATAATAATTGCTGTGTTTTGCTTTGACAGGTCTTGGCATCTGACTTACCATTCGGAAGGTGAGGCCACATCGGTCTTTTATCGGATTCAACATCAGACAACGACCTCCGGAACACAGGTGGGAACAAAGTTATATTAATATAAAAGGGACATTATGACGAATGAGTAAAATTTACTTTTCGTCATTGTAGTGAATTAATCAATTCCATTGTATCATATTTCATTGTATTCAATTGTATCATATTTCATTATAATTCTACGTTTAAACACCGGTTTTATATTACACAATGTTCTTTAAATATTTCTGGCCACACAAATTTGTAATCATCGAAGTCAGTGTAGAATTTAAGACCAAACAGGGAAAGTATAAACTGAGCAAGGTTAAAAGAAGGAATTCCTGCTAAAATGCGCGTTATGGTTATGGATAATAGCCGGGTGAAAAAATAAGATGCTGCTAAACAGTGGTAAGTTCTAATTAAACGCAAAGCTCTTTAAACTGAATCTGTGCTGTTTTAGTTTAGCCTCAAGTTTTAGTCTGAATTTTCAAGTTCCACGTCAAGTTGCGTGTTTTAATAATTAATTGGTCTTAGTTGTAGTTATACATGTACAAATTGATTTGATGAATGAATGAATGAATGAACGATTAACCCATTAACTACCAACTTTTTTTTCAAGAACGATACTAACATTTTTCAACACCTACTGGTATGTAAACATGAGCACCAGGTTTAAAATATTAATTACGAATGCCTCCGTAAAAATATTTGGTGTCAAAGTAGTGCACCCTGGGAGGGTGCGCTAGTAGTTAAGCAGTACTTTACGTTCTTCTTGTCTACAGAAGCAAATTACGTATCATATGTCATAAGAATCATATTTCCGCTAGATTGTAAGCAGCGTCACGACTTTCACTAAAACTGCCTCATGTTTTGTCATGAAAGTTATTGAAACGGTGCATTTTGAAGTCCATAATCACCCTTTGTATGACCATTTCTTGAGTTTTGCTACAATGCGGACAATATCACTGATTCAAAGGTATCACCAAGAAATGGACTGGTCGAACTGATTCTCCGCTACAACATGACATGGGTTCAATGGTTGTGCTCTACCTGGGTAGGCGTACCTAATCTTATCCGGTTGAGCATGCTGCGTTTGGTATATACGAGCAACTTCCTACCCCCACCCCTTCAGAAATCAAGAAGATCCAGTGGTTTCCACTGGTAGGCCTATGTTGTTGTCTTGCAACATCTTTGGATAGAACAAGAATACAGACAGTGGCAGTCACCATTCCCTTTGTCCTCATTGTGGTTTTGTGGGTCGTCTCGTTTGCTCAACTTCACCAACACCGCCTATCATGTTGTGCAATCTATCAAATTTATTTTGGCGGGAAATTTTCCAGACGGTTCTGTCAAGGCATCCAGCATGTTCAAGCAGTTTCACTGAACCAAACATTTGTCAAAACAAATACTTGGAAGAGTTTATGATAATTCAGACATGGAGTCAAGGTCAAATGGGCAGCATAATCAACATTGAGACCGACTCACATGGTCTATCCTTGACGCCATACATGAATGTATACGAATGCATGGGCTATATGCTATCGTATCTCAATATCATATGCACGGCTTTATCCAAATTGAAGATAGCCACAATAGCTCCTACCAATATAGGTATGAACAAGGACACAAAACTAACATTTTCAGCCCAATTGCATGTCCACCTGATGGTTAGGAACATTCAATTTACACTGTTCACCATTATTCAAAACCCTGTACCCATTCGCTACCATGCACCCTCCCAGGGTGCAGCAGCAAAATCATCACAACTCTTCAATAAATAGCAATATTTTGATAATATCACTAATTATCATACAAGCAGATGTAATTCTATCATATTTGATGATTATAATAAAATGATTAGATTTTACTCCATGCAGTTTCTCACAGTTACGTGGTGACGTCACTTTCTTCATAAATCAAAATAATTTTTGGGGTTAAAGAAATTAAAATTAGACAAACTCTACAGGGATTGTTTAATCAACTCAATACAGATCAGAAAATAAAATAATATATTTAGTTCATGCAGGTTAATAAATTTTTTGAGCCGATTTTTGAATGCACCCTCCCAGGGTGCGCTGGTAGAAAATGGGTTAAGAGTTGTGTACGGCAGGATTTAAGACCTTTTACATTATTACATTATAATTCTATCCATGCCTATCTTATCCTTTTCTTTCTATTCTGTTGCATTTGCTGTCTGTTCCTTTCTATTCCATTCGAATGTATTATATTCTATTCTGTTCTAAAAATATAATGCAATTTACTGTATTGTATTCTATTCAATCGAATTCTATTCCATTGTATTCTATTCCATTGTATTCTATTTCATTGTATTCTATTCTATTTACATTTGAAGCATGCATAGACAACACGCATGCACGCCCCCCCCCCACACACACACGCACGCATACACACACACATACCCCCGCACCCACACACGCACATGGCTGTTTAACCAACCAAGCATCATCCCTATTCCGTCTGCTGTCTATTCTTCTCCCTACCGCTTACAGTATCTACTTCGATTCGCTTCATTGACTCTTCTACCGGTTGAGTTGTTAGATTGCCGCCGACAATGTATCCGGTCAGGCAGGCGGTCGTTATCCGGGTGTGGTGATAAATCTATACCAAGCAAAGAGTTTCCAATACTACTAAATTTAATTGCGTCACCTTCCATCTTGAAAATTGTTGGTACTGGCATTCTGCCTCGCCCTAGGGACGTGCGGTGTCTGAACCTTGAGAAGGAACTGAGAGTGTATGGTTTCAGTTTAACTAAACTGCGTAATAGTATAACTACTGTAACATGACTTGTATGTTCTAAAGATCAATAGCGTCGCCCTCTTCTTTTCTCCAGACCTGGGACTGGCACTGCCACAGAGTACGACGTGACCATAATGTCTTCGGTGAAGGCTCGTGATTTTATGCTGCCACCAAATGATGGAAAAATTCCAAACCTAGCTCACCATTCAAACTACTTTCAATACGCCAAGTGGGGCGCAGTGGCGTAGTGGGTATGTTTGTCGCCTTGCAGCCGAAGGATTGCAGGTTTGAATCCACCTCAAGTCGCCGAGTAACGACCTTGCAATTGCAAGTCCTTCACTCGCAATTGCTCAGCTCTTCGGCGTGAAACTCCGATTCAGTGCCCGCTCTGTAGTCGGGAGGGAATCTGAGTAGGGAGCTTGAAAGGGTGCTATTATATATATATATATATATATATATATATATATATATATATATATATATATATACAAATATTATAATAACTGCTTCTATTTTGTCAGCGTTGTGATTTGTTATCTCGAATGTAAGTATGATATCAACAAATGCCTGAGAGAGCTACATTATGTTCATTTTCCGCTTTTACTTTTATGACAATTATACGCTTAAAAGAGGTGTCGAATAGACTGCTGCACCCATATAAAAAAAACCGCTGCCTTGCGTAATCGATCCCGCTGACTAATACAATTCCGGCGCAAAAGCGATATAATAATATTGTAGCAATTTTTGTGACTGGATGATAACAACAAGCAGACCTTGGTGACTAGGCAGCCGAGAGGAACGTTGGGCGGAGGACGGAGGGACGAGGCCTGACTGCCGAGTTGGTCGGTGGGTGGATGGGTGTGTTATTGCGAGTAACACGCTTAGACGATTAGTCTAATGTTGAAGACTCGTCTAAAACGGGGGACAGCTGTATTTAATCGACCGTATACAAGGGAATATTCTATCTGGTGGTACATTCACTTGCTCCATTACCCTCCAAGCCTGACTGTCTGTGTCTGTTTGTCTTTCTTTCTGTATGTCTATTTCGTTCTCTGTCAGTTGCTCGTGAGCTTCGGTGTGAAACTCCGCTTCAGTGTCTGCGCTGTAGTTTGGAGCGCCTCTGAGTAGTAACATGGGCTCATACATACTGTACATCTCTTTTCAGTGGCCATGAGTCAGCAATGGACGATTTCTTAAATGTCTTTCATTCCATTTTCGCTCAATTTATTGACATAATTATACAAGTAGGCCTAAGTGAAAAGAAAAAATAGTTTTTAAGACACCCTTTAAACTATTGCGACATTATGTAAATAAGTTAAAATACGCGAGATCGAAACTAGGTATCTTAAGCTGCCCCATCAACTGGAACACAGGGAGGCGCTCATCTTCTTTGCAATGCCCTGCATACGAGGCCGGTGTATCGCAGACTTGCCGTTTACTTCCCAACCGTGTCTGTTATTTTCTGTTATATTCCATTTACATTTGTTATATGTACATTTCTATTTTGCTCCTATCCTATCTTAGAACTATTAATTATTTTTTGTACAATTCCATTCTATTTCGTCGGAACAAATTTCGTCGTGGTCACTAATCACCTTCACACCGACCGACGCAGGATGATAACAGCGAGCAGACCTTGGTGACCAGGCAGCCGAGAGGAACGGACGGTCGGTGTGTTATTGCGAGTAACACGCTTAGACCATTAGTCTAATGTTGAAGACTCGTCTAAAACGGTGAACAGTTGTATTTAATCGACCGTACAAGCCTAGGGAATATTCTATCTGGTTGGCACGCTCGCTTGCTCCTTTACCCTTCAAGCCGATCTCTCTATGTCTGCATTTTGTCTTTGTCACTGTCTGTTTGTCTGTTTGTCTTTCTTTCTGTATATTTCGTTCTCTTTCTCACACCACGCTCGTATACATGCGTACACTTCAGCCGGATACAAGATCGTGGAAAGACAGACATACATACAGTTAGACAGACAAACAGACAAACAGACAGACAGACAGATGAAAAGACAAACAGACAGAATATGATAGACAAACAGACAGGCAGGCAGACAGTCAGACAGACAGACAGACAGACATATACCCCCCCTCACACACACACACACACACACACACACACACACACACACACACACACACACACACACACACACACACACACACACACACACACACACACACACACACACACACACACACACATACAAGAGGGCGTGCAAGTTTCAAAATTATGTGAATGGAGAGATGTATTGTGTCTAATAATTGGAAGTAGTAGACCAAAATATTAAAATAATAATAATATTGTCTTTACTAAGTGATCGTGTTTCTGCTGACGACCAATTATTATTCAGCGTCTTTAGCGGTCCGTTGGAGATGCTCTGGAAAGCAACACGCTTCAAAGCACAACGGATGAAGTGGACGACGACGAGAAGGAGGTGATGGGGTGAGGAGGAGAGAGGGGATGAAGGAGGAAGAAGAATTGGACGAAGATGAGGAGAAGCACAAGCAGGAGGAGGGGAAAGATGGTAAAGATGAGGAGATGAAGAATGATGTCTTTCTTCACACCTGTTGTTTAATTGATTTCTCGACGATTTCTTTATGTATGATGTATACAACTATAACGGAATAATTCAGTGTTAAGTCCACTCACCAACGTTTATATAAACTTTTAAGTACACGATTTAGAGGTGTCCACGTAAGCATTTAGAATTACTGTTAATATTATTATCATATAATATACAATTTATATAATAATAATATATTTGGCCTATTACAGCGATTTAGGGGTCCAAGTGAACATCTAAAATAACCTTTATTTTTATTTTTTGTATTGTTGTTGCACTTTTTACCCTCATGTATGATGCATAAGCGACTTAAACAATAATTAATATGAGAATTTAAATTAATGGAAAGGCACCTATAATTTTTTTGTCGTTCTAGTACACTGCAGAAAAAGGAATTTTATCGTATTTTAATTTTGTTTAACCTATAACTATAAAATGTGCTAAGTACACGATTTATGGGTGTCCACCTGAACATTTAAAATAATCTATAATAAAAGAGGCGCAAAATGTTTAGTGCACCGTTATGCTTTTAAAATAAACCAATTATTTTTCTTTGTCTTTCGATGCAAAATTCAACTCTCCCCATCCGTTATTAAGGTAACCGATTAACCCAGCAGCCTCAGCGGCAAACCGGATATGACGTCGGATATTACTGATTATTGGTGCTAGGGGTCGCGTCGATCGAGTTGGCAGGAAGCCCTTTCGCGTGCGACGGGTCGGGAAGCCAAGGGAGGGAATTGGAAGGGACGAATTGAATTGGGAGTGGATGGTGGGTGTTGAGGGGGGAGGATGGAACGACAACCGCCTAGAGCAAGTTCATTTCGTCTGTCATTATTTAGCAGGGCTTCCTTTGGTCGGAAGGAATAAACGTCATCGGATGTCGTAAGATTCAGTGGCGCACGAGTTAGCGTAAGCCATCCTAAAGAAATGTAAGAGAATATCGCATCACTAAATAATGATGAAAATTCTACGTAACAACATAGCAAGACAGCATTGTGGTTCATTGGGAGAAAATGCATGGCAAAATACATGTATGACAGGGCATCCTAAAGCTTATAACAGACATACATGACAATGTATGACAATTGACAGCATAAAGCTTATAACCATGGGCGGAGTTTGGTCTCGGCTCTTGGGGGGCTAAAACAATGTTCCGCGGATCTCTATAATAGTCAAGTCATCTTCAAAACAGCAGGTCGTTTTTAACACTGGAATCAAACTGATGTCCTTAAACAAGCGAAAATCGTTGATAACAATAAAATCAAAATTATGTCTTTAGACACCCAAAAAAACGTTGGTATCACTGAAATTAAAATAATGTATTTAGACACCCGAAAATCGGTGATAACACTGAAATCAAAATGATGTCTTTAGACACCCGAAAAACGTTGGTATCACTGGAATCAAAATAACGTGCTTATAGACACCCGAAAATCGCTGATAACACTGAAATCAAAATGATGTCCTTAGACACCCGGAAACAGCTGCAACAGACGCTTGATCATCAATCTATGTTTATTTAGTAATCTAAATTTCAATTTTTAAGACGTCGCTTATTTGATAATTAAAATCTAGCGGGCCACCAAAATAGCGTTTACGACAGAGTGTAGGCCTACTGTCATTAATTCCCACGAAAACTTCCACTATGTCAAAAGGTATCTTCCGCATAGCCTACCTTATGAGCACTAGGCTTTCACTGCTATTATTAGTCCTCTTCTAAACGCGGTAAGCGGCCATGCTGTTCTACCGACTACCGCTGTAAAAAGAGTCATGCACTTCTAGTCTAAGTAGGCTAGTAACCCATAGCCTTTTGACTGGTCAAAATGTAGTTCAGGAGCTGCAGTATCTTTAATAGGTTTAAGAATAGGCAACATTATTGCTTGATTCCATTTCCTCTGGAGTATACGTGTTATCCAAACTATATTGTAAAAGTATAACAGCACTTTCGGAATACTTCTATGTAGTTGCTTAATATGATTATTGAGTGATCTAGTGATGGAGGGTTCCGATTTGACCAGGGTCTACGACAACAGAGACCGTTACCCTGGACAGAAATTTGCTTGGCATTGTACATCACTTTATAAGCACTTTTATCGGGTGTCAAAGGAAATTATTTTTGATTCAAGTGTTATCAACGATTTTCGGGTGTCTAAGGACATCATATTGATTCAATGATTTTCGGGTGTCTAAGGACATCATATTGATTCAATGATTTTCGGGTGTCTAAGGACATCATTTTGATTCAACGAATTTTGTGTGTCTAAGGACATCGTTTTGACTCTAGAGTCATCAACGATTTTCCGGTGTCTAAACATATCGTTTTGATTTAAGGGTTATCAACGATTTTCGGGTGTTTAAAGACATCAATTTGGTTCAACGATTTTTGGGTGTCTAAGGACATCATTTCAATTCCAGTATTATCAACAACTTTCGGGTGTCTAAAAACATTATTTTGATTCCAGTGTTACCAAAGATTTTTGGGTGTCTAAGGCCATCATTTTGATTCAACTTTTTTCGGGTGTCTAAGGACATCATTGTGATTCAACGGATTTTGGGTGTCCAAGGACATCATTTTTTATTCCAATAGTATCAACGATTTTCGGGTGTCTAAGGACATTATTTTAATTCCTGTGTTACCAACGATTTTCGGTTGTCTAAGGCTATCAGTTTGATTCAACGATTTTCGGGTGTATAAGGACATCATTTTGATTATAGAGTCATCAACGATTGTTGGGTGTCCTAGGACATCATTTTCATTTCAGTGCTATCAACGATTTTCGGGTGTCTAAGGACATCATTTTGATTTAAGAGTTATCAACGATTTTCGGTTGTTTAAGAACATCATTTTGTTTCTAGTATTATCAACGATTTTCGGGTGTCTAAGGGCATCACTTTGATTCCGGTATTATCAGTTGTTTTCGGGTGGAGGAGGATTCCAATTTGACCAGGGTCTATGACACCAGAGGCCGTTACCCGGGACAGAAATTTGCTCGGCAAATTA
>OX243821.1:23338036-23383036 GCA_945859605.1 Lumbricus rubellus
TCTAAGAGGACGCAGCGATATTGTAGCATGATATTGCATACTGTATTTTCAGCAATTGCATTGGTCTCATTTTACTTTCGTTCTTTGCCCTCTAGTGTTCGTATGTCAAACAACGCCACGCGTCTTTATTCTGTACCTCTCTCTCTCTGTCCCTCTCTTCTGTAGCCTTCATTCGTCGTACATTAGCATCATATTCGTTCTTCTTCTTTCTCCAGTCTTTTCCCCTCCATTATTCTTCCTTCGAAGATGACTCTTGCCATTATATAACACCTAATAATATGAAGAGTGCAGTCTATCTGCAGTCCTAAGAAGATCCTGAAAAAGCGAAAGGTCGAGACGCTGGTGTGGAGTGTAGTCCTGTATGGGTCGGAAACATGGACGTTCAAGAAGGATGATATAAGAAGATTTGAGTCTATTGCATTGTGGATTGGGCGCAGAATGGAAAGAGTCAGCTGGAGGTAACACGTAACGAATGAAGAAATGGTGATTATTATTTATCACATCTGTATACATACCGTCAAGATTTTCATTTTTAGAGGTGTCTAAAGAGAACATTTAAAAAGTCAGAATTCTAAGATCAGACGCCATTAAATAAAGGACGACGTTACTTTCACACTCGTCATCTAGTCATCCATTCCCTCGAAATGTAACCCATTCAGAGTCAATGCTTAAATAGAATCTGTAGAAATGAAAACTCCATTGTAAACCAAAGTGAGCGGGACAACATTCACATTAAAAACTAATGTCAAACGGCATTTCATTGTAAAGGCCACCATCTGGTCTCAACCATGAAGAGTTATAATAGGCGTATATCATAGAATTCGTTTGCGCCTCTGTTGCCATAAGCTGTCGTTTAACCATAAGCCCATTAAAACCAACCTTGGTAAGTTTTTTCAATGAATTCGTGATCATTCTTCTTACACACCTCTGTAAAATTGCATACAATGCTATATGTATTCACTAATGTTTATGCTATAACGATTTGGTCTCATATCTAGTCTCTATGTGATCACTACATCTAGTATAGGCACAATTAAATGTATTGACCCCACTACAACGTATAATTATAATACAGCCTCTGTTGTCAACGACTGTCGTTAAACCATCCATCCATCAACCCTATTCAGTTATTTCAATTAATTTTTTGACGTTCTTCTTAGACACCTGTATAAAAATTATAATCAATGCTATAATGAAGAATAATATTAGGCATTAAAATATAATCACTACATCCGGAGTTAGTTTTAATGTATTGGCTCCACTATAATAATTAACGTCTGATCAGTTATTTTCTGCAACTCTCATACTGACTATTTTCTGCTTCGCATGTCATAATTCAGGCCGACTGGCCTACAAGTCGTAATTGTCGTCTTCTTTTTAGAAGGTATATTTTAATCTAAATGCAGATTTTCTCAGATAATTTAAAGGTGTTGGAAGTTTTCTCATGCTAGGTTTGTGTATTGGACTTAATCGTCGTGTCTTTTCAAATATTTAATGCGGCGTTTGAGTGAATTTGATCGCCAATCAAGGTGACTGCATCAGGCCCATCCTTCTTGAAGCACTGTCAAGCCCGGCCATACAGAACGTGTACGCCGTCGGTATAATTATAGCCGAGTGTTTACATCCTGATGGAGAATGACTGGCATTGAAGTTACTTCGACCGTGAATGTTTCAATCTATCGACTCGAGGTAAGCCTACTCAAGGTGTAAGTGTTAGTTTTGCGTAAAATATTGCTCATTTATACACACCTTTTTCACAATTTCTCACAACTTATATAAATTGATAATGGCTGACCGATACAAATAAAAACTTAAACAGTTTGTTCTCCGAACAGTGCCAGTCCCAAACCTGCGTAAAGGAGGAGGGCAACTCTAATCATCGTTGATATGACACAGTGTCGTTCAACAACAGTAAGCGATAACTCTGTTCTCCGTCACTGGTTGAACTCTGTCAGCGCCAGTATTTATTTATAATTCGAATCGAGCAAATTGGAACTGAGAGATGATGTTGTATAAATGAATGTTGAACTTAAAGTAAAATAGTTTGTTTAATATTTTCGCAGGTCTGCTTCCCCCCCCCCTCAAAGAAAAATACTCGCCCGAAATTTAAGGAGGGCATTTGCCCCCCGGACTCCGCCTCCTACGCCTACGCTAGCAGTCCATAAATGGAAAGATGCTACCTCTAGATTTCTCGGACCAGTATAATAAACCTTTTTAAATATTATTTAACAATTTATATAAACTAATAAAAGCGCAATGAAACGTTGTATAACTCCGACACATGTCCGTCAGGATCCCGCCTCCTACGAATATACTCTAGCAGCCCATAAATGGAAATAATTATGCGAGGCCTACCTCTAGATTACTCGGGCCATCATACGTCACAAAACAATGGTTGAAGCAGAATGCAGATAATTATTCCGACCAAAGATTCATTCACAGCAAGGTTAACCTCGCAAGTGTGTACTACGTGGTTCATTAAAAATTAACTGTGGTGTGGTATTTATAAGTGGAAATAACTTGGGTCAGGCCATAATGGATTAGCAAACCTGCGTTGCGACTTGATCATCTGCAATGAGTGGTGTGACCACGGGGCTCAATGGAGCGCCAAAATAATGTTTTGCAAGCAGTTTGTAAGTAATATTTATGAATCTAGCTGGATGTTTGGGGCGCCAAAATTTAACCCGTTGGAGGTGAGGTGGGGTGTGACACACCCCAGAGGTATTCAACTTTAATTTTTGTGTGGAAAACGTCAAACCAGCTTGGATTATTTTTTTCTACCTTTGTGAATATGCAATACGGTCACCTTACCAAAATTTCAGGAATTTTGAACGAACAGATTTTTTCATTTTAATGTATATTTGAAGGAAATTGCGATTTTTCGTATACAAACCGAACTTACACTGGCAAAGTACACAATGGATGGGTTCACCTTCTGGCCATCTAATAAGGATTGAAAACAGATATTTGTTTGTGATAATCGCCTGTTTAGTTGATAATTGATCATAGAAGAATAGTTTAATTCAAATTAATGTTTTACATTTAATATCGCGACTTGAAAAAAAAAATGTTTGTTGGGGTTTGTCAGACCCCACCTCACCTCTAACGTTACAATGCGTCACCTCACCTCCAACGGGTTAATGTTACACTTTTATACGGGATAAATTTGTAATTGCAAAATTGTTAGCTGTAGTCCTCATTTGACCTGGTTTCTTGCGTTAACTTGCGTTAACTTTTTACTTACCAACGCATTCTATCAATCTATATCGACTGATTGCCTTTCTAATCTATTTATTTACTCAGCGCAACGCTGTCCTTAGTGACATTTAGCGTCGTAATGTTGAGCGAATCAGAGGCGTTTAATAGTGGAGAGAGATGTGTCAATGCTTTCGCCAATTGCCGGATATTATGAAATATGGTCGAATCTCCTAGAAAAAGGTGATTGTGCAAATAGTAACAGAAACGCGCTTAGTATACGGAGCCGCGAAAGTGACATTCCGAAACTATACTGAACGTGGAAAATTATTGGAGTGGACGCTCTCCTTAAGACACCACTAACACAGTTTAATCATATTTATATAAACTTTTAAGAAGGGCGATGCTAATAATCTTCGGCATCCTGTGTCATTGTGCCTAGATCACTATTATAATTTGTAATGGTAATTATAATTATACTCAAAGTGCAAAGTACTTGATAAACTATTTGTTCATGATTTTATTTGACACCTTTAACATATGGGTTGAAACGATTACATTATCCAAATTGTCGATATTTTAGGACAATATGATTTTCACATGTGATAACAAACTTATTGTAAAGCTGTTTATGAAAGTGAAAAGGCTAGAGGTCGCCCTCGTTCTTTTCAAAGCATTGGTCTGGCACTACCAATGAACAGGCAATAAAGTCAGATATTATGAGAATCTTCATTTAAGGAGTTTAACGACACCGCGACAGAAAAGTCAGAAGTCAATTTCAACGGCAAGTTGCTGATTGGTTATTATATTGCACTGTATAATTGTATTGTATTGTATTGCAATGAATTGTATTGTATTGCATCGTGTTGTATTGTATTGCATTGCATTGTATTGTTTTGCATTGTGTTGTATTGTATTGCACTGTATTGCATCAGCGCTCTTGAATAAGCTGGTGCCCCGCGTTTGGCTTTCAAGTAGCGCTTTAGAAATTTCGAATTTACGATTATCTACACATTTATATAGCACCTGTCAAAGTACACTTCAATCAGTTATGCATGAATTATTTACTCTTCACCATCATGGCGTGTATTGTAAACAAGAATCAGAGTTTGTATACGTTATCATTGGAAAGCTGATATACGACAATGGTTTCTTGCCAACTAGTAGCCTATGTTTTTGTGTTCAAAGGCAGATACTGCAATCAGTATTTGCTTGTGCCCTAGGCTATGGGTGACTGATTTGACCCTGATAATATTGTATACAAACATAACAGTTTTACTGATGATATACAACAATTTTTAAAGTCAGAATCATATATATATGTATAAGGGGACGGGTGGAGGATTCCAATTTGACCAGGGTCTATGACAACAGAGGCCGTTACCCTGGACAAGTTACCTTCTCCAAACCACTTGTCATGGACAAAATACAAAGTAACATGCAATTGATTCGACAATAATAACCAGAGATGAATTACAAATTGCAAACTACATTGCTGCAGAACAGTAAATTACAATTATTTGAGAGGCGCTATAAAAATGTCATTCGATGTTATTTAGATCTCATCATCAATTAATTAATCGTGTGACTTTTACTATTATAAACCAGATTAAATACATAAATTTTCGACGTCAGGATTATACATAAAAGACATAATTCTCATAAAAGAGGTGTATTAAACGTAAAATTTGAAAGATATTTTACCCGTACTGCAGCGACATCTGACTGTCATTATTCGTTGATTCCGCCTTCTATTCTTCACGCCTGTGTCTGGCAGTGCCTGAGAAATTTGGATTTTTAAACTCATTCATTTTCGATGCTATTTTTTCATTATCTATATTTGGAAATTCCCTTTGTTGGGTATTTCCCACGCATAGTTCCTTTATGGTCACAGTTAAACAGTTTAATTACGCGACCCATCGCCAGAGGGAATAATTAATTATTCTAGCCTGAAGGGAAAGAAGTTTAATTATGCGACTGCTGAGAGTGCTGAGTGCTGATTGCCAGAAGGTGCGATCGCTTAATCGCTTTGAAGTGGTTGCTTTCTGTTCTATAGACTCAATACTCGAAAATCGCCATCTACCGTAATGTATCGTAACGTGACGATTATATAGCGCCTCTTGTTGGAGAGGGAGTTGATAGCACTGTGCATACATAGATTGCTCAAGTCATTGCTCCTCCATGGACACCAGGCGAGAACGTATGAATTCATGTGTGTGTGTGTGTGTGTGTGTGTGTGTGTTTGTGTGTGTGTGTGTATGTGTGTGTGTGTGTGTGTGTGTGTGTGTGTGTGTGTGTGTGTGTGTGCATGTATGTGTGTATGCTTGCGTGTATGTGCGTGGGGAAATTTGTCTGGTGTAACCAATTGAGTCTTTAAGCGTCTGCGGAAAATCACATTCTGCACAAAATATCAATAACAGTTGGCTCGGGAAGCATAGGGAAAACAAGATGACGGTTAAAACGGTAAATAAAAGAAATAATCTTATTGCTTTATAACCGATAATTTTGATTTCAGCACGGTCAGATTAGTTGGCAAATAATATTGTTACGCGATATTCCTTTTAAAAATTGTTTCTTTTGATGAAATTACTAGACTGCCAAATTCTGAATATTTGAAGAGTAAAATTTACTGATTTTAAAGGTGTCCAAATTGGTACCAATATATTTTATTTTTGAAATTCCAAGCGATTTGTTAGGAACGGAAATTTCTGAGCATTTGAAGAGTGAGTAGTTGCAATACAACGTCACTGTATGATAACTAAGATCATTAGCGACGCCCTTCTCTTTTATATAGGCTTGGGACTGGCACTTTACGAGTGCAACCAGTGGCGGAATATCGGTATACACCAGAGACGCAGATAGAAAGACAGACAGACAGGCGAAAGTACAAGAAAAACAATTGAAGCAGAACAAAAACAAAGCAACTATTTACATTGTTGTTCTTCCGTCAACCGCCAGGTGGCAGTGGCGTCGTTCGTTCGTTCGCTTTTCTCTCTGATGTATCTTATGTAGAGGGAGCGACGTTCAAATGACGATGACAACAAAATGAAGATTAATTCTTGTAACCACGTCTCGAATTAACGACGCTACGACTCGATTCGTTCCTCTTTCCACCGCTGCGTGGCGCCACCGGTGACCCCCCGAGTCACAGGCCTGTCATCTTGCGGCGGTGACGTCATCATTAAGAGCGATTTTCGATGACGTGCAACGCCGTCTTCATCTTTCGTCGGGTGTGTGTCGATATCGGGACCACGGTGAAAAGAGTTCCGCCAACGAATACTGTGCTGGGTTCCGGTTATAATTGAATAAGAGACCCGCATTAATCTGATGCATTCCTGAAAGTAGAATATTTTTGTGGGTCTTAATTGATGAATACAGAGTTTAGAATTGCAGCTTATGACAATAATTATTATAGCTTCCACTTGGCAGCACTCTGCCTTCTCAGTGTTATGCCATTCGACCTGGAACGACCACCCCCCCTTCACATTCCGATCCCTTTCTATAGCTCTCTTTGTATAACTCTTTCTCAGACATTCCTCTCTTTTCATCAGTGGTTAAATTGCTAAATCAAAACTCAGAGATGGATCGAGAGGAATTTTATCGAAATGAGCCCATTGATGCGCCCGTATAATTTCTTTATGAAGGATAGGTTGACTGTTTTTAAAAGGTGTTTAAGACGACCGCTGTAAGCCATCTGAAGCAGTGATCATTCACATTTGAACAATAATTATATCCATTCAATTAATTATAATTTCGATCAAAGAACATGCCAGAGAATGTAATTATTATTATTCCACAGTTTAACGTCATCCTATGGCAGCAAAGGCCGTTGACGACAATACAATATAAGTGTACAGAGCAGTAAACAAAAACTTATGTAGCCTCCAAACTACACCAAAGAGGTGTCTAAACGGAGCTGTACAATCTCAATTACATTCAATTTGTAGACAACATAAAGTAGTTCATCGGACACTCGTTCAAGTTTACACATTATGAAAAAAGATCTTAAATCCAAACATTAGATATTAAAATTGTACATTGATTGTCTCATATAACTAATTACGTTAAAGACTCCAGTAGACAGTTCCTGTTACAAAAGTTCAATATGTAAGTGCATCAATAATCATAATAATAATGTAATGTTTCTTGTACAAAAGAAACATGCACCATTAAATTTTAAAACATCAATCAAATATTATAAATCTGATCAAGATACAAATGTAATTATCAGTCACTTCGAAGAATGTAATTATCAGTCACTTCGCAATTTTATATAAAACCGGTTAATTACTTCGACAGGTGTCTAATAATGACCGACCATAATATTCTGGTTTGTTATGATTGTGAGCGCGAGCCTCGATCATTCATTTTATTATTTGGTCGCCTATCAAGTCCCACTAATATATAGAACAGACTTAAACCATTTAAAAGGTGTGTAAAACAGACCTGTACTTTCCAGATAAGACAATTATTTCCGTTTGACAGTGGTCGGAAGAGATTTTGTACGGAACCACGCTTTTGCAACACCGGCGCGCGGCCAACCCGAAGTTAATATAATGTTCTCAAATAGATAAACAAGACCGGAACTTTTGTGCGAATTAATAGCATTGTGCATACATAGAAAGCGGTTGCTTAAGTCATTGCTGTTTGTGGACACCATAACGTGACTGTACGAGTTTAGGCATGCATCCATGTACGCGGATACCCTACAAATGTACTATATGTATGTGTACGTGTATGTGCGGATGGATGTTCTATGTTTCTGTGTCTTTAATTTAAGCGTGTACAAACAATAATATAGGCAAGCATACAGCACTAAAATCAAGAACGATGGGCGGGGATGGGGAGCATAAGGAAACAAGATGATGGATGGAGCTAGATTTTTCGCTCTCAATATTATTCCGCCAGTGCTGGATTCACTTTATACTTCAATAACTCATTCCCACCGGAATTGTTCTGATACCTACGCATTAAAATGATGCTTTCCTGAAAGTAGAATATTTTGTGAAACTCAATGGATGAATGTACAGAGTTTAGAATTGCAGCTTATGATATTTCTAGCCTCCACTTGGCAGCACTCTGCCTTCTCGATGTTAGACCATTCGAACTGGAGCGACTCCCACTCTTGACATTGCGATCCATTTCTGTAGCTCATTCTCAGACATCCCTCTCTTATCTTCGATGGTTAAATTGTTAAAACATAGATACGGATGGGAAACGGAAGATCAGCCAAAGTTGTCAAATAATTTCGTTACGTATCATTGCCCCACTTTATTTAAAAGGTGTTTAACCCTCATCCGAACAAGGGAAAATCCAACTCAATTTGAACAAGGGGGGTCTGGCCAGACCCCCGTTTTAATGCAGGTTTTTCATAGGTAATAGTGTTTTTTATATGCCAATTTTGTAGGATGATATCCGAATAACTATAAACAACAAAGTATTTGTCTCTCTATGCAACATAAATTATTTTTATGATGAATTTTAGGCTACATGTTTAGTAACATTAATTGCGACGGTTTGTCATACCTGTTTCATGGACTCAATAACTGTCTATCTATAAAATTTGGATAATCAAGTAAAGAAATCATAATTCTAGTAATATTAGTATTAAATGCTGTTAAATTCAATGTCAGTAAGACTGTTTTATATGAAAAATCTATCAAAAATTAATAGCCTAGATTATGCCTTCACCTAAATTGTAGGCATGTATCATAGTCCGGGTTTGTATGTCGAATGATGATGTCTCTCATCTCATTGGTTAGGATATTGTCAAAACTATCTTGAATATTCTCATATAATGTGTCCGTATTCTTTTATTCCACATTTTTTGCTAACTACATTGTGCAACAGAGCACATCCTTTTGGCAATGCATTTGTCTGCCAAGCATATCCGGATCTTTGCTTGTAATCAGGTCTCTCGGCTTCATCAGTATCAACAGTTTCGTCATCATCATCTTCACTATTAAGTCCAGTCTCATCATCATGTTCATCATCATCTTCAATTTCAACACTGTTTTTATGATAAGAAACACTTGAAGGTTGTTATTCAGGCATTGGTATCTTTTCACGTTCACATTCTTTGTTATTGCTCTTATTGTCAAAACTGTCAACATTATACACTATCCGTCAGTATTATCGTCAGTATCTCCTTATCACTCAACCTATTTGGTAGCTTAGATGTGCTAATTGTAGCTCATCCATATAGAAACAAAGTCATAAAAGCAATAATTATTAGAAACTATCACTTCAAAAAAAGTTATACACCAAATATATGAAGGGGGTCTGGCCAGACCCCCTTGTTCGGATTAGGGTTAAGCCATCGGAAGCAGCGACCGTTCGCATTTGAATAATATTATATCCATTCAATAAAATTGTTATCTAATTGTCAAAGAATATAATTACCTGTCGCTTCGTATCATTATATAAAAAGGTTAATAACTTTGAGAGGTGTCTAACAATGACTGACCATATTCTTGTTTGCAACAACATAAATGTGCTGTCCTCAAAATTAAATAGCATATTAAACCGCTATTCATCTGATAACAATTGAACGCCTCGCAAGTCCCAATTTTATATAAAATGGATTTAAACCATTTAAAAGGTGTGCAAAAGAGCAGAACTGTAATTTCCAGCAAAAGACAATTATTCCATCTTAACATTGGTCGGAACCGATTTCCCACGGAACCACGCTGGTACAACACCTGCGTGCGGCCAACCCGAAGTAATTAATATTCTCAAATAGATAAACAAGGCCGGACCTTTTGGGCGAATTAATGACGCCTACGACCGCCAGAGGGCTGCGGACCGATTGACAATGCGTTGCTCCTACTCGGCCGGATCGTTTATCGACGACCGGTCATAGCAGCAGCAGCACTCGAGTAGACCCTGCGCTGCACCAACCACCGTCTTTGTCGTCGTCGTCGTCGTCGCTAGAGGCGCTAGAGGCGCTAGTGCGAACGAAGGTGTGGTGGAGTATTGGTACCGCGGTGAAAAGTGTCCTACTGTCCTCAATATACGTGTTAGCAAGATATTGATTTTGGGGCAAGGTTAAACATTTGCTGAAGTTTTTATTTTAAATACTATCTTTGATATAATCATTGTATTATTTTGAAAGTATTAGTTGTTTGAGACAAGAATAGCAGATGGTACAGAAAGAGTAAAAAAGACCAAGACATAGGTAGCTTATTTTAGAGTCAAGAGAAGCTTTAAATTGAGAGCAAAATGGCGGCGGACAAAGAGTGCTTTGTAAGAGAGATAGACAGCAGACAGACACACGCAGAGAGAGTGACAGAGACAGAGACATAGGCAGCTCACTTTAGTTTGAAACCCTTCTATACGAACAACAACCAAGATCACAGAAACATAAATTTCAAAATATTTGCAGAATCGGAACGTTCATTTTCCCTGGTCGTTTCTCGGCACCACACCCTTCTGTTGGGCGCCCGTGAAAAAGCCAGCTGCTGTCGATGTGATCGCTTTTGAGCCGACCCCCGATGTCAGCGGTCGTCGCTTTATTGGAGAAAATTGTCCAGTTAACGTGACCGACCGTAAAAGAGACAGCGAGAAAAAGAGAAAGGCAGGCAGACAGACAGATAGGCAGAGAGGGGGGAGACAGAGGCGGAGAGTCAGAGAGAGCGTCGATTGTAAATGGTTGATGGCGATTGGCTGATTCATTTGCGGAGTGTGCTATCGACGCGCCTTGAGACTTTCTCTCTCGCTTTCCTGTACGAGTCGCGTCTTGAATCGTAGATAAAAGTCGACCGATTCGCGAGTTGTCATTCGAGTGGACATCGTCGACTCATACTCACATGATACACAGTCGCTGAACTCTATTACTCGCTCGAATACCGATCACCTTCTCTGTTCCGTGACTTATCCGTCGTTTCGCTGTTTCCACGGGTTCCATTTTCAGCAGTCACAGTAATAGTTGTATATTGAAGTGGACGTTTATAGCTAGGGTCAAGCAATATTGCTAAGGGCTTTGCCGAAAAAGATTTCTGCGATTGTCGAAGACCTGAAAGTGCATGTAATGGGTTAGTGTAACTTCTATGATTTCGCGAATTTTAACTTAATGCAAATAAACGATTTTATAAACACTCGCAATAACAGTTCCCTAGATCACTTGAATCAATGATTGAATGAATGATTGAATGAATGAATGAATGAATGAATGAATGATTGATTGAATGAATGAATGAATGATTGATTGATTGATTGAATGAATGAATGAATGAATGAATGAATGAATGAATGAATGAATGAATGAATGAATAGGAACTATGATAAGCGTGTATGTATTTACCTACTCTAAATGCAGTCATAATTTTTAGACACCTTTTTCAAAGGATTGTAGCCATTTTATATAAAATTGCTTTAAAAAAGCTATGGGTTAACGAGCGATGACTAAATCACAATTTTTAAAAGGTTGACACCTTTTTAAAGAGTATAATTGAAACTATGTAAGTAGAATGTACATCGTGAGTTATAGTGTATACTGTTGTCTCACGATACGCAACTTAGCTGATGAGCGGTATCAATGGTGTTAGTTACGTGTATGACGCAATTATGTCATTATAATATTATTATCACAAGATGTCCTCATACAACTGCTCTTGCATTTCCAGGTCAAGAAGAATCGAAATTTTGACGAACAGCGACGACTATTATTCTGAATTGAAGAAATCTTTTCAAGTTCATTCGAGGCAACACCAACTGAATTGGTGACAATTACACTTTGACAAGTAATTGATTCCTGTGTTTATAATTCGCTGCCTTATAAATATTGCAAATGAATGAATGAATGAATAAATAAATCAATCAATAAATAAATTATTAAGTAAATAAATGAATAAGTAAGTAAATAAATAAATAATTGAATAAATGCAATCATAATTCATTCATACATTCATGAAATTTTGCAGTCTTAAAGGCAATTCATATTTACACATGATGGCCAGATTTCATCTAAATATTTCAAACAGAACCCAAGTTATACCACTTTTCGCTTTATGACTCACGGCCATTTAATTGTATGAAGACTACACAAAAAACTTTGACTACAGAATAAGGACTAATAATTACAGTCATTATTCGTCAATTATTGGAATGTTTCATGTAGCTGCTTTGTAAGGCGCCCTTGCAACGGCATGATTGAATTACGTCGCCATATAAATTGCCCTAATTATTATTAGCTTAGCAACACTGCAAAAACAAAACATCGTAGGTATTGACCTCCTCTTTTATCCAGACTTGGGACTAGCACTGTCTGAGAAGGAACAGTTACGCTTACTGGATGAAATTTAAAATTCAGAAATAATATCTCTTTTTTTTTTATTCCACAGTTTAACGTCATCCTATGGCAGCAAAGGCCGTTGACGACAATACAATATAAGTGTACAGAGCAGTAAACAAAAACTTATGTAGCCTCCAAACTACATCAAAGAGGTGTCTAAACGGAGCTGTACAATCTCAATTACATTCAATTTGTAGACAACATAAAGTAGTTCATCGGACACTCTTTCAGGTTTACACATTATGAAAAAAGATCTTAAATCCGAACATTAGATATTAAAATTGTACATTGATTGTCTCATATAACTAATTACGTTAGTGACTCCAGTAAACAGTTCCTGTTACAAAAGTTCAATATGTAAGTGCATCAATAATCATAATAATAATGTAATGTTTCTTGTACAAAAGAAACATGCACCATTAAATTTTAAAACATCAATCAAATATTATAAATCTGATCAAGATACAAATGCCATTTATAACAAGGATGCAAACGATTTATTCACAAAATCCGACCTTTAGTTATAAGTTTAATCAACCGATACACTTGATTTTGATATAAATTGACAGTCAATAAAGTTTTAACAGAAATTTCATCTTTATATATTTGACATGTATTTCTTAATAAATTCGAAATATTTTCTTTTTTACATTCAATTAAAATGTGATGAATTGTCTCTTTGACGTGACAAGCATCACACAAACCGCTGGAATGTCTTTTTATAATGAATAATCTTTGATTTGTGTTTGCCGTTCCTAGACGCAATCTAGAAATCTGGACTTCCTTATGCCTATAAGGTTCGAAATATTTTATATCAGTACTAACAGTTGGACAGATAGATTTATAAAAATGACCTTTCTTATCACTATCATATTCTGACTGCCATCTGTCTAATATGTATCGTTTAATTAAACTAAAAACTTCTTCAAATTCAAGAACATTAGTAGAATTAATGTCAATACTTAGGGCTTCTTTCTTTTCGCCTCAGGGATATGATATTTGAAACAAAATATTTATACTAAAAGAGGTGTCTATTGCGTCTTCTGAAAGATATTCAGTGATCCGTGTTTTCCCTTAAGTTCAATGTCAGCATGCGTCGTCAATATCAGCAATGCTATTACTTGCGCTGATATTTCACATCTCTCAGTGTCAATAAGTAAGATGTCTCGTCGTTGTCTTTAGTTTTGTATGACTATCTCTCACTGACGTCATGAACTGTGGTGTTCCATCCTCCTCTCACTCATCCTCCATCGTCTCCATCGCATCCTCATCTTCCTCTTCCGCTTCATCATCAGATCGGATGTTACAGGTAACTGAATGATTTAGATAAAAGTTCAGTTAATTCGAGTTTTCCGCGATGGATTATTTTAAAGATGCGTCAATAAAAACCACGGTTATGATTGGTCTTAGACACCTTTCCTAATTATTTAAACAATGATATATAAACTAAAGTTTTCGAATGTTGGAAGTTCCAATCTCATAAAATATCTCCCTATAATTCGTATCTTTACATTAGAACAAACTTAATCCATTTGACTATTATAATGAGCAAACACCTGTTTGAAAGATCCATCTATAGGATTGTAACATTAGCTCAGTTTCGAAAAAAAGTCCTGTAATATGCAAGAAAATTTTTATTCGATGGCAACGACCTCTGTTGTCAAAGGCCCTCGTCAAATCTGGATCCATCCATCTACCAAGAGTAATGATTGATGCTATAGACACCTTTTCTATTAATTCAAATAATTCTACATAAAGTCAAGTTTCGTTAAGTTTTCATGTGTGCCTGGTGTTGCTACGTACCAAACAATCACGATGTTACACGTTCGTCAATGCATATCTATTTCTCCATTTCTATAGCGCCCAATTTCACTACTCAGAGGCGCTCCAGATAACAGCGCGGACATTAAATCGGAGTTTCACACCGAAGCGCCCAAACAACAGCGAGTGAAGGACTTTTTCAAGGTCTCTACGCGACGGCTCGAGGTGGATTCGAACCAGCTGCAAGACAACGAACATATTCACCACCGCACCCCACCTATGTTATGGTATAACTTCAATTGAATTGTTGAATCTTTAGTATGTGTTTGTACTGACTGAGTTTTCCCCCATATGTTCGGGCTCCAGTGCTTTGATATTGTAGCAGATGTCACGCCTTCCATTCTCCGTGCCATATTCCACCCATACGTTAATTTTGATTGGCTATTTAATTCACCGTAATTATAGGTTTCCCAGCTCAGCTGGCTCTTGCCTCATCTGAAAGTTGTCAAGAAAAGCGATCGGTTGAACAACTTTCGTTGGCTGTTTATATGTTTATATAGCCATGGCTTCAAACATCTTAAAGGTGTCTAAACAGAATAATGTTACAAGTCGCATTATAGGCCAGTCAAAATTACGGGAAATTCATCATGAACCCGAAGATTTACTATGGCAGACCTTTTTTTGGCAGAATATTGTACGTAAATATCCTATTGAACTACAGTAAAAATGCTAAGAAATTCCAACATGGGGAAATATGTTTAAATCGTGAATTAGTGTGATGAAAATTATGACTGTGCGTATAGCGTTTCGCTTAGTCATCGCCTATGCTTATAAGCGTGGCCTTAAGTGCGGGGTAGTTATCGACCACACGCTGCAAAGTTATTGCATAAAATTTTATTTTTTGGTCTCCATAGTTCAGATAATAAATATATTATTCGATATCTAATTTTTTTTAATCGGTAATTTCACTGTGTTTCCAGCAGATAAATCGTATTTCCGCCAGTCATTGATATGTAAACAAACTCGTTCGGCCTATCTGTTAGTGCTTTTGGTCGTCTGCTCCAAACTAAATTAATTTTTAAAATTATTTCCCCATATCGCATTTTCGTAGCATTTCTACCACATATTTTTTAGTTCATTTCGAAACTTTTTGTGCAGAAATTTGCCTGCCATAGTAAACCTTCGGGTTCAAGACTTAATTGACTGGACTATTAACACCAGCTTACGTACAATGCTTCCAAGAAATGAATCACTTGCATCAAGATGAGAATGGGTCAATGGGGTTCATCCAATAATTCGCATAATTATGTGCGAGCGCCCGTGTTCTCAAAGTCGTCGTCAAAGGGTTAATCCTGAGTGCTGACATCATCACGTGACCGGATGTTGTTGCAGGAGTGTGCCGGATGTAAGAAGGTGATAAGTGAGCGCTTCCTGTTGAAGGCGTTGGACGAGTTCTGGCATGAAGACTGTCTCAAATGTTCGTGTTGCGACTGTCGCCTGGGAGAGGTCGGATCAACGCTGTTCACGAAGGCCAACCTACTACTCTGCAGGAGAGACTACCTCAGGTAACCAGCCTATTATGCGCTCTGTCTTTTACATGTATATGGCCTAATATATCGCATTGCAATGTAGGACTACTTTATGCTTCACTGTTTTGTAACCAACCTACAAGACTGAGTATAACGATACGCGAAGTCACAAATTATTAGAAACCTTTTAAATAGATAAACACATATTATTTATATGTCACTAATTCTTCTTTGGTGTATGTATTATTTAGCAAGCAACCGTCCTTCGTGCTCTGTCTTGTATGTGACGTAATATACCGCATTGAAATGTAGGACTGCTTCATGCTTCATGCTTTACTGTGTTGTAATGTATTGCTGTGTACATTGCAGTCTCGACATTATGTTGTATTGTACTGTCCCGTAATGTAAAGCAATGCAATTTACTTTGCTGTATCCAGTAAGGAAGTAAGTATTCACTTTAGTTTTCAGTTGCAGACAGCATTCTGAGTTACAAACGAGTCCACATTATGTGAGCATGTACAGGGTGGGCCAAAAAAAAGTAATGCCCTACGTTTTTTTGTCAATATCCTGGCTAGAAATAGGAATTTTTCAGATCCAATTCTATGGGCTTGAAGGTAAATCATTTATACGTACAATAGCCAAATTTCATCGCCACATGTGAAACAGAACAAAAGTTATACCACTTTTAGAGAGGCCAAACGCAAGAAAATTAGGTTTTTTGCCAATATCTTGACCAAAAGTAAGAATTTCGAAATGAAATTTCACTGGCTTAAAGGCAATTCATATTTACACATTAAGGCCGGATTTCATCAAACTATTTAAAACACATCACAAGTTATACCACTTTTAGCGAGACCACCCACCGTTTTTGATGATTCAAAAACGAAAAGCAACAAAAAGTAGCAAAAACACGATTTTATTAAAACCCCTTTACCGGCTATTAAATTTTTTGAAACCTAGTCTTATTTGGCGAATAAATTTTATGTCGATCTGAGTGGAATAGCATACTTCACTCATGAGTTTCGAATGTATGGTGTTTCAAATGACGACATTGACGATTGATGACATCATCAATGACGTCATTGAGGATTGATGACGTCAATGATGACGCCATTGAGGATTGATGACGTCAATGATGACGCCATTGACGATTGAAGACTTCATTGAAGATACATGTACATGCCGTCATGGATGGCGTTATTATTGACGTCATTGACGACGTCATTCATGACGTCATTGATGAAGTCATGGAGATTGATGACGTCACTGACGAAGTCATGAAGATTGATGACGTCACTGACGACGTCATTCACGATTCATAACGTTATTATTTTACGACCTCATTGACGATTTATGACGTCATCGTTATTATCGTCAACCTCCCGTCATCATCATCGTCATCGTCGTAGTCGTCATCATCATCGTGGTCGTCGTCGTCATCCTCATCATCGTCGTTGTTGGCATCATCGTCGTCGTCATCATCATCGACGTAGACGTCGTCATCCTCATCATCGTCGTTGTCATCATCATCATCATCATCGTCGTCGTAGTCGTCATCGTCATCATCGTCGTCGTCGTCGTCATCATCATCGTTGTCGCCATCATCATTATCATCGTCGTCGTAGTCGTAGTAGTCGTTATCATCCTCATCATCGTCGTTGTCGGTATCATCGTCGTCGTCGTCATCATCCTCATAATCACCATCTCAATCATCGTCATCATCATCTTCATCGTCGTCATCATCATCATCGTCGTTGTCATCATCATCATCGTCGTAGTCGTCATCCTCACAATCATAAAATTTATTCAGCATCATCATAATCATTGTCGTCGTCATCATCCTCAGCATCGTCGTTGTCGTCATCATCATCGTCGTTGTCATCATCATCATCGTCGTCGTCGTCATCTTCATCATCATCATCGTCGTCGTCGGCATCATTATGCACCGCAACGACGTCTTAGCAGTTTGGACAAGAAAAATCGACGCTGTAGTTCATAATATCAGTTGGACGTTTATAATCGGGGTTGCCGTATAAAGGTCGATTGTTAATGACGACTATAGTCGGGGTTGCCGATAAAGGGGTTAAGTCTCGTCTCAAATAACTATTGTAAAATGAACTTGGTAGTACTTCACAACTTGTGTTCAATGTGCCCACCACCAGTGCCAAAACTTCTTTTGAGTCTCTTTCAAAGTTCATGATGGACCTGTTGATTAATCTGACAGATTTCTTATTTACCAATTTGATTATCATCTTGCTAAGGGACTGCTCAGTGACGTGCAGCTACGCTGGTACCCTGTTTATTTTTTAAATAGTAATAATAATGATCATCTGGCAATATCAAGGCTATTTGATAACAAATATTTGAGATGAGGCTTAATAAAATTGTGTTTCTGCTACTTTTTGTTGCGTCACCCTTCAGAAGCGTCAAAAAACGGTGGGGGTCTCACTGAATGTGGTAAAACTTTTGTTCTGTTTGAGATATTTTGATGAAATCTGGCCATCATGTGTACATATGAATTGTCTTTAAGCCTGTAAAATTTCATTTTGATATTCTTACTTTTGACTAAGATATTGACCAGAATAATTCAATTGTTTTTTGCAACTTTTTGTGGCGTCGCGTTTTTGAGTCGTCAAAAAGGGTGGGTGGCCTCATTAAAAGTGATATAACTTTTGTTCCGTTTGAAATATTTTGTTGAAATTTCACCATTGTACGTAGATATGAATTGCCTTTAAGACTGTGAAGTTTCATTCTAAAATTCTTATGTTTGGCCAAGATATGGGCAAAAAACCGTGGAGATTATTTTTTTATGGCTCACGCTGTATATTCAAAGAATAATCAGAATTTGAAGGATACGAATAGGAAACGTTCTTTGCTATCGATAGTCACATTAGTCAGCCTCCGAGAGAACTCAACATCTATCGTGCGCCTTGGTCGAAGGTGCATTGGGGGATGGATAAATGGAACAGCTTGTGTAAATGACCAACAACATTTATTATGCTTTTCAGCTTTAAAAAGCTGATGTCGATTAGAATTGTAGAGGAGCGGCCTTTGCCAGCGCTACATAACTATCACAAGTCTTTTTATATCGAACGTTGATGTAAAGTAAAGTTGGACGCAACCGTTAAAGACTAGAAATGACACAAATTGCTGGAAACCTTTAAAAAAAGAAGAAAACAGTTTATTTATACGCCATTATAGTGGTACATTGTCAAATACTTGATGCTCCATTCACACGTGTTGTACAACAATATTATACGCAAAGTCACAAAATGTTTGAAACCTTTTAAACACATGTAAACATTTTATTTACACGTCACTAGTCCAGGCCTCAAATCATTGGTATAAGAGTGTTCTTCCTTCCAATCCCCTAAACATCATTATCCGTCACACGTGTTTTTTGAATTACAACTCCACCACTGGTTACACTCTGCCAGCGCCAGTCCCAATGAAGAAAAAATAGGAGGGCGTCGCTAATGACCTTTTGCTATCACACTGTTCACACATGGCGAAGAACAGCAACTTTTGTCGGAATTACTTCTTGCATTGGCATTTCATTGTTAGTTAATGATGATGACGACGACGAGGACGACGACGACGACGACCAATTAGGTATTCGGTAAGCCTCAATGTCATAATATGCACTGTTACCGTACCATCTCAACGAATGATTGTAAAATAAACGGCAGATCACAAAGCTTATATAGTAGTGCTAAGCATGTTTAAAGGGTGTTTAAGTTGAATTTCGCATTCTAAGGTTAACGCTCTAACCTATGGAGGGGAAAAGGATCCGATTTTTTTTAGACCAGTAATTTTAGTAAACCGATTGCACTAAATAGCTAGATATACATACTGCACATATTTTCTGTATCAAACTTACGAAACTATAAATATATTGGCTGTGCCCACCTCCTTTACCCAATCTTGACACTGGCATGGGATATCAAATTCAATGTATTGTCGCTAACCTAAACTCTGTTATTCTCCGACGAATTAAGTTTGAGTGTAGCGGGTGTAGGGCATAAATAGAGCTTAATGACATCTTATTGCGGTGTTCTTACTTACTTACTTACTTATAAACATTTTGACTTTGTCAGAAATAATTTTTGCACTTCCTGAGATGCGCATGTGCATGTGGGCGCGGTGGTGTAGTGGTGGCGTCGTTGCCTTGGAGCCGGAAGGTTCGAGGTTCCAGTCCACCCTCAAGCCACCGCGTAAGGACCTTGGGCAAGTCCTTCACTCATTTGCTCAGCGCTTCGACGTGAAACCCAGATGCAGTGTCCACTCTGCATTCGGGAGTGCCTCCGAGGAGTATAAATAGAACTTGAAGGGGCGCGATAATAAGTGCCCATACACAGAAACGTATATGATTGTGATCATAAAAATGACAACGCGACTGCTGCTACTAGTAGAGTAAAAATCACCTTAAAAGAGGTGTTTGCACTGGACACTTCTCGCATGTTTATCACCGTCTCGTAGGCGACTCCATCCAAACAAGCATGATAATATTTTTGAGCAATTGATACATTGTGCTATTTATATGTTTCGTTAACCCTCGGAGGCTAACCTGGGGTGTTTTTTTCACCCCACTGTCAGTATTTGCCCTGAAAATCTTTACTGCTTTGAAATTAAGCTTTGCGCTTTTGTGTATCTGTTCATAGATGATTTTTGCTTAATTCCACATTTTTTTATTTTTTTTAAATTGATTGCATGGTCACGTGACTGGCGTCATACAATGGCTATTGTTATTAATAATGTATTTGTGTTGAAGAAGTTTCGACGGTTATCAGCAGCCAATGCCGCTAAAATGATAGCATAATCGATATCAACGGATTGAAAATGATGGTATTGATGAGGATAATGTTGAGTTTGTTGATTCTAATAATGTATCGGAGCCAGATAATGTTGAAGTCGTTGATGTCATAGACCTAAACTACGTGTTGCAACTTTGTATGTGGAAAGCATGCAACAAAGCATTACTTGTGTACAGATGACCGTAGACTCGTTGATTGTGCTGATATTTCAACTTAGTTATGTTTCATAGATTGTAAAATCTATGCTGAACTTGAATTAAGTGCCGTTGTTGATCAAACATGGTCTAATATTATATCATAAGTCTAAAATGGCGTGGGGTGAAAAATATACCCCAGGTTATCCAATATGTGATTTTTTTATAGGTTAGCCTCCGAGGGTTAACAAGCTATAAAGTATGTTTACTTTGATTAATTTTCTTAGCCATCTTATGCATCCTTTACAATCTTGGGCTTGAAGGTTCGATTAGACCTGTAGATACGTAAAAAAACGATTTCCCAGGCTTGGTGGTCATTAAGTTTATATAGAATTAGTTAATAACGTTTTGCAGGTGTTTTAAGAGAGCCTTCTGATAGCCCTTGTTTCGACTTTCCGCGTTTATATAGTAGTTTGTAAAAACGTTAATATAAATTATATATATATGTATATGTATATATATATATATATATATATATATATATATATATATAAGCAACGCAGTCTTTTTGAAACCGTCTTATTATCTGTGCGGTATTAAAGGCTGAGATGATAAGTTGATGAATGCGTCGTCGATGGCATCGGATGAACTTAGGATAAAAGCAGAAGATATCAACAACGGTCGTATGATCCCGATTAAAGGATCACCGCTCATCGTCTTAGTCTTAGTCTTAGTCTATCTAATACACGCTGCCATTATATATGGAAGAAGCAGCGCTACAGAAATAAATGCGGAAAGGAAAAGACGGCGGGGACCGAGTCCGATATCACGACCACCGCTGTTGACAGCTCAACGATAATGTAATGATCGGCGAGGAGCGATAACTTTCAATGCTAAGAAAGCCCTTATTCTTCCTTTATTTTCCACCGATATAATTCTCATATCTTGCTTGCTTGCGTCCAAAGGATTCCTCTCGGTCACCATCCGCCGTCTCATTCTCCCCCTCGTCGTCGTCTTCTGTAATTAACGTCTGAAAGTACAAGCCAACGGAGAGAACTCGAAGAAAATATATATAGATTAAATGTCATTCATTTTAAAGGTGTGTTATGTTATCGAAATTTCAAACCATAAGATGCGAACGGTGAGGACAAGGCGAAGAAGACGTCGCGTTCGGAAGAAGGAGGGGGACGCAGCCCCGTCTCAGCCCCCCCCCCACGATAGATGACGCGCCTCGATGTTTGTGTGGAGAGCGACGGCCAAGGTGTGGTGTCCGATTGGTTACACGGTGAAAAATGATCCGCCCTTTCTTACTGCGCGTTATGATAATTATTGAAAGCTTAACATTGTAAAGGCTGGTCCAGTGATGGGTATCGGATTGTTTGCGAGCTCACGTCGACTTGGGATTGTAGTTCAGGTATGAAGAAGGATGATCAGATGGATAATTGTGCATAGTTGGTGAAATCTTTTAATATAGTGATAATTATAAAAGGTATAGAAAAGGTTGTAGTAGACAGAATGATGAGGAGTTATGTGCAGTGATTACCATGCGTTATGCAATGAATAGAGGAGATAGAACAGAAACGAGAAAGGCTGTCCAGATTTTGAAAATGGTGACTGCAAACTATTCAGTGACCACGATATTTTTCAATTGTCGTTAGAATCATTTTCGATTGAAGCATTTGGTTGATAATTTTTAGAATTAAAAACTTTTGAGTCAGGCAGAGTCTATTGAAAACTTTGCACATATATAAAATGAAAATTATCATTTTGAAGGTGTCTTATTATTATCCATAATCTATATAAATAAAAATGAAACTTTCCAATAGTTCGTAACATCATCACGCCGAAAGTTACGCACCGATTGCATTGAAAATTTTACAACACGGTCCATTCCAATAGAACCGTGTTGTATTATGCCTTTTTCCCGAAAAACGCAACCTTTTCCACAAAAAGTGAACTTCGCAATCCGTTCGACCGTCATTTGCAAATTCAACAAAACACCAGGGCTGCCAGATTTCATAAACGCGTTGTCCCCAAACACAGCAGACGAACCATGAATGAGGTTGCGTGCTGTGATGTCATAAGCGAGTCGCTTATTAATTTCCGAAAGCGGCCTTTCATCATTACTGGGCTCTATCCGATGTCAGGAATGGACGGTGTGACGGAGGAAAGGAGCGGAGGCAGCGGGACGAAGAGGGTGGGGAGGGGAGGGGAGGGGAGGGGAGGGGAGGGGAGGGGGGGGGGGGGGGGGGGAGGGGGGGGGGGGGGAGGGGAGGGGGAGGGGAGTGTGAGTGTGAGTGTGAGTGTGAGTGTGAGTGTGAGTGTGAGTGTGAGTGTGAGTGTGAGTGTGAGTGTGAGTGTGAGTGTGAGTGTGAGTGTGAGTGTGAGTGTGAGTGTGAGTGTGAGTGTGAGTGTGAGTGTGAGTGTGAGTGTGAGTGTGAGTGTGAGTGTGAGTGTGAGTGTGAGTGTGAGTGTGAGTGTGAGTGTGAGTGTGAGTGTGAGTGTGAGTGTGAGTGTGAGTGTGAGTGTGAGTGTGAGTGTGAGTGTGAGTGTGAGTGTGAGTGTGAGTGTGAGTGTGAGTGTGAGTGTGAGTGTGAGTGTGAGTGTGAGTGTGAGTGTGAGTGTGAGTGTGAGTGTGAGTGTGAGTGTGAGTGTGAGTGTGAGTGTGAGTGTGAGTGTGAGTGTGAGTGTGAGTGTGAGTGTGAGTGTGAGTGTGAGTGTGAGTGTGAGTGTGAGTGTGAGTGTGAGTGTGAGTGTGAGTGTGAGTGTGAGTGTGAGTGTGAGTGTGAGTGTGAGTGTGAGTGTGAGTGTGAGTGTGAGTGTGAGGGGACGGGGACGGGGACGGGGACGGGGACGGGGACGGGGACGGGGACGGGGACGGGGACGGGGACGGGGACGGGGACGGGGACGGGGACGGGGACGGGGACGGGGACGGGGACGGGGACGGGGACGGGGACGGGGACGGGGACGGGGACGGGGACGGGGACGGGGACGGGGACGGGGACGGGGACGGGCATCGTCTTTTTCTCCCCACTCCCTCTTCCTCGTCGTCCACTTCATCAGTATGATCAGTTGTTCATTGAAGCGTGTCGTTCGTCTGATGATATACCGGCACACGTAAATTAATAGCCATAATAACATGGATGATGATAATAATAATAAAAGTAATTTAAACGGAGTGGGAAGAAGACTGAGACAGATGATTAAGTATGCATGCGAAGAGGCGAAATCGGCGGTCAGAGTGAGCGGAGAGATTGGTGAGTGGTTCAACATCTCAATTGGCACAAAGCAAGGAGATCCCATCTCACCGACAGAATTCATCACATACTTGGAAAGAGTGATGGAAAAAATCAAAAACAGGAGAACAGGAATCGCAATTCATGGCACCAGAGTAAACAACCTGATATTCGCAGATGACGTGGACCTGATAGAAGAAGACATTAACAACATACAGGAAAATGTGGAAACTTTGCAAAAGGAAGGGAAAGCGGCAGGTCTAAGAATCAACATCAGCAAGACAAAGACAATGACATTTGGGAGGAGGGAGAGTACGAAGGTGGTGGAGGTGGACGGAGAGAGCCTAGAGAACGTAGAGGAATTTGTATATTTGGGAAGCCTGCTGACTTGGGACAACGACTGTGGGAAGGAGATAAAAAGAAGAATAGCGAAAGCAGCAGGAGCAATGGCGGGCTTTGGAAGTATCTGGAGGAGCCGAGAGATTAGTATACAGACAAAGATAAAGATCATCAAAACATGCATATTCAGTGTACTGTTATATGCATGTGAAACATGGACGCTACGCAAACATGACAAAGACAAACTATTAGCATTCGAGATGAGATGCTACAGAAGGACACTACGCATCAGATGGCAGCAGAAGATAACGAACAAGGAAGTGCGCATGAGAGTGAAAAACACCAGAAACATCATACAGCAAATAATGGAAAGGAAACTGAATTTCTTCGGACATGTTTGCCGGATGAACAACAACCGACTAGTAAAGCAGACCATATTCGGAATGATCGACGGTACGGGAATCAGAGGAAGACCAAGTAGAGAATGGTTGGACGATGTAAGGGATTGGTGTGGTATGGATATACACGGACTCAGCCTAATAGCACAGGAGAAGAGTATATGGAGAAAAACAGTGAAACCTGCGATTGACACCAACGGGTTTTGAACCCACGGACGATGATGATGATGATGAATTTAAACGTCATCGCGGACACCTCTAAATCGTTTACATAAATTGCCATATAAAAATTGTTTGGTGGACAGAACACTGAATTTTGAACCCCAAAAGAGATTTTAAGAATTCAGCCAGAAACGAATTAATCAAACGGATGCGAATAATTATTATGACAATGATTGCTACACTCTCCTCCTTCTTCATTTTCGCCATCTCCTCCTCGTTCTCGCCCTTCTCCGCTCCTCCTACTCCTCCGCCTGTATTCTCCTTCCATGTCCGCTTTTTCGACTTCTCCCTCTTTCAATCTCAACATCATTTCTCCTCGTCCTTTCCTTTTCATCCTCACGTACATGTATTCCATGTCCTGCACTTACTCCTCCTTATCTTCTTCCTCCTTCCTGCCTCCTCCTTTCTCACTCTCTACTTGTATGCACTTCCTTTTCTTCATCCTTCCAGTCTCTCTCTGCCTCTTCGTCGTCTTCGTCTTTGCTCCTTCATCGATGATGACGATTATGATGATGACGATTGTGATGATGACGATTATGATGATGACGATTATGATGATGACGATTATGATGATGACGATTATGATGATGACGATTATGATGATGAAGGTCATGACAATAGTTCAAAATCCACATCTTGGTCTCCAAAGTACAAAGGGAGGTCTTGTCTAAAAATATCAATGAAATTCACCGGTCTTTTTCAGCCTCCTCACATCGCCCACTCCGCTCTTCAAAAATTAATATGGACGGACGGATGGATGGATGGATGGAAGAGTGGCTGATTTAAAAGCGTTAGGTGACAATGAAATTGATTATAGTGCTAACGATGATGATGATGACGAAATGTGATGACGACAACGACGATGAGATGATTACGACAACGACGTTGACGAGGATTATTAAAATATTTAAAAAAATAACAATAAAAATTAAATAAAAAATAATAGGCCTAATATTTAACAAAGATTTTGTTTTAATGCGTAACGCTATCTCCTGTATAGCTTCCTCTGCTGCTGAAAGGGACACCTCTATATCTATTTTCCAATTCACTATATAAAATTTGGTTGGTATACTGAATCTTACATATTCTTCCCGTGTGTGCAAACTGTGCATAATAAAATTCAACATAAAATAATAATGACAAAGTTATAAATCATGGAGACAAAGTTAAAAACATATTTGTTCATCTCCACCTGCTTTTGTGCCCCATTCCCCATTCCCCATCACCGATTCCCCATTCCCCCTCCCCCTCCCCCTCCCCTCCCCCTCCCCCTCCCCTTCCCCTCCCCCTCCACCCTCACCCTCACCCTCACCCTCACCCTCACCCTCACCCTCACCCTCCCCTCCTGTGTTTATTTGGCTGATTTAGTTACCAAGCACCGACTGTGGTCTCTATTCGCAATCTAAACTCTAACATTATAGGTTGCATTAAACAAACAGAGGACTAGTCTACCATCAATTGCTCTGCTCTGTAATAAAAGCCGCATGTCCCCTTAAGAAAATTTGCCAACAATCTCAATTATTCCGGCATCTTCAGTGACCATTACTAGATATTCTACTAGATATTCGGATGCAATTCAGTCGCCAGTGGACTTCCATTCCCCATTCCCCATTCCCCATCACCGAAAGATGACGCGCCCCGATGCTTGTGTAGAGAGCGTCGGGTGGGTGTGGTGTCCGATTGATTATGCGGAGAAAAAGGATCCGACATTTCTTACTGCACATGCGTTATGATAATATTTGTATGCTTAATATTTTAAGGCCGTCTTTAATATTGGTTGTCCAGACATGAAGTTTGGTTTGCGAAGGATTGTGCGTCAATGGAGATGTGTTATATGACGATGAAAGACGAAGAAAATTGTCCAGTGATCTAAAATGGTGGTACGCAGACGATGAACAGGGGTCTAGATTTTGGAAAAAAGTGACTAGAGAGTATTACCCCAGATTTTATTTTTCAATTTCGAAAAGGTCATTTTCGAAACTAGCATTTCGTTAATTACTTGCAGAGCTGAGAGAAGCGGACTTCGTTGTAAATTTTGCACTAATATAAATTGAAGCTAATGCTTTTTAAGGTGTCATATATTACCTCATATAGGCTAAAGATCATAATTTTTAAAGGTGTCTTATATCTTCTAAATATCGAATCATCCTCATCTTTAACTACATAGTTTATTACAAGATGCTGTAGCAAAGTCAACATTACAGTTCTTATTTTTTGCAAATCATATGATAAGTGAGGACATATTTGACAAGGGATCCATTTGTTGCAACACCGATAACTTTGTCAGCGGTCCGCGTGAGAGAGATGTCTCCGTAATCTGTGCGGCGACCATGCTAAAGCGCCGACGTTTCGTGACAAGTCATAAATTTTTGATAGAGACGATGAAGAAGGCGATTGAATTTCTAGTATATAAGATGGTGACAGAGAAGTTGTGAAGAGAGAGAGACAAGCGGTCAGTCAATGAATTACGTCTTACTTGCTTGAACTGTGAAGATTTATGATGGCTGATTGACTCAGTTTTGCAATGTTGGATGTCTTTCTGAAAGGCGCTTTTTCGACACCTTTTAAACAAATAGTGACACACATGTATATTTTAAAGAAAATGCTATGCTTGAATCTTTCTTGCACCTATCTTTACCGCAGCGCTTGATAAATTACCGAATTTGCTATTGCGATTGAACGATCCAATAACAGACCGAGAATCTTACGCAACCCGGTGTCACTTACCCTTTTCGCCCTCGGTCGTGGCTGAATGCATGGGGTCCTGTGATTTACTGTTGTGTTTTTCATTATCGTCGACCGTTAAGCCTAATCAGATGTCGCCACGTTAACGTCACCCTAGACTACGCAGGAAGGCAGCAACGATGATCTCGGAAGGAGGAGGAGGAGGAGGAGAAAGAGGAGGAGGAGGAGGAGGAGGAGGAGGAGGAGGAAGAGGAGAAAGAGGAGAAAGAGGAGAAAGAGGAGAAAGAGGAGGCGGAGGAAGAGGAGCAGGAGGAGGAGGAGGAGGAAGAAGAGAAGGAGGAGGAGGAGGAGACGGTGATTGTCGGCGGTGGCCGCCGCTGCGGGGCGACACCTTCGCATTCGGATCCGCATTTGCGTTTATTCAGCAGCGTTTAAATGAGAAGCTCATGTACCGTGTCGACCATTCATGTTAATGTTGTGGACGTCTTGGTCATCTAAAAAAGATTTGCCCTTCAATCACACAGCTGGTCTTTTTACGGTCATCCACACGTCCGTCTTTGTGTTGCTTTGGTTGTGTGCATTTCTGTGTGTTCTTTTGACGTTTTGTGTCTTTATTGGTTTGGTTGGTTTATGTGTCCCTGTGTGTATTTGTCTTTGTTCGTTCGTCTGTGCGTTCAAACTGCGCAATGTGTGTTTAGTTGCTGAATGGTAAACCAAATTGTGTGGCGAAAGGTTTTGCGTTGGTCCATGTTTTAGAATCACGAATCTCTATATCATATTATCATAATTTTCTATTCTACAACCATAAGTCTCTAGTCTAAGATCAGGAGTGACACTAAAAGCAGGAGTATTAAACACACTGGTTGGTCTTCGTTATGCAATCGCGAGTCCCCAGTAGAAAATTACCAGATGGCTCAATTCCAGCATCTATAGTTTTACCATTCTCAGTTACGCTACTCGATGTCGTTGGACAAGAACTGTGGGATATATCCGGTGTCGGATTCACCTTATCCGGAAGTAATCCAGTAGCCAGTGGACTTCCGTTTCGCGGCTGACTCCGTATATCAGTGGCATCGCTTGTCCTACTCGTTTATAAGACGCATACATGTGTTACTTGCACCGCCTGTGGTGCTCGTGGTTGTGACACAATAGTTATATATAAATATATATATACTCGCTTTTTTACTCGTGTATAAGACGCACTCGTATATAACGCGAATCGCCTGTCGTACTTGTGTGTACGTCTCATAAGTCGCATCGTCTGTCGGCGTCGCTGCAGTGTTACCATTCATCCATTTCTATTGGATGTTCTTTTCACTTATACTCAGCGTGTTCTGTCATTACTACGCACCGGGCAATAGCGCGTAGGTCACTCGCTGGAACTTCATTTAATCGCGGTTGGCATGCTCCGGTGGGTCTCGCGGACAAAATTTTCAGCACCCAGGTTCTCTCTCGCCCGACTGGACGATGTTTTTATTCCCATGCAAATATTCGCCATGTTTGGATGAATAATTGCATCGTTATGGTATCATTATCATATAATTTTTGCATATAATACAAGGACTTTTAATTAGATCAAATTATGACTGATATCAACTGTGAAAAGATTCTCGTGATCACGCTGTTTCGATAAGTTAAAACGTTTTTTGACAACTGCAAACAACAATTATACTTATTATTGACATAATTTTATACTTACTTATTATTGCGCTTCTGACACCCTTACTTCTTGGCTTTCGTCAAATCGACTGCGACTTAATTCTCTGAAAACGCAATTCATATGGCTGGGAACTCGCCAGCAGCTGGCCAAGATTGACATGGCTGCCCTCGCACATGAGTTTCCCCTTGTAACCTTCTCTACCTCGGTCCGTGACCTTGGAGTCATCTTAGACCAAGAACTTTCCTTCTGTAAGCACATATCTTCCCTGTCACGTGCCTGCTATTACCAAATTCGACGGCTGCGCGTTGTTGCTCGCTCTCTCTCATTCACTGCTTCTTCTACTCTTGTCCATGCCTTTGTTTGCAGCCGCTTAGATTACTGCTCTTCTCTTTATGTCGGCCTCCCACAGGTCCGCCTGAACTCCTTGGTTAGGGTCCTTCGATCTGCAGCACGCTTGGTTGGTGGCATCTCCCGGTTCGATCACGTTTCTGCCTTCATGAGGGACGACCTCCACTGGCTCCCACTGCAGCAACGCATTGCCTATAGAGTTTCGTCTATAGCTTGGCGCTGCATCCTGTCTCAGGCTCCATCATATCTATGTGCACTTTTTACTCCTGTCTCCGTTTCTCTGGGCCGCCGTTCGCTGCGGTCAGCTGCCCGCGGTGACTATCTTGTCCCTTTTTGTCGTACCGCTACTATGCAGCGAAGAGCTTATTCCGTGGGGGGTCCAGCTATCTGGAATGGCCTCCCTACGGCTCTCCGTTCTCTTCCTCGTGACTTTGCTGGCTCTTTCTACCGTCTTCTCAAGACCTTTCTTTTTGACCAGGCCTGGGTTGGGAGCGCCTCTGAGTAGAGATCTTGAAGAGGCGCTATATAAATTTATGTGATTGATTGATTGATTGATTGCGATATATAAATAAAAGACTCGAGCCATTGTCAGCCGCTTCCAACATCACATCCACACGATATTTTGGTAACATTATCCCAATACGTCTTGCACAACGTAAATTGTTGCAATAGAAACTGTCATGTTGTGTTAAATAAACCTGTACTATGTAAAGTTTTTTTCTCTGTATACACTGTAGGTTGTTTGGTACAACTGGATACTGTTCGGCATGTTCAAAGATGATTCCTGCGTTTGAGATGGTGATGAGAGCGAAAGGAAATGTCTACCATTTAGAATGCTTTGCTTGCCAACAGTGCAGCCACAGGTAAGCATGCATGTCAGCGCTAGTGAATAAACATTAAGAGAAACGCTTTGGACAGTTATAATAGTCTAGAGACTCTAGATGAAACTTTTAGTTGGCGACCTTATTGAGGGATATGACCTGATCTTACTAAAGACTTCATTGCGTCCAGTGGATACATATAACGTTAAGTATTTATGTTATGGAGGTGTCGAATGTTAAAGCCAATAAAAGTACAGGATTTAAAGATTTCACAACGCACAAATGCGCATTTATCTATGATTTCGTTCATTTCCTTAATTCATTCATTCAATCATCAGTTCATTCTTTCAGTCATTCAATCAATCGTTCAATTATTAAACCAATCAATCAATCAACCATTTAAGGTTTTTATAAAGCGCCTTTTAACCATTCGTTCTTTTAATCAGTCAATCAGTTAGTTATTCACTGGTCTTTAAATATCGTCTCTCATAAAAGAATAGATTCCATAAATCGTAGAAAACGCAATTTCGTTACCAAAAGCTGTTGATGACGATAAATGCTTCATTGTTGCTTTATCTATGCTACCTGTCATTTTGTTTTCAATATTTACTTTTACGAATTGGTTTTCAGAGCAAGAGTAAAAGTAATAATTTTACGTCAAATATAGTTTTTTCTAGGCATTAAGCCCTCGTCAAAACCGGATCCACCCATTCAACAAGAATAACAAGTTATTAGCAACAATTTTGTGAAGGTAAAATTATTTATGGTGACCGTTTGTCAAATTTAAAGGTGTCTGAATAAAGACATTTCGCTCATTATGTATTCATTCAATCATTCATTCGGACATTTATATAGCGCTCGTTCAGGTATAAAAAATACTCAGAGGTGCTTCCGACTCCAGTGCGCCCCAAAAGTTTTAAGTTTAGTAAGGAATGATCGTGGTGGAATCCCCGGGTGTAGGTGTGGCTCAATAGGAAGGTTATTATACTATATTATAATGAAATATTATGACGACGATGATGACTACGACGACGATAACGATGGCGATAGCAATAGCGGTGATGGTGAAGATGACGATGATCGTTTGACGTTTATTTCTACGATTACGTTTTTGAAACACACAAAAGATTTAAATTATTAGTATGCATACGAATACTAGGGCACTTTACAGTAGGCTATATATTATAATTCAGATTGATCGGATCAAATACGTTATTTGTTCCGTGTAGGTTTTGCGTTGGTGACCGTTACTACCTGTGTGACAAAAAGATCCTCTGTGAGTATGACTACGAGGAGCGATTGGCCTTTGCCAAGATGTCATACGGTTACAACGCTTTGACTCAGATCAAACGCCAAACACAGAGTATTCTCAATGATGATATATCCAGCGGATACGGAAGTCCAAAGTCATCAGCGGCTCAATAGCCATCATAGTCTCATAGAGCGAGACCATGCATTTATAACAACCAGGGCCATACGGAAGAACACTTATTTGCAAAACGAACTACTTAGATTTAAATGGTTTCTGGTTCTTATGTGTGGTATATCACTCTTGAAAGAGGTGTATAATTATTTTGAACTTTGGCAATTTGTATGAGAAGTGTTTCAGCGTAACGATACGCGCTTGGAACCTACATTGCCTGGCGTTTATATATAACGTACTGGAAGCGATGAAGTAAGATATTTACTCGAAGGTCGGATCAAGAGTCTAACGACAGTTTATCAGAACAAAAGCTGTTGCTGTTGACAAAAACTATTACATTGTACATTATATTAAATATTGTATTTTGTTGTATTGATTTTGCTTTGCTTCGCGTTGTATCTCATTGCATTGTATTATATTGTATCTGACCATTTAAATCGCTTCTTGCTGTCCTGACGCGGGAACAAAGATGTCAAACCGAGGACACATGATGTTGCACATTTTCAGCAATGGCATTGGTCTGATTCTTCTTTCGTTCTCTGCCCTCAAGGCATGTTCGTATGTCCAACAACGCCATGCGTCTCTATTATTCAGTGCCTATCTCTTCGGTCTATTGCAACCTTCATTCGTCATCATCATCTTCCAGTCCAGTAGCATAATCGTTATTGGTCTTCCTCGTGTCTTTCCCATTGTTCATCTTTCTATGATGTCACTTGCCATGATTTTATCTCTAATAATGTAAACAGACTAGTTTATTAGCCGTCTTGAAAAGAAGCGAATGGCCAAGACGCTACTTGGTGTGGAGTGCTACAGTAGTCCTATTATAGGTCGGAAACATGGATGATACCAAATGATGATATAATAGGATTGGAGTCTTTCGTGTAGTGGATTTGCACAGAGTGGACAGAGTCAACTGGAGGGAACACAAAACGATTGAAGATAATGTATACATACCATCAAGATATTTATTTCTAGAGGTGTATAAAGCGAACATTAAAAAAATTATAAAAAGTCAGAATTCCAAGATCAGACGCCGTTAAATAAAGGCCGACGTTACTTTAACACAGGTCATCTAAACACCCGCGTTACCTCGAAATGTAACCTATACAGAGTCACTGTCAAAATCGGTCTGTTGATATTATGCAAAACAAGTTCAAAACTTTAAAAACAACAATTTTATCACTCTATCTGACAAATCTATCTTCCTTCTGACATAAAAACACCTGTACGAGAGATTAAAATCATGGCGTCACCCAAATTGACGTCTTCAAAAAATATGTTCGTAAAACGAACGATGGTCCAAAACGGGTTAATGCAATCACCTGTCACCAACCCCGATCCGCTTTTCAATGAATTCATTGGCGGTCTTCCTAAACACCTATTACGATCGGAGTTTCAATGTTATTGACGTCACTACAATTAACGTCTGACCAGTTATTATCAACAACTCTCATACGCCTATTATTGAGTATTTTCTGCTGCGCATGTCATCGGCCATGACATTGTCGTCGGTTGACTGCATGTTCAATCATTTCTTTATTTAACGGGCATTTTCATAATAAATGCAGATTTTCTCAGTTTATTCAAAGGTAGGTTTGCTCTAGGTGTGCGTACTGGACTTTCTCGTCGGCTTTTTAAAATATTTAATGCGCCGTTTGAGAGAGTTTGAGGTGACTGCATCAGGCCCATTCTTCTTGAAGGACTGCCAAGCCTGGTCATACAGAACGTGTACGCCATGCGGCCATCGGTATAATAATATTATACCCGAGTGTTTACATCCTGACGCAGACCGGCTAGCATTGAAGTTACTTCGACCGTGAATGTTTCAATCTACAGACTCGAGGTATTGTATTGTATTATTTCTATAAATTTATAAAGCGCCTCTCACACCAATTAGAGGCACTATATACTAAGGTACTCATGGTATATAATGAGTTAGTCTCGCGAAAAATATAATATTGCTCTCGTATACACCTTTTTCAGGATTTTTCAACAATCATATAAACTGATAATCGCTTATCATTACAATTTTTATACCCGGACATTTGCCTCCAACGCCTATCATGCTAGCAGCCCATAAATGGAACGATGCTAGGCCTACCCCTAGAATACTTAGCATACTCCACTGAAAAATGGATGAAGCAGAATGCCGATAATTATTTCGACAGAAGATTCATTCACAGCAAGGTTGACCGCGCGAGTTTGTATTGTGGTTCATTAACTGTGTTGGTGTATTTCTAAGGGGAAATAACTTGGTTCAGGTCATGCTGTGACTGGCCTAGCAAACCTGCGTTGTGATTTGATCATCTACAATGAGTAGGCTATGGAGTACCGCATAGTGCTCAATGGAGCGCCCAAATCATGTTTTGCAAGCGGTTTGTAAGTTATAATTAAGAATCTAACTTGATTTGTTGGGGCGGAAAAATTAAATGTTGCAAATTTATGTGGGATACATTTGTAATATTGTTGTAAAATTGTTAACTATAGTCTTCATTTTGGTACCCCACTCCTCGGCGCCCGGTTTATCATCTGTACTTCCACCTAGCTACGCTTTGTGGGGCGCGTTGGTTTAGTAATGACGTCGTTGCCTTGGAGCCAGAAGGTTCGAAGTTCGAATCCACCCTCGAGCCACCGTGTAGAGACCTTGGGCAAGTCCTTCATTCACAAACTCCGATGCATTGTCCGCTTTGCATTCGGGAGCGCCTCTGAGTAGCGAGAGCTTGAAGGGGCGCTATAACAAGTGCGCATACAAGCAAGCAAGCAAACAAACAAACGCCTATGGGGGAAGGTTATAACCTTTGAAATGCGGATTTGCCGAAATAGTCAGGGAAAACAACACAAAAAGTAATAAAGAATTTATCTAGGTGGTGTGAAAGAAAATGTCATTGTTTGAGACAATACGAGGGTGGCACTCGTCCTGTGTATTGATGTGTAATTGTGTATAGAAGCAGCAAGCATGTTCAGACACAACAAAACGCCATGTGATTAACCTTATTTAGACAACGTTACTCCGTCTTTAAGGTGTCCAAATTACCAGCTCACACTGTGAGATAAGTGCTGTAATAATTATGCCAAACAATTTTTTCGAGGACAATGGTCTCTGTGTAATCACAGGCCCTCGTCAAATCTGGATCCATCCATCCATCTATCCATCCATCCATCAATCCATCCTTCTCCTTCTTAATGCAATCAACTGTCATCAACTTCGATCCGTTTTTCAATGAATTGATTGACGTTCTTCTTGAACACCTCTATAAAAGTGATAATCAATGCTACATGTACATGAAATTATTAAACCAAATAAATTATATATAGATCGAAATTTAAATGTTTCACTCCAATTCGTCTCATCAGAAGTTCATTGAATGGACTCCAGTAATTGGTATTTTCATTGAAACGTCCGACCAGTTATTTTTATCATACTCACTTGTCTGCGTATAATATTACATGTATGTCATCAACCATGCATCGTCTTTCAGCTGATCGGCATCTGCGTAGTATTAACGGTTAACCCTCGGGCTACCAGGGGGGGGGGTGGTATCCACCCCCCTAGGTTTTTCCCAAATCAAACTTTTTTCGTTAGGAATAAAATTTTGACGTTTTAGGTAGCTGTAGAGGATTCATTTGCACACATTTTGAGCTAAAATGTGTGATGATATACCATACCATTCAAAAGTTATACCCGATATACCCATTCGGCGATCTCTCTCTTCGTCGATTTTTTCATCTATGGTCCATGCCTTCATCTGTTCCCGCATTGACTACTGTAACTCATTGCTCATTGGGCTACCTAAACTCCGCCTTGCTCCTCTCCAATCGGTACTTATGCATCTGCTCGCTTGATTGCTCGCCTCCCTCGTTTCTCTCACATTTCGGCTTTCATGACTGAACACCTTCACTGGCTTCCTCTGACTGCCCGGATTCAATATAAAATTCTTTTTCTCACCTATAAGATGTTTTTGGGTCTAGCGCCTCGCTACCTTTGTGATCTCATTAGGAAGCCTTTCTCAGCTACCGTTGGTCGTTCTCTCCGCTCTTTAGATCGTCATGATCTTCTTGTTCCACGATCTCGGACTGCCACAGCCCAACACCGCGCCTTTGCCTCTGTGTGCCCTTTACTGTGGAATGGCCTTCCTACTATTATTCGTGCTCAAATTTTATCTGGAGGCTTTACTTTTTCTGCCAGATGTCTCAAGACTTTTCTTTTTCCTGGAGTTCTTCGCACTGGGAGCGCCTCTGATTAGTTTGTGCTGTGAGAGGCGCTTTATAAATCCAAAAATAGAATAGAATAGAATATACCCGAGGCACCAGAGGGGGTGGATACCACCCCCCCTTAGATTATCGGCTGTATCTTATCCGTCCTTTGACATGAAGAGACACTAATTACACCATTCTGTAGAGGGAATGTGGGGCTACAATGTGGTGGTCACGGAGTTGTCTTTTGACAACCGGAAGTGCTCAAAATAAATTAAAATATATAAAAAGGTGTTTTATTTTCATAAAATTTTTATGTTTTTCCTATTAAAAATTAATCAAAATTTATTTTTCAAGAGAAGTAAATTATGTCATTCTATAGAAGGCATTTAGGGCTATTTTTTATTTCAATTAATTTGACATTTGATGACCGGAAGTGCTCAAAATAAATTTAAATGTGTGAAAATGTTGAGTTTTTTACAACGCAAACCGATAAGTCTGCGTAAACGTTTTTCAGCATGTTTTACATGTTTTTTCTCTTTTTATTGTAACTAAAACTAACTTATTACTAGTTTTTATGGTTGAATATTGAACTTTATTATATGTAAACTATTTTTAAATAAATAAATTGTTAAAAACACACAGAATCTAATATTTTGCTTATGCGAAAGTATACATTTTGTGGAATCGACGGGTGCCTACGGTAAAAAAATTCATAACTTCGGGGTGCTTTTATATATTTTAAACCTAAATATACCATTTTGTGCAGAAATGAATGCTGAATCCATTGGTGTATTACAAGTTATGATATCTCAAACCAAACCCAAAATCTAGGGGGGGGGGGTGGTAACCACCCCCCCCTTTGGTAGTCAGTGTCACAAAAAAAGCTTGGTAGCCTGAGGGTTAATTAATTGAGTCTTGATGTAGAGTATTCTAACAGCATTTGAGGACATTGGAGTTTTATGCTATTGTTTTATGGTGCTATAGATTTGCACAGCGATTTTCACGAGGATTCTGTGTGTTTGAATGTGTCTGTTTGCAAGCTGCCATACGGTCATGTGACTGCGTCAAGTCCATACTTTTTATGTACACTGCACTGCTTTAACTTCAAGCCTTTAAGTGGGCAACAGTATAGGTTCTTGGACGTCGCTTACCTTTACAAAAGAAGTGCCTGGACGCCTCTTACCTTTCCAGGCTTCGCTGGCCATTAAGTGACAGGACGGCGTTCATATTTTGAAATATGTGCATGGACGCCATCCATGATCGTCCAGCCATACTTTAAGCCCTGAATTGTCGATCGTGGCCATGAAGTACGTGCACGCCGTCGGTATTCGAGTGCTTGCAAAAGACGGATGACGTGGTCATTGGAGTTAAATTTCGGTGCTTCAATCGACCGACCAAAGGTTCTAAGATGGGTTCGCCGAAATGCATTCGCCTCCACCATCCATGCGTACGTAAATATTGACATCTCATTCCCTGTTTCAGAGCACAGTACCCTTGCTATTGCTACCATTTATTAATTAACTATGGACTTGATCATCATTTCCTGTATACATGTCCTAATAATTATTATTTGCTTCCTTTAGTAGCAGAGTATTGCAGCAGTAGTAGCAGAAGCAGTAGTTGCAGTTTAGCGTCACTGTGTGATGACAAAGACCATAATAGACGCCCTCCTCCTTTTAGCTTTTTATCCATGCTTGGGACTGGCACTGGCAGAGTGCAACCAGTGACGGAGTTAATATAGCCTCAGTTTAACGGTACCGTGTGATAACACGTTTCATTATCGTGGCCCTCCTCACCTCTCCATGCTTTGGTACTGGCACTGCCAAAGTGATATTCAGCTTGTTGCTGTTTAATAACACATAGTCATACCAGGTACAACTGCCGTCCTCTTTAAATTTCTCCATTGGCAGTCAGCTACAATAGGACCGATAGTATTGGCCAATATTTGATTACACTTAATTTTAGACACCCTTAAGAATGTATCAATTGTCTCTATATAAACATTGCCACCAATTTTGTGGTGTCACTAGACACATCGCTATCGTCAGTATCGCTTGCTGTAATACTTCACTGAATCGTATCGAAGAAGATTATAGTCGCCCTCCTTCCGTTACCAGGCTTGTGACTGGCACTGCCAAAGTTCGAGAAGTGACGAATCACTGCAGCTTCCTCTATATTTATGTAGGAACAGCTGCCATCTTTTCAAGAGTGTTTCAATTAATGAAATTGTACAACCTAGGTGTAAGGTAGCGGCAGGTTTGGAAAAGCTGCGTATAAGACATACGTGGACGGACGGACGGACGGACGGACGGACGGACGGACGGACGGACGGACGGACGGACGGACGGACGGACGGACGGACTTACAATAATTATTGCTGTGTCAAAGGTATTCCTATGTATTTTGTTTTGACAGGTTCTGACATCTGACGAATCAATTTCCCATTCGGAAGGTGGCGCCACATCGGTCTTTTACGTATTCAACATCAGACATCGTCTTCCGGTGAAAGAACAGACCGGAACACAGGTAGGAACAAGTTGATAATAATATGAAAGTGACATCTGACGAATGAGGAAAACTTACTTTCTGTCATCGCAGTGAATTAATCAATCGAAAATGATTGCTGCTTAAACACCGGTTTTATGCTATACAATATTTTTTAAATATTCCTGGCCACACAAATTTGTGATTTTAAAGGTCTGTCAGTAGTACTGTACGGGGATTTAAGACCAAACGATGTAAAGTATTTACAGAGCAAGGTTAATTAAATGCATGTTATAATTTTGGAGGGTCAGATGAGAGCGTGGCGAAAAGAAGGCGACCTTACCAAAAATAAGATTCTGCTAAAATTTGCTAAATAGTGTTAAGTACTACAAGCAAAGTTCTTGCAACAGATTCTGTGCTGTTTCAGTTTTGACATAAGTTTTTGTCGTAGTTTCACAAGTTGTAAATTTTAATTGTTCATTGTATCAGTTATAAAATTAATTGAATGAATGAACGACTAAGCGTTGCGTGAGGCAGGATGTGAGACCTTGGCATCATTGCTGATAGATAGATCTTCGAGTTTTTCGGATATGTGGGTCAAGTCTCAAGGTTACCCTTTGATGCCGAGAGTGTAGTAAAATGTATGGGAAATCCTATGTATACCCTCCGGCATTAAAGGGAATCTAACGGTGTTGTAATTGAAAATCTGTTTAAATCGTATCCTGTCTTCTGCTTGCTATCGTAGCCTATTCTTTCTATTCCGTTCTATTAAATTGTAATTCTATCCAATCATTTCTATTATGTTGCATTCCGTTAATTAATTTTCTATTTTATCCAATTTATTCTATTCTATTATATTCTATTCTTTATGTTCTGCTCTATTCTATTATATTATATATTATTATATTCTATTTTATTCTATTTTTATTATATAAATTGATATTGCAATCTATTTCATTGTAGGCCTATTCTATTCTATGTCCTTATTAAAAAACGTGCGCAAACCCACACACAGACACACACAGACACACGCACACACATGCACACGCACACACACACACACACACACGTAGACTCGTGGCTGTTTAGTTAACCAAGCGAGCTTCCATCATCCCTAATCCGTCTGCTGTCTGTTCTTCTCCCCTCAGCATACAGTATCTACTTCGAGTCGCTTCATTGCTTCTTCTAACGGGTGAGTAGATAGATTGCCACCGACAATGTATCCGGTCAACCGGGCGGTCGTTATCCGGGTGTGGTGATAAATATATTCCAGGCAAAGAGTTTCCGATACTACGAAATTTTTCGTTGCGTCGTTTATTGAAGGCTCGGACTGGCACTTTGTCTGACGCTAAGGCTTCCGAACTTTGAGTGTTTAGTTTCATTTTACCGAAGATGATTAGTGTCGCCCTCCTCCTTTATCCAGACTTGGGACTGGCACTGCCATTGTACGACGTGACCATACGGTCTTCGACCCAGACCTCGTTACTCTATGCTGTCGCCAAAAGATGGGAAAAATTTTACACTTGGCTCTTCCTTCAGATTTTTATAATAATTTTAATTGTGTTTTGCCAGCGTTCTCATTTGTTATTCCAATAGACAAAATAATGAACTATAACTATAACAATTTCGAAAATGGAGTTTCTGCATTTATTTATATTTTACTGTAATACTTAAAAGAGGTGTGCACGAGACTGCAATTCGTATCAAAAATGGCAAACTCACGTCATCAGTCATCGCCATGCAATACATTATTTTTGTCCGGGGCCTCTGTTGTCAAATCGGATCCATCCTTGCTGACCATTAATTTATTATACAGTTCTAGCGCAAAGGCGATTTTATATTGTAAACATTTATAAAGGGATACAACTTGCGGTTTTTTTAATTCGTCGATTAAATAAATAATAATGGAAAGTTTAAAAGAGGTGCCGCTGAGACTGCGCTCCAAAAACGTCTAACTTGCGTCATCTGTAGTTAGTAACGCTGACCAATATTATACAGTTCTGGATAAAATCGATATTATAATTATTGCAAACATTTGTGCAATAAAATTGCGATTTTTAATTGGTCGACTAATACAAAATAGATATTGTCGGGCGCGGTGGTGAAGTAGCAAAGGAGCCGGAATGTTGTGGGTTCGAATCCACCTCAATCCGCGTCGTTGTCTTTCACTCGCAGTTGTTCTTGAGCTTCAGAGTGAACCTCCGCTTCTCAGTGTCCGTCCGCGCTGTATAGTTGAGAGCGCTTCTGAAAAGTAATTCCGAAGGGGCGCTATAACAAATGCACTTAAATACAATGTACATTCCACTCTTTTAGGTCCTATTCTGTTTTGTTCTTCCATTTCTTCCTGTACAATTGTCAATTTCGTTCTATGTTGCTGTATCCAATCCTATCCAATCTATTCAATCTATTCAATCTATCCAATCTATCCTATCATATCCTGTGTTCTTCTCGGTGCAATTCCAATCTATTCCATATCATCGGAACTATTTCGCCGTGGTCCCAAATCGCCTTCACACCGAACGACGCAGGATGATAACACCAAGCAGACCTTGGTGACCAGGCAGCCGAGAGGAACGTTGGGCGGACGGAGGGACGAGGCCTGACTGCCAGGTCGGTGGGTGGGTCGGTCGGTCTGTTCGTGGGTCGGTCGGTTATTGCGAGTAACACGCTTAGACCATTAGTCTAATGTTGAAGACTCGTCTAAAACAGGGAACAGTTGTATTTAATCGACCGTATGCAAGGCAATTATTCTATCTGGTTGGCACGCTCACTTGCTCCATTACCATTCAAGCTTCTCTGTGTCTGTTTGTTTGTCTCTGTCTTTGTCTCTGTATCTTTGTCTTTGTTTGTCTGTTCCTGTCTGTCTGACTCTGTCCGTTTCTCCATTCTGTCTGTCACATACAAGTGCATGTACATACATGTAAATTTTTCAGTCAGGAATTAAGGAGCCAGACAAACATACACCCATACACACAGACGCACAGAAAGGGGCGTGGAAGTTTCAAAAGTGCTTGTTTCTATATTATGTGAACGGAGGGAGTTGCATTTAGTGATTATCTTGTGCCTATTGATTAGTAGACTGTATTGGTCGAAGGTGTTCTAACGGTTCAGTAGAACATAATAATATGATGTTGTCTTTACTAAATGATCGTTTTGAGCGATTACGACACAAGCCAAGGAAGGAACCTATAGAATAAGTCAAACATTTGTGCGTGTCATGTCATTATATAAAACGTATTGCATCATTTTTACGGGTGTTTAAGTCTAGGCCAAAATATCGAGTTTTCAGATAATTAGTCCTACATGTAACTAACTAACGATCTTACCGTATCTGTGGAATTTACTTACAAGTGATCGTTTATCTGCTGATGACCAATTATTATCTAGCGCCTTTGTAGATGCTGTGGACAGATGAACGACACGCTCCAGTGAACAAGGAGGAGGGAGAGGGGTAAGGAGAAGGAAGAGGAAGAAGAGGAGGAGGAAGAGAGTGGGGGGAAAGAGGGATGAAGGAAGAGTAAGAGCAGGAGTAAGAGGAGTGGAAGAAAAGATGATGTTGAGAATGAAAGCTGGAAAAGACGAGAAAGAGGAATAGAGAATGTGGATAGAGAGAGTACAGAACGGAAAAGGAGGAGGAGAAGCAGGAGGAGGAGGAGGAGAAGGAGGTGGAGGAAGAATAGTTAATATGATGACAAAGGAATGTCGTCCTTTTGAAATTTGTCTTCTTGATTTATGACTTTGTCATAATTGTTTTGTATGTTGAATTAGGAGCTTTGCACCCCATAGAGGAAACATGTAAGATTTCACGTAACAACCAAATCTTATATAAAGTATTAGAAAATAGATACAGAGGTATCCATGTCAGCAGCAGTAGAAGCTACACGAGAAAGCATTACTTATTATTATCATTTTAGTTTTATTTATTTATTTTTATAATTGTCATAATCGTCATCATCATAATCGTCGTCACAGATGATGAAGGAGGAAAAAAGAAGAAAACGAAGAGGAAGAGAGATTGGAAGGATGAAGAATAGCAAGTACATGCATGTAGAGAGTGAGAAAGAAGGAGGCTGGCAGGGGGGAAAGAAAGGACCTGGAGTAAGAGGGGAGAGATCTCGAGGATAAATGGGTAAGATGAAGAAGAAGAGTAGGCGGACGAGGGTGGCAGAGGAAGAAGAGGAAGTGCAAGAAGATAAGGAGAAGTAAGAGGAGGAGATGAAAAAAGACGAGAAGAAATTGATGTTAAGATTGAAAGAGGGAGAAGACGAGAAAGCCGACATGGAAGGAGGCTACAGGTGGAGGATGAGGAGGAGTACGAGAACGAGGAGGAGGTGAAGAAAAATGAAGGAGGAGAGTAGCAAGCTATGTCACAATAATAATATTATTATTCGCATCCTTTTGAATAATATTGGTTTCTCGATGAATTCTCAAATTCACTTTTGTTACGACAATAATTCAGTATTCTGTCCACCCAACAACCCTTGTAACACTTTTTGTACACGATTTAGAGGTGTCCCCGTGAACATTTAACCCTTTCCAGCCGGAATTGTTTTGATACCGATCCTGTTAATCGGCTCACGAGAGACCCGGTCCGGCGAGAAAGGGTTAAAGTTACTTAAATTATTATTACCATCATCCATTTTATTAGTGTAAAGAAATTACTTTATGTGCCCCGACGTACAGGTGTATAATATTATCCATCAGCGACCTAAAGATTAATTCGTGAAAGAATAAAAACGCCAGTAGCCTAACGGCAACTATTCGTGGTTCTGGACTTCTGCGTTAGAAGTGCAAGGGAGTCTTATTTTTTCTGATACAATAGTCATTATCGATATTGCATTTCTTGCGCGATGTATTATAATTATTGTTATTGTCCATAGATATTGCTTTTCATATTGCCATTGTTGTTGTTATCATCATTATCATGGTCATCGACATCAACCATTTATGCAAGCCTACTTTTTAATCAACCATTTATGCAAGCCTCTTTCTGTTACTGTCTGCATGGGAGGAAAGGGGGAGAGATGAGGGAGGGACGAGGGAGGGGGAGCAGAGGGGAGGGAGAGAGTAAAGGGGAGAGTTAATATGAAGACAGTGGACGTCGTCCTTTTGATGTTCTTCTTCATGATTTATGATTGTCATAATTATTTTATGTTGAATTACGAGATCATGCACATTGGACAGGAAAGATATAAGATTATATGCACCAGCCAAATTATATATAGAATACAGTGAAATAGAAATAGAGGTGTCCAGGTCAGCAGCAGTAGAAGTTACAGAAGAAAGCATTACGCATTATTATTGCATCTTAACTTATTTGTTTATGGATGGATGGATCCAGGTTTGACGAAGGTCTTTATGATAAAAAGTTTGTCTGGCATATTACAGCACTGATATCAGTTTAATAGTTTATAGGTTTCTGCTCAGGGCCTTTAGTTAGACCATTAGTAAAGTCATTTTAGTCACTTTTGATGGTCCATCATATCTGGGTCTCCCCTTCTTAATTAAACATTATGTTATAGAGTATTATGTTCACAGCCATAATTTTATTATGTTTGTTTGGTTCAGGAAAAAATAAGGCCTATCATTAAATGAACCGTAATGCTCTTAATATGAAGCAATTATTGCTCTTTGTCTTATGATGTAACATTTCAACTTTATCCATCAGTTACTAGGGTAACCGATTAACCCAGCAGTAACAACGGCAGACCGGATATGACGTCGGATATCACTATTTATCGGTGCTACCGTGCTAGGGGTCGCGTCGATCGAGTTGGCAGGAAACTCTTTCGCGTGCGACGGATAGGGAAGCCAATGTAGGGTATTGGAAAGGACGAATTGAATTGGGAGAGGGGTGGAGGCCGTTGAGGGGAGGGTGGAACGACAACAGCCTAGGGCAAGTTCATTTCGTCTGTCATTTTTAGCAGGGCTTCCTTTGACCGGAAAGAATAAACGTCATCGGATGTGATAAGATTCAGTAGCACACAGAATAATATCATTGTTATAGAAACGTAAGAGAAGATAGCAGTGCAAACTAAAAATAAGATGATAATAATTTTTCTAACAAAATGGAGCGTATCTTCTTATGTATATTTTCATGGGAAATTATAAAATATGACACCACAGTCCGCAGAGCATATCACAGAAATTATAAACTGGCATAGTTTCAGTTTAACGACATATCAAAATACTGCAGACTTTGGATTGGCTCTAGCAGAGCCGAATCAGTAGGGACTTTTGTATGAGCCGTATAAAGTGTAAAATGCGCAATGTTTAAATTTAGTCTCATTTAATAAAATTGTATAATTGTTACCAAGGTGTGTAAAACACTTTTTTTATATTTCTCCAAGGTTCATTATTTATTTACTCAAACACTCAATATGTACAGGTATTTAAAAATGATATTATTATTTGAAATTTTCCGAGTCTTATATCACACCATTAGTCCCTTAAGATAACTGC
>OX243821.1:23388036-23475180 GCA_945859605.1 Lumbricus rubellus
TCAACGCAACACAATACATCATCATTACTAATTGTCTTTGGTGAATTGTACACACCTCTTCAAAATTTTTAACTGGGTTATAAAAGTCACCTAGATGACTAACAGACAAATAAAAGAGCAAATAGCAAATTAATCAATAGTCAGTAGTCAATAGTCAGTAGTCAGAGCTTCGTAGCGGGAAACGACGACACATTTGGTCATTTTTATGCAAGTCCTTCACTAGCAATAACTGCTCACAGCTTTGGCGTGAAGCGAGCAATGTCCGCAATTCTATTCTATTCTATTTTTGTATTTATAAAGCGCCTCTCACAGCACAACCTAATCAGAGACGCAATGCATTCGGAAGCGCCCCCGAACAACGAGAGCTTGAAGGGGCGCTAAAACAAGTGCACGTACAAACCAACAAGCAAGCATCCTTCCGGCACACGCCCACAGGACAACACAACCGCACCCCACAAAGTGTCATGAGTTGGGTTTACGCCCACACGGTCAGATTTGTCAGTTGCATTGCATTATAATTATATAATTTATTTGAACGTTTATTCGATAGCCTATATAGCCTAGCTAATAAAACTGGTCCAGTACCTTGCTCATAAGTGCTGTAATATGCCGAGCAAATTTCTGTCCAGGGTAACGACCTCTGATGTCATAGACCCTGGTCAAATCGGATCCATCCATGTGACTGTTTAGCTTATTTGATGGTCAGCATGGCGATGTGTTTGTGTGTCTGGGAATTCCCCGGGGCGAAGCACGACAACATTATAGTTTTATACTCGTATATGATGGAACGAGATATCGCTTATTGAATCCCACTCGATGGCTCTGGACAGAACGTCGCTCGTAGGCGTTGGGTGCGTTTTTTCGGCAATGCTGCATGAGAAGGGACTCTTTTTAATCTGGATGGGTTTTTTTTGATTGTTGTTACTGTTGAATACAAGGGATTCTCATTTCTCCAGGCTTAGGACTGGCACTTTCAATGGCAAGAAGGGATATCAGAATTGGGAGGCGACTGTGGCCTAATTAATTAATTTTTGTTGTATACTTTGAATGTCTTATTGACTTGAAAATTGCGTATTGTTTGATTACCACTTTTCTAACAGGCTAAGTGTTCTACCAGTGGCGGCGCCAGGAATTCAGGTTTGGGGGGGCTGAAGCCCCAAGGCAGAAAAAAATGTTTTTTTACCAAACGCCGAAGGCACGAAGCTTTGAGTGCCGAAGGCACGAAGCCCAAACCGACTAGGAGGTCTGGGGGAGCGTCGTAAGCTTCCCCAGCGGGGTGTGGGGCGGAGCCCCAGCCGCCAACGCATTTTTTAGGTTTATTGACCTCAACTGGAGCCATTTTAAACTCTTTTTTGCCAGCTATTTACGAACGATAAAATCATAAAACCTTCAACAAGAACTCGTTTTGAAGTGTCGCCGACTACCAGTATAAGAATGCACGGGTTTTTAAAGAAATTTATTGAACTGCACAACTTCCTTCAGCCTCCAAGGCCGTAGCCAGGATTTGATTTCTGTAGTGCTTCTTCGGCGGAGAATTTCTTACGACTTTTTAGTCGTCAAGATGTCTGAAAACACCTTTTTTAGTCGTAAAAATGTATGAAGACACCTTTGATTAGGAGTGAAAATTTCTGAAGAAATCTTTTTTTATTTGTCAAAATTTTTGATGGCACCTTACTTTAGTTTTCAAAATATTTGAAGACGTTTTTTTGTTGTCAAAATTTCGGCAGACACCATTTTTAGCTGGTAATATTTCTGAAGACATAATTTTAGTCGTCCAATTTTGTTATAAAGCATCTTTTCGGGCGTCTAAGGACATTATTTTGATTCCAATGTTATCAACGATTTTTGGGTGTCTAAGGATATCATTTTCATTTCAGTATTACCAATGATTTTCGGGTGTCTAAGAACATCATTTAGATTATACTGTTATCAACGATTTTCGGGTGTCTAAAGACAATATTTTGATTCCAGTGCAAACAACAATTTTCGGGTGTCCAAGGATATCATTTTAACTTAAGTGTTACCAACATTTTTCGGGTGTCTAAGAACATCACTTTAATTATAGTGTTATCAGCTATTTTCGGGTGTCTATAGACATTTTTTTGATTCCATTGCTATAAACAATTTTCGGGTGTCTAAGGATATCATTTTGATTCCAGTATTACCCCAACGATTTTCGGGTGTCTAAAAACAACATTTTGATTATACTGTTATCAACCATTTTTGGGTGTCTAAAAACATCGTTTTGATTCCAGTGTTATCAACGATTTTCGGGTGTCTAAGGATATTTTTTTGATTCCAGTATTACCAACGAGTTTCGGTTGTCTAAGAACATCATTTTGATTCCAATGTTATCAACAATTTTCGGGTGTCTAATGATATCAATTTGATTTCAGTGCTACAAACGATTTTCGGGTGTCTAAGGACTTCATTTTGATCCCAGTGTTATCAACGATTTTCGGGTGTTTTTTGTTTACGGATATCATTTTGATTCCAGTGTTGCAAACAATTGTCGGGTGTCTAAGGACTTTATTTTGATTCTAGTGATATCTACAATTTTCGGGTGTCTAAAGATATTATTTTGATTTAGTGTTCCCAACGATTCTCCGATGGGTAAGGTCATAATTTTGATTCTGGTGTTATCAACGACCTGCTGTTTTGAAGTTGACTTGACTATTATTATAATGGAGATCCGCGGAACATTGATTTAGCCCCCCCCCCCCCCCTCCCGAGCTGAGACCAAACTCCACCCATGAGTCTGCAAATAAAGCGAGTCACAACTACAGTGTACAAGTAGCCTATAGGCTGTAGGCCAGAGCTGAAAGTGACCCGGCATTGATTTTCTTGTGCTGCTGGTGCCGGGTATCAGCCGAGAAGCAAGTCTTAACAATTTGTGGGCAAACAACTAAAAACAACAGGTCATCGAACAAAAAAAATAGGTAAAAATGGTATGATTTAAAAATTTTATGGGCAAAAATTAATGACCTAAAAAGGTCGTCAGGTACCAAAAATGGGAGAAATTTCTACCATTCTGGGCGAATAACCAAACAAGATTTCTGAAAATTTTCGGCTCAAAGTCAGACCAGGCAACTTTCCAAAACCACTTTCAGCCCCGGGCTAGGCCTACCGGTAGAATTCAGGTTTTCTAGAATATCAAAGCCTATGATAATACAGTAGGCCTACTTACCATATTGGCAGGAAATCAACTTCGTAAAAATGTTCTGCTTCAGAACCCTTTTCAGAGAATCTCTTGCTGCCTTTGGCCCCGCACACCCTAGGACCGGGTTTGATCACAAACTTGGGGACCGTTACCAAGCCCCAAAAGTCTCACCATGAGTGCTGCTGCTAATTGAAAACCCCATTTCGCATGTGATTGTATAAGACTACTGGTGTAGACCCTCAGCCAGCCGGCGGGCTACATAATAAATTATGGTATACATAACCTCATGACGGGTCGGGGGGGTTATTTGGCAAAATATTATATGCGGTGGATTCTATTAGGATAAGCCCTCTATATCTATGATTAGTGATTTCATTGCCGTTGGTCACTGTCTAGCTTTCTTATTCGAAGTTAGCAGTTGTAGAGATTTTCCTCGTTTTGTTTTGGGGGGGCTGAGCCGCCGATAGGGGGGGCTTAGCCCCCCCTAGCCCCCCCTGGCGCCGCCACTGTGTTCTACACTGTGTCCGGAAAAATTCCAAGGCTTTACGGTAAATATAAAAATAATTAGTAAACATTAATAGATCTTTAAAATTCCAGAAACAGTTTAATCCTGAAATATTATGGAACTATGATTTATGTTCGAAATGACCGCCATTGGCTTCCACGCATGCTTCGAGACGTACACGCCACTGACTAACAGCAGCATCGACGACCAGTTGATCAAGTTCATCCCAAGCATTAACAATTCGCTTGCGGAGTTCCTCGATGTTTCTGACCTTTGTCTTGTATACTTTCTTCTGCATTACTAATAAATTACAAAGAATTTTTTTGGTAATTATGTAGGGATCAAAACGGTTTTAAAATTTTCTAATTGATTATTATCTACTATAGTTTATTCATTCATATATTAGAGCCTTGGAATTTTTCCGGACACAGTGTATAATATACAATTTTGGCTAATATCAAGCTAAATTGTTTATGTTAGGTGTAGGAATATGAACGGAATTTTATTTCAAAAGTACCTTAGGATCTAATTCTGAATACCACGATGGAGTCTAAAATGGCCGTGAAATTACTCTATATCTGACTGGTGTTCGCTCGCTTTATACGACGTTTTCTTAAGTCCCATTAGGCGTTTGCAAGAGGATTTATGAAGAAAATATTTACTTATGCTTAATTTACATTGCATTCAATGTTATTTATATCTTACGTAAGTTACATTTAGATCGAATACAGCAATTTTTGACGTCAGGAGAATACATAGGATAGATAATTATCATAACAGAGGTGTTTTAAGCGTAACATTGAAAAGATGACTTTTTGACCTAATTTGACTTATGGCCCTGGCGAAGCTTGCGCCCGCATCAGCCGCTCCTCTATAGATAGCCTCCAGTCGACCTTATCCTGTGCTGTCCGCGTCACCTCTCCCACGGTTAATCCCATCGTCAGACATTCCTCCACAATATCCATCCATCGCTTCCTGGGTCTGCCTCTTCTCCTCCTCACATGCACATATTCATGCAGTGCCAACTTTTGGGTATCTCCCGCTCTGCATTCTGATGACATGTCCGTGATATCGCATTCTTCTGATTTGTTTCATGTCCACAATGTCACGCTGGATTCTCAGTATGCTGCGTATTTCCGTGTTCCTTATCCTTTCCCTCCTTGTGACCCATTCTATCCTTCGCAGACACGTCATTTCAAATACCTTCAACCGTCTTTTATGTATCTCCTTCAGCGTCCACGTCTCTGAGTTGTATAATATCAGCACCAATGTCTCGTATATTCGCACCTTGGTGACGGTGTTGATTTCCTTTTTCAAAGTTGTTTGAATGAAAGACAACATATTTCGACGTCGGAGATAAGTATAACTATGAGACATGGTTATAATAAAAGCGGTGTTTTTAAATGTAAAATTGAAAACATATTTTACCCGTATAGAGCAGCCAAGGCATAGTTATAGTAAGCGGGTCCCTATATATATATATATATATATATATTAATGAATGACTGCACTAACCCTATTCCTAACCCTAACCGACTCTCACGATGCCTGATCTTACCCCAACCTACATGTACTTAGGGACACGCTTACTATAACTAAGCCGCACTCTTTGACGTGGATTATTCGCAAGTCCCACCTTCTTCTATCTTTTTTCGCGCTTGTGACTGGCAATACTTGACAAATTTGGATTTTGGACTCAATCATTTTCGACCCCATTTTTGTCGGTTTGACCAATAATTCATTACCTATATTTGGAAATTTCCTCCGTCGGGTATTTCCCTGCATCGTCCCTTTATAGCCACCGTATAAATACGCGACTGCTGAGAGCGCAGAGTGCCAGAAGGTGCGATCGCTTAATCGCTTTGAAGTGGTTGCTTTCTGTTCTATAAACTCACTACTCGAATATCGCCATCTACCGTATCGTAACGTAACGATTATATAGCGCCTCCCCTTTTGGCGAGGGCGTCGAAAGCGATGTGCATACATAGATTGCTTAAGTCATTGCTGTTCTAAGGACACCAGACGTGAACGTGTGAATTCGTTTGTGTGTGTGTGTGTGTGTGTGTGTGTGTGTGTGTGTTCATGCATTTATGTGTGTATGTATGCTTGCGTGTATGTGCGTGAAGAAATGTGTCTTGTGTAACCAAGTGAGTCTTTAAGCGTCTGGAGAGGGCGTTGATAGCGCTGTGCATACATAGAGAGCGATTGCTCAAGTCATTGCTGCTTTAAGAACACCAGGCCTGAACGCTTGAATTCATATGTGTGTGCGTGTGTGTGTGTGTGTGTGTGTGTGTGTGTGTGTGTGTGTATGTGTGTGTATGTATGTATGTTTGCCTGTATGTGCGTGAGGAAATGTGTCTGGTGTAACCAAGTGAGTCTTTAAGCGTCTGCTGAAAATACATTCGTCATAAAATGTCAGAAACAGTGTGCTGGGGAGCATGGGGAAATAAGATGATGGTTAGCCCTCGAGTGCCCAAGAGGGGGGTCCGACCGGACCCCAGGCCTGTTTTTCCCGGATAACTTTTTAAAGGCTATAGATCTGAAGAAATGCTTTTAGGTATTCCTAGACCAACCATTTGTGCATAGAGTGGTATATTTTGAGTGACTATTGTTCTACCCTGTACCCCACAACCACAACATATACTAAGGGTACCGCAAGATATGCGGCTGATATTCATACAAGCGTATAGGCTTTCTTCGGTAAATAACGCAAGCAAGCATAAAAATAATGTGTCACGAGATTTTTACTCTATTATTTTACACCAGGTGGTGCTATATTGATACAAGATACATCAATCGATTGCAAATTCATTTGGAATTACATAGAACCAAATTCTGTTACGATAGTCCAATCTCTTCTTAATAAATTAGCATAAAAACGCTGGGGTCCGCGCGGACCCCCTCCTTGGGCCTTCGTGTACCAAAAAATACCTTGGGCACTCAAGTGTTAAACCGATAAATAAAATCAATTTTGCTTTATAACCGATAATTTTGATTTCAGCATGGTCAGATTAGTACGCGATATACTTTTGCACTGAAAGCTCTTGGGCGAATTATTAGAACTGTAAAATTCTGAGTATTTGAAGAGCAAAATTTGCTGATTTTAAAGGTGTCCAAATTGAGACCAATATAATTCATTTTTGAAATCCCAATCAATTTGTTAGAAACAGAAATTTCTGGGTATTTGAAGAGTGAGTTTTTGCAATTCAACGTCACTGTGTGATAACAAAGATCAATAGTGACGCCCTTCTCTTTTATCCAGGCTTGGGACTGGCACTGGCAAAGTGCAACCAGTGGCGGAATATTGGTATCAGAAACAGAGATAGAAAGACAGACAGACGAAGAGAATTGATAAGAATACAAGAAAAACAATTGAAGCAGAATAAAACCAAAGCGACTTTTTATCTTCTTGTTCTTCCTTCAACCGCCAGGTGGCAGTGGCGTCGTTCGTTCGCTTTTCTCTCTGATGTATCTTATGTAGAGGGAGCGACGTTCAAATGACGATGACAACAAAATGAAGATTAATTAATTCTTTTAACCACGTCTCGAATTAACGACGCACGACACGATTCGTTCCTCTTTCCACCGCTGCGTGGCGCCACCGGTGACCCCCCGAGTCACAGGCCTGTCATCTTGCGGCGGTGACGTCATCATTACGAACGATTTTCTGTGCCGTGCGACGCCGTCTTCATCTTTCGTCGGGTGTGTGTCGATATCGGGACAGCGGTGAAAAGAGTTCCACCATCGAATACTGTGCTGGGTTCGCGTTATATTAAACCTGACAGGATTTCTAATTATGTATGGCGTATCTGAAAATAAAGTAATTAATTCGTGTAACTCAATGGATGGATCCAGAGTTTAAAACTGCAGCTTAAGACTAATCTAACTTCCATTTGTCGGTCTTAGGCCATTTCAACCTGGACATTTCTATAACTTCTTCACAGTCAATTCTATCTTATGTTAATTTTCTCTTTTAGACGGATGAAACAGCAAATTTCGACGTCAGAGTTTGACATAGGACACATACTTCTCCTAAAAGAGGTGTTTTAAACGTAAATTGGAAATATATTTTACCCGTACTGCAGCGGCATCTGACTATCATGCTCGTTGACGTGGGTTATTTGCGCGTCCCACCTTCTTTTTTCACGCTTGTGACTGCAATGCCTGAGAAATTTGGATTTTGGACTCTATCATTTTCGATCCAATTTTGTCATTTTGCAAAACAGCAGAATACTCTCCCTGAAGGTTTACACGAAGATATATGTATACAGTGGAGAGAAAAACCTTGCATTCGTTAAAGCAGATTGTGTCTTGGCTCACATACACTTCTCAAATAGGAAGTTCACTATGTTGATAAAGCAACTTATGAAAGTAGCCCATTGTCATTCTAGGCTGTTCACTGCAAGCAACCAATTGTCAGCAAGTTGAGGAGGTGATGGAATTGTGTCTATACTGATTCCAGTAGAGACAGTTGCTAAATAGTGATGACAACGAAGTGCATATGACCACATGAATGACAAAGGTTACTTGTTGTTTCGAGGCTAATCTATACAGAGTTCACTTTTAATTGACAGTCTCTTAATGAAGAAATATCACAGAATTCTGTTTTTCTGCAAGTCATGTAAACGAGAAGTATATAAGCATGAGAGCGTGAAAGCACTGGACCGGTGGAATCTGATACACCAGCTATTGACTGGCAGTTCTATAGGTTCATTGTACAGTACACTCAGACCAGGCAGTGGATTACTGCCGGGGATAATAAACTTCTTTAGTTTACAGAATGCTGTGAATGAACAAAGTTTTTCCAAGTACCATTTTGAGTCAATAATGACCCTATGATTTGTGCTATTCAACTTCATTTTGTGTAAAACGTCACATGGCCATTATTTTAATGAGCAGCTTCAACACGAATGCATGTGGAAACTTTGGGCTCAATGAGCTAGGTCTAAAATTCATTTGGTCCTGAAATTTCTTATACACAATTTATCCTGGACCCAAAAGGAAACAAATTAGCAACCATGCTCCTTAAATTTCGAAAATAATTTTTCTGAATAACCCTAAAGAGGAGCTATACAATTTTTGAAATAAACAAATAAATAAATAAAATAAATAGATATATTCCTATCTTACCCTCAGTGGTCATTGAATTGTTAAAACACAACACATAAAAGGATCGAAGACAGAGTGATAAAGATCAGTTACTGCGTACGAATCATTTTTCTTATGTAGAATCGGATGACCATATTTAAAAGGTGTTTAAGACGACCGCTTCAAGATATCGGGTTTGAATAATAATGTCCATTCAAATGATTGATTATCTCAATTACCATTAAGTTGAAATGTACTTATTTATTATATAAAACCGCTTAATTAATTGGAGAGGTGTCTAATAATGACCTACCCTAACTGACATGGATGAGGGTGGTTGGTCGCACTGAACAATTGATTTGTTCTTTTTGGAATTTTTGTTGAAGAGAATAAATGTATGACCTACCATATTTTTTTTATATTCACTTATTGTTTATCGTAGCCTATAATAATATTATTGTAAATGGCATAGCATAGTTTCTTTGTTAATTAATCGCCTGTCGTATCCCAGTTTTACATAGAATAGATTAATTGCATTTAAAAGGTGTGTAAAAAAAGCATAACTCTAGTTCTTCCTACAGACAATAATTATTTCCCATAATTAACAGTGGTCGGAACCGATTTCCTACGGTACCACGCTGGTGCAACACCTGCGAGCGGCCAACCCGAAGTTAATAATGTTCTCAAATAGATAAACAAGGCCGGACCTTTTGGGAAGAATTAATGACGCCTACGACCGCCAGAGGGCTGCGGTCCGATTGACAATGCGTTGCTCCTACTCAGCCGGACCGTTTATCGACGACCGGTCATAGCAGCAGCAGCACTCGAGTAGACCCTGCGCTGCACCAACCACCGTCTTTGTCGTCGTCGTCGTCGCTAGAGGCGCTAGTGCGAACGACGGTGTGGCGGAGTATCGGTACCACGGTGAAAAGTGTCCGGGTCTGTCCAGCATGTTTAATCAAGGAATCAATATAGCGACAAGGCTAAACATTTGCTGAAGTTTCAATTTGATCTTTGTATGTCTGTTAATTAAATCATTCTGTGGCTTTTCTGAGACGGGATAAGATTTAAATTGGGAACAAGATTGCAATGGACAATGAATGCAAGATTGATAGAAGACATATACATGCGTAGACAGATAGACAAGAGACGGATACAGAGAGAGTGGTGAAGACAGAGATATGGACAGTCACCTCCAACAGAATATTGCGGAGTGGGATCGTTCATTCCCCTGGTCGTTTATCGGCACCACACCCGTCTGTTGGTCGCCCGTTAAAAAGCCAGCTGTCGATGTCGTCGCTTTATTGGAGAAAATTGTCCAGTTAACGTGACCGACCGTAAAAGAGGCAGATATAGAAAGAGGCAGATAGAGGAAGAGAGACATACAGACAGACAGACAGACAGACAGACAGACTGACAGAGAGACAGACAGACAGACAGACAGACAGACAGACAGACAGACAGGGACAGAGAGCGTCGATTATGAATGGTTGAAGGCGATTGGCTGATTCCTATGCGCAGGGACGCACGCATGCACCCACAGTTACAGTACATGTATTTCTGAGTGTCTTTCTTTTGTTTGATCTACATGTCTGTCTTTTCCTTTCTCTGACTCTCTCTCCAACGCTCGCTTTGCTGTGTCCCTTTCGCCAACACGTTTATTCTCTCACTAACTCTCTCTCTCGCTTTGCGGTATGTCTGTATGAGTCGCGTCTTGAGTCGTAAAGTCGACCGATTCGCGAGTTGTCATTCGAGTGGACATCGTCGACTCATACTCACATGATACACAGTCGCTGAACTCTATTACTCGCTCGAATACCGATCAAATACTTTGGGACTTGCTTTTCTTATTAGGCTGTGGTAACCGTGTGGTTCCTAAAGTAAGACTATTATAGTTAATGATTAGAGGTCGTTAGCAATAATATTACAGTTATAGTAAAAAAAATCGAAGTGGAGCAGTAACTAAACAGTTGTTAAGGGCTTTACGTTCGTCGAAATTTTGCAAATGGGTAACTTAGTGTAACCTATAATATTATACGGTCTCAATTATTTTGAGAATTTCAAGAGGACTATTATAATTTATATTAATAATGTCAGGCAAGTCATTCACTCACAATTGTCCCGCAGTACAGCAATTGCGCCTTCGAGGTGTGTGTGTGTGTGTGTGTGTGTGTGTGTGTTTGTGCGTGTCGGTGTGTGCACTTCTGAGCAAGGAGAGCAATATCAGATTTCAGTTGTATTGCATTATTATTGTATTGTGTATAATAAACGTAATTATTTTGTTGATTTGCAGTAATGCAGTGTACCGAACGACCAACATTATGATAGCCAAATGATGTTAACCCGTTTTGGACCATCGTTCGTTTTACGAACATATTTTTTGAAGACCTCAATTTGGGTGACGCCATGATTTTAATCTCCTGTCCAGGTGTTTTTATGTGAGAAGGAAGATAGATTTGTCAGATAAAATGAAAAAAATTGCTGTTTTTAAAGTTTTGAACTTGTTTTGCATAATGCCAAAAAACTGCAAAACCATGATAGATCGCCGTCTTTTGTTTGCAAAGTTGTTATTTTGGTCTCATAGGTGATAACGATCAAACTGATATGCATTTCAAAACTACACATATTTGTCACAAAACACATGACATTTGCATAATTTTTCTGTAAAAAACTGAGTTGTGAAAAATTCATATCTGGGTCATGTTCGTTTTACGAACATTGGTCCAATAGGCTACTGATGCGTCGTGTCAACTCAACGTTGATTTACAGACGAATACATGTGTATCTAAACCTGAGCTACATGTATACTTGTATTGGCCTAAACCAACTCAAATTGTAGGCCTATGCATGTATGCATGCACGCATGTGTGCATGTGCATACGTGCACTTATGCGTGCATGTATGTATGCATACAAGAATGTACGTATGCATGTATACACGCATGTATGGATACATTGATGCTTGTGCGTATGTGTGTACTGTCAGTCTGTATGTATGTACGTATGAATGCATGTATGTAGGTATGCATGCATGTGTGTTTGGATGTATGTATGTATGTATGCATTATGTATGTATGTATCCATGCTTGGATGTATGCACACAAGTATGCATATAATTTTAATATAATAGATGTATGTATTGGTGCATGTGCATGCAATCATGTGTGTATGTATATATGTATACATGCATGTATGTTTGTTTGTATGTGCACTTGTTATAGCGCCTTTTAAAGCTCTTGCTACTCAGAGGCGCTCCCGAATGCAGAGCGGACGCTGCATCGGAGTTTCACGCCGAAGCGCTGAGCAATAATTGCGAGTGAAGGATTTGCCCAAGGTCTTTACGCGGCGAGGTGGATTCGAACCTCGAACCTTCCGGCTCCAAGACAACGACGCCAACACTACACCACCGCGCTCCACATATGCATAAATGCATACACATATGCAGACATACATGTACATGTATTATGCATGTGTATAATGCCTGTAATCCCTCTATATAAATTATGTATGTAATATGTACGTAGGGCCACTGTATGTGTGCATGTATATATAATGCATGAATGTAAGTATGTATGTATGTATATATGTATGTATGTATACAGGTATGCATGCATTAGTGTATTGTATTTATGCATTTTTAGTACTTTATTGTGGTGTGATGTCATTTCGTGCAAGATCGATATGGCGCATGCTGTCAGTAGCCTATTAGCCCAATGTTCGTAAAACGAACATATGCCGTTTTGCATATGTTATTTGAGATCTGTCCAAAAACACAATGCATACGTTGAGACATTATTTTTATGGTCCAAAATATCATCGCAGTTGATAAAAATTTTGCCTAATAAAGTTTTGGTCCAAAACGGGTTAAGCAACGCAGAAATAGAAGTGTTTTTATATAGCATTCTATGATGTCCAAAAAGAGGGGTTTAACGATTCGGTCGGCTGACAGTTATCTAAACTCGTTGGCAGTGTTGTTCATTTTTTTAAACCACTGCAATTCATTAACTATTATAAGCTATTATAAGCTTAACTAATTCCATTACCAATTTTTCTAAAAGGATCAGAATTTAAGAGAATTTAACCCTCGGGCTACCAGGGGGGGGTGGTATCCACCCCCCCCCCTAGGTTTTTTCCAAATCAATTTTTTTTCGTTTGGAATAAAATTTTGACGTTTTATGTAGCTGTAGAGGATTCATTTGCACACATTTTGAGGTAAAATGTGTGATGATATACCATACCATTCAAAAGTTATACCCGATATACCCGAGGCACCAGGGAAGGGGGGGGGTGGATACCACCCCCCTTAGATTATCGGCTGTATCTTATCTGTCCTTTGACATGAAGAGACACGAATTACACCATTCTGTAGAGGGAATGCGGGGCTACATTGTGGTGGTCACGGAGTTGTCTTTGGACAACCGGAAGTGCTCAAAATAAATTAAAATATATAAAAAGGTGTTTTATTTTCATAATATTTTCATGTTTTTCCTATTAAACATTATTCATAATTTATTTTTCAAGAGAAGTAAATTATGCCATTCTATAGAGGACATTTAGGGCTATCTTTTGATACCAATTACTTTGACATTTGATGACCGGAAGTGCTCAAAATAAATTTAAATGTGTGAAAATGTTGGGTTTTTTTACAACGTAAACCGATAAGTCTCCGTAAACGTTTTTCAGCAGCTAATTAATGTTTTTTTTCTTTTTATTGTAATTAAAACTAACTTATTACTAGTTTTTATAGTTGGATATTGGACTTTATTATATTTAAATAAATAAATTATGTTAAAAACACACAGAATCTAATATTTTGCTTTTGCGAAAGTATACATTTTGTGAAATCGACGGGTGCCTAGGGAAAAAAATTCATAATTCCGGGGTGCTTTCATATATTTCAAACCTAAATATATCATTTTGTGCAGAAATGAATGCTGAATCCATTGATGTATTACAAGTTATGATATCTCAAACCAAACCCAAAATCCAGGGGGGGGTGGTAACCACCCCCCTTGGTAGTCAGTGTTACAAAAAAAGCTTGGTAGCCTGAGGGTTAAGAGAAACATTGTCATGAGATTGAGAATTCCCATGACTCTGCATGCTGCTACATATCATAATTATAATTATACTACAACCAATGTGTTACTGCCACTGCCACTGCTACTGCTACTGCTACTGCTACCTGCGACGCCACCCCATCATATTGCTTACTATGATAGTCATGCTTTTGCTGTTTTTATTGTCATTGCTTTGTTATTGTTGTCGTGATCATTGCTGTTGTCATCGTATTGATTTTGTCATTGCTATTGTGTGTTTTTTACTGCTTTGGCACTGGTATTGGTATTGTTAAATTGATATGTGCATTATTATTGCCATTGCTATTTGCATTGATATTGGTATTGTTGTCGCTATCGTTTTGTTATCATCTCTGCTACTAGTCCAGCTAATCTATCTGTGGTTGTAATAAATCAGATGTAATCGAGAGAGCCTCTGGGTAGAGAGCACGAAGGGGCGCTAGAACAAGTGCCCATACATTCACACATACGTTACATGCAACTAATTCTGCTGATATATCGTTGTCTTTAGGTTTGTTGAACTTTTTTAACTGACGTCATGAACTGTGGTGTTCCATCCTCCTCTCACTCATCCTCCATCGTCTCCATCGCATCCTCATCTTCCTCTTCCGCTTCATCATCAGATCGAATGTTACAGGTAACTGAATGATTCAGATAAAAGTTCAGTTAATTCGAATCTTGGCATTGGCACACATTGCGTGATGGATTAGTTTAAAGATGCGTCATAAAACCATACGGATAATGATTAACGCCAGACACCTTTCTTAAAGATACAATCTAATGCTATATAAACAAAAGTTTCTTTAAGTTGTGTGCTCCGTGCCAGTCTTGTTCAAATCATGATATTACACGCTCGTCAATGCAGAAAATATCATTTATTTATTTATTTATTTATGCAATTATTCATTCATTTATTTATATAGCGCACCTTTAAGCTCACAATTCAGAGTTGCTCCTTACTACAGCACGGACAACTGAGTCGGTGTTTCACGCCGAGGCGCTCAAGCAACTGCGAGTGAAGGGCTTGCTCAAGGTCTCTGCGCGCCGGTCTCAGGTGCATTCGAACCTTCAACCCTCCAGCTGCAAGACAACGAACATGCCCACTGATCCACCCCCCCCAACTTATGATAAAACTATGATAAACTTCAGATAAAAGTTCCGCTATTTCGAGTCTTGACTTTGGCACACAAGCCGTGATTGGTTATTTTAGAGATATCGACGTCATTGTGGGGCGTGGTGTTGTAGAGTGTTATTCATGTTTGATGTATGTATGTTTGTATTTGACACTTTGTATATTACTCTGTTAGAAGACGATACTACGTGTATACTCTGTCCGGCAGTGATTGATAAACTATTTAAAAATTCACGTTGGCTACTTATATAGCCCTGGATTCCAAATATTACAGGTGTCTAAACGGAATAATGTTACAGATCGTCTTTAACGTCAGCTTGTGTACAATGCTTCCAAGAAATAAGACACTTGCATCAGGATAAGAATGGGTCAATAGGGTTCATCCCATATTTCGCATATGTGCTAGCCCCGGTGTTCTCAATGACCGAAGTCCATTATTATAAGTCGTTGTCAAAGGGTTAATCCTGAGTGTTAATGATCACGTGACCGGATGTTGTTGTAGGAGTGTGCCGGATGTAAGAAGGTGATAATTGAGCGCTTCCTGTTGAAGGCGTTGGACGAGTTCTGGCATGAAGACTGTCTCAAATGTTCGTGTTGTGACTGTCGCCTGGGAGAGGTCGGATCAACGCTGTTCACGAAGGCCAACCTACTACTCTGCAGGAGAGACTACCTCAGGTAATTAACCAGACTACAAGTCTGAGTAAAACAATTATACGCGAAGTCACAAATTGTTAGACACCTTTTTAACAGATGAGCACATATTATTTATACGTCAATAATCCTTCATCGGTGTATGCATTTTGTAACCATTCTTCGTGCTTTGTCTCGTATGTGGGCTAATAATTATACCGCATTGAAATGTATAGGACTGCTTTATGCTTTACTGTTTTGTAATGTATTGCTCTGTACTTTACGGCCGCGTTAATTGTGTACTGTAATGTACTGTTCTGTAATTTAATGCAATGCAATGTCCTGTGCTGTATCGAGTAAGTAAGTATTCATTTTTGTTCTAAGTTGCAGAACGCATTCTGAGTTACAAACGATTTAACACACACATGAGCATGTACATTCAAAGACAATTATAATAATAATCAGAAAATAAATTTGCGAATAAGAAACGTTCTTTGCTTTTGGAAGAACTAGCGTTTGTTGTGTGTACGCCTTTGGTCGAAGGGAGCGCAAACCCCCCCTCGCACAGCTTTATTGAGGAAGGGGGTAATGGAACAGACCAAACAGCAACAGCATTCATTGTTCTTTATATCGTTTAATTTCCAACTGATAAAGCAGTGCAGCTAGTCTATTTATATCCAACGTTGACGTAATGTATAGTTGGACGCAATCGTTGAAGATTGAGTGAAATAATTATACGCGAAGTCACAAATTGTTAAAAACCTTTTCTACACATGAAAATGTTTTATTTATACGTCACAAGTTCTTCAATGGAAATTATACTGTGTATTCCTTCAATTTTTTCTTATCCGTTAAACATAATCATGCTTCAGGGGTGTTTTATTGGAATTACAACTCCGTCACTGGTTGCACTCTGCAAGTGCCAGTCCCAAGCCTGGATAAAGGAGGAGGGCGTCGCTAATGGTTTTTGTTACCATAAAGTGACGAAAAACTATAACTACTTCTACCACTGCAGTCGGAATTACTTCGCCATTTAGTAACGATGATGATGTGATGACGATGACGACGACGACGACGACGACGAGAAGGAGGAGGATGAGGACGATCAAGTAGTTAAGTGTCAATCTTACTTTATCCTATGCCAACAGATATCTAATGTAAACGGTAGATCAGAGGTTTTATATGGTAATTTTTAAACACGATTAAAGGGTGTTTGAATAGCATTTAGATTTCTAAGGCCATCGTACTAATCGATTGGTCTAAATAGGTGATATGGCTACTGGTTAGATTTCCCGTGTCAGAATTCGAAACTAGGATGACTATATCTATGACGTCGCCCACTTGCTTACCTACCCAATCTCGAGAATAGCATGGAATATCAGTGTTCTCGGCGTGTACATGTCTTATCGCTACCCTAAACTCTGCTATCCTCTGACATGATGATGATGATGATGATGACGATGACGATGCACGGGTGTAGTCGGGTGTAATACATGATGGATACAGTGTTTTGCGACATTTTCTGGTGATAAATGTTTTGACTTATTCAGCAATTATGTTCTGCTGTTCTTGAGGTGTAGAGAAACGTTTTGATATAAATTACTGTGCGTCTGCAATTGTTACAAATAAGAGCGAGGATCAATCTTAAAAAAGGTGTTGTGCGTTGGATGCCTTCCTTACGTTTCTCACCGCTTCGTATGCGGCTCCATCCAAATGATAATAATTACAATTATTGAGCAATTGATGCATTGCGCCATTCTTATAGAGGAATAAAACTAAACATACTATACAGAAGGTCGGGATGGGAGCGGCACCAGGCGGGGGACGAAAATTATAAATGTCCCTGGAAACACCAGGTGATTCAGCTAGTATTTTAAATAACAGAACGTCCATAGTATGGATTGGCGAGGCGATTTTAAGCCCACAATTCTACATTCGACAATGGAGCGCGACATCCACTAAGCAATGCCAATGCCAATATATATATATATATATATATATATATATATATATATATATATATATATATATATATATATATATATATATATATATGCACAATGTCATGTATATAAAATTATATATATATAACAGCTCCGTCTTTTTGAAACCGTATTATTATCTCTGCGGTATTAAAGGCTGAGACGGGTTGATAAATACGTCCATCGCATTGGAAAGGCTAAAAGCAGATATCAACGGTCACCCGATTAAAAGGATCACCGCTCATCGTCTTATTAGTCTATCTATTTAAAACACGAAGCATTATATGGCAGCTCTACATAAATAAGCATCCCGAACTGAAAAGACGGCGGGGACCGAGTCCGATATCACGACCACCGCTGACAGCTCAACGATAATGTAATGATCGGCGAGGAGCGATAACTTTCAATGCTAAGAAAGCCCTTAATCTTCCTTTATTTTCCACCGATATAATTCTCATATCTTGCTTGCGTCCAAAGGATTCCTCTCGGTCACCATCCGCCGTCTCCTCCTATAATTAACGTCTGAAAGTACAAGCCATCGGAGAGAACGCGAAGAAAATATATATAGAATAATTGTTATTTATTTTAAAGGTGTGTTATGTTATCGAAATTTCAAATCATAAGAAAGGCGCGAAAAAAAATATATAGATTAAATGTTCTTCATTTTAAAGGTGTGTTATGTTATCGACATTTCAAATCATAGGAAGGACGCAGAGGAGACGTCGCGTTTGGACGGAAGAGGGGAACGTAGCTCCGTCTCCGCCCGGTATATGACGCGCCTCGATGCTTGTGTGGAGAGGGACGAGCGGGATGTGGTGTCCGATTTATTACGCGGCGAAAAAGGATCCGTCCTTTCTAAATGCGTTGTGTTAATAATTGTATGCTATGCTCAAACTGTTTATGGCTGGTCAGATTGGTATCAGATTATTTGCGAGCGTAGGATTGTGCATAGATATAATACGATGGAATTGGTTATAGACAGAGTATATGGTGAAGGGTTGGACAGAGTTGATCATGGTGTTATCTAAGTGTTATAGAGAAAGTTTTCCTGTGATAAAAGATATGGTTGTATACAAATGACGAGTGTCCAGATTTTGAAAAGGGTGACTCTAGAAAATGACCAAAAATCGTAAGTGACCACGCTATTTTTCAATTACCGGTGTAATCATTTTCGAATGAAGCATTTCGTTAATAATATTCATGCATATGAGTCAAGTGGAGTGTATTCTAAACTTTGCTAAAATATAAATTGAAATTTTTGCCTTTAAAAGGTGTCTTAGTATTATCTAAAAAAAATATCAAATCATCTCCACCATTTACTACTTAGTTTCGAAGAAGTCAAACATTTGCAGTGGAAATTTTTGCAAAAATTATATAATTTTTATTTGATACGTTTTAAAGGTGTGTAATTTCATCAAAATTTCAAATCATTCAAATCATTTATAAACTACAAAGTTTCGTAAAAGACGTTGTAGCAAAGTCAACATTATAGTTCTCATTAATTTGCGCATTTGACACGATGAGTGAGGAACATATATTGCAATGCACCAATCTATTGCCACACCGATAACGTTGTCAGCAGTGAGAGATGTCTCCGTATTATCTGTGCGGCGACCATGCTAAAGCGCCGACGTTTCGTGACAAGTCATAAAACCTTGATAAAGACGATGAAGAAGGCGATTGAATTTCTAGTATAGATGGTGACAGGGAAGTTGTGGAGAGAGAGAGACAAGCGATCAGTCAATGAATTACGTCTTACTTGCTTGAACTGATAAGATTTATGATGGCTGAGTGAATATGTTGGCAGTGTTGGCTGACTATCTGAAGCGCGCTCTTTCGACACCTTTAAAAAGATTACTATTTGGTGTATAAGAATTGCTCTGCCTAAGCAGCCTAATGATGGACACAGAGTGTACCTGTACACAATTATAAACCTTAGGCAACCTGCATAAATGTATAACTGTCTTGGATGAGCTTAATCTTAATATGGAACCTAGTAATAAACGTCGTGAAATCAAAATAAGCAACTTAATAAAATAGTAATCACTACCATGATGGGGCGCGGTGGTCTAGTGGTGGCGTCGTTGCCCTGGAGCCGGAAGGTCCGAGGTTCGAATCCACCTCACCGCATAAGGACCTTGGGCAAGTCCTTCACTTACAATTGCTCAGCGCTTCTGCGTGAAACTCCGATGCAGTGTCCGCTCTGCATCGGGAGCGCCTCTGAGTAGCGAGAGCTTGAAGGGGCGCTATAACAAGTGCACATACAAATACCATACAAATCGGACAGATTAAAACGCACACATTTTTTTCGAGTTGTCATAAGCCCTTGTCAAATCTGGATCCATCCATCCATGCAGTGTTAAGAGGGTTAAAACTAATATCTAACATTATTGTGATGCAACCATTCTAGCGGAGAGTTAAGGCGAATTATATAGAGTTTTAACTCAGTCACTGCTCGCTCTTTAACCGTGCCAGTACCAAACCTTGATAAATGGAGAGGGCGACGTAAATAATTTTTTTTTGCAGTTTGCACTTAATGCTGATCAACTCAAACAAACAACGAGTGGATTATTGTTCTATCTTCTTCATGGTGAAACAGCAGCCATTGTTTGCATTCTGCAAATGCCTGTCTGAAGCCGGGAGAATGTACGATGCAATTATGTTAACCCCTTACCGACCGTAAGTTACTGTAGGCCTGGACAATTTCCACGTGGTTTGCTCTTAACCTGTTTCATAGTTTGTCGACATAATCTGTCAACAGAGCCGTAGCCGTCGTCATATTATTTACGATGTTAGTGAAAGACTGAATGATCTTAAAATGTTTTTAGGACAATGGGAACAACATCATATAAGGACGAATAATGATATATAATATTGAGCTAAATAAAACATTTTAAAGGTGTTTAAACATACACTAGAAAAATTCATTCTGACGAATTTATATTTAGCATTCACCTGTTTTAAACGATTGCCTGTTACACTGAAATAATATCTTAATGCCTGCTAATGCAAATTGAATTTCTATAGCGCCAGAAATCAAATCATAAGTCATGAACAAAGTGCGCATGCATTAAAAAAATCGTTATCAGGATAGGTCAATATATAAAATTTATTTATTATCATAAACGACTGAATGATAAACCGATAAAAGTCAGCAGATTTTGAGTTGGTCCATGTTCTAGAATCAAGAATCACGAATCTTTCTATTCGGTATTCGTAAGATTTCTAGTTGCCTTGAAATCTTTGCTCTGCCATGATAAGTATCCAGTGCAAAAAGCAGAAGTTTTAATTAAACAACTGTGGGATATATCCGGTGCTAACCCGGATGCAAGTCACAAGTTTCGCCGCGGTGTCTTCGTCTAATCATCCGCAGTCGCTGTACAAGCTTTAACCCTTTAATGTCGGAGGGTATAGGATTTTCCATACATTTTACTACACTCTCGGCATCAAAGGGTTAATCAACAAAGGTTCCGTCGTTCTCGTATATAAATCGCACCGTTTGTTCTGCTCATGTATAAGACGTACATATATATATATAGATATATATATATATATATATATATATATATATATATGTATATATATATATATATATATATATATATATATATATAAGTCGCACGACTTGTTTTACCCGTGTATAAGACGCACTCGTATAGGCCCTATAACCCGCATCGCATGTCGTACTCGTGTGTACGTCTCATAAGTCGCATCGTCTGTCGGCGTCGCTGTAGTTGTTACCATTCATCCATTTCTATTGGACATTCTTTCTACTTATGCTCAGCGTGTTCTGTCGTTACTACGCACCGGGGAATAACGCGTAGATCACTCGCTGGAACTTCATTTAATCGCGGATGGCATGCTCCGGTGAGTCTCGCGGACGAAGTTCCTGGCACGTTCCTGTATAACGTTCTTGGATGAGCTTAATCTTGATATGGAACCTAGTAATAAACGTCGTGAAATCAAAATAAGCAACTTAATGACATAGTAATCACTACCATACAAATTAAAAGGCAAACAATCTTTTGTCGAGGGCAACGGCCTCTGTTGTCATAAAACTTCGTCAAATTTGGATCCATCCATCCACGCAGTGACAATATGTGGAGAGGGCGAGACAAGTGATCAGTCAATGAAGTACGTCTTGAACTGTGTTCGTGATGGCTGATGTGAATAAGTTGGGAATGTTGGCTGTCTATCTGAAGCGCGCTCTTTCGACACCTTTTAAACAAATAATAACACGCTTATATAATTAAAGAGTGCTATTAGTGAATCGTATTCTAGGAACAGAAAGATAGTAAAATATTCGAGCGGAGAGTCAAGGCGTAATATGTTTAAATTATAGAGGTTTAAATTCCGTCACTGCTCGCTCATTAACCGTGCCAGTCCCAAGCATTAACAAAGGAGGAGAGCAACGTCAGGTTTTTTTACAAAGAGTGTTGCCAGACTGAAACAAGCAACCAAACGATGAATTCTTGTTCTCTCTTCTTCCAATTGAAACGATATATCCACTATTTGCCAGTCTACAGAGGAGGAGGGCAACATTATTGCTCTTTGTTATTACATAGTGTTGTTAAACAGCAACGAGCACAGTAGACATGTTGCGACCTTCAACAACTTTTTCTTTTGCACTCACTTCGTGAAACAGTTTTTTTTTATTACAGGTCATACCGGCATCAGTGCAGGCGGCCAAAACGCAAAACCCGGGGAAATATGTAATTCTCCCCGCTTCTTACATTCACATCTTTCAAGCAGTAGGCCTATCTATTGATCCTGGGTCCGTGTAGTACTTTAGTGTAAAACATGCGAGCTTCCAATTTAAAAAAATCTTGAAGTAACTTGAACGAGAATGGAAAAGATGAATAAATTATGGCTAAAACCTACGTTTTAAAGGTTTTTAATTATAGACCCGATAAACTCGTTATCGGCGAATTTATGTCGCCATAATTTGTACCTGTATTAAACGATTGTACGATTCAATGAAAAGGTTTTGGCAATGGCTGTCGATACTAAGCGCATTTACATAGCGCCAGAGCGCAATTCACAATTCATGAGCGCATTCATGTAAGGTCGTGGATCCGCTCACGCCCGTCACGTGAACCGTCTGGAAGAGGCGAAGACCGCAGGGGGGGGGAGAAGGTAGTTGATGTTAGCAGTTGATGGTCAAGCTATTATGCTAGGTTGGCCAACAACTGCTAAACAACCAACGCAAAAATCTTAAGAATCTAATGACGACACTAACCCTAACACTAACCCTAACCGACCCTCACGACGCGAAACCTTATACCCTATACGCGAACGACACCTAGGACTTCTATGTTATAACCATGCTTAAATTTAACGATAAAGAGCGCATAATTACCTGTGCAAAATGTTCCTCCATACGTAGGGTCATTTGTAAGACATTTTAAACGTTTTACATTGCAATTCGTCTAAAATCGTGAGACCCTGCGACACGCAGCACGTGCTGTTGACAGTAGGGTTGACAAAGGATGGGCATGTACTCGACAACCTCCTCCCCTACGGTATTCGACTCTTCCACATTGTTTTCCGCTAACCTGATTGGCCGACAAGTGTTAGCCCGAATGGTAGCCTGTCCGTAGCCAGTGCGACCAATCATGTTACGGGCGTGAATGTAGCACATGGTTTCCGCTAACGCTCGGGGCGTGAGCGGATCCACTACGTTCATGTAAGCCGTTATCAAGATATTCAATGATAGATCATGTTATTAAAAGTTTATAATTATATTATAGAAATATATCTATTCAAATAAACCACGTTAGCAGCTCCTCCGACATGCTTATCAACCCTTCTGACTTGACGCATCTTTTGTGAACAACCATGTGCCATATCTTTAACCCTCAGATTACCAGAATTTTTTTGATACACTGAGTACCAGTGGGGTCAAAAATGACCCCAACACAATTTTTTCAATAAATTCTTTGCTTTTTGCTTTTTTATTAATTGCCAAAAAACAAATAGTAGTAAAGCTATTGGAACATGTTTAGGCTGTTGAAATTAATTAAATTTTTCATAGTTATAGGTATGTTTTAGTGTTCAAAGTGTTCGAGTGTTCAATGTTGAAAATTAACATAGAAAATATCCTGTCGTTGCAGCTACAGTTTGCAGTTCATGCATGTATACTGGGCATGTTCTTTGCACACATTGCATGTACAGTTTGCACAGATTCTGGCCTTTTTATCCTTTTTCCTTGGACAAATGGAACATCGTGCACGTTACTTCGACAGGGCTGGAGGCGACATCTTGATCAGCCGTTGTACTGCATCACCATTGCTGTTCCCTTCCGAGCTGCAGGAGAAAAACTCGTTTTCTGTGCGTTGTCTGCGCATGCCACTCCTTTCTGTTCTTTCGAATAGTGCCCAGAAGAGTCATTTGTTTCTCAGCCAGTTTTTGAGCAAGTCTGAAACTTGTGAAGAAGTTTTCTGTGGTGACATGTCGTCCAGAACCAGCCATATTTCGTGTTGGGTCGAGCACAACAGGGTCTCCTTGGTTCCGTTCCATTTCCTGGCTTATACTGTATATAAATTAGTATCTAATACAGATTTTCTTCAGATAATACTATAGAAAGGATTTATAAATTATAATTATGAATTATTTCAAAGAATACCATTGAAAGTATTCAAAAAAGCTATTGGGGTCAAAAATGACCCCACTGGTACTCAATGCTATAAAAGATTGCCAGCGCCCTCTGGTGATAAAAAAGGGAAATATTAATTGATATTTCGACAGAGACTAGGTACATCTTGAAAGTCACAAATTTTAAATAAATTTGCACGAACAGATTTTGCGCAGTGTACAGTCAAAGATGGCTTGGGGTCATTTTTGACCCCACTGGTAGTCGCAGGGTTAACGCAGCGCTTGATACTTTGCCGAATTTACGACTGCAATCGCACGCTGCAATAACAGAACCTGAATCTTACACCACCCTGTGTCATTTACCCTTCCCACTCTCGGTCGTGGCTGAACGCATGGGGTTCTGTGATTTACTGTTGTGTTTTTCATTATCGTCGACCGTTAAGACTAATCAGATGTCGCCACGTTAACGTCACCCCAGACTACGCAGGAAGGCAGCGACGATGATCTCGGAATCAGGAGGAGACGGTGATGGTCGGCGGCAGCGTTGCCACTCCTAGGTTTTTTTCCCCAAGATCTTGGGTTTTTCGATCCGAACTTGGAAAATGGGGTTTTTGGAAGAACTTGGGTTTTTCTTGGGATTTTTTGACGAAAATCATCTTGGGTTTTTTTGATGCGAACTTGGGAAACGGGTTTATTCTTGGAAAACTTGTCTTTTTTAATCAGGAAATTGCCGGACCTTTTGGAAAAAAATTGGTCGGATGACTAAAAAAGGTTATCAGAATTTTCGGACGCCGAATTGTGGCCATCTTCGGCAACTTGGGTTTTCTTAGGTTTTTTCCACACTCAAATTTTTTTTTATTTTAATTTTGAGAGTGGCAACGCTGGTCGGCGGTGGCCGCCGCTGCGGGGCGACACCTTCGCATTCGGATCCGCATTTGTGTTTATTCACCAGCTTTTAAATGAGAAGATCATCTCCCGTGTCGACCATTCATGTTAATTATGTGAACGTCTTGGTCATCAGAAAAACACTTGCTCTTCAATCACACAGCTGGTCTTCCTACGGTCATCCACACGTCCGTCTTTGTGTTGCTTGAGTTGTGTACGTTTCTGTGTGTGTTCTTTTGTCTCTTTGTGTCTTTATTCGTTTGGTTGGTTTATGTGTCTCTGTGTGTATTCGTCTTTGTTCATTCGTCTGTGCGTTCAAAATGCGCAATGTGGTCAGTGTGTTTATTTGGCAAGCACCAGTGGTCTGTAGTCTCTCTTCTCAATCTAGCCTGTAACTTCAGAGGTTTGTTTGTTTGTATGTGCATTTGTTATATATCGTTTACAAGCTGTAAAGTATGTTTAGTTTGATTACTTTTCTTAGTGATCTTGAGCTTGAGATATAGGCTAAACGATAAGATTGGTTATCGAATGTGTGACCTTACGCCTGTTATTACTAATAAGAGCGAGTATCATGCTTAAAAGGGGTGTTTGCACAAGATATTTTTGTGTGTTTCTCATCTTCCCGCATGCGACTCAAATATGATAACTGAGCAATTGATGCATTGCGATATTCTTATATTATTTTGTTAACAATCTATAAAATGGTGTCGAAAGACCTTGAGTGCTATTAGCCACTGTAATCCACAATAACATTAAATAACAGATAACACATAGAGTGGACACTGCATCGGAGTTACACGCCGAAGCGCTGAGCAACTGTGAATGAAGGACTTGCCCAAGGTCCTTACACGGTGAGGTGGATCCGAACCTCAAACCTTCCGGCTCCAATGCAACAACGGCACCACAGACAGGAGTTTTATGCAAACAGATGACTACTTTACCATCAAAATATCTGCTCTATAATAAGATCATAGCCGCTTGTTTCCACTGAAAAATTGGCAACAGTCTAAATTATTCCGGCCTCTTTAATGACCATTACTACTCGCACCCGATGTCGTTGGCCATGATCTGTGGGATAATATATCCGTTGCTGGATTCACCCTGATGTAATTCAGTCGCCTGTGGACTTCCATTTCGCGGTGGTGACTTCTTCAAATCATCGGCGGCCGTTGTACAAGCTTTAATCAACAAAGATGTCGTCGTATTCGTATATCAATAACATCGCTTGTTCTATTCGTTTATAAGACGCATTCTTGTATAGCCCGCACCACTTTCTGTACTCGTATATAAACGTGTGTTACTGGACTGTTGTGCTCGTGTGCATGACACACTTGTAATACATATACTATGATAACCACGATGATGATAATATACAAACTATAATATATATATATATATATATATATATATCCGCTTATTTTACTCGTGTATAAGACGCACTCGTATATAACGCGAATCGACTGACGTACTCGTGTGTACGTCTCAAAAGTCGCATCGTCTGTCGGCGTCGCTGTAGTTCTTACCATTCATCCATTTCTTTTGGACATTCTTCCTACTTATGCTCAGCGTGTTCTGTCGTTACTACGCACCGGGGAATAGCGCGCAGATCACTCGCTGGAACTTCATTTAATCGCGGATGGCATGCTCCGGTGGGTCTCGCGGACGAAGTTATCCGCGCCCATGCTCCCCTCTCGACCGACTGAAAGACGTTAAGATTCCTTGTAAATATTCGCTTAGATGAATTATTTAAACGTTTTGAGCTTTTTGTAGCATTATCACATCATTTTTGATGTGATACAAGGACTTTTTAATTAGATAATAATTATTATTACTGGTATTAAGAGTCAAAAATTCACGCAAAAGCACTACTTCGATACGTTTCAAAAGGCTGTTGACAGCTCTATGCAACAGTTACCAATACTTATTATTGCCATAATTTTTTATGAATAAAAGCTACTGCCGTTTCCAACATCACATCCACACGATACTGGGTTACATTGTCCCAATTCGTCGTCCACAACGTAAATTGTTGCAATAGAAATAATTATCGTGTTGTGTTAACCCTCGGGCTACCAGGGGGGGGTGGTATCCACCCCCCCCCTAGGTTTTTCCCAAATCAAACTTTTTCCGTTAGGAATAAAATTTTGACGTTTTAGGTGGCTGTAGAGGATTCATTTGCACACATTTTGAGCTAAAATGTGTGATGATATACCATACCATTCAAAAGTTATACCCGATATACCCGAGGCACCAGGGGGGGGTGGATACCACCCCCCCCCTTAGAATATCGGCTGTATCTTATCCGTCCTTTGACATGAAGAGACACCAATTACACCATTCTGTAGAGGGAATGTGGGGCTACATTGTGGTGGTCACGGAGTTGTCTTTGGACAACCGGAAGTGCTCAAAATAAATTAAAATATATAAAAAGGTGTTTTATTTTCATAAAATTTTCATGTTTTTCCTATTAAAAATTATTCATAATTTATTTTTTAAGAGAAATAAATTATGTCATTCTATAGAGGGCATTTAGGGCTATTTTTTGATACCAATTAATTTGACATTTGATGACCGGAAGTGCTCAAAATAAATTTAAATGTGTGAAAATGTTGGGTTTTTTTACAACGCACACCGATAAGTCTGCGTAAACGTTTTTCAGCATGTTTTACATGTTTTTTCTCTTTTTATTGTAACTAAAACTAACTTATTACTAGTTTTTATAGTTGAATATTGGACTTTATTATATGTAAACTATTTTAATTAAATAAATTATGTTAAAAACACACAAAATCTAATATTTTGCTTATGCGAAAGTATACATTTTGTGGAATCGACGGGTGCCTACGGTAAAAAATTTATAACTTCGGGGTGCTTTCATATATTTTAAACCTAAATATACCATTTTGTGCAGAAATGAATGCTGAATCCATAGGTGTATTACAAGTTATGATATCTCAAACCAAACCCAAAATCCAGGGGGGGGGGTGGTAACCACCCCCCCCTTGGTAGTCAGTGTTACAAAAAAAGCTTGGTAGCCTGAGGGTTAAATGAACCTGCACTATGTAAAAGTTATTTTTTTCTCTGTTTAGATTGTTTGGTACAACAGGATACTGTTCGGCATGTTCAAAGATGATTCCTGCGTTTGAGATGGTGATGAGAGCGAAAGGAAATGTCTACCATTTAGAATGCTTTGCTTGTCAACAGTGCAGCCACAGGTAAGCATGGTCAAGCGCTCGTGAATAAACTTGTGCTTATTAAGACTATAATTATTACTCGTGAGTAAGCTTGTGCCTCGCGATTATCTTATTAACAGATCTGAAGTGCTTTGGATAGTTAGTGGAGATTCATTCTAAACAATTAAGGATTTCATGGCTTTATATATAAAATTAGGCACGAATGTTATGGAGGTGTCGAAGATAAAGCCATTAAAAGTACAGGATTTCAGAATTTGACAACGCCCAAATTGTACATTTGTGATGACGACGACGACGATGACGATGACTGTCACGGTGACGGTCACTATCACTATGACGATCATCAAGATGAAGATGATGGAGATTATGATTATGATGACGACGATGGCAACGACGACGGTAATGACGACGACGATGATAACTACGATGACGATAATAACCAAGATGATAAATTGTAATCGTTCTGCAGTGTGCTTGTTCGAAGTAAATAAATAAATATTGTTATTATCAGCAGGCATATAAATGCTATTGCTGGGCGTCATATTATCCTATTGATATATATCCATAACCGTGTATTTGTTTTCCGTGTAGGTTTTGCGTTGGTGACCGTTACTACCTGTGTGACAATAAGATCCTCTGTGAGTATGACTACGAGGAGCGATTGGCCTTTGCCAAGATGTCATACGGTTACAACGCTTTGACTCAGATCAAGCGCCAAACACAGAGTATTCTCAATGATGATATATCCAGCGGATACGGAAGTCCAAGTCCAAAGTCATCAGCGGCTCAATAGCCATTATTAAGGGAGACCGTGTATTTACGATGAGAGCTGTTTGATACAAAATGTATTTGAAATTTCCATTCTTACATTGTTTAAAATTTTCGATTCAAGATAATAATCCTAAGTGATTTGCTTGGTCTTAATTATTGTAAATTATCATTAAAAGAGGTGTGGAATTATTTAAAACTTTGGTGTGATAATTTATCAAGATAGCCATTATTCTATGGTAGGATTGTGTGTTTGATGATAACAGCAAATGATAAATAACAAAGGCCGCCGTATAAAATGAAAGCTCCATCAGAAATCAACTTTAGTAGTTTCACATTCATAATAAAAGGCTAATGTCAAATTGCACATGATTCATTCAGACGAGAACCTGGAATCAACTTTGGTCAGTTTTCAATGAATTTAATGACATTCCTCTTAAACACCTCTTTAGCGGTTGTGCTGAATGCTTAAGTTTATAACTACGCGTACGCTTACAATGACATTCGAAATACTATTATTAACCATCCACTGCACAACTAATTATAGTGTGTATTTGGTGGACACTATTATTGTGGAGCAGTCGTCCATAAAATTCAAAGTTAATGGTTTAATTATTTCATACAAGCAGCATCCGTGCACTAGATATTGATGAGTTCTGCTTAGACACCTCTAAAACTGTGTAAAGAAGCGCTATATATACATTCCAAATAGACGCTAAAGATGTGTGCTTGTGTCTGCTGAATGTACATTTAGGTCCAAAACTTCAAATTAAAGCTATAATTATTAGAAACTGTTGGTAACGTAAATTATTTTCTAAATATCTTAAATCTGGCGCTATATGGAATTCTCTGTGTCAGCATTGAATGAGAAACCATCAATGATCTGATTTTGACTGAGAAGCAATGTCTGACAAATGAGCACTGGCCGCGCTTCTTCCCAAGTTATCAATGCATCCAATGGCATTGTCTCTGTTGAAAATGATAAACGTTGACTTTAGTTAAGAAGAACATATATTGCATTGAATCAAGTAATGTGATTAATGTGAATAATTTCGATTGTACTCAGACTTTGTAAAGTCGTCTTGATGATATTCTGTTCTAATGCTTTTGTTTCAAAGTCATTGTCTATTGACGATAATTATATGAAATAGAACGGAATTCGATGCGTCATTTTGTTGCTAATATTATTTTTAGCGACAGATCAAAAGTTGACTTTCTCAATGCTACATAAATGAATCGGTTTTTGTCGTCATAATTTATATTATTATCGTCATTATTATTAAGATTTTACTAGTGTAATGATAATTTAAAATGTGTTTTTATTGCTCTAATATTGTTATTAACATCTTGATTATTATAATTATAGTGATTATTGCTATGACGATGACGATGGCGGCGACGACGACGGCTGTGTTAAAGCCCTTATGAAAAGTAGTAATACAATTTGCACACCTCTTTACTAATATCAAGTCGTCATATATAAATTGATTGATCGGAGCACGAAGTCAGATTTCAAGTTGCTCATTAAACATGTAAGTGCTGTAAAATTGTGCAAAGCAAATTTCTGTCCATGGTAACGGCCTCTGTTGTCATAGACCCTGGTCAAAACGGATCAGACTACTCGTTGGCATAGTATAGTTGTAAAAAAACCGGTTTTTGTCGTTTCCAATTATTTTCAAAAAACTTTTTCGTTTTGTTTTCTCATCGTTTTATTCATTCCTTTTCTTATTTTTATGTAATTTTATTTATTTATTTATTTAGTTATTTAGTTATTTAGTTATTTACTTATTTACTTACTTACCTACTTACTTACTTACTTACTTACTTACTTACTTACTTATTTACTTATTTACTTATTTATTTATTTATTTATTTATTTATATATATATATTTTATTTATTTATTTATTTATTTATTTATTTATTTATTTATTTATTTATTTATTTATTTATTTATTTATTTATTTATTTATTTATAAACACACATTTATTCTCTTCAACAAGAAATATTTATTATTTACTTAATTTCTTATTTATTTATATAAAGGTATTAATTTTCATGAGGTGTACTTTAGAATTCATATTGCCACTGATAAGAGCATTAAAAAGGTGTGCACCAGGCAAGTTGTAAAAATACCGAAACAAATGCTTTGGGCTTCGAACTTGGACGTCTGTAACAGTTATGGTCAACTTACTTTTCTGCAGCGTTCGTAAGTAAGATCGTCCCCTGCATTTAATTTATCGAAGATATCAGAATTTGCACACCTCTTTACTAATATCAAGTCATCCTATATAAATTGATGCATCGGTGTACCGAAGATTTTAGAGTTCTCTGATCCTGTGGTTACTCGACCCGGACCACACGGATGACTACTCTTACGGACAACCCTTTTGACTCAACGTGAATAAGCTGGTGCACGGCGCTTGGCTTTCGAGTGGCGCTTTGAAAATCTGGATATTACGATTACGGGTTTAGGCTACGTACATGTAACTCAAAACGTAGGCCTTCTCGAAAAAATTATCAGCACAATCCTAGTTGATACAAACATTCCCCGACAGTCACTCTTTCCGTTTCGAATAATGCGTAGTCTGGGTCACGTGACTCCGGTGATTATTTATTTTGGGAGCAGTTGTCATTATTTACCAATTATAATATTATGTTGGTGAAATTTGACTAATGACGAAAACCTTGAAGACCAGGATTTACAACCTTCCGAAAAAAATGTGAGTAGGTGGAATTAAATTGTTAGATTTTAATAAAATTCCAGTGATCTCATAATAATCTTCGTTTTTAATGATTCAATCTGACAGACCGCAGAATGAATGTATACAGTACAAGTTGTACGAAATACCGTATTTCAAATACGGCCCACTATACCATGACACGCATGTCGGCTTTACAGCAGTGGGTTCGGTAGCTTAACACTATGGCCTAAGTGCTGCTTCACTCCTGGTTCGGCCAAGCCAGAAGTGGGATGGGCTATCTTATTTTCAGCAGAACCCGAGTCAAGCAACACAACAGATCGTATTCTGATTTGTATTTGGAGACTGTCAAAGCGCATCTACATGTATAATGAGTGTTAATTGGTCATTGACACTCCTAGCTATAGCTTGACGGTGAAGTATAGTCTTACGCTTGAGAGATGCCTGTGTGTGCCTGTTATTATACATGTAGGCTACTTGGGGTTGACACGCCAGCTTAAAACGTCTTTATGTGATTACCGTGGTTGCACTGGGATCGCCACTGAGTAGGCTTCCAAAGAGCGCTATACTGAGTATAGCCTTCCAAAGAGCGCTATATCAATTACTGACCTATTACTAATTAAGTGTATGAATACAAGGGTAAACAAGTCTTTTGGCAGCGCTCGGCATGGTTCTGTGGGGGAAGTTTATTTGGCAAGGATGGGCATTGGGCAAGCAGCGGCGAAAGATTGACTATCATCTATGTGCTTGCTGATGTGTACGATCATGTAGGCGTGCAAGAGTGTATGCACGTTGAGCGTATGAATGCACGTAAGGGTTATGTACGTGTGTATGAATGTATGCGGATAGATACGTACGCTATAGGGCCTAATATGCCTGTGTGTATCTGGCAGTTTGCACGGAAATTTTATATTTCTGATTCTCTCTATGTATGCCTACGTTATTAGTTCTTTGACAGAAAAAATTTGATCACAACCTCAAAAGAGTATAGTTTAAAATTAGGTGTCAATTTTCCAGAAGGAAGGGGACAAATGCCACTTTTGCCCAAATGTGCGGGCCCCAGGATGGGCTTGATGCCGTAGGACAGTATAAAATAATTTTATTGAAGTTTATTTTTTAATAGTGCGTACCCATTAGCCTTTGCCTACCAATAATGTCAATATAGTGGTACTGAACGTAGAAAAAAAGCGACTAAGACCATAAATTAAATGTAAGACCTACTATTAAAGGTGTTCTACGATTAAATAATTTTATTTTATATATTTATTTATTTATCTATCTATTTAACTATTTTCTAAAAAATAACATAATGCAATTATGGCAATAAACAGAGTAAAATATAAAATTGTTTATTTAGCGCTGCCCTTGAATTTGTGTGAGCTTATAAACTCCCGTAGCATTATTTACTATTTTTATTTACTAGAATTTTGATATAGCCCTCGTTCAAAGTGAACTACTCAGGAGCGCTCCCAGTCCAACCCCGGCCGAATAAGTCATTCTTAATATAAAAAAAGGAAATGAAGCAGAAAAGTCATTCCAGGTCGCAGGGACAACCACGAAGAAAGCACGGCGCTGCCTGATTCCTGTCCGTGAGCGGGGAACAATAAGTTCCGCTTGTGCAATGTGCAGCTGAGCAAAGAGAGCAGCGGCGCTGGATTAATATTAATTTTTTTATCACAGTAAAACGGTATTGGCACTCCAGTTATCTTACTGTCCAGATCGATCACCTTAAAAACCTTTTAAAGGTTTAAACAGATTTTATATAAAAAAAAACTTTATCAAAAGGATATATTATACGATCGGTTCAAGCCATTAGCTCAGTTTTTATTAATGCTTTAAAAATACAAGATTGGATACGGAGTCATTGCACGTTTGCGTAACGCCCGAGGGTGGGTCATTGAATACCAGCGTTGCACTCCTTGGGTTTCTCCACAAGATCTTGGGCTTTTCGAACTTGGGGAAATGGGCTTTTTGGGGGAAAAATTGTTTTTCTTGTTTTTCCCTTTTATTTTGAATTTTTTGTGCATATTTTGATGAAAATTTTAAATTTTCACGTAAAACATGGTTTGCTACAAGCGAACGACTAAAAATTGTCCTCAGATTTTTTCGGACAAGAAATTTTGACATTTTCAAAATAAATTCAACAGTGCAGCTGAACTTGGGTTTTCTTGGGATTTTCGGCCCTCCAACTTGGATTTTTTTCATTTTTTTTAGGGTCGCAACGCTGCTGAAAACGTTACGAAACGTTACGTGATTGGGTGGATGTGGGGAGCTGAGCGTTATGTAACGCCTTGAAAAAATTATTGATAAATAATAAAATATTACCAGAAAATAAATGATGTGATCGAAGCTTAAAATTCGTGACATTAGGCTAATTTAAAACTTAACCGAATTACGTCTATTTATCTGAATAAGATCAGGGAGCAGACACCAGTTACATGCCAGGTCAGTTCTGTTCTCCAGTTTGTGCAAACCGGAGACCACTGTTCGAATTGTTTGGAACGACGAACATTCTTGCACATATAATTTCGGGAAGAGAGATTCAACTTCCGAGTGAGATTTTAAATATGGGACATACTTTATATCGTGGCACCGGCCATTATTTTCGATTACTCAATTCACTTTAGTGTAGCCTACGGTCCGGGAAATCGCCTTAAATCTTTGTTAAAAAGTTGCATTTGCCTTCTGTAAGCAAATCGCTGGTGGCCATTATTTCAGTACACGGCGATTCAATAAGACATGATCTTACCCTGATAATTTTCACGAGTTTATATAGCAGTTAGTGTGTTTATGTTAAAGGTATGCTGCGCTTTTTCATGTAAAGCGGCTCTCTTGACGCTGATGTATAAAATAGTCGCTACATGATAGAAAGAAAATGCGAAGAATGCGGAAAAGTAAGGTGAAGGTGGGATAGACGGAAGGAAGGAGTGGAAGAAGGAGATGTGGTTGTGTAGAGCTCAGGATGATTATATTAATTGGACGGACTAACGGACGCATGCACAAAAACGCACACACCCACACATACGTCTCGTAGCTGTTTAACCAACAGAGCGAACGTTGCACACCCCTAAATCCGTTTCTTTTCTATTTTTATATCATTCCGCTTTGTCGCTTGACTCGCTATTCTTGATTTGTACCTACCTATAATTGGCGTAATTATTATTAGGCCTGCAGCACTTTAATTCATTAATTAATTTAATTCATTGACAAGAGTGCTTGTGTGTGTGTAGTTGCAGTTTAACGTCACTGTGTTGTAACAAAGTCCATTAGCGACGCCATCCTCCGTTATCCACGCTTGGGAGAGCGGAGGATGATCCAGATTTGTCGAGGGCCTATGGCAACAGAGCTTTGAACTTCAAGCATAGTTTGTTTAATATTTTCTGGCCTAGTTGCCCGAAAAACAGACTCGCCCGAATTTTGGGGGGCATCCCTTCTGTACCACCGCCTCGTACGCCTATGCATTTATTTAATCATTTCCAAACGTTTTCGCATCATTAACTCTCCCGTCCGTCCATCATCATTCCAGTCGTCGTCTTCGTGGTGGTGGTGGTGGTGGTGGTGGTGGTGGTGGTGGTGGTGGTGGTGGTGGTGGTGGTGGTGGTGGTGGTGGTGGTGGTAGCGGTGGTCGTGGTGCACATGGTGGGTTCGGTGCCTTGGAGCCGAGAACCGGATGGTTCCAGGTTCGAATCCACCTCAAGCCGCTTCGTAGGGACCTAGATAGAACAAGTCCTTCACTCGCATTGGCTCATGCGCTTCGGCGTGAAACTCCGATGCAGTGTCCGCGCAGTAGTCTCGAGTGCCTCAGAGTAGATAAATTGTTTTGTTGTGTTGCTTGACTCTGGTTTTAAAGAAAATAAGATAGCCCTTCCCACTTCTGGCTTGGCCGAACCAGGAGTGATCCAGCACTTAGGCCATAGTGTTAAGCCGAACCCACTGCTGTAAAGCCGACCTGCGTGTCGTGCTATAATAGTGGGCCGTATTTCGTATAACTTGTACCTGTAACCATTCTGCGGTTTGTCAGATTGAGTCATTAAACGAAGATTATTATTATTTGAGAAATAAATGTAAAATATCGTATATCGTTGGGATAGAATTATAGACCTACATGTCAATATATAAAACTAAAAATATTGCATTTCGGAAAGGTTTATCACAAGTATATAAGATAGAAGCTTAAGTTTAATGACGCTGTGTCATTGCAAATGATGATTGGTGTCACCCTCCTCCTCCCATCTGTTGCTTTTGACTGTCACTGCCATGGTAACCATCAGTGGCAGACTTCTTTTAACGCCTCAAGTAAGTTGGAATTTCAATGCGCAATGTACAGTTTCAAAGTATATAAGCAAATCCTATAACTTTGAAAAAGGTGTCTAAACAACTTTATTTTATTATTTAAACATCGACTATATACCGTATAAAATGAAGAAATTGCTCTTATTATTAATTTTTGGTGGAGATTATAACAATGCATTGTTCCCTAAGATAATTTTTCGTAAGCTGAAGTTGAAATTCACACTTTTGTTCTGCGCATACAAACATGTTTTGTTGAGCTGACCGACTACTCTATTCCTCAACGCGGTGCAATTGTTCCTTTAGCTCGCTGACGGATGAGACAAGCGCACCGGGCAGGTGTCCCCGATCCTTCGATTCATTCAGCAAATGTTTTTGTTAAAAGCGTCGCTGAAACGAAATCGTATTAGTGCGTATTTAATCAAACTTAGCAGATTATTGTTTCTACCCTTAGAGGTCTTGTGTTCTCCCAGCAACGAACATACCCACCAGGCTTACACCACCGCGCCCCGCGATTATGTTTAGATCTCGTTGGTACGTATATTTTAGGACTAGCCTGCTGTCAAATTATAATCCAGATATACTGGTCTATGTTAAATTCGCAACGAAAGTTATTTATATCATATTTATATCAATTTCGCGTTCACAATGGCCTAATAAACCCAAGTCTTAACTGATTTTTTGTAACAATGATTGTGTAACGCTAGGGAGAATGGATGATCAAGGAAAACATAACGATTCGTTATATGGTGGGTGGGTGGGTAAAAACGACCAATGTTGGCGTCACGTAAATATGCAATGAGCCCTTAGAGAAACCGTGTTCGTTAAACACCTCCAAAACGCTTTCAAGCTATTTATATAAACCTAATTCTGCAAAATTGTCTTAATCGACCGGCTTCGTGTATTCTGTGGTACAGAAACGGCGGGAAAGGAAACACTATGGATCTTCGCAAAAACATGGTGACGTTAAACTCGCTACTATCTGGTATAATTGCTCTAAAAGTGCCAGTCAAAAGCTTATATGAAGGAGGAGTGCAGCGATTGTAATCTTCGCTATCAGAATGTCGTATAACTTTGTGGGGCGCGGTGGTGTAGCGGGTATGCTCGCCGCCTTGCAGCGAAGGGTCGCTGGTTCGAATCCACCTCAAGTCACCGCGTATGGACCTTGGGCAAGTTCTTCACTCGCAATTGCTCAGCGCTTCGACGTGAAACTGCAATTCAGTGTCCGCTCTGTAGCCGGGAGCGCCTCTAAGTAGCGATCCTCAAGGGGCGCTACAACAAGTGCACATACAAACAAACAATAACTAAGTCCTTTTCTACGTGTATACGCACAAGACTCTGTAAACAATTTGTTAAGCTATTATTTTGACACCTTCGCCTGGAAGGGGGCGGGAGCGCTTGTGCATTTGATGGAGAGCAAGAGGTACCGAGATCGCGCCCCATAGGGCGTGCGTGCTTTGTGTTTGCAAGCTGCATTGGTAATTAAGAGTCATTGTCTTCTTTTATTTGTTTTAACTGCACAATTGTACATTGTAGCCTATCGGCTGAGGTCTGTCAACCGGATGGTTTCAATGCAGAAAATATTATATTGTATTGGCAGAGTAGATATTCTTGCATATTCGTAATATTACTATCCGACGATACTACTAACAGGCGTGAATTACAATATCGTTTGCACACCGAGTTATTATTATGTGCCTGAAACAAAATAATTATTGTCAACGAAGTTGGTCAAGCCTTCCAGAGAGTATTTGTCAACAGATTAGATTTCGAACGTAGGCCTAAATCATAAATATGACTGCACACGGCTAATTCTTCTGAAGTACGTCAAGCCCGACCATACAGAACGTGTACTCCGTCGGTAGGCTTTGGCCAGGCCCAAGAGTTTACATAACGGTGGAGAACATGACATTGTGGCGCGGACCCAAGGCCGTAGCCAGGATTTTTTTTCGGGGGGTGTTTTTATCGACGAAATTTTCTGACGACCTTCTTTTTTTAGTCCTCCGGTTAAAAAATCTTGGAATTATTTTCCATTTTTTCCGCCAAAATTTCTGACGACCTTTTTTCTTTAGTCGTCCGGTCGAAAATCTTGGAAATATTTTCCATTTTCACCGTCAAAATTTCTGAAGACCTGTTTTTCTTTCTTTTCAATAACTTCGATTTTTCAGATCGAAATTTAATCTATTATTTTGTTTCGGGGGGTGTTTTATGGCTTTTTCCATGCTTTTCGGCATCAAGAACTAAAAAAGATTTTTTTCTGCATTTTCCATTTCGGGGGGTGTTCAAACACCCAAAACACCCCCCTGTCTACGGCCTTGCGCGGACCATTGGATTTTCCTCGACCCACACAATCAATGTGGTGTAAAATGTGTTGACTTACTTATGGTCCTGGCGAAGCTTGCGCCCGCATCAGCCGCTCCTTTATAGATAGTCTCCAATCGACCCTGTCCTGAGCTGTCCTCGTCGCCTCTCCCACGGTTAATCCCATCGTCAGACAGTCCTCCTCCACCATATCCACACATTGGAGTTTCATGATCAAATGGATTGAAGGGCGACTGATCAGGTCTCACCCTCTTCCTCGGATCAGATTTAGCCAGGACTCGAGTCCTGTTGCCCAGGGGAGACGACGAGGACGTACTGAACCACCACTCCCTACTGGACCATGTGTTATTTTGCGTAAAATAATGTATAATCTTTAAACACCTCTTAAACCATTTTAATATCATATATAAAATAATAATTGAGCGTTGCCTTTTCATGTTAATCCCTAATATCCATTACTTGTTAGAACTATAATTATTATTGTGGGGATCTTCAATTTCGATAATACCATGCAGATGATATTGGATTATTTATGATAACCTCGCCCACGCATTCGTATACAATGCCGTACATAATAATATATACACATTGTGGAGTTGACAACCATGTAAGCGATCCGAATTTTGATCATTCATTTATTCATTCGTTCATTCGTTCGTTCATTTGTTTTGATAATTTATATAGCACCTCATCAAGAAACCAAATCAGAGGCGCTCTCTACGTTGGCCTGCTTGATTTTAAGAGTCATGAAGAAGAAAAATAATATTACAACAGCTAGCAACCAATGCACAGTAGCTGGATGAGTCATTAGTAATCTTGATCCGATGTCTGAAATACCATCAACGCTTCCATGTCATACTTTTGACAAGTTTTTTCATTGAGGAAAACTGCTTGAACATGTTGGGTACACATTGACAGAACCGTCTTAAAATTATTTGCCGCTAAAATGATTTCGCTAGATTGCACAATACAATGGGAGATGTTGGTGAAGTTGAGTATATGCGACTACCCATTATAGAACCACAATGATAGCAAATTAATTTTGATCGGCACTGTTTGCATTCAAGGTTTATAATGTGTACCTGTTATAGCACCCCTCTCTCGCTACTCAGAGGCGCTCCCGAATGCAGAGCGGACACTGCATCGGAGTTTCACGCCGAAGCGCTGAGCGATTACGAGTGAAGGACTTTCCCAAGGTCCCTTCGCGGTAACTTGATGGTGAATTCTAACCTCGAACCTTCCGGCTCCAAGGCAACGACGCTACCAGCATGGGCGCCCGCACATAGGGGCAAGGGGGGGCACTTGCCCCCCTCTGGAAAAGTGAAACTTATTTTTTTAACTACTACTTTGGAGTTTTTAACAAATTTCTTCGCATTAAAACACTAATCATACGAATAATACACATGTGAAAGTGATAAATTTACATTTAGAAATCTCTATAGAACCAAATATATAATTATATATAATAGTGCCCTTCATGGACTTACTTTTTAACATCCACTTTTGGATTTTTAACCAATTTTTTGCAAAAATAATACACAAAATGAAACCGAGAAATTTGCATTAAAAAGTCTTTGAAAAAATACCCGTGTTTCTAATTTCCAGCACTGTATTTAGCATGCTTTTGTCACTGAAAAATGTAACCGTGACCACCGTAAAAGTTTTGCCCCCCCCCCTGCAAAATTTTCTGCGGGCGCCCATGGCTACCAGTAAGCCACTGCGCCCCAGAATGTTGATCTAATGATGCAGAATGCATTGCCTTTGTGTCAATTTAATGAATTGATTTATGTATGGAAAGTTGTTTGTGAATGATTATGTTAAAAGGTGTTTCAATAAATCATACAGTACCCGGTAACTGTTCTATCTTCTAATGCAATAACGATCAATTAGATTAGATTAACGCTCGGTAGAAATGACACCTTGAACACCTCTAAAACAATATCATTTCTGGTATGTAAGAATGTGCTGCGACAAACGTAATTGTCTCGGTTACACTCTTTACAACCCTCCTCGTCATTGCACAGATGTTAGGCAAGTCATTTTCAACGCCGCTGCTCTCTCCGCTCAGCTGCACAAGCGAAACTTATTGTTCCACGCTCACGGACTGCAATCAGGCAGCGCCGTGCTTTCTCCGTGGCTGGCCCTGTGACCTGGAATGAGCTCCCTGTTATCCTTCGTCAAATACCTATTAGCCTTTCTTCTTCTACTTCATTTCTTTCTCTTCTCAAAACTGTCTTATTCGACCGGGGTTGGACTGGAAGCGCTCCTGAGTAGAAACCTTGAAGGAACGCTATATCAAATTTTCAGTAAATAAACAAATAAGTCCTTCACTCACAATAATTTTGTGCAGTTGTTTTTTCTTGATTGATTACTAGCATGATTATTTGTTTGATTGATTTCCTGGTTGATTGCCTGGTTGATAAGGCGTTGTGTCAATTTCTTTATTTCACGTGACTGTTATTAGCAATTGATTGATTGATTGATGAACTGATTATTTAATTGCTTTCTGGAATAATGAATAGATTGGTAATCTGGTTAATTGGTGTCTATAGTATTATTATACAAATTCTCGTGTAGTAAAAAGACACATTCAACACCTTTAGAATGATGCTAAATTTGGCATATATAAGGCTAGGACAAGAATGGAAATGTCTTTATCAAAACGTATAACTATCTCAATTCTGTTTTATGGTTTGTTGATTCGTTGATTGATTAATTGATTGCATTGTTGCATGATTAATAGATGGGTTGTTAAATTGACTGTTTGCGTGATTGATTGTTGATTGATGAGTTGATTGGTTCACAAGTCGAATCGACAACTGTTGCTCCCTCATTGCTGGCCTGCACATCGCTAAACCAGTCGGGTCAGATGTGTGCAGCCACGGTGGAATTTGGGTGGGTGGGCGGGCGCTGGAACCAGTGACGTAACTCTGTTTAAACACGTGGGGCAGAGAAAACGGCAATGCGTGGGATTATTTATGATTTTATCAAGTCATTGAGTAAAACAATATTAGAAGCTTCCACTATAAATTATAACAGCGGGAATGGAATTCCTTCACACTCCATATCCAGGCTTAAGTGTGTCGGTTTTTACCGTGTGTCAAATTAAGCGACCGATTTATGTCTGGCAAGTTGCTAAAAAGAGTCAATAATTAAATCTTGCCTACTGTGACAACGATCAATTAGATTAAATTTACACACTGTAAAATGTGACAAATTTCACACCTTTAAAACAATATAAAATCTGGTATGTAAGACTGGGCAGCGGAAAAATGTAATTGTGTATGTAACTTTTCCGGACCATCCTCATCATATGTTAGGCAAGTCATTCACTCACAAAAATTCTGTCCAATTATTTTGTTATTCATAGGATGCTTGGTTAGTTGATTGATTTCATATAGTTGATTGACTGATCGGTTAGTTGATTGATATGGCTCGATTTATGTTTCTATGTGGCACGTGATTGTTAGCTATTGTTTGATTGATAAACTGGTTATTTATTTTCTTTCAGGAATAAGGATTAGATTGATAATCTGGTTAAATGGTTTCTATTTTAATACAGATTCTCGTGCAGTAAATAGACACCTTTTACACGGTGTTATAGTTGGCATATATAAATGTGAATGTGATTCGAACGATGAATTTTTTTCTAATTCTTTCCTATTCACCGCGTCCCATGCGTGCTAGCCCGATATATCTAAATCTCTGAATGTCAACTCCAAGCCCAGGGCTTGAACCGCAGTCCATTGCAACCAACAGAAAAATGCCGCTCTCGCTTACCGGTGTAGCTAACTAGGCCAATTTGGTAAGGCTCTGCAATAATAACTATTTAAAATAACGTCCATGCAATAATGATGTCCGTGTGTGTCTGTTAGGACTTGTTGGAGTACAAGAAGAAGCAGCGTGTGTTACTCGTTCGTATGTTGGATGGATCTGTGAAGACTCTCTACGTTGATGACAGTCACACTGTCTCACAACTCATGATCACTGTATGCAGCAAAATAGGTATCAACATTTTACATCATCTAATTAACCATTACTATGTGCTTCATAGTATTACATTGTATTGCATTGCATTGTATTGCATTGTATGTAAAATAGGTATCAACATCACATCGTCTAATTAATTAATTGATTTATTTAACATATTTATATAGCGCCCCTTCAAGACCATCTGCAGCAAAATAGGTATGGTCGTTACATCTTCTAATTAACCATTACTATAATGCTCCTTAGTACTGCATTGTATTGTATTGTATTGTATTGCATTGCATTGCATTGTATTGCATTGCATTGCATTGCATTGCATTGCATTGCATTGCATTGCATTGCATTGCATTGCATTGCATTGCATTGTATTGTATTGTATTGTATTGTATTGTATGTAGAAATTTGTGTAGCGCCTTTTGTAGTGCACCTCAATCGGAAGCAATAGTGTCTACATTGCAATCTTCTAATTGAATAACTTTTGATGATGTAGTGTTTGACTATTATTCGTGTCCTATCATATCTAACAAATGTATAATGTACCTCTAACAGTATAGACTATTCAGAGGCGCTTGCAGCACCATGGAGCCCCGTAGAAAAGAAGTGTCTTGAGATATCGATGGGATGCATCAACTTCATGTTTCGCTATTTCCGTAACTCATAGTGCCACTGCATATCGTAAAACAGGTGTCTAAATGAACATTGATTTCGACGACGGCTTATGACAAGAAACGCCCAGATATGAGCCATACCCGACAGATCGGCGGGCTTCCATCTAATACCGAACTGCACACAGGTTAAGATACCAGACTTGAGGTTTTGATATCATAGTGAATGTGGATGTCCTGAAAGAGGTGTCTAAATGGATGGATGTGTAGGCGTTTCAGTAGGCCTAAGGGGCCGTCCATAAAGTATGTCACGCTCGAGGGGGGTCAAGAAAGTGTGACAGTTTGTGACAAGGCGGTCAGGCCATGTGTTACGTCCTACATTTATTTATTTATTTATTTATAATTCTTTTATATATTTTTTGTAGAATATCATAGCTTTAGAAAAAAATTCACACATTTTGTGAAACATTTGAATTAGTTTTATGTCAAAATAGCATGAAATGCGCATCCCTGAATGGCTAGGAGCGCTAGTAATGCTGCTGCGAAGCCTTGTTTTAGGCCCTAATAATGTATAGCCTTTCGGTGTTAATGTTTAAAAAATGTCGAAAGTGTGACGTACTTTAGGGGGGTCCGAGATTTGTGAAAGTTTGTGACAGGGGGGGGGTCAAAATGGTCAAAAATAGCGTGACGTACTTTATGGACGGCCTACAGGTAGATGCAGTTATCGATCCATGTGTTTAAAAGCCAATGAGAAATAGTGAGTATAATTGAGTCGCCTTTTGAAGGAAGGAAGTGAAATTGCGCTACGGAGAAAGAGCGGAAGCCGATTCCATTCCCTAGGTGCTGAGGCATGGAATGCACGCGAGCCCATGACTGTTTTGCATCGAGGTTCAGATAAAAGATTTGGACAGTTGGACCCGATGATCACAAGCAACGAGGAGGAATGTAAGGAGTTATCAGTGACTGAAGGTAGGAAGGTGTGTTGGTGCTGAGGCAGGCAGGCAGGCAGGGCAGGCAGGCAGGCTGGCAGGCACGCAGGCAGGCACGCAGGCACGCAGGCAGGCAGGCATGCAGGCAGGCAGGCAGGCACGCAGGGACGCAGGCAGGCAGGCAGGCAGGCATGCATGCAGGCAGGCAGGCACGCAGGCACGCAGGCAGGCAGGCAGGCAGGCAGGCAGGCAGGCAGGCAGGCAGGCAGGCAGACAGGCAGGCAGGCAGGCACGCAGGCACGCAGGCAGGCACGCAGGCAGGCACGCATGCAGGCACGCAGGCACGCAGGCAGGCAGGCAGGCAGGCAGGCAGGCAGGCAGACAGGCAGGCAGGCAGGCAGGCAGGCAGGCATGGCTATTGATTGATCGATTGCTTAGTTGATTGACTCACTGACTGACTGACTGACTGACTGACTGACTGACTGACTGGCTGGCTGGTTCAGTGGCTGGTTGGTTGGTTGATTGATTAATTGGCTTGTTTGTTATTTATTTAGCTGCTGATTATGGTCTGTTCCTGTCTGATGAAGATGCTAAGAAGGGAGTTTGGTTGGAGGCCGCACGGACTCTCGAATATTATCTACTAAGAAACAGAGTCTATGTTTACCTAACTGCTGACACATTTGGGGAATCGGGTTTCCGGAGAAATAAAAATGGTAATTAGAGGCTGTTTAGATTAGGCTACAAAAGAAATGCTCATTTAGCTTAGGGCCTATAATGTTCGTGTTTGGTTCGAAGACACTATTCGACCGAATGTAAAAAGACTTCTGGTCCGAATGGAGTATGAATATATTTGGTATACCGTATTTGGCATGGCTCTACGATATAATATTGTCAACAATGATGTCCATGTGTCTGTTAGGATTTGTTGGAATACAAGAAGAAGCAGCGTGTTTTGCGCGTTCGTATGTTGGATGGATCTGTGAAGACTCTCTACGTTGATGACAGTCACACTGTCTCACAACTCATGATCACTGTCTGCAGCAAAATAGGTATCAACATTACATCTTATAATTGACTAATTAATTTTAATTTATATTCATTAATTTATTAATTTATTTAAAATATTATATATAGCGCCCCTTACCCACTATCTGCTCAGAAGCGCTCCCGGCTCAGCCTCTGATAAAGAGAACCTTAAGAGTACATAGTAGAATGTATAATGTCGAGACCAATTTCTAATTAACTGACTCATTAACGTTTGCTTAATGCTGTACATGTAGTATCGTATCTAATAATGTGTGGTGCACCTGTCACAGCATATAAGCTTAGGCCTACCGTTCAGAGACGCTTTCAACACTGAAGGCCATGGGGGGAAATGTCCAGAGTTAGCTGATGCAGGGAAGTGCCCATGCAGGCATGCGATTATCCCGTAAAAGAAGAGAAAGGAATTTCCCGAGAGCAGTGTTGTGCGTTACTCGTTACTAGTAACGCGTTACTAGTAACTAGTTACTTTTTTGAGGTAACTATTGCAGTAACTAGTTACTTTTCCAAAAAAGTAACTAGTTACAGTAACTGATTACTTTTACCAGGTAACAGTAACTAAAACAACAATAGTTACTTTTCGTTACTTTCTCTGTTCTCCTTTGACCTAAATTGTTGTGAGTTGAGCCCATTTCAAATTCCCCGGTCTTTAACTGGGCCTAAGTTGCGATCATTGTGAATAGGGTAATAACCTCTGCATACGACGACCCGGAATTAGGTCAGACCAATGCACCGACTCACCACAGATACATCAGTTATTGACTGATCTTGCAGGCTAGCCTAGCGCCAGTTCTCTGATATTAGGGCAACAAAAGCCAGGTCCTTTCACTTCACATGTCGGCGCAATTACGGGGTGGGGCTTGGGGTCTCATCAACAGGTGTCAATCCAAGGTTCTTTGAAGATATTGGTGTCAATCGGAGTTTGGCGCTGTGACGTCGCAGGTCTAGTCGGGCAGGGTTGCTGTCAGTCAACTGAATGGTGTGTGGGTCATTGGTGTGTGGAGGACTCTATAGTCTGTATAATTGAACCAAGCAAGGAATAGGTGGGAGCAAACCCAACTCCGCTACCTGATCACTGGGCAACACCCTCCTCTAGTCACCCTCTTATATTACCTTCACTAGGGCGTCTGCTCATCTGTCGTTTTGGCATCTATTAACCAAGGAATTGTTGCAAAATGGGTCAAGTAGTTCAGTAAAAAATCCAAAATTTTGTAATCCAGAAAAACTGGATTTCAAATTTGTCAATCCCGGTATTACGGTATTGTAAAGTGTCCCGAGATTCCCGGGATCCAGGGATTCAGGGTCCCGAAATTACATTCCCTAGTAGTTACTTACTTTTGCGATCCAGACTCTTACTCTGGTTGCTGAAAGACCCAATCAATGAAATTGAACCAGTGGTAACTAAGAGTAACTATAGTTACTTTGAAAAGTAACTGTAATCAGTAACTACATGTAGTTACTTTTTTGGCAAAGTAATCAGTTACAGTAACTAGTTACTTTTTGCAGTCCAGTAACTAATTACTGTAACTGATTACTTTTAAAAAGTAACTAGCCAACACTGCCCGAGAGGTAGGTGGGGGGAGGAAGGTGGGGAGGAGGTTCAAATCCCACACGTGACAAGAACTCAATTGAGAACTTTTGATCTAACTCGTCTACTTTGAGTAAAATTTAATGGTTGGAATGACTTGTGACAGAGAATTAAGAATTCGAAGTCTTTACAACAGATAAAACGAACAGACTTACTGCTGCATATTTTCCTAGTTTTTTTATAGTGTTACTAGTTCTCTTAAAAGAGGTGTTTAAATGGATGGATGGATCTATTATAGTTAAATAGCCTCCAGAGGAAGATGCAGTTAGCGAACCATGTAAGGAGATAGTGGTGACTGAATGTAGGAAGGTGTGTTGGTGCTGATGGTAGGCAGTCACACAGGCAGGCAAGTAGGCATGCAGGCAGGCAGGCAGGTAGGCAAGTAGGCATGCAGGCATGCAGGCAGGCAGGCATGCAGGCAAGCAGGCAGGCAGGCAGGCAGGCGTGGTCATTGATTATTATAGTCAAGTTCCTTCACTCGCAATACTTCTGTCAGATTGTATTTTAATATTTATTTGGTTGATTGATTGCATATTTGATTGACTGATCGGTTGATTGATTGATATGGCTTGGTTTCTGTTTGTTTATGGCACGCAATCGTTGGACAAAAAGAGGATAATAGCATTCGAAATGTACTGTTATAGCAGAATATTGCAGATAAGCTGGACACAAAAAATAACTAACGTGGAAGTGCGAAGAAGTCTTAACAGCAAATCAGATATGATAGAAACCATAATGAAAAGGAAACTGAAATTATTCGGACACATCCAAAGAATGAGGATGATAGAAAGATAAAGAGCATATTGACGGGAATCATGGAGGGATCGGGAAGAAGGGGAAGACCATGCAGAGAATGGTTGCAGGACATTGAAGAATGGTGTGGGATGAATGCACAGGAACTGACACATCGGACACAGGACAGAGAAGTATGGAGAACAGTGGTCAAGTGTGCAGTGGACACCTACGGGCTGTTGGCCCACGGATAAAGAAGAAGAAAAGGAAGAAGAATCGTTGGATATTGTTTGATTGGTAAACTGATTAATTGTTTTATTTCAGGAATAATGAATAGATTGATAATCTGGTTAATTGGCTTGTTATAGTTAAACAGACTTGCATGCAGTAAATAGACACCTTTGCAATGGTATTTTAGTTGGCATATATTTTTGACTAGAGCACAAAATTGTGAATTGCCTTTATCCAGGTATAACTATCTCAATTCTGACTTCTGGTTGTTATTGATTCGCCTCATTGGTCGCATCCCTACAATAATTATGCCCCCGTTAGCTCAGGCCTATTATGCGTGACGTTCTTCACTGGCTCCCTGTTTTACAGCGCATCTCCTACCGAGTTGCTACCCTTGTTTTGCGATGCCTTATTGATTGTGCTCCTGTCTAACCTTTGTCGACCTGTCTCCGACCTTGCAGATACTATTCGATCGACCGAATACAAATAGACTTCTGGTCCGAATGGAATATGAATATTATGCATATTTGGTATGGCTCTACGATATAGCCTAATAATGTCAACAATGATGTTCTTGTGTCTGTTAGGACTTGTTGGAGTACAAGAAGAAGCGTTCGTATGTTGGATGGACTCTTTACGTTGATGACAGTCACACTGTCTCACAACTTATGATCACTGTCTGCAGCAAAATTACTTATCAACATCACATCTTCTAAGTAACCATTACTCTGTGCTCCTCAGTATTGTATTGTATTGTATTGTATTGTATTGTATTGTAATGTGTTGTATTGTATTGTATTGTATTGTATTGTATTGTATTGTATTGTATTGTATTGTATTGTATTGTATTGTATTGTATTGCATTGCATTGCATTGCATTGCATTGTATTGTATTGTATACGTACAAATTTATGAAGCGCCTTTTACATTGCACATTAATCAGAAGCAATAGACTCCACATTACAATCTTCTAATTGGCTAATTATTTAATTAACTTTTGTTTAACGATGTAGTGTTTTTGCCTAATGATGTAGTGTCTGACTATTCGTGTCGTATCTTATCTAAAAAATTCATAGTGCACCTGTCACAGCATGGACTATTCAGAGGTGTTTTCTGAAGCATCGGGCAAAAATAAACGTCTTAAGATATCGATAGAATGCAGTTAGATGAACAAATTCGTAATTAGTTATATATTTCCGAAACTCATAGTGCCTCTGGATATGTTAAAACAGGTGTTTAAATGGACGACGTAAAGTAGAAGGAAATTATAGATAAAAGACTAAGGGTTTTGTTATCATAGTGCATGTGGATATCTTAAAAGAGGTGTTTAAATGGATGGATCTATTGTTTTTAACAAAAACAGCCACCATAAGAAAATGCTGTTAGCGATCCATTTTTGTTTGTAATTTGTATATGCACTTGTTATAGCGCCCCTTCAAGGCTCTCTACTCAGAGGCGCTCCCAACTACAGAGCGAACACTGCATCGGAGTATCACGCCGAAGCTCTGAGCAATTGTGAGTGAAGGACTTCCTTAAGGTCCTTACGCGGCGAATTGAGGTGGATTCGAACCTGCAACCATCCAGCTCCAAGGCACCGAACCAACCACTACTACACCCACCGTACTTGACAATAACCTTCCTTGAGACGAAACACCTTCAAGCGTCCTGTAGCATTGCTAAACAAACTGTTAATTATCACATCTTCGACACCTTTAAAATGGTATCACATCTGCTTATATGAATCTGGGGCACAACATGTAAATCGTTTTTTATACCACTCTTGAGACGGACCGGTTAACGTGTAAGGATGTTGAGCAGGTCCTTCACTAACAATTCTTTCCTATGGTTGTTATTGATTGGTTGATTGATTAATTGATTGGTTGATGTATTGATTGGTAAGTGTATTGACTGATTGATTAACTGATTGATGTTCTGATTGATTGATTGATTGATTGGTTGATTAATTGATTGGTTCGTCTGTTTTTTTAGCTGCCGATTACGGTCTGTTCCTGTTTGATGAAGACGCGAAGAAGGGAGTTTGGTAGGAGGTGGACGGACCCTTGAATATTATCTACTGAGAAATGGAGTAAGTCAACTTATAACTGATACATTTCTTTCACATAGATAAGACAAAAATTCTTACCCATTTTCTGATAATTATAAGCCATGAGTGCTAACTTCGCAGCCATCATTAGCATTGTATTCCTCCTCCTCCTCTTCCTCATCATCATCATCTTCCTCCCGCTGTTCATCATCATTACTATTAAACTGTGGAAGACACGAAAGTAATATATCTTTATTGTGTACTTATAAATAGCGATATTTGAGCGGGGATGTGATACCTCACCAGCTCACTTAATATAACAATTTTGTGAAGACGTCAAATTTCTTGCAAGAAAAAACCGCTGAACTAACTAACCATCAGAGTTCTCTTGAATAAAATGACGAAATTTCAAGATAAAAAAAATTGATTTCAAATGCCTTTTTCTCTGGAATCCGTTGGTTGATTCCTCGCGTAATGATAAGTTTATAGTCTGCCACTTGTGACTGTCTTAGCTTTCTAAGCGTATAATTATATACTATGCAGTGTGTAATAATAATTATTATTTGGTGTAATGACGTACTTTGTCATCTTACATGTACACAAGGTCCGTGCTGATCAGAATTTTCAAGAGGCGATAAAAGACACCTTTAAGATGGTTAAAATCAATGCTATACATAAGATTAGACTCGAAACGAAATTAATCTGCTAAACCTTTAAACACTTTAAAACATTTTTTAACATAACAAACCTAGATCAACTTTTTTACCTAACAAGCATATATCAATTAATATTAATTTAAGCAAAATATTTATTTATGTTGCATATAATAATTATATAAACTGAACTTATACATAAAACCGTTGTAAAATTGATTATTATAATATAGCCTATGTAACATGTTGCGTTCTGCCAGCCTGAAGTGTTCGTTAAACGAAAATTGATTTATTGATTGATTATAACAATTTTAATTATGGATCACCAGAACAACAGTAATAATTATTTGCCTGTATTGGATTGTTTCAGGCCTTTCGGAATCGCATTGTCTTTACTTGCGGCGATTTCACGGCCGAAAGCAACGCCGAGGCGTGGGACTACACCTGCGATCGCAATCGCAAACGGTGGTTCCGCCCCAGAAGGCAGCCAGCAGTTCGCTAACCCCGTCGGGTCAGACGGGGTCCGTCTGAGGCCATCGACATTGCAGCTGCGGTTGAAGCTGGCGTGGTGCTGGAGCCAGTGACATAACTCTGTTTAAACATCAGCGCTCGTGAATAAGCTGGTGCCCCGCGCTTGGCTTTCGAGTATCGTAGCGCTCTAGAAATCTCGAGTTTACGATAGCGATTAAACATGTGGTGAGGGAAAGCGGCAATGCGTGGTAATGGTAATTATTTTATCAATAGATTGTGTAAAACAATATTAGAAACTTCCACTGTTATAGGCCTATCGGGGATGGAATTTTTCACACCATCTCAAGGCTTAAATGTGGGGAAGAGAATTCCTCCGTCCCCCACCACATTCATTGAGGGGGACCGTCCCTCTGTCCTCTGACCCCCTAAGTCTCCGCCCATGATCGCAACCTTTGCTGCAGTTCTGTCAGACGCAATTGATTGTATTTGTGTCTTTATTTTTATTTTTGTTTCTACAATTGTATTCATTCTTGATTGGTTATCGGAACTGAAACTACAAAGGACAAAATAAAATAATTAGTTCTTTTGTTTATATTAAATGAGAAGTTCGAGAACACTTTTGAGATAATTTCCAATAACAAATCGGACTCTGGATTGTTCTATTTATTGTTTGTATGTGTTTGTATGTGCACTTGTTATAGCGCCCGTCAAGCTCTCACTACTCAGAGGCGTTCCCGAATGCAGAGCGGACACTGCATCGGAGTTTCACGCCGAAGCGCTGAGCAATTGCGAGTGAAGGACTTGCCCAAGGTCCTTACGTGACGAGGTGGATTCGAATCTCGAACTTTCCGGCTCCAAGGCAACGACGCCACCACTACACCATAGATGTAAAAAACGATGGGAACGGAATAAAAAACGGGGAAAAACGTCGTTTTATTCGAAAAAAAAACGACAAAAAAACGATAAAAAACGGAAACGGACAATAATTTGACTTTGCTACATCTAAAACCGCATTTTAACCTTGAAGACCTTGATTATGAACCTACTACACGCAGGCTATCTCTTAAATGATGATGTTAGACAATGAAATAGTGACTTTAGTTAGCTGAATCTTTGAGAGTTGGTGGAAAACAAAAGGAATATCAGAAAAAATTAAAATTAAGGAAAATATTAACAGAAAGTAAATGAATAAATAAAGTTAAAGAAAAAAGAAAAAACGATAAAAAACGATGGGAAAAATAAAAAACGAAAAAAACGACGTTTTTTGGGAGAGAATAAAAAACGAAAAAAATGTTTTTTACAACTATGCACTACACCACCGCGCCTCACCAATATCCTCCATGACAATTATGGACATAATAAAAAATACTACAGTTCATAATAATTGAGAAAAATAATGAAAATTATGTAGTTTAGGCTAAACTGCTCATATTCCGTAATTCTCTGATAGCTCAATTGTTTTAATTCTATAACTAGGCCTAAGCTATCATTGTTTCAATTCTGTCATTCAGGGCACCCAACCTTTCATACACAGTGTTGACAACAGGGCTTTTATTGCGTGCAGTTGTACACAGAATGTAGGCTACAGTTCTAAATGGACCTGTGCAGTCGTAGAAGCACTTACGTGCAGCTGAAACTACTGAAATAGGTCATTGGCCTGCGAGTTGGAGTGTTTACCATGGATGATGGGCATGCAAAGAAGGAGGTTTGTGCACTGCAATGTGCACTTCTAAAAGATCATTGTACACCGAATGTAGGCTACAGTTCTTTAATGGACCTGTGCAGTTGTAGAAGCACTTCTGTGCCGCTGAAACTAGTGAAATAGGTCATTGGCCTGCACGTGGGAGTATTTACCATGGAGGATTGGCAGGCGAAGAAGGAGGTTTGTGCACTGCAATGTGCACTTCTAAAAGATCCTTAACCCTCGGGCTACCAAGGGGGGGGGGTGGTATCCACCCCCCCCCCCTAGGTTTTTCCCAAATAAAACTTTTTTCGTTAGGAATAAAATTTTGACGTTTTAGGTGGCTGTAGAGGATTCATTTGCACACATTTTGAGCTAAAATGTGTGATGATATACCATACCATTCAAAAGTTACACCCGATATACCCGAGGCACCAGGGGGGGGGTGGATACCACCCCCTTCTTAGATTATCGGCTGTATCTTATCCGTCCTTTGACATGAAGAGACACCAATTACACCATTCTGTAGAGGGAATGTGGGGCTACATTGTGGTGGTCACGGAGTTGTCATTTGACAACCGGAAGTGCTCAAAATAAATTAAAATATATAAAAAGGTGTTTTATTTTAATAAAATTTTCATGTTGTTTCTATTAAAAATTATTCATAATTTATTTTTTAAGAGAAATAAATTATGTCATTCTATAGAGGGCAATTAGGGCTATTTAGTGATACCAAATAATTTGACATTTGATGACCGGAAGTGCTTAAAATAAATTTAAATGTGTGAAAATGTTGGGTTTTTTTACAACGCAAACCGATAAGTCTGCGTAAACGTTTTTCAGCATGTTTTACGTGTTTTTTCTCTTTTTATTGTAACTAAAACTAACTTATTACTAGTTTTTATAGTTGAATATTGGACTTTATTATATGTAACCTATTTTAAATTAAATAAATTATGTTAAAAACACACAGAATCTAATATTTTGCTTATGCGAAAGTATACATTTTGTGGAATCGACGGGTGCCTACGGTAAAAAATTCATAACTTTGGGGTGCTTTCATATATTTTAAACCTAAATATACCATTTTGTGCAGAAATGAATGCTGAATCCATAGGTGTATTACAAGTTATGATATCTCAAACCAAACCCAAAATCCAGGGGGGGGGGTGGTAACCACCCCCCCCTTGGTAGTCAGTGTTACAAAAAAAGCTTGGTAGCCTGAGGGTTAAAAACAGCCCTGCAGTGTCACTATAAAGAAGCACAGTATTTGAAATATAGAACCATGTATTTAAAACCGTATATAATCAAAGCAAATCAAAATGAAATGTTGCATTCTGTAGAATTGTATTCGGTAATAATTACAAAATCATGGCTCACAGAAATCTTTCAATTCTTTGATGTGGATGGATATATAAATGAATGGGTGGATACTTGGTAAATGGATGGATGGAATGATTTGATGAATTTTTGAAATCGATAGAATGTATGATTATATGAAACCAGTGCGTAGGCGGAGAGGCAGCGCTAGGCGAATTCGTACGTGGTTATGGCGCGGTCAGGGCGTGGTCGTGCGTAGGCGGGAAAGGCAGCTCGAATTCGTACGTAGCTAGGCGAATTCATACGAGGCTATAAGGCGCGGTCAGGGCGTGGCAGGGCGTGGTCGTGCGTAGGCGGGAGAGGCAACGCAAAATCATACGTAGCTAGGTGAATTCGTGCTTGGTTATGGCGCGGTCAGGGCGTGGTATTGCGTAGGCGGGAAAAGCTGCACAAATTCGTACGTAGCTAGGCGAATTCATACGAAGTTAGGGCGCGGTCAGGGCGTGTCAGGGCGTGGTCGTGCGTAGGCGGGAGAGGCAACGCAAAATCGTACGTAGCTAGGTGAATTCGTGCTTGGTTATGGCGCGGTCAGGGCGTGGTATTGCGTAGGCGGGAAAAGCTGCACAAATTCGTACGTAGCTAGGCGAATTCATACGAAGTTAGGGCGCGGTCAGGGCGTGTCAGGGCGTGGCAGTGCGTAGGCGGGAGAGACAACGCGAATTCGTACGTGGCTAAGGCGTGGTCTTGCAGTGAATTCGATTGATACATTGTCAAGCAGATATAGATAGGCGAAGTTGGACTCCGAAAGCTTCTGTAACTTTAATGATAATATCCCATCTCAGCTTGAATACAGCCATCTTGAGCATATTATTAGTTTTATAATCTTCGTTCCGGTCATATAAAAAATATGACGAAATCTGAAAAATTGTGACGACTAACGTCTCCCCCTCACAAGCTCACTTATAATGGCGATGATTGAAATAGGTCCATTATCATGGCAGGAAAACGATGTAGACATAATATTTCTTGAATTGAGAGAAAGCTTTAAGAATGGATGACTTTAGAAGTAAAAACACAGTAATTCACTGACTTGAATAATTTTTTTAAAAGATCATATTCAATGTCAAAAATCGAATAAATTCTGATCTACGTTTGCTACAGTCCACAGCAAAAAAGATAATAATTGTATTTATAATTATCTTTCCCAATATTGATTATAATGTTACTAAAGCCAGCAATAATAAAAATGCAGTCAATTATAATAATGAAAATAATGTCTATAAATATGATGATGATAATAGTAGTAATAATAATAATCCAAATAATAATACTAATACGGATGGCCACTCCAGAGTTAAAATTGCTTACTAATATATAACACCTGAGGGATTATAGATACCTCGGGTATTAAAAAATAATAATAACATATAAAAATAAAAGCAGAAATATTAAAAGTAGAATTAATAAAAATAAATAATAGTAATTATTAACAATAATAGCCATGCGACATTCCTTCAAGCATAGAAGACGATGCCAAATTTTACAAAATACAATTTTAAAAAATCAAATTACGATCAAATCAGATAGAGAGTGACTGAAAACAAATTTCAGACCCGCAGAATCAGATCAAAAATCACTGTCAGATCAATACATACATTAAAAACCGTTGCTAAAAGAATAAGAAAATCAACAATCTGTAAACATAAAAGATCAGCATTGCCTTACACGCCTTCAGTAAGCCTGATAAGACCAAATGAATGCAGTCAGTTAAACACCTTATATAACGTAATCAATCACTATACAAGTACGTTCAGCCTACAAAACGCAATTTAAATAGTTCGTTTGCTGACCGTTTCAACTACGCATTGTACGCAACCTTAATTTTTGTTGCACACCTTCAACAGCCACAGCCCTGCCGTAAAAAATAAATTGAATGCGCTGTCCTTAGACACCTTATAAAATAAATTCAATCAAAATATAAATAATGGCAGCGCTTACAAACACCATTGCATCCTCTCTTTAGCCATGGATCCTTAAACCATAGCCTTGTCTTATAAAACTAATTGAATATGATATCCAAAGTCACCTTATAAAACACATACAATTGGGTGCGGGTTACAAATACCATTACACAATGGTAGAACTTCTAATTTCGGGTCAGTGGCATTATAACCCTTTTCTCAGACTCATAATATTATAATATCCTTAAACAGTTCAAATTCAACGATGTCCTCCGTTAATTCTAGAACGCAGCCGTAAGCTGTCTGCCTGCGCTCGTCTGCATTTTCTTGTTGGTTTTCGCGAATACAACGATGGAAAGGATGATTGTAGCAATTCCATTGAGTATCAAGATGATGAGAGCCACAATCATCAATCCAAACGACCATCCGAACGGCACCATTGCAGTTGAACCACGAAACTTTGCGCCAAAGATAATGATTGCTATCAGCTCAATGATACCTGCAACAATACAATCAATATTCAGTATCATTCAATCATTACCTGGCAACGAACAAGTCACAATACCAGAACTGGCAACAGATAATAATCATAGAACTTTTCTTAAACTTATAGTTTAATTTTATACGTTTAAAAGGTGTTTAACATTATTACAAAAAACCCACTAGACTTGGTAACCTACGTCCTATAAGTAACGAATACATTCCAAAACCCTATGCATAACCTACAACTCCTTAAAATACTCTCAGCCAAGATAATTCTCTTCGTCACTTCGTGAACTCTTCATCATTGTGGGGCGCGATGGTGTAGTGGTGGTGTCGTTAATTGCATTGGAGCCGAAAGGTTCGAATCCACCTCGCCGCGTAAGGACCTTGGGCAAGTCCTTCACTCACAATTGCTCAGTGCTTTGGCGTGAAACTCCGATGCAGTGTCCGCTCTGCATCCGGGAGCGCTTCTGAGTAAATTGAGCTTGAAAGGGCGCTATAACAAGTGCACATAAAAACGAAGCAGTAAATGAAGACCCAAAATTAATACAGTATCCCATCGATTTCAGACATACATCTACTTTGCACGTCTCTCTAATTATACAAGGAACCAGCTTGTAAACTGTGATCGGACTGTAAAGCGTGGAACAGGTCCGAGGCGGTTACTGTGTAGGGAGCAAGTACTGCACTCACAATAATTTATTGCTCTGCGATACAATTACATTATGTACCATCGCGGTATATTATGGTCAATTCTGAACTTCGTATAAGAAGAGTCTATTAGACACCTTTTTAAAATTCTATATATGCGATATATATTTTTCCAGTTCGAACATTTGGGTGATATCATCTATCATTGCGGTTGCAATACTTTCAATCCTGAGTGATCGTGAATTCAACTTATAAGGTTATGTTTGTTTGTATGTGCACTTGTTATAGCGCTCATCTCTCTCCCTACTCAGAGGCGCCCTTTCAAACTATCTCTCTCTCCCTACTCAGAGGCGCTCTCGAATGCAGAGCGGGCACTGCATCGGAGTTCCACGCCGAAGCGCTGAGCAATTGCGAGTGAAGGACTTGCCCAAGATCCTTACACGGCGAGGTGGATTCGAACCTCGAACCTTCCGGCTCGAAGGCAACGACGCCACCATTACACCACCGCACCCCACAAATTGTGTAGGTAGGGACATTAAGCAAGTCCTGCATTCACAATTGCTCTGCAATATAATTACAATTGCACCATCGAGGTGTAATGGTCACTTCTGAGGTTAGTAAAAAGAGTTGTATCAAATTGAAGTTGCATTATTTTAATTAAAGAATCTAAGTGAGAACAGAGCTCATCAATTCAAAGACATCATTTGTAATTCGATCAATTAAGCACCTCTCCATCAGAAATGAAACCACCTTGGAACCATTCCAGGCCAAAGATTTCTTCGCTCTTCTACACAATGGTGACCTGGTTGTTCCTATGGCTCGATCTTCCACAGTGCTGCATAGAAGTTTTGCTATGTAACAAATTGATCGTCTTTCTGGAATAAGTTACCTATTAGTCTCCGTAATGATCTTCTTTGTCTTTCTTTTCCCATTTTCCGTAATCGTTTGAAAATCATTCTCTTTGATTGTGGTTTGGTACCAGGTCAGGAGCGCCTCTGAGGAGTTCTCTTGAAGTGGCGCAACATAAATGTCCGATTACAATTACAATAAGAAGAACATGTTAAAATTCTCTCACCAGCTGCGATCTGTGCGATTCCAGCCGCGAATCCGACAAAACGTGAAAGCTGGAAACCGGACAAGAAATGCGGCCATCGCAATCAGACAGAAGCAAGCAGCTATCGTTGTTATTGCCATCACGGCTGTTCGATACTGCTGATACGCATATGCAATATCTGAAAACATAAAAAGTTTTGTAAAAGTTGTAATTTCGAAATTCGGGTGTCTAAGACACCTTAAACAAGCTAATTGTTATTAGTATGATTATTATTGGCAGTAGTGTCTTCGCTTATTGACAATTCCGGCTGTTGTAGTTCATTAGATGACAGATGGTAGTAAAAGAAGCAGACGGAAGAATGGGATGCTAAGGGTGTAGTTAAAAGACGTCGATAGCAATTGCATTAATTAGACACCTGTAAAAACCTCTTTAATAATTTATATAAAATACGCTTTTAGGTACGATGCAAATAATTTGGAAACAATCCCATGCATAATTGTATTTATTAGGATTAGATCGCCTGATTGTAAAGGCTAAATACTTTGCTAAAAGTATTAATATGATATTCGAATGCAATTGATGAAATATCAATATCATTCTATAAGTGTTATTTTATGATAAAAGGTCATATCCACATATTAAAAACACATCTATAAAAGCATTTGATTTCATTGACTAAAAGGTTATTGGAAATGCAAATGTGCAATAAAAATTGCATGTCAAAATTATATCTGTTATTAATTTGTTAATGAATTTCTTTTACTAAAATGAAGATATTAAGAATCAAATGTATATTAAGAATAGCCATCATGAAAAGTCTGTTGCATTTCTTGCACATTAAAGAATTTGAAAAAGCAAAACATATAGTATTACATGCGTAGTTGATGCTATTAACTGTTAAGCAATGGACACAAATGACATTGGAACCCTAGAATTATAATTGTAATCATACATTTATATAGCGCCACTTAAAAATAAATCTTCAGAGGCGCTTCCGACCTGACACAAAGCCATAATAAATAAGAATGGTTTTCAAATGCTTGCGGAAGAGGGGCAAAGAAAGACAAAGAAGTTCATTACGGTGACTAATAGGTAACTTACATGTATAACGTTATGTTAAGACAACGTTAAATTATGTACAGGGTGGGCCAAAAAAGTAAACCCTACGTATTTTCGCCAATACATTGGCCAGAAGAAGGCATTTCTAAATCACTTGTAACTTGCTTAAAGGTAATTCATATTAATATACAGAAGTATGAAAATTATTGTCACAGAACAAACGTTATATTAGTAAGTCCACTCTCAACCGTTGTAAAGGTGTCTAAAAAATGAATAATTACCAAGAAATGCGGCCATTGCAAAAAGACAGAAGCAAGCAGCTATCGTCGTAATTGCCATCACGGCTGTTCGATACAGTCTGCTGATACGCATAGGCGATATCTGGAAACATAAAAACGGATTTGTAAAAGTTGTATTTACTAATTTCGGGTGTCTAAGGCACCTCAAACAAGCTAATTATTTTTAGATTTCTTATTATTATTGGTAGTAGTGTCCTCGCTTATTGACAATTCCGGCTGTTGTAGTTCATTAAATGAGAGATGGTAGTAAAAGAAGCAGACGTTAGAATAATGGGATGCTAAAGATGTAGACGTATGGCCTCAATAGCAATTGCATGAATTAGACACCTCTAAAACAACTGTTACATGAATTATATTATTTACGTTTTCACGTAAGCTGTAAATAATTTGGAAAGTACGTACTGCAATCACATTTATAATAATATTTATTACAGTTACGGCTAAATACATGGGCGCCCGCACCATAGGTCAAGGGGGGTCGCGTGACCCCCCCTGGAAATCATGACAAAATATTGATAATCACTCTTTCTTGTAAAAAATCATAGTGGTAAAACGGGACAGAATGCCCACGAGTCATTGTGTTCTTTTACTTCACCAACTTTTGTTGTGTATCTTCTGGTTAGCTTTGCGTACTGAGCAACACTAGATGGAGCCTATGTGTAAGCTTATGTAACTGGAGACGAAGAGACGAACAGAGAGCCAACCCTTCAGCCACCGTCAAGGCCCAAGTGTTAGATTGATGGCATCTGATAATCTTTATGTGATGTAGGTCAACGATCAAGCTTTCTGTTTCAGTCTAATAATTATAGCCCCCACCCATCCGCACATCATACACACCCTGTGCCTGGCTACCTTTCCAAGCGAGGACCCCGGTATGAGCGCTACGCGCTTATACCGGGGTCCTCGTTTCCAAGGTATACAGCCAGCTATATAGAGCACGAAGACGATGCGTGGTCTCATCAAACGAGTCTCCCGCACACATTCTTGTACTCATGGATGACACCAGCGTTTGCAGTTGTGATTCTCACTTCCCTCTGCCTCCCACGCCGTTTCAACTCTAGACATCATCCACAATAGCTCTCTGTTTAACTCCTCGCCTGACACTTCGTACATGTATAGTACTATGTGTGGACTTGGCATTACAGTTGTCTGGTGTGCATCAGTTTCTATTCCTCCTATTTACATTATGCCGATCAAAGACTCAAAGCTGGTCCTGACCTTAGGGAAGGGTCAGCAAGGTCGAACACATGTATGATGATAATATTGTGCGAATCGTGGAGATTGGAGACCTGGCAGGCTGGCACTCTGAGCCCGAATCTTTCGAGTCTTTCGAATCTTTCGAAGACTAGCCTATGCAGCATGCATGTGCAAAATTAATCTGGTCGTTGACAGATTTTCTCCAAATCGGGAAATGGGGAGGTGCAATAGGCTATATCATTCCACAAGGCCGGCAGAGTTGACATAGAGACAAAAGACTGCTTATTAAGACGACTATATGTATACATGTATAATTGTATATATATATATATATATGTGTGTGTGTATATATATATATAAATATATATAGGCCCTCCACGTGTATATGTATATTCTTGTGGACTTGCCAAAGAAAACACAGACTATGTAGATCAGTTCATCTCGAGATCCGTTGCACATGCGAGTGGAAGATTATAAATAAATGTAAGATAGCCTGAAATTGAGAAATAAATTTTGTGCTGCAGTGACACTGTGTAGCGTAGCCTCTTTGAAATTCTAATGGCAAGTTTATCCGTTGTTTGGAAGTCATCAGCTGGAAGGTGTCACGGTAAGTAGGCTACTACCAAATGAACAGTGCAAGTGTACTGTGTTAAATACTGCTTTAACTGTTGAGACTGCATTTTGTGGGGCACAGTGGTGTTTGGGTATGATCGGTGCCTTGGAAAAAGATTGAATTTATGGAGAAAGTAACCGACATCTTTGGTAGGGATGAACGCCGATTACAGACACACTGCAGCACAACATCACAGAGACTGATGCTCAAGAACATTAGGGCAGATTAATTGTCGATAGGGGATTTAGTCGTTAACTATAGGTATGGGCCAATTGGATATCATAATTATTACTCGCCGACCACGACTAAAGTCAGATACTTATGAATTAGGTAAACTTAAGTCTCACGGTTTTGACTGACCCCCCCTGCAAAAAATCCTGTGGGCGCCCATGATAATAGCTCAATCTCAACAGTCAACATGCCAAAGCCAGTGACTGAGCTCTTATATCGAGTTAAATAACTACTATTGAAGGTGTACAACGATCAAAGAATTTTAGTGGATAAAAAACGAACATTGTCGGCGTCAGTAATTTAGCGAAAATTGTGACTTATACCTTTAAAACGCTTGCACGCTATTTATATAAACCAAATTCGGCACTAATATAATTATGTTATTAGGCGATCCTATGCAGTCTAGACTCTAGAGTCTAGAGTGATGGTACAGGAAAGAGGCAGAAAAAGGAACACTGAAGATCTTCGTAAGCTTAAAACTACCGGCTAAAATGTCATATCAAGTATGCCTATAAATAATAATTATTGCTCAATATTTCATGGCACAATTTTAGACACCCTTAAGGACGTGTCCATTGCTTCTATATAATTTCCACCAAATTCTATTGTCATTGAACTCTTGGCTTTCGCTGTCGTCACTATCTCTTGTTGCAATACTTCACTGAATCGTTTTGAAGACGATTTTTGTCGCCCTCCTCTGTTTCCCAGGCTTGTGACTGGCGCTGCTAAAGCAGAGAAGTGACTGAGTTACTATTACAACAGTGCCCTATGTTTATATCAACAGCTGCCATCTTTTAAGCCTATTTGAATTCATATTTCCCTACATAGCGGCCGGTCACAAAAGCGGACGGACGGACGGAAGGAAAAACAAAAAAGCATTCCTATGTCTTTTGCTTTGACAGGTTCTGACATCTGACGAATCAATTTCCTTTCGGAAGGTGGCGCCACATCCTTTTTTGGATTCAACATCAGACAACGACTTCCGGTGAAAGCAAGATGGAACAGACCGGAACACAGGTAGGAACAAGTTGATAAAATATAAAAGTGACATCTGACGAATGAGGAAAATCTACTTTCCGTCATCGCAGTGAGTTAATCAAGCGAAAGGATGTTACTGCTTAAACACCGGTTTTTTGTTTCATAATGTACCTTAAATTGTCCTTGCCGGAGAAATTTGCACTTGATTTAGATGAAACGTCATTGTGATTGAATTTAATACCTAACGAGGTAAAGTATAGTAAACTGAGCAAGGTTTAAAGAAGGAACGGAACTGCAAGCAAAGCTCTTTAAACTGATTCTGCTTTAGTTTTGACACAAGTTTTAGTCTGAGTTTCACAAGTTGCGAGTTTTAATTATTAACTGTTTCAGCTATAAAATTAATTGAAGAAATGAATGAATGAACGATTAGGGCAGACCTTGGCATTATTACATGCATGTATGTTGATAGATAAGCTTAGATCTTCGAGTTTGTTCTTATTGATCGGCCAAGTCTCATGGTTATGAGAATCTGACGAGGTTGCTTTGACTATTCTGCAATTTAACGTCGGTTTGAATCATAATTACCCTGTCCTCTGCTTTCTATCGTATTCTTTCTAGCCCGTTCTATTAAATTATAATTTTATCCAATCACCTTATCTTTTTCTTTCTATTATGTTGCATTTTCCATGAATTAGTTTTCTATTTTATCCAGTTTTTTTCTATTCTATTGTATTCTATTCAATGAAATCTATTCCATTGTAAGTCTATTCTATTCTACGTCCTAATAAAACGTGCATTGGACACATACGGGTGCGCAAACACACACACACAAACACCTAAACACACACACACACACACACACACACACACAAACGCGTAGACTCGTGGCTGTTTAGCCAACCAAGGGAGTGTCCCTCATCCCTCCTCCGTCTGCTGTCTATTCTTCTCCCCTCCTCTTGTATCTACTTCGATTCGCTTCATTGCTTCTTCTAACGGGTGAGTTGTTAGATTGCCACTGACAATGTATCCGGTCAGGCGGGCGGTCGTTATCCGGGTGTGGTGATAAATCGAGACCTAGGAAGGATGTTCCAATACTATTAGATTTCATAGCGTCATCCTTCCATCTTGAAAATTGTTGGGACTGGCGGTGTCCAAACCTCGAGAGTATAGTTTCAGTTTAACCCTCAGGCTACCAGGGGGGGGGGTATCCACCCCCCCCCCCTAGGTTTTTTCCAAATCAAACTTTTTTCGTTAGGAATAAAATTTTGACGTTTTAGGTAGCTGTAGAGGATTCATTTGCACACATTTTGAGCTAAATTGTGTGATGATATACCATACCATTCAAAAGTTATACCCGATATACCCGAGGCACCAGGGCGTGGGGTGGATACCACCCCACCCCTTATATTTTCGGCTGTATCTTATCCGTCCTTTGACACGAAGAGACACGAATTACACCATTCTGTAGAAGGAATGTGGGGCTACATTTTGGTGGTCACGGAGTTGTCTTTTGACATTCGGAAGTGCTCAAAATAAATTAAAATATAAATAAAGGTGTTTTATTTTTATAAAATTTTCATGTTTTTCCTATTAAAAATTATTCATAATTTATTTTTTAAGAGAAATAAATTATGTCATTCTTTAGAGGGAATTCAGGGATATTTTGTGATACCAATTAATTTGACATTTGATGACCGGAAGTGCTCAAAATAAATTTTAATGTGTGAAAATGTTGGGGTTTTTTACAACGCAAACCGATAAGTCTGCGTAAACGTTTTTCAGCATGTTTTACATGTTTTTTTTTCTCTTTTTATTGTAATTAAAACTAACTTATTACTAGTCTTTGTAGTTATTATATGTAAACTATTTTTAATTAAAGAAATCTGTTAAAAACACACAGAATTTAATATTTTGCTTATATTTTGTGGAATCGACGGGTGCCTACGGTAAAAAAAATCATAACTTCGGGGTGCTTTCATATATTTTGAACCTAAAAATACCGTTTTCTGCAGAAATGAATGCTGAATCCATTGGTGTATTACAAGTTATGATATCTCAAACCAAACCCAAAATCCAGGGGGGTGGCCCCCCCTTGGTAGTCAGTGTTACAAAAAAGCTTGGTAGCCTGAGGGTTAATACTTTCTCCATGCTTAGGATTGGCACTTTCAAGAGCAAGAAGAAATATCACAAATGGGTGGTGACTGTGGCCTAATTAAGTAAAATTTTGACCTGAAAAGTTGCGAACTGTGTCAGTGATCACCACCACTTTTCTAATAGGTTCGATTCTACAAAATTGTGTAGTCGTGAAAGGCTAAATGTTATTTTGTATTCACAAATTGGATTTATGATACAAGTGAAAAAATTTGCACATAGAAAATATATATTATTATTATTAATTGAAAAAGGTGTCCAAGTGGAGTTGAAATGGTTACTAATAACGTTAAATAATCAAGCGATAATTTAAGTGATTACGTATAACACCATTTAAGTCGCAACATCGCTCTTTCAAAGTCACTCGGTTGCTTACGTCAAATGTGGACATCACTAGGATCCAAGTAATCTTTATTGTTAAGCCATTTATTGCATTGGTTATCAAATGCAATTCCAGTTATCTGGAATGGCCTTCATTTTTGAGCTACACCTACACCCTGGGACTCTACCAGGTTCCTTCCTTGCTAAACTTAAAACTGTTTTTGGGGGCGCGCTGTAGTCGGGAGCACCTCTGATTAGTTTATTCTACTTGAATTAGCGCTATATAAATGTCCGAATGAATTAATGAATGCAACATATTTGAAAATGTCTACACCTTTTAAAACGTTGTATTTATGGTTAATGATTTCTTAGGTGAACTTTGCACACCTCCTCGAATTGTTTGAACTGTGCTATATAACACACCTAGATGGCTTGCGAGGCAATTAAACTAATCAACAGGTAGCTAGCAAATTGGTCAATTATTAGTCGGTATAATTATAGTAGTGAAAGCTTCGTAACGAGAAACGATAACACAACTTAGCATCGTTAACCTCCTTAACGTTAAGCCCGAGTGTGACTCGGGCCGGGAATTCGCTGCAAAAACGGTTAAGCCCGAGTCACACTCGGGGTAGATATAAACAGACCTGCGCACATACATGCATACATATATACATGCATACATACATGCATACATACATGCATACATACATACATGCATATATACATTAATACATATAATATTTTATACATATATATATATATATATGCATACATACATATATACATATATACATACATATATACATATGCATGAATATATATATACACATACATACATACATGCATACATGCACACATACATGTATGTATGTATATATGTATGTATGCATACATATATGGATGCATACGTGCCGATACATATATACATACATATATATATAGCCTACATATACATACAAGCATACATATATACATACATACATATATAGTTATATACATACATACATACATACATGCATACATATATGCATATATGTATGTGTGTATGCATATATAATTATATACATACAAACATACATACATACATGCATATATACAATTCATACATACATAAATGCATTCACGCACATACATATATATATATATATATATACACATACATACATACATACATACATGTATATGTACATGTATGTATGTGTGTATGTACGTATATGTGCATACATACATTCGTATACATACGTACACATACATACATATACATACATACATACATACATATTCGTACATATATACATATATATATATATATACATATATATATATACATATATATATACAATATACATATATGTATATATATATATATAATACATGCATGCATGCATACATACATAAATACATACGAACATACATATTTGCGTGCATACATGTATACATTGATGCATACATCACACATACACAGATACATACTTTGTACAACGTAAATAAATGTAACGTTTTTTACACGTTATTGATGCTGGTAACATAACGCTAAGGAGGTTAAGTTGTTGGAAGAGCAGAAAAAGAAAAAAATACAAAAAATATCACAAGAAACCATAATAAAAAACTCACTCCCCGAAACTTCTAAAATTTCAAATCAAATACAAATATTTAAACTCGTCTTCCAAATTCCTACCCACCACCTGTCGCTTTCATAATCCAACCAGAAAACGCACCCTTTTCTAGCAACTCCTCCTCCACCGCCGTGCGCTTCTCCGTCCGTCTGTCTTATCTCATGACCCGAATATACGTCTCGTCCTGATTCCAAGCGACGGTCTGTTGTGGCCAATCTATCTATTCACACCGATTACGGCGACGCCGATCGGTCCCCGGGGTACGCCCGGGTTTCCACCGACTACAACGTCCACCTTAATCGCAATCAATGTCGCCCGTCCGTTCGTCCTGCTCCGGACATATTTGGATCGCTATACATCACGCCGCGAGCGTGTCATATGGGAATGCGTTACACGCGGATGGTGGCGACACGCAGCGGGAAGAAAATACAAAAGGGTGACCTTTTGCTAAAATGAAATATGTGTATAATTTCTTTCAATATTATTTTAAGTACGGTACGTTAAATTTGAGTTTATTACGAAAATGTTAAGATCAATTTTCTTAGAAATAGATCTTTTAACTAAATGGCATATTTAAAAAAAATTCAATATTACATAAAAGTTATCATTTTTTTAAAACCTTTTTTAATACTTAAAGCCACATTATATACGTCTGTGTTCTGACGAAATATAATTGAATGCCAGACCTGTCATGAAAAACCTGTGTATTGTGTATAAATAATGATTGTTTGCAATCGAAGAAAATGCAAGGGGGCGACCTTTTGATAGAATAAAACATTGGTATAATTCCTTTCAATATTATTTGAAGTATGCTTGAAATACGTTAAATATGCTAAAATGAATTTTTATTTGAAAAAGGTCCTTTAACTAAATGGCATATTATTAGGCATCTTTAAAAATTTCAATTTTCACATAAAATATATCATTTTGGAAGTTTTTTAAACCTTTTTTTAATTCTTAAAGCCTCGTTATATACATCTGTGTCCTGACGAACTCTAATTTGATGTTTCCTAAAAACCTGTGTATTGCGTGCCCTGTGTGAGCCTGTGAGGCGCTTTATACATTTTTATACAAAACACAATACATTACTGTCATTATAGTGACTGCGTAGTAAAGTAGATGACCAATCCGACGGGGTACTGTTTGATGCTGGACCTTATTTCACTTCACACCCTCCGCGACCATCCATAATAAACGGGCAATAGCATAACACATGTGACCTCTTCCCAGCGTTACCGCATTTTCTCCTTCCACTGGTGGGTCAAAGGTCAATTCATAGATACATATTTTGCCGACGAATGAAGCCAATCGTATCTACATAATATTGTGGCACTAAAGACGCCATTTTATCTTCAAATGACGCATTATGTTTCCATTGCGACCCATTATGCGTCGCACCAGCTTGCCTCGAGAATGAATATGTGAGCCAGTTTAGATAAGAGACGGAGTTTATTATAGCGTTGTATTACATGAAATATCGGGTGTTTAATGCGTCCCTTTGAATAAATTCCCGCTAGTTGGCGCCACGAGTGAGATTATTGACGATTCAGAAGTTCAATCAAGGGACGAGGGAATATGAATACATTTTTATTTCCCATGCATACTGTGTTTCTAGTTACCAAAAATATGCTGTGATCTGCGTTGGGTATACAACTATACATATTGTTATTGTCATTAGGTTAATTAAGTAAACATTGGTTGAGATATTCTAGTAAGGAGAGAAGTCATGAGTAATTATTATAGTTCATGCTGAAACCCTTATTAGAGTGATATCAAATGCTAAATAAAAAGCGAACCCATTTTCGAGCATTGTTCATTTCATTAAAAAGCAGAGATAGTCTAATGCTTGAGAGTGTCCCGGGCAAAGGCAAGATGAGTAGGAGTAGACATAAAACGAGGTGGAAGGAGGGGAGAGGAGGAGGAGGAGGTGGAGAAGAGGAGGAGGAGTTGGGGTGGAAGAGCGGGAGAGTATTAGTTGGCAGAAGAAGCTACCGGGGAGGTCACAGTGCATGACAACATCTGTCATGGCGTCATGGTCCATAATAAGCTTCACGAGCAGAAAGAATATATATATATATATATATATATATATATATATATATATATATATATATATATAATATTCGTGAAATCGTGAGTACGATATAATTATGACCTGAAGTTGAAATGCCATCTAAATCTCTTCCTCCATCCGACGAAGTCTTCCAATTCAGAACCGTCATCTCCGTCCTCCTCCTCCTCCTCCTCCTCCTCCTCCTCCTCCTCCTCCTCCTCCTCCTCCTCCTCCTCCTCCTCCTCCTCCTCCTCCTCCTCCTCCTCCTCCTCCTCCTCCTCCTCCTCCTCCTCCTCCTCCTCCTCCTCCTCCTCCTCCTCCTCCTCCTCCTCCTCCTCCTCCTCCTCCTCCTCCTCCTCCTCCTCCTCCTCCTCCTCCTCCTCCTCCTCCTCCTCCTCCTCCTCCTCCTCCTCCTCCTCCTCCTCCTCCTCCTCCATCTTAGTCTTCACCATGCACCGACCGAGTAGTCCCGAAGTCGGCTCGAAGCGCGACCGGCGTCACCCCGTGGCGCAATGTCCTCTTGCATGAGCTAGAGGATAAATCGCACGGAATGTGATACGTACTAATGAATCGTCGCTCTAAGAAAAGATCTAAATAATAAAGGATCTTATGCTGCCCTTCGTCGGGATTATTTAATGTGTAACGGTGAGACTGACATAGAAATGGAAAGACGAAAGGTACATGTAGGTAGCGTAAAGAGAAGGTTGAAAAGGGCGAAGAGGAGATGGAAGAAGAGAAAAATGAAGAGCACAGAATAGAGGAAGAGGATGGGTGATGGAAAGTAGGACAAGGATAATGAAGAGGAGGTCGGAAGAGGGAGAGGGAGTAATAAGGAGGAACAGAAACGGAATGAACAAAATTTTACCGGAATTTCCGATTGAGACATAAATCCCTGTTTCCATTGAATTTGTATCTGCTTAACTGAAATATTTGACTTCCAATTAATAAACACTTATAATTATATAGTACTATTTAGCAACGTTTAACAGGTGTTTAAGGCGGCTGTTCTTACCATTCGGAAACCGTATAAACAACGGATATGACCTGTTAGCCGTTAACTTATTACTTTCCAACGCACTCATCTAAGCTATATTGACTTTATAATTGACTGATTGTCTGGTTTTCCTACCAATTAACCTACTTTTGGCGCAAGGGTTATATTGCTTTAAGTGACACGTATACTATAGCGTCGTAATGTTGGCAGGATCAGACGCGTATAATATTGAAAGAGAGATGTGCTTTCGATAATTGCCAGAAATTGTGAAATATGATCAGATCTATTTGAAGGAGACGATTGAGTAAATATTACACCGTAACTATAGAGACGCGCTAGATCTACTGAGCGGCGAAAGTGTCATTCAGAAATTACATTGAATGTGGAAAATTATTGAAGTTGACGCCCTCCTTAGACACCATTAACACAGTTTAAACATGCTTATATAAGCCTATAGCGGATAATTGAATTACTAATTACTGTGATGCAGAGCAGAAAATTACAAATTGGTTATTATAAATACAACAATACCATAATTATTACTTCGGGGCCTACATCACTGGAGTAATAAAAACAAACAATCAGGCTGGAACGGTATGCATTTTTCCATATTTCTATGAATAATATATCCGGACACAACTTTTTCGGTACTTAGCATTGGAATTCTCTGATGCAAATGACGTAATTGTGAGGTCAATATTCATGCCAGAAACGTCATATTTGAATCTTCCTTTTAGACCTTAGTCCTTCCACGCATTTGTAGTGCATCGGGCGACACAGGCCACTTTGAATCAGTGTAAGATATTTATCTCAGGATAAAAACAGTTTAAAAATTTTGAAAATCTATTAAGATCTGCCTGTTTTATTCACATTATAACAAGGGGTCTCGATTTATTGGAACACAGTGTATATACTATTTAGTAACGGTGGCTTCTGAAACAAATGTATCGTCGCAAAAGGACAAAAGGATGGGAGGAGATGGTTGACAGGATGGAGAAGACGGAATTCATGAGCAGAGAGATAGAGGAAGAGAGTTTGTGAGGTGGTTGATGAGGAATGCATCCCCCATCTCTCCCCTTCCTGTTCATCCCGCTCCCTCCCCTCCTTTCCTCCCTCACACTGTCCCTCTCTGATAGCGACGCGGCTAGCGCCATAAAACTCTTCAGCAATAAGGCCGCAATGGGATGTGTTGAAATGCGCTACATAAACGGAACACATTTGAACAAACGTTTAAAGCGCGCCCGAATTGGAAGGCAAGGCTTATCGACAGGCGTATGTGTTGAAAACGGTAGAATTTGCAAAGTTGCTTTTTTTGTTTAAAAGATTGCGCTTTTTCCCAAAAATCATTCTGCAAACCCGGCCGTGTTGGAACTAAACGTTTTGGTGAAGTTTCGAAAGCAATCAATGAAGAAAGTTCGGAGATCTTTGAAGCCGTGCTTCAAAGATCTCCGAACTTTCTTCATTGATTGCTTTCGAAACTTCACCAAAACGTTTAGTTCCAACACGGCCGGTGTCATGCGAAAAACTATCCGGCAACAAAAACTATCCGGAAAGTTCTGTCATTGGTTCACGTGACGTATGACGTCAGATAGCAACGGAGACGCTCTGAGCCTCGTTTTCGTTGACAAATAGGCCTATTATCCGGGCTGATTGTAGTTGACTATCATAGTTGATTGCGGAGAAAATTGCGCGATCTTTATAAATAACATTGCATAATAATTACAAATCCCTCTATCTTTAGTCTATTTATTTATCATGAACGAGACATTATTGTAATCTTATTGCGATGCAATGTCTCCGAAAATTTGGTCGGAACTTCTGAAGATTAGGCCTGTGTAACCTGTGATCCCAGATGTGTGTCAAGTTCGCAGGCATATTGAGATTCAGATAGGCTACGCCATACATATTCGTTTCAGGTGTGACCTCCCTATAAGGCACAAAAGTTAGGCACGGCCGAAGTATTTGTGTGATTATATACTTCGTCCCCTTTCTGCCGCGTCGCTGCGCCCTCTTTGGTCCTCTGATCGCCTTGACCTATTTGTCCCCAGAGGCAGGACCGCCATGACTCAATCCAGATAAGTTACATGCATTGGTCCCTCCATATATGAAATGGGCTTCCCCGATCAGTTCGCTCTGCCATCCTCTCTGGTAGTGTATCGTCGTCTTTCTCTCGTCTAAAAACTTGCCTGTTTTCTAGGGGCTCAACGCACTGGGAGCGCTTCTGAAAGGCTCTTGCTGCGAGAAGCGCTTTATAAATGGTCAGATACAATACAATACAATTAATCATCATCAGAACTACCTAGACCAATAGTCGCTAGAGCGTTTAAAATCATAATAATTGTTCCTAGCGACTTGGTCTAGGTAGTAGGCCTACTTATGGTGTTTAATATGCCCTTTTAAGCGTTATGAAATGGATAGGGCTTGAGTATGACATTTCAAGTGGCAAACTTTGCTAATTTGATGCAGTGAAATACACGGTCGATAATATGTGAAGTTTGGAAGGCTACAATAGGAACAATAATGATTTAAGCCCAATCGCGACTATTGTTCTGGGTAGTGCTGATGGTGTTTAATATGCCCTATTAACCGCTATGGGATGGATAGAGTCCAAATATGTGAATTTACCAAGTGAAATTACCAGTTCTAGCGTGCCTGGTGTTTGTGCCTTCTTGGGAGGTCACCCGCGAATCGATATAGTAGGCGAATCTCAACCCCAATATGTTTGCGAACTTGACACACATTGATCCCTGGTTTTAAGCATACACTACACAGGAATAGTAGAGCAACCATAACGTGGTAAACAGTATTAAATAATTGCCAGATTTACAGGTTGATGGACAGGAACCGATCGAGACGCTAAGTTGTTTTGAGGATGGATGAACAAGGTGATTATAGTTAGCTGCAGCTGTTTCTATTCACAGAATCTGCAGAGATGTATTATTATATATGGTAATATTTGCAGTTTAGCCTCAATTGTGGTAACGAAGCTCACTAGCGACACCCTCCTACTTTATTCAGGTATGGGACTGGCATTTGCAGAGTGCAACAAGTGACGGAGTTATAGGCAGATGCATTTGAAAAAGCATTTTAAAAATGTTAAATGTTTATTGTTAAACACCCTATTTTCTTGTATGAAGTTCCTTAATAAACGATCCAATTTCTAAAACGGATTTCCCATTCTAAAAATAGAAAACCAGTTTCTACTGACTCAACACCGCTTCGTTCATAAGAATCACGGGGTTTTCCATGTTTACTTGCACACTCGCAATGACACTAGCCCATTATATCACTTACATGCATGTATTACAATAGTTCGTTGCATACCGAGTTATATGCGTCATGAAGCGAATTATTCCTAATAAACGTAGAAAACCAACCCGGATAGTTTTTGTCAACGGATAGTTTTTCGCACGTATGTCGTGCGAAAATGTAGCATATTTAAAAATTCTTTGGTGCAATTTTAAAGCTTCAACCGGAGTATTGCATATTCGACTTAATTGGTAGACAAACGCTGTTGCAACGCACTATTAAATAATAAATTTATAATTGAAGCCACTGTTAAAATTCTGTCAGTGCCAGCCCCACACTTGGATAAAGGAGGAGGGCGACGCTAATGACCCATTTTCTCACACAATGTAGTTCAACTGAAACTACTACTACTGTACTATTTTTCGGTTGTGGTGTTGAACCATTGTGACCGAGAGACTCTGACTTTCTAAAGGTCGCTTCTGAGTGGTAACCCCAAACAGGCGCTACATAAATATCCATGACGAATGAACAGCAGCACTGGAGGGTCGAGCTGAAGAGTTTAACGTTACTGTATGATTGCCAGGCTAACATGCAAACAGCTGTATACATGACTGCGAATTTTAATTTATATAGTTTACGTTTTAAACGTTTAACAGGTGTTCAAGGAGATCGCTTGACCAACTAATAGAAACTGTACACACCACAATAGAAAATTGACAGCTTGTTCTGGTTTCTTACACCAACTTACTACTTACCAACGCTGCAACGCACTCTAACAATCTGCATTGACTTGACTGATTGATTGCCTTACTAATCTATACTTATCTACTCAGCCAAGAGACATGTTTCCTTTAGTGACACCTAGCGTCGTAACTTTGAGCGGGTCAGAGGCGTGTAGGCTAATAGTGAGAGATGTGTCAATGCTTTCAATAATTGCCGGAGTTCGTGAAATATGGTCGGATCTCGTAGAACAGGGGTGCACAACCTTTTTGGGGCCAAGGGCCAGATTGCAGTTTAGAAAAGAAGACGAGGGCCGCACATACAATGCACTGGATTTGAGTATGTGTGAAATGTGTCTGGAGACGAAACTTCACGAAAGTGCATTTCAAGTATAGAGTACTATAGAATATGGACCTACCTCACAAGAGTGAAACAGCGATTTGGGTAAATGAAAACAACATTGAAGAATCAATCAGAATTATTGAAACTCGGACGTCCATTTAATTAATCCTTCACATGCAGTTCACATTCATACTACACAGCTAATGAGATGGCTGTGATTGAATGTGTTGACACCAACTTGGTGTTAACATTGTCCATAAAGTATTTAAATGTCCATTCCTCTTGAAACTTGCGATTTTCTTCTACAATTTTGCGCTTTTTACTAGTAGTTTTGTGCATTGCAACTAGACTAATTAGCTTTGTAGAAAAGTAAGTCAATTGATTACATTGAAAACTGTTGCACCGAACAGTTTCTGACAACAAAGAAAGAATGCTAGGATAAACTGTGAAAGGGAAATTCCAATACTCATTAGGATCTGTCACGTGCGCACTCAAATCAATGAGGAACACCTCGGGCCCTTAGGCCGACCTGCTTGAGATTGGCCTACGAGCCAGTTAAGCCGATTGTGGGGTCGCAGACCGGTTCTAGCTATCTGTAACATCTGTTATCATTTAAACAGGAGGTGCTACTCTCTGGCAGATAGGTAACACTCAGAGCCTCGGAATATTTATGAGAAAGCAATCTTGGGTTATAAAGTCGCTGGTTATAAATACCAAAAATCTTCGAAACAGTCAAGATTGAAGCTGTGATTCTTTGTGTTGACATGTTGTAAATAGTATACAGTGAATTCTTAAGATAATTTTCTGATCGCGGGCCACTTTCCTTTGTCGTTTAAAATTGGACCGAGGGCCGCACATGACGAGTCCGGGGGCCGCATGCGGCCCGCGGCCCGCGGGTTGTGCACCTCTGTCGTAGAAAGAGGCAATTGTGCAAATAATAACAGAGACGCGCTTGGTATACGGAACCGCGAAAGTGACAAGCAGAAGTTATAATTATTGTACGCGGTCAATGACTGTAGTGGACACTCTCCTTAGACACCTTTAACATTTTTGTAAGACATGCTATATAAGATTATTGTGGGTGAACAAGTTAACTTCGTCAGGCCTTTTTCAAATTCCATAGTAACATGCAGTTGAATATTGCAAATAACTAATTAGTAGAGCAAAAGCAACTTAATTACAAATTACGTAGATGCAGAACAGGAAATTACAAATTGCATTATTTTAATTTGCATATTACTTTCGGGCCTACATCATTGGAATAAAAAAAACTCAGGGAGGAATCGTGGGCTTTTTCCCTTCTGCTGTATGAGTATCATTATTTATAGTGTCAGATAATGTGTATTTATCTTCTTTAAGATGCCGTTCAAATCTGATTGCCAACAGTTGTTATACGTTACAATCTTGCTTGCAAAAATATAAAGAACCTTATTATACTATGCACACGAAACATGGGCGGAGACCTAGGGGAGGGGACAGGGGGGACGATCCCCCCCAAAGAATGTGGTGGGGGGGACGGTCCATGTATTTGTCCCCCCCAAACTTTAAGGCTCAGGACATGGACACTTGATGCACATACTGCAGGCGACTGACGACGTTACAATGTTAGAAGGAGATTTTTCGAACAATTAACTAAAAAGCCTGTTCAACACAATTAGAGCGATGCCACAACAGAACCGGGATGAATCAACGTCTCTTTTTGAAAACACATTACTTGAACACCCTTATATTTTTTCTTCATGAAGTTATAGAAATGTAGTAAACTTACAGTATTCAAATAATAAAACTTACAGTATTCAAATAATTATTAGAAAAAATTGAACAAATCTTCGAAAAAACTTCTCGATTTAATCATGAATCGAGATTAATTTCAACTTAACTAGTGTAGATTCGACAATGTAAGATCGGTTTAATTGAGATCCATAATTCAATCACAACCAAATAATATTATAATCATTGAAACCATATAATTTTGGATTCATCCACTTCCATAAAATTCTTCCCATCTTTTTCGTCCACCACAAGGATGTAGCCAGGATTTGATTTGAGGGAGGGGGTTCCTTCGGTGTAGAATTTCTGACGACCATTTTGTAGTCGTCCAAATTTCTGAAAACACCTTTTTTAGTAGTCAGAATTTTTTAGAGACCCCTTTTCACCCTTTTTAGTCGTCAAAATTTCTGAAAACACCTTTTTTAGTTGTCACAATTTATTGAGACACCTTTTCTGAAGACACCTTTTTTTAGTCGTAAAAATTCCTATACATCTGGTTTTATTTGTCCAAAGTTCTGAAAACACCTTTTTTAGTCGTAAAAATTTCCATGCACCTTGTTTTAGTCGTCATTAATTTCTGAACATTTCTTTAACTATTAAGCATTTCTAACGACACCTTTTTTGTCATCAATATTTTTGAATAAACCTTTTTTATGTCAGTCAAAATCACTGAAAACACCTATTTTTAGTTGTCACAATTTCCGGAGACACCTTTTCACCTTTTGTTAGTCGTCCACATTTGCATACACCTTGTTTTATTCGTCCAAATTAATTTTCTGACGACACCTTTTTTAGACGTCAAAATTTCAATAAACGTTGTTTTAGTCGTCAAAATTTCTGGACTTTTTCACTATCAACATTTCTAAAGACACCCTTTTAGTCATAAAAAGTTCTGAATAAACCTTTTTTAGGTCTGTAAAAATTTCTAAAGACACCTTTTTTAGTCGTCAAAATTCCTTTATTTTATCGTCACAAAGTTTTCGGCCGCTCGTCCGTCCCCCCCAAAGTTCGGACCAGGTCTCCGCCTATGACACGAAATCAGCATGCATTAAACTGTGTTCATCATTTCCTAACGCTACGTGTAGCTCATTTTTTGTCACCTTCTATATACTACAGGATTTGATTCTAATTCTGGAGCGCCTCTGAGTAGAGAGCTTGATGTGGTGCTATAACAAGTGCGCATACAAACTAGTATATAATCTTACTATTATACGCAAAAGAACTTGGGAAACAATTAGTTTAGGTTTTATTTAGACACCTTTAACATATGGGTTATAACAATTACATTAATTAAAATGTCGAAAAATTTACGATATTATTTACCCATTCTGACGAAGCGTATAGTAACGCTGTTTAGGAATTTCAGGGGACAAGAGAAATAAAATGTATGTATGAAACGTTTCAGTAATTTTATTCAACTTGTGAATTAATTTCGAAGAATTATAATGATGTTTTTATGTCCTATTAAGCGTTTGCCAGAAGATTAATGTAGAAACTTTTGTTTCATTTACAATGTTTTTTAGATCTTAAATAAATTGATCGCTTGACTCTTAAATTTGACTTAATTAAGAACGTATGAAAGGCAGCAATTTTCGACGTCAGGAGCGTACATAGGATACACACTTATCATAAAAGAGGTGTTTTAAACGTATTTTGGAAATTGCATTGTATTGTATTGTTATTGTATAAAAACATTTGTAAAGCGCCTTTAATAGGGTGAACCGTTCAGAGGCGCTCCCAGTGCGCAAGGCCACGAGAGAAGAAATAAGTTTTGAGGAAAGAAAATGAGGAGGAGGGATTACCAGTTAGAAGTTGAGACCGAGTAGATGGAGACAGAGTATTTCAAAGAGAGGGGCCAATTGATGTAAGGGATCGGGACTGAGCCATAGCCGTTCTAGTAGGAGGACTAAAAGATCAAGTATACATATTTTATCTAAATATATTTTACCCGTACCGCAGCATGGTATTGTGTCTCCTCTTGCTAAAAATATTGTGCTGCGGGGTGGTGTAATTTTTATCATAGGTGGTGTTTTTATAATGGAATAAATCAACATGTCCGTCAAGGTCAAGTAACCGGAATGGCACGTAGTGGGTCAAGGTCACATGACCAAAATGGTCAAGGGTCCATATTTCTAGAACTACATGTCATAGAAAGTTGATTTTAGTGTCTACGATATGGTCCACACATCAGAAAGAAGTGATGTTGGTGTCGTTTCCGACTAAGTTTTGGTCAAGGATGCGGGAAAAATAGTGCCGTCGTCGTGACTTTGACCCTTGACCTTGCAATGACCTTTCAAATGAAGGTCAAGTCTCAAGCATGGTATTGGGTCTCCTCTTGCTAATTTCTTTTATCATAGGTGGTGTTTTTATAATGGAAAAAATCAACATGACCATTTCCGTCAAGGTCAAGTAACCGGAATGGCACGTAGTGGGTCAAGGTCACATGACCAAATGTGTCAAGCGGGATCGAAAGCCGTCGCTTGTCGCTACACAGATACAGAGATATAGGCGAGTAAAGGCAAGAACGGTCATAAATACGAAAAATGGTTTTATGGTGTATTATTATTTAAAAATATGTCTACTTTCAATATCTGCAATTAAAAATTTTGAATTCAAATGCTTAGTGTTGAAAAAATGACTTTTACCGCATGTGGTGTCAAAATTTGCGTTGAATCAATCGCTCCATGAGCTATTTTCAAAGTTAAAATTCGCTACGAACGACAGAGCTATTATACGCTATATGGACTATTTCTTGTAGTCGTGTCTACCACATAATAAATTTTCCCTTCAATATGGTAGGCTACTGAACGGTTCATAAAAGCTGTTTCACCCGTTTAAATGAGCAGGTTTTGGTCAAAGTTTTAAGCATTCATTATTGCTTGCCTGACAACAAGGATGATTATTATTCAAGCCACGCCTCCAACCCAGTTTTCTTAGAGTCTAATTGGCTGACGAGACATATCGCGACACTGACGTTCGATCGTGCGCATGCGAGCTAGCAATTCTTGGTCTCTCAACTTGTTGATGTTGCTCATTTTCTTTAGTTAGGCCTACTTTCGGAGAGAAACGTTATTTTTGCGTTTGTTTCGGAAAGAATTCGTATGAAAATTATTCACACTAAGCTTAATAATCTTTTTTTTACATTAGCCTAATGGAAAGTGAAATTTTGAAGCTGTTAAACTGTTCAAATAGTGATAGCCTAGGCAGGCCCTAATCGTAATCCTAGCCTTATCTCCAAGCTTCTAAAGTGCCATTCGAAAGCCAAGTGTGGAGCACCAGCTTATTCACGAGCGCTGCGTCAAGTCAAAAGGGTTGTCCGTAAGAGTAGTCCAAAGGTGGTCCGGGTCGAGTTACCATAGAAAATGAATTCATAAGACTGTCCGATGAACACGGGTCTTATTCAGCGAAGCGATAAAGATTCCGCCGACGATAGGAAACATGTGGTCTATAATTGTTTAAGTGAGTACATAATTAGAATTCTTTATAAGATTTGAAAGAGTCTCGTATTTAAGTCAGTTCTGTTTATTGGACCCAACGTATTCCATTCATGCCTGCTTGTCGAGTCAACAAATCGCGAACAATTAGGCCTATATCGTAGGTCCCTTCACTCTTCGATATCAAAGCCTTATTTCTTTGACTAGCGGCTCATTAGCCTAATAAGCCTCCTACTCGAGTCAATAAATCGCGAACAAATGTATCATCAGTCACAATGTTTGCATAAATTTAATCAAATCAAGAATGGGGTATAGTCGGCTACCATATAAGAGCTTACCTTGAAGGACCTTGTTAATTATTTGTTTGTGTTAGGCCATTTAACTCATTCCCGCCTGAATTGTTTCGATACCTATTGGGTTTATCGGGTCACCCGCGACCCGATCCGGCGGGAAAGAGTTAAGACTCATACATCGTCGGTCGGTCAAAATGAAACGTCGATCTGTCCGCCTGCGCGTTAGATGCGTTGTTTGCATTAGTTTCATTAACCCTCAGGCTACCAAGCTTTTTTTGTAACACTGACTACCAAGGGGGGGTGGTTACCACCCCCCCCTGGATTTTGGGTTTGGTTTGAGATATCATAACTTGTAATACACCTATGGATTCAGCATTCATTTCTGCACAAAATGGTATATTTAGATTTAAAATATATGAAAGCACCCCAAAGTTATGAATTTTTTACCATAGGCACCCGTCGATTCCACAAAATGTATACTTTCGCATAAGCAAAATATTAGATTCTGTGTGTTTTAACATAATTTATTTAATTTAAAATAGGTTACATATAATAAAGTCCAATGTTCAAATATAAAAACTTGTAATAAGTTAGTTTTAGTTGCAATAAAAAAGAGAAAAAACACGTAAAACATGCTGAAAAACGTTTACGCAGACTTATCGGTTTGCGTTGTAAAAAAACCCAACATTTTCACACATTTAAATTTATTTTAAACACTTCCGGTCATCAAATGTCAAATTATTTGGTATCACTAAATAGCCCTAATTGCCCTCTATAGAATGACATAATTTATTTCTCTTAAAAAATAAATTATGAATAATTTTTAATAGGAACAACATGAAAATGTTATGAAAATAAAACACCTTTATTTATATTTTAATTTATTTTGAGCACTTCCGGTTGTCAAATGACAACTCCGTGACCACCACAATGTAGCCCCACATTCCCTCTACAGAATGGTGTAATTGGTGTCTCTTCATGTCAAAGGACGGATAAGATACAGCCGATAATCTAAGGGGGGTGGTATCAACCCCCCCCCTGGTGCCTCGGGTATATCGGGTGTAACTTTTGAATGGTATGGTATATCATCACACATTTTAGCTCAAAATGTGTGCAAATGAATCCTCTACAGCCACCTAAAACGTCAAAATTTTATTCCTAACGAAAAAAGTTTTATTTGGGAAAAACCTAGGGGGGGGTGGATACCACCCCCCCCCTTGGTAGCCCGAGGGTTAATTCAATTCAGCAGTAGATTGTATTTCTATCACAGTTTTGAAAGTAGTAGTTCGATTTTCATGCCGTTTGATGTATTCGATACAGGATATAGCCATGCATTGACCAGCAAAATTGCAGAAGAATAAATTAATGGTTACTAAGGACTTACCCGACAAAAATGTTCCGAAACTTTAAGCTCGATTTTCTCAATTGTAATGATTTAGCAAATTGCAGATTCAAATGAGTATAACTTCAGTTAGAAATAAGATATTTTCATTCTGTAAAAAGTATTTTGAAGAAAAATATCTGTAGAATATGAATAAATAAAAAGTTCCATAACCGTCATGTGACGGGAAATCATCCCCCCCGTCACAAATGGTCAAGGGTCCATATCTTTGGAATTACATGTCATAGAAAGTTGATTTTAGTGTCTACGATATGGTTTCCTGTGTCAAGGAATCCAATAAAAGTACTTTCAACATCTACAAACAATCACGTGACCTTGTAGTTAAAACCAAACATATTTGTGTAATACTGGATAGTTCTGACCAAAGTCTATAAAAGTAATATGCTATAATAATAGCATAGTATAATGTTTTCATAAGTATTCGCCACCAAACTGACTGTCGTCGCAACTGACTACCAATATGACATTCAAAATGGCCAGAAATACTTCATAACGAAGATGATTGGTGTAAACCACAGCCATATCTAACCTGACCTAAATCCTTCTCTTTGAGCGCTAGGCACAGCCAGAGCCATGACCCAATAAACGTTGACCTAAAGCCCTCTATGTGTATGCTGCTGAATGAGCGATGCATGCATAAGACAATAATCAATAATGGCTGGTTTTCTCGCCATGTGGAGTAGTAGAAACAGTTCCTAAGAATATGGCAAGATTGTTTGCCATGTGGAGTTTTAGGCAAAAACCTGAATTGGCAAGATTTTTTGCCAAGCTGAGGGGAAAGGGTTAATGGATACAATTCAGTCACATTATGCGACCGGTCAATGCTAAAACTTATATTGCATGTCTTATAACAATTGAAGGGTGTCTAAAAGGTGCAGCGTGACAGGTCGGTTTTCTCGATAAATTCAAGACCGAACTGAAATAATAACTAATGATTTTGGATTATTGAATACAATCCAGTTGACAGATCGCAACCGGTTGCATAATACAGTCACGCAGTATTGCAGTTGGCTTAACTTACATCCATTTAAACTGCTAACATGTCTAAAATACAAGACAATTTTTATATCCATTCTGACAAAAGTTACAGTATAACGCTGTTTATGAATTTCAGGGAGTAGAATAAAAATTAAATAAATGCATGTACATGTATGAAATATATCAGTAATTTTATTCAACTTGTGATTTAATTTCGCTTAATTATAATGATGTTCTTTATGTCCTATTAAGTGTTTGCAATAGGTTTTGTGAAGAAAATATTTACTTAAGTTTCCTTTGCATTGCATTGTAGTTATTTAGATCTAACATATTAAATTGATCGTGTGACTCTTAAAATTGACATACTTTTAGAGCAAATCAAAGACAGCAATTTTCGACGTCATGAGTATACATATGGTGGTGAATTATCGTAAAAGAGGTGTTTAAGCGTAAAATTTAAAATATTACGTTTTGACTTAATTTCACTTATGGCCCTAACGAAGCTTGCACCCGCATCCGCCCCTCTATGAACAGCATCCAGTCGACCATGTCCTGTGCTGTCCGCGTCACCTCTCCCACAGTTAATCCTATCGCCAGACAGTCCTCCTCCACCATATCCATCCAACGTTTCATGGGCCTGCTTCTTCTCCTCTTCCCATGCAAATACCTCTGCAGTGCCACTTTTGGGTGTCTTCAGCTCTGCATTCTGATGACATGATTGTCCGAAGTATCGCATTCTTTTGATCTGTATCATGTCCACAATGTCTCGCTGTATTCATACTTGCAAGCATACATGCACACATACACACACTCACACACACACACACACACACACACACACACACACACACACACACACATATATATATATATGAATTAATACGTTCACGCCATGGTGTCCTAAACCCTTTAATGCCGAAGAGTATAGGATTTTCCATACATTTTACCACCTTCTCGGCATTATAGGGTTAATTAAAGCAGCAATGACTTGGCCAATCGCTCTCAATGTATGCACAGCGCTATCAGCGTCCTCTCCAAAGAGAGGCGCTATATAATCGTCATGTTGCGATACATTACGGTAGATGGCGATATTCGATTAGTGAGTCTATAGAACAGAAAGCAACCACTTCAAAGCGATTAAGCGATCGCACCTTCTGGCACTCATTTCCTTTCCCTCCTTGTGACGCATTCTATCCTTCGCAAGCACGTCATTGCAAAAGACAGACGAAGAGAATTGACTAAAGTACAAGAAAAACAATTGAAGCAAAACAAAAACAAGGCGACTATTTATCTTGTTTTTCTTCCGTCAACCGCCAGGTGGCAGTGGCGTCGTTCTTTCGTTCGCTTTTCTCTCTGATGTATCTTATGTAGAGGGAGCGACGTTCAAATGACGATGACAGCAAAATGAAGATTAATTCTTTATAACCACGTCTCGAATTAACGACGCTACGACTCGATTCGTTCCTCTTTCCACCGCTGCGTGGCGCCACCGGTGACCCCCCGAGTCACAGGCCTGTCATCTTGCGGCGGTGACGTCATCATTGCGAGCGTTTTTCGATGACGTGCGACGCCGTCTTCATCTTTCGTCGGGTGTTTGTCGATATCGGGACCGCGGCGAAAAGAGTTCCGCCAGCGAATACTGTGCTGGGTTCGCGTTATGATTGAATAAGAGACCGCATTAATACGATGCTTTCTTGAAAGTAGAATATTTTGTGGAACTCAATGGATGAATACATAGTTTAAAATTGCAGCCTATGACAATAATTCTAGTTTCCACTTGTCAGACTTACTGTGCCTTCTCTGTGTTAGACCATTTGAACGACGCCTCTTCACATTCCGATCTCTTTCTATAACTCATTTTCAGACATTCTTCTTTTATCTTCAATGGGTCCGTTAAATTTAATATTGTTAAAACACAACTCAGAGAGGGATCGAAAAGAATGAGTCTGTTATTGCGCACGAATCTGTTCCTTACGTAGCAACGGTTGACTATATTTAAAAGGTGTTTAAGACGATCGCTGTAAGTCATTGGAGGCAGCAAACGTTCGCATTTGAACGATTATATCAATTCAATAAATTATAATCGCAATCACCAAATGTCAAGATAATATAATTACTTGTCGCTTCGTATCAATATATAAAACAGGCTAATTACTTCGAGAGGTGTCTAATACTGACCTGCCATAATATTCTTGTTTCTAATAAACTATTTTGCTCACCTCACATAGCATAGACTCGGAATCTTAATAGAGTTGTTTGCCTATCGAGTCCCAATCTTAAATAGACTAGATTTATACTATTTAAAAGGTGTTTAAATGCGCAGAACTGTATCTACTACCTAAAGACATTATTTTATTTCCCGATATCATTGGTCGGAACCGATTTCCTACGGAACCACGCCTGCGAGCGGCCAACCCGATGCTAATAATGTTCTCAAATAGATAAACAAGGCTGGACCTTATGGGAGAATAATTTATGACGCTGCGGTAAGCCATCGGAAGCAGAGACCGTTTGCATTTGAACAATAAATTATAATGTCCTGGGCACAACGTTGACGATTATATAATTAGCGGTCGCTTCGTATCACTATTATTTATAAAACCAATTACTTACTTCGAGAGGTGTCTAATCATGGCCGTCCATATTCTTGTTTGTAATAACCCATTGTGCTCTCCTCAAAATGACATAAGACTGAAGTGATCTGTAATTGCTAAGGGCGTGTATGTATTTGGCTACTCTAAATGCAGGCATATTTTAAACACCTTTTTCAAAGGATAGTAACCAATTTATATATAACTGCTTTAAAACGCTATGCGTTTAATAACGTTAACCGATATAAATGTGACAAAAGTCGACACCTTTTTAAAAAGTTTTATTGCAATTATATAAATAAAATGTACATCGTGAGATTATATTCATTACAGTTTAAGCTATAATTATCTCATTGTTATTCAGCAGTTTAACAACATCTTATAGCAACAAAGGCTGTTGACGTCTTTTAAGTTATGAAATACATTGATAACAATTACTACAACTATTAGTGCAGCACTAATAGTGCTACTGCTACTTCCGCCACCGCCGCCGTCGTCGTCGCCGCCACCACGGTCACCGCCACCACCGCCACCACCACCATCATCATCACCACCACCACCGCCGCCACCCCCACCCCCACCACCACCACCACCACCACCACCACCACCACCACCACCACCACCACCACCACCACCACCACCACCACCACCACCACCACCACCACCACCACCGCCACCACCACCACCACCACCACCACAACAACAACAACAACAAAAAAATCTCTTGCTACCATTTATTGGCCTACTTTTACCTCTGTTTCCTCTGTAAATAAGTTAGATGTATCTTCGTTGTCTATAGGTTTGTTGGACCTTCTAACTGACGTCATGAACTGTGGTGTTCCATCTTCCTCTCACTCATCCTCCGTCGTCTCCATCGCATCCTCATCTTCCTCTTCCGCTTCATCATCAGATCGGATGTTACAGGTAACTGAATGATTCGGATAAAAGTTCCGTTAATTTGAGTCTTGGCATTGGCACACATTCCGTGATTGATTGATTTAAAGATACGTCATTAAATACCACGGTTATGATTGGTCTTAGACACCTTTCCTAATAATTTATTCAATGTTATATAAACTTAAGTTTCCGGATGTCCTAGGTTCTACTCTCAAGAATGACCTCTCTTTAATTCGTATCTTTACATTAGAACGAAATTAATGCGTTTGACTATAATTATTATTCCTTTCAATATTATTTTAAGTATGTTTGAAATACGTTAAATAATTATGTTAAGACCACTTTCATTAACTAAATAACATATAATTAGACATCTTTAAAAATGTCAAATGTCAATTTTCACATGGGCAGTTTTTAATAAACCTTTTTTTAAATCGTTAAAGCCAAATTATATACGTTTGTGTGCTGATGAACCATAATTAGTTGGGTGATTACGGTAGTAATAAACCTGTGTAAAGTTAATGGTTGTGTTCAAATGAAAACAAACGTTATTATGTCATACTTGCATGGATGACAATAATTATCAAAACATGAGCTATAATTTATTGAAGCAATGGAGCTAGTGGTTAAGACTCGTTGGTAAAATCACTTTGTCATCAAATATATAGAGTGGTTAAAAAATGTCACATTATTCATTATTCACAGTTTAAATCCTTTCCACTGTCTCAAAACTATTCTTCCTTTTCTCTTCGTCTTTCGCAATGGTGCGATGAGCTTTATAAATTTAATTATAAGAGCAGTATGAGAATTGTGGGAAAAATAACTGGGGGGTTGGCCTATGATAAACTTGAAATTGGGGTATAAAAAACATACTTTAACATGGGGCTCTAAGAAAGACTGGGGGGTTGAACCCTTCCAACCCCCCGGCAATTCTCACCCTGTATAAGAGACGATACAATACTTCCAATTGTGACGACAGCGAAAACCAATCTGACCGGACACTATTTTGCGACCGATGCTTATTTCATTTCACACCCACCATGTCCCTTCATAATACACGGACAATAGCACAACACCCACCACCTCTTTCATAACACCTGCGACCTCTTTCGGAATATTTCCAACGTTACCACATTTATCCGTTCTCCTTTCACTGGTGGGTCAGAGGTCAATCTATAGATACATATTTTGCCGACGAATGAAGCCAATCGTATCTACATAATATTATGGCACTGAAGACGACATTTTATCTTCAAATGACGCATTTTGTTTCCATTGCGACCCGTTATGCGTCGGACGCATGAATATTTGAGCCAGTTTAGATAAGCGACGTTATTTATAGCGCTGAAATACACAAAATATCGGGTGTTTAATGCAGTTCCCGCTTTGAAAAAAATCCGCCACTTGGCGCCACAAGTGAGATTATTGACGATTCAGAAGTTTGCCCAGGCCCCAAGGGTTAAGAGAATATGATTTTCTTTCTCTCCCATGCAAGCTGTTTTTCTAGTTACCAAAAATGCTCTGATCTGCGTTGGTTATACATATATTGATATTGTCATTTAAGTAGTCATTGGTAGAGATAGAAATTCTAGTAAGAAGAGACGTCATGAGTAATTATATAGTTCATGCTGAACACCCTTATTAGGCCGCTATCAAATGCTATATATAATCAAACAAATCTTCAAGCATATCTCAGATCTTAATAATAAGCATAGATAGTCTAATGCTTCCAACTCCGCCTCATTGCCAGTGACATTGCGAACACTAATCATCCTAAATAAGACACAGTGTCTCGAGGACAGGCTAGAGGAATATAAGCAGACATAAAAGGAGGTGGAAGGAGGGGAGAGAAAGAGAAGGAGGTGGAGAAGATGAAGAGGACCTGGGGTGGAAGAGCGGGAGTGTATTAGTTGGCAGAAGAAGCTACCGTCAGTGACCTGTGAGGTCACAGTGCATGACAGCATCTGTCATGGCGTCATGGTCCATAATAAGTTTCACGAGCAGATAGAATATATATATATATATATATATATATATATATATATATAAATAGATATATATATATATATAAATATATATATATATATATGCAAATAATTATATATATATATATATATAATACTCATGAAATCGTGAGTACGATATAATTATGAACTGAAGTTGACACGGGGGGGGATGTCATCTAAATCTCTTCCT
>OX243821.1:23475380-23987880 GCA_945859605.1 Lumbricus rubellus
AAAAAAAAGGCAGGAATCGCCTGACTTTTTCGTTGTATTGTATGAGTATCGCTATTTATTCCGCCTGAAAATGTGTGTTCAGTTTTCTTTAAGAAACATCTCGGCTGTTCAAATAAGTTATCTGCCAGAAAATGTATATTTAATTTTCTTTAGAAAACATATAAGCTGTTCAAACAAGTTATCTGATAGGCGCTAGGTGTCAAACACAACAAGAATGCCGTCAATACTAAAGGACCTCTCTGCAGAATTTGGTGCAGACGATAGCACGAAAGCAGGATAGCATTGAATTGTTTCAAAAAATTTCTGAACTGTTGGATAGCCACACCCACCCCAACCTCCCACCGCCCCACTCCCACACCCCCACGTTCTTTGAATATTATTGTTTCAAGTGCATAATTGTAAACTTTGACTGGTTTCGGTTTATTGCGAAAATTATTATTGGGCGTGAATGACGTCATGCGGACTGTGAACTCTTTACTTGCGGCATCGTGGCTGATTAAATCTGTCTTAAAACGCTACTAACTCTGGTTTTAAAGTGAATTAAAAGCTGAAAATAATGACGTTGATATTATAATTTGGGTAAGAATCAATTGCAAATTTTTTGGTAAACTGACAATAACTGACATTTCCGAACTTTTTCTGGGACTAAGAGTCAAAATAGAATATGGGACAAACTTTTCGCCTTATAATAACTTTTGTAGATGATTACAAACCTCCCAAGCAACGCACTTAATCATAATACTTATATAGCATATCTTAAAACACTTTAAGGGTGTCTAAAGAGTGCAGCCTATCAATTCGTTTTCCTTGATATATTCAAGAAATCATTAAACTGAAATAATAACTAATGATTTTCGTTTATTGAACAATCCGGTTAACAGACCAGTTACAGAATACAGTCATGCAGTTAGCTCCATCCTAATTGCTAGCAACTCACAGCTTGCAATACTGTGGTGCTAATAGCAGCCTACAAAGCACGTCTATTTCTATACGGCGACTTTGGGAATTGAACTCTTGTCTGCAGATTCCCATGCCTTTGTGTTATCGAATACGCTAACCCACCCCAGATTTCTCTTATTCCAGCAGTGCCAGTGCCAGGTCTTCACGAAGAAGGAGGGCGACGTTAATAGTCATCTCTCATCCTGTGTCGTAAAGCTTAGATCACTATTAGCCTACATAGTCATAATATTTTGCGCAAAGAACTTGGTAAACAATAATTGTTTACCAAGTTCTTGTTTAGGGTTTTATTTAGACACCTCTAACATCTATGTTAACACTATTACATTTGTAAAAAGTCGACAATAAGGGTCAATTTATTTCCTTTTCCACAAAACTTATAGGGTGTAGGGGAGTGAGAAAATTGGAGGTTGCCCTTATTATGTTCAAATCGTTGGGCTGGCACTGCCGATTAACAGTGTGTTCAGATGTTATATTGCTCTGCTTTTAAAGCACATTCAGAGTTTAGCGACATCTCGTGACAGGGAAGGCTGTTCTCGTCTTCGTATATTAGTTTTTACAGTAAGATGTTGATTAGCTACAGTAAATGTCGTGTGGGGTTTTGTAAACGAGAGTCGGCATGGGCGGTGCTTATCAGGGGATAGCCCCCCCGCCCCCCAAAAAACCCACTCCGCTCTTGAGAGTCGGCCATTAATAGACAGCTGATGCCAACTAGTTTTGACATGTTGTGCTCCAAGGCAGATGAATTTCTAATTGCTTCTTTCCTCAATGACCCAAGGCATGCCCTCCATGCATGTTTCTCTCCCTCCAGAACTGTACACTCCCTTAAGTCTCACGCATTCAATCTGAAGTTACCACGCTGTGATTCATTTATTGGTATGAAATTTTTCATAAGAATGCTGTGTACAGATTACTTGTTCGACGTTAATATTTAATTAATTTCATTCAACTCATGACTTTATTTTACCTTTAACTGCCAATTATTACTTTTAATTATTAAATGAAGTTTTTTTAAATTAATGTACCATTGTGGATGGTTCCAGATTTTACGAGGGCTTATGACAACAGAAACCGATACCCTCGAAAATAATTTGTTTGGCATAATAAAGCACGTTTTCATTGTGCATTTGTGATGTAATTAAGAAAATGTTTCAATTACATTCCGTTCAATGTTATGTGATATAGATAAATTTTGTGGCTCTGCAAATATGAAGGGACAGATTTTCCTTTAAAAAGGTATGTCAAACGTAAAATTGTAAATATTTTGTTTCACGCATAGCGCCGTTAAACTGAAACTATAAACTGCTCTTACTTCGATATGAACACTTTTTGGACACTTTTGGACAGTCCCAACCCATCATGAGGGAAGGAGTGAAATGCTAATAATCCCCCACTTACACAGTGTTGTAAAACGTTGAAATACAAATAGGCCTCGATAAACAATTTGCTTCGAGTTTGATGTAGACACCCTTAAAACATCTATAATCAAAACTATAAAAGTTGAATGACCAAATTTTTTGCCAGGATGAGTTGATCCGACCGTGATAATTATTATAATAAAATTATGTAATATAGACTACATGTAGATAAATTTTTAAATTATAAATAAATTTTAAATTATGAATAAATTATTAGTAACATCGTACCAAAGAGCCAAACATGTGATGTCCTAGAATGCTGGAAGTGGAAGGAAAAAATAAAAACTTCGGAAAAACTGGCAGGTCGCCATTAGAAGTAACTTGAGATGTATGGAGATTTCTTGGGAGGAGACTGAAGAACTGGCGATGGACAGGAAAGAGTTGATGAAGTTCGTTTCCCGATGTGCAGCAGACCTGCGTGGGAATGACTAGTTAGTTCTAAGTATATTTAACAATGTGTACCACTTTGATATATTATACTTCAGGAAGAGAGGGTCCTAGAGATCACCCTCCTTGTTTTAAAATCTTCGGGACTGGCACTACCGATAAACAGACAACGTCGTCAGATATTACGAGGCACTGCCACTTATTACTTCGTTGTAGCGAAATGAACTTTTTTATGTCCCATTGTGCAAATAATAATGAAAAATATTCACTTTTACTTCAGTTGCATTGCATTCAATGTTAATAGGTAAACTGTGTGACTCTACAGATCCGAAAAAACGTGAACAATTTTTTAAATCAGTCTCGTATTATATATAAGAGACAGATCTTACTTTAAAAAGGTGTAATAAACGTAACATTGGAAAGATATTTAACCCATATACTTCAGAGACATTTGACTGCCTTGTACTTGTTGAGTGTTGACGTGGGCTATCAGTGTAGCCCCCTCCTTTCAACCACGCTTGGGGCTGACAATACATGTACGTGAGAAACTTGTTTTGGATTTATTCATTATTTCTCGATTCTATTTTGTCAATTTGGCCAGTTCATTTTCTTCGTATGGAAATTCCCTCTGTTGGGTATTTTCCCATGCATCGTCCCTTCATGGTTACCGTATAAATATGCGACTGCTGAGCATAGGTGCAACCACCCTATGGGACCCACGGGACGCGTCCCCCCAACTCTTGAGTGGTCCCCTAACTTTATTATTATGGTCCCCCAACTTTTAGGACGTGATTCATTATGGTCCCCCAACTTTCAGGACGTGATTGCACCTATGCTGCATTGCTGCTGAGTGCCAGAATGTGCGACTGCTTAATCGCTTTGAAGTGGTTACCGTAATGTACCGTAACGCAGTATGAGAATTGTGGAAAAATAACTAGGGGGGTTGGCCTATGATAAACTTGAAATTGGGGTATGAAAAACATACTTTAACATGGGGCTCAAAAAAAGACTGGGGGGTTAAACCCCCCCAACCCCCCCGGCAATTCTCACCCTGCCGTAACGTGACGATTATATAGCGCCTCTTTTTGGAGAGGTCATCGAAAGCGATGTGCATATATAGAAAGCGATTGCCCAAGTCATTGCTGCTTTAAGGTCACCATGCGTGAACGTATGAATTCGTGTGTGTGTGTGTGTGTGTGTGTGTGTGTGCGCGCGCGCGCGTGTGTGTTCATGCATTTATGTGTGTGTGTGTGTGTGTGTGTGTGTATGTGTGCATACCTGCGTGTATTTCGTGAAGAAATGTGTCTGGTGTAACCAATTGAGTCTTTATAAGCGTCTGCGGAAAATCACATTCGGCACAAAATGTCAAGAACACTGGGCTGGGGAGCATGGGGAAACAAGATTACGGTCAAACCAGTAAATAAAAATTAGACTTGTTTATAACCGATAGTTTTGATTTTAGCACGGTCAGATTATTATTGAAATGAGAGTTGTCGAATTGTTACGGGATGTGGTTCTATCTCTGATTTCTTTTGAAGTTATGTGAGATTTTAGACAAATATTATTATTAGAACTGTCAATGTCTGAGTATTTGAAGATTAAACGTTCATGATTTTAAAGGTGTCCAAATTGCGACCAATAATTATATATTTTTTTTCGAAATTCCTAGCGATTTATTAAGATTTATGGGTATTTTGAAGAGTGAATAGTCGCAGTTCAACGTCACTGTATGATAACAAAGATCATTAGCGACGCCCTCCTCCTTTATCCAAGCTTCGGACTGGCACTGGAAGAGTGCAACTAGTGGCGGAATATTGGATTCAGGAACACAGATAGAAAAACATACAGCGAAGCAGACATGCAGACAGACAAGCGAAATATTGGTATCAAAGACACAGATAGAAAACAGACAGACGAAGAGACTAAATTACAAGAAAAACAATTGAAGCAGAACAAAAACAAAGCGATTATTTATATTGTTGTTCTTCCGTCAACCGCCAGGTGGCAGTGGCGTCGTTCGTTCGTTCGCTTTTCTCTCTGATGTATCTTATGTAGAGGGAGCGACGTTCAAATGACGATGACAACAAAATGAAGATTAATTCTTTTAACCACGTCTCGAATTAACGACGCTACGACTCGATTCGTTCCTCTTTCCACCGCTGCGTGGCGCCACCGGTCACAGGCCTGTCATCTTGCGGCGGTGACGTCATCATTACGAGCGATTTTCGATGACGTGCGACGCCGTCTTCATCTTTTGTCGGGTGTGTGTGTGTCGATATCGGGACCACGGTGAAAAGAGTTCCGACAGCGAATACTGTACTGGTTTTTTTTTATAATGGAAAAAGAAACCCGCATTTATATGATGCCTTCCTGAAAGTAATTTTTTGGGAAGTCTGGGAAAATCCAGAATTTAAAATTGCAGCTTGTGACAATTATTCTAGCTTCCACTCTGGAACACTCTGCCTTCTAAGTGGTGGGCCATTCGACCTGGAACGAGCACCCCCTTGACATTCCGATCCCTTTCTATTTAACTCCTTGTCAGGTATAATTCCTCTATTATCTTCAGATTGGTCATGGTCCGTTAAATTGCTAAAACAAAACTCAGAGAAGGATCTCAAAGGATCCACATTCTACATCATTTAATGCGCTCGAATCATTTTTAATTATGTAACATCGGTTAACTACGTTTAAAAGGTGTTTAAGACGACCGCTGCAAGCTATTGGAAACAGCGTTCCTTTCGCATTTGAACAATTATACATCCATTCAATAAATTATAATCTCAATCACCAAACGTGCCAGATAATATAATTACCTGTCGTTTCGTAGCATTACATCATCACAAACCACAGGCAAATCGCCCGTAGGTGTCCAACGCCACTCTCTGTCTGAGTCTGTCTCGTGTCATCTCCCAGTTCTTACAGGTCTGCTCCGTACCATTATATCTTGAAGCAGCTGGACCGCCTTGTCTGCTTAAGGAGACAACCAGTAGGACAAGCCCGTTTTGTGTCAAATGCCCTCTCCACCGACTCTCTCCACCGGTCTGTCCGGACCGACCTGTCTGCTCCACATCATAACTTCTTGAAGGAACTGGGTAGCTATGTCACTTGTGTCGTGTTTTTTGCGGATTTAAATCGTCTTGATCTTTTCCTGCCAGTGTATCGCCACCCATCTGGCAAACCTTCCTCCTTTGTCCGGGCTTAGGACCGGTACAGGGACTTTGTTGGTTCCCTGTGGCGGAGGACGGATGCAGTTTAACGTCGTGCCCAGGACTGGTCATGCCCAGGAATCAATGTTTAAAAAAAAGACATAGAAAGACATAGCCAACAAGAAAGACAAACAGAAAGACGGTGTGTGTGTCCATGCGTAAAATCCGCAACTGGGTCGATAGACACACTCCGCATAGGAATCAGCCAATCGCCTTCAGCCATTCATAATCAACGCTGTCTGTCTGTCTCTCTGTCCCTCTGTCCATCTGTCTGTCTGTCTCTCCCTGTCAGTCTGTCTCTTTAGCCGCTACTCATCTGATAATTAACTGCCTATAATAATTGAGTCTTAATCTTATGCAAAATAGATTTAAAACATTATATAAAACCGGTTAATTACTTCGAGAGGTGTTTAATAATGACCGACCATGATATTATTGTTTGTAATAACCTGTTGTGCTCTTCTATAATTATGGCAAAGACTTGAATTTCTTTCGTATTTGATCGCCTATAGAGTCGAAATATTATATAAAATAGCTTTGAACCATATAAAAGGTGTCTAAAAGAGCAGAACTGTATTTTCCGGCTAAAGACAATTATTTCCTCCTAACAGTGGTCGGAACCGATTTCCAACGGAACCACGCTTGCACAACACCTGCGAGCGGCCAACCGGAAGTTAATAATGTTCTCAAATAGATAAACAAGGCCGGACCTTTTGGGAGAATTAATGACGCCTACGACCGCCAGAGGGCTGCGGTCCGATTGACAATGCGTTGCTCCTACTCGGCCGGACCGTTTATCGACGACCGGTCATAGCAGCAGCAGCACTCGAGTAGACCCTGCGCTGCACCAACCATCGTCTTTGTCGTCGTCGTCGTCGTCGTTGTCATCATCGACGACCGGATGATCACCTTTCATGCATTTGACTCGTGCAATAACTTGTTATCATCCGGTAATGCGTTTTGGCCAGTTTGAAAATAAACGAAGATTATTATTTATTGTGTATGATTTTAAATAATTTTAAGTCTGCTCTCAATCCCTTTTGCTGGTACTTCCACAATGCAGAACCGTGCTTTCTCGGTGGTAGGACCCTCAACCTGGAAAGGTCTAGCTCTGATGCTCCGCTCTCTTTCTAAAAATCATTCTCATTCTTATCTTAACCCATTAGTGCCTGACTTTTTTTTTCTTCATGAAAGTGTGAAAATATTGTAATTTCTACTTAATGAAAATCAGTGTCAATCACCATTCAGGCTAAAATTTGTTTTTTCTATTTATTAGCAATTTTTTCTTACCGTCCCCGTTTTGGGGACGCTAGGCACAAGTGCCCCCATCAACTTTTCCAGACTGGCATTAATCAACTGTGAAGGTTTCATATATATATTTCAACTATTTAATCATGAAAATAAGCATACTTGTAGCTAAATAAATCAAGTTGTACAAATAAAACTCATAGTTTGCTATAAATTATTATGAAAATTTTCAGAAAATCAAGAAAAACTGCCAAATTTATGGGTTTTTTGCCTTGCTTTTAGACAGCAGCAACGCCAGCGACACTGTATTCTACTAGACTGGAAGAATTGATTTGTTTGCATGTTTGTATTGTATGCGTACTTGTTATAGCGTCCCTTCAAGCTCTCTACTCAGAGGCGCTCCCGACTACAGCGCAGACACTGCATCGGAGTTTCACGCCGAAGCGCTGAGCAATTGCGAGTGAAGGACTTTGCCAAGGTCCTTACATGGCGACTGGAGGTGGGTTAGAACCTGCAACCCTCCAGCTTGCATTGCGACACGGTACCCGGACATTACCTCCGACCCATTACTCCATGCCATTACCCCCCTGCCATTACCTCCCGACCATTACCACCCATAGGACATTACCCCCTGCCATTACATCCTGTCTGTTTACATTTAGGTCCAGTGTATGTATGTACGTATGTATGTATGCATGTATGTATGTAGGCATGCATGTACACATGTACGCATGTATGTACGTACGTATGTATGTATGTATGTATGTATGCACGTAGGCATACATAGATGAATACATACGCACATTCGCAAGTACATACATACATACATGAATGTAAGCATAAACATATATACGTACGTATGTACAGTGTTGTACACACATGCATACGTACATACATACATACAAACATACATACATACATACATACATACTTACATACATACCTACATACATACATACATACCCACATACATACATACCCACATACATACACACTTATATACATACTTACATACATGCATATTTACACTCATACATGCATACACTGGACCTAAATGTAAACGAACGGGGGGGGGGGTAAATGGAAAAGGGTAATGTCCTACGGGGGGAGGTAATAGCAGGAGGTAATGGCAGGTGGGTAATGGGCCGGGGGTAAAGTCCTATAAAGTCCTAGACCCTTGCAACACTGTCACTTACAGTTAGAGATCTTCCCTGCCAGCATTTGCATGGGTATTAGACAGACTCCATATGGGTTTCACACGGGTCCCACGTGGGAATATGGGTCCTATATGAGACCCATGATAGCTTGCAGGCAGGGTTGGCCTTGGCGTGCTGAGGAAACACGTATGCATATTATTACTATAGTTGAAAACGCAGTGAAAGTCACATATTGTTGTTTAGAAAGTTGACGGGGGCACTTGTGCCTAGCGTCCCCGAAATGGGGACGGTATTTATGAGCATAATAAAAATATTAACCAAAGATGAATCAATGCTACAAAATTTATACAGGTAGATAACAGCACCAAGAATATGGGTATATATGCACATTTTCGATTGCAGCAGGTTTTTACCCGAAAATATAATTTTATATTGATAACTTTTAAAAAATGTAAAATTTTGGAAAATCGAAATAAAAATCTATCTGGCATATGCAAAAACAAAACAAAATCTGCCATATTATATCTTATTTGAAAGATAATTTAGTACACTGTCAGTCCCAATGGTTGGCAACTCTGAGTATTGCTTGATATTAAAAATATCTCTTCCCAAAGAGGTGTCCCCGTTTTGGGGACGCTAGGCACTAATGGGTTAAGACAGTTTCATTTAGCCGCGCTGAGGTTGGGTGCGCCTCTGAGTAGCCCCCCCCCCGAAGAGGCGCTATATAAATGCGTATAATGAATGAATTAATTTATTTACCTGCTTTAAATGCATGCATATGTAACCCTGCCAAATAGGTAGTAAATGGTATGGGATATCCTATACCCTCCGGCATTAAAGGGTTAAACACCTTTTTCAAATGATAGTTTCCATTTCATATAAATCTGGTCTAAATGGCCACGCGTTTAACACTCGAGTGCCCAAGGTATTTTTTGGTACACGAAGGCCCAAAGGGGGGGTCCGCGCAGACCCCAGCGTTTTATGTTAATATCTTGAGAAGGGATTGGAATATCGTCACAGAATTTAGATCTATGTGATCCCAAATGAATTTCCAATCGATTGGTGTATCTTATATGACAATAACACCACCTGGTGTTAAATAATTGTGTAAAATCTCGTGATACACATTTTATGCTTGCTTGCGTTATTGACCAAAGGAAGTCCAGCGTTTTCATGCCAATATCTTGAGAAGGGATTGGATGGAATATCGTTATAGAATTTATTTCAATGCAATCCCAAATGAATTTGCAATCGATTGATGTATCTCATAGCACAATAACACCACCTGGTGTAAACTAATAGTGTAAAAATCTCGTAATGCATATGTTATGCTTGCATGCTTGCGTTATTTATCTAAGGAAAGCCTATACGTTCGGCGCGGACCCCAGCGTGTTCATGTTAATATCTTGAGAAGGGATTGGAATATCGTTATATAATTTAGTTGTAAGTAATCCCAACTAAATTTGCAATCGATTGATATATATTATATCACAATAGCACCACCTGGTATAACATAATAGTTATTGACAAGTAACCATGCGCTTGTATGAATATCAGCCGCATATCATGGGGTACCCTTAGTATATGCTGTGGTTGTGGGGTGCAGGGTTGGACAATACTCACGCAAAATATACCATTCTATGCCCAAATGGTTGCTCTAGGAATACCTAAAAGCATTTATGCAGATCCCCAGCCTTTAAAAAGTTATCCGGGAAAAACAGGCCTGGGGTCCGGTCGGACCCCCCCCCCCTTGGGCACTCGAGGGTTAAACGAAGAACGAAACAAATTCGACATAGTTTTTAGGCTTTCAACAACACAATTGCCACTATATAAGTGGCAGGGGTTATTTTAAGGAAATTTCTCAACTGCACATAATTATCAGAATATCATCCTACATCGGGTAGATTGGTCAATATTGAGGCTAAGGCCTAATTATTATTCTTTTTCTTCCTCCTAATATTATCATTATTATTTATTATTATTAGTAGTAGTAGTAATTTATTATTATTATTATCATTATTATAACACAATCATTTATTGAAAAACAAAACAAGTTTGAAACCGGACTGAAAACAGAAAAGTGTTCAAGCGTAGAGAGCATTGATATCGTCCCCGGGGAGTGGTGCAAAAGTACTCCTATAAGCAACTGCATTGAAACGTTGTGTGCAAATAGAAAGTCTCTGGAAGAGGTAGACAGATTCTCTTGGGTCACCGGAAACAGCGGCACAACGGCGGCCCAACTCTAATAAAATTTCCCGACCCGAGCTATTGATGGGACCCAATGTTTCAATTGCAATTGGTACAAACTCGTGAGAAACAGGAAGAGTAGAGTATTTGTTACACTTTCGATCCGCAACATGTTCAGCAGCACCTCCGGATTCAGTAGATGACAGATTATTATTATTTTTATTCATATTATTATTATTATTATTATTATTATTTTTATTTTTTTATTTTTTTATTTTTATTATTATTCAATAATCTTTATTAAGAAGATTTGAGTCAGTTGAATTGTGGATTGGGCGCAGAATGGACAGAATCAGCTGGAGGGGGAACACAAAACGAAAGGAGATAGACATGGTGATGAATAGGATGAGATGGTGGGAGAGAAAATATCAATGATGCGGACAGTGCGAAGTCTGCTTGTCGCTTATTATTGTTCAAATGAATAACCTCAGTATACATATACAATCCAGAATTTCATTTTTAGAGGTTTCTAAGGAAAACAAAGTCAGAATACCGAATTAAACGTCTACGCCTCAATATTAAAAGTTAACCTACCAATGAAATCATCTAATCGTCCGTTCCTTCGATCTCTATAGTTATATTGGAATCCAAAACAAATTGAAAGCTAATATCAAACTACACTTCTTTTCAGAGGACACCATCTGGTCTAAAACCTAAAAAGCAGTAATATGCGGCCTCTGTTGTCAAACGCTGTCGTTAAACCATCCATCCATCAACCCTGATTATTTATTTTAATGAATTTATTTTGGTTATTATTTGAACACCTCTATAAAAAGTGTACGCAATGTTATAATAAAGCAAGCGAGCTATATGTTTGCGTACTGAATTAGTCGACTTTAAAAATATTTAAAAATGTTTTAAAATGTTTGAGAAAGTTTAATCCCAGGTCAAGGTGACTGCATCAGGCCCATCCTTCTTCAAGCCCGGCGTATACAGAACGTGTATGCTATCGATATTATTAATAATAGCCGAGTGAGACCGGCTGGCATTGCAGTTGTACTTCGACCGTGAATGTTTCAATCTACCGACTCGTGGTATTGAACTGTATTGTATTGTATTATATCTAGAAATTTATAAAGCGCCTCTCACAGTGCACACCAATTAGAGGCACTTCTAAGGTACTCCTGGTGTAAGATCTATTAGTTTTGCGTGAAATAATTTTATAATGTTGCTCTCTTTTAAACCTTTTTCACGATTTTTCACAATTTATATAAATCGAAAATAGCTGAGCGATACAATTTAAAACTAAAAACAGTCTGCTTTCTGAACAGTGCCAGACCCAACCCTGCATAAATGAGAAGGGCGACCATAATCATCTTTGATATGACACAGTGTCGTTAAACAGCAACATGCGATAACTAAACGCCGCCACTGGTTGAACTCTGGCAGCGCCAGTCCCAAGCCTGGACAAAGGAGGAGGGCGACGCTAATGATATTTGTCATTACACGGGTGTCGTTAAACTGAAACTAATACTACTATACTTATATATATATATATATTACATATTATGTACTGTATATATATGTAAGTAAAATACACTGTGTATATTTCGCCCCCCCCCCCCGATAGTAAATGTATACCGATGAATATTATAGCTGAGTGACTGCCAATGGAGAAAGGAGGAGGACAGTTGTACCTGATATGACTCTGTGTTGTTAAACAGCAACAAGTTGGATATCACGATGGCTGTGCCAGTATCAAGCACGGAGAGGAGGGGAGGGCTACGTTAATGATGTACATGTGTTAAACTGAGGCTATATTATTAACTCCGCCACTGGTTGCACTCTGCAAGTGTTAGACCTAAGCCTGGATAAATTAGGAGGGCACCGCCAATGGACTTTGTTATCACACAGTGACGTTAAAATGCAACTACTACTACTCCTGATTGAGGCTATACTCTATAGTAGCTCCCTGTCCTCCTCCTTTCTCCATTGTCACTCAGCTATAATTTTGTCCAATATTTCATGACACAGTTTTCGACACCCTGAAGGGTGTGTTTGTTGTTCCTATATAAATATTGCAACCAAATTGTTGTGTCATTAGACTTTGGAGTCTCTGAAATAGTTGTAATACTTCACTGAGTTATTTTGAAGATGACTAGTATCGCCCTCCTCCGCTTTCCAGGCTTGCGACTGGCACTGCCAAAGTACGAGAACTGACGGCAGGACAAAAAAATGCTGCGGGTGAAAGACGTGAACGGACGTACGCACGGACTCACAGACGCACGAACGGACGGACGAACGGAAATAATTATTTTTGCTGTGTCTAAGATATTCCTATGTTTTTTCCTTTGACAGGGTCTGACATCTGACGAATCAATTTCCCATTCGGAAGGTGGCGCCACATCGGTGTTTTTTGGATGCAGACAGAGTATTCTTTCGGTGGAAGCAGAATGGAACAGACCGGAACACAGGTAGGAACCATGTGGATATAATATAAAAGTGACATTTGACGAATGAGGAAAACTTACTTTCCGTCAGCGCCGTGGATTAATCAATCGAAAAGGATTGCTGCTTAAACACCGGTTTTATGTTGTATAGTGTTTATTAAATAATCCTGGCCACACAATTTGTAAATTTCAAGGTATGCATAAGATTTAAGACCAAAGTAGGTAGGAACAGAATAAACTGAGCAAGGTTAAAAGAAGGAATACTTCAGTGCGCGCTATTAGATGGCCATAATGATGAGCCAAATCAGAGCGTGGTGAAAAAGAAGGTGACCTTACCAAAAATAAGACTCTGTTAAACAGTGGTAAGTAACACAAGCAAAGCTCTTTAAACTGATTCTTTGCTGTTTTAGTTTTGCCTCAAGTTTTTGTCTGAGTTTCACAAGTTGCGAGTTTTAATTGTTCTCAGTTTTAGTTATAAAATTAATTTGATGAATGAATGAATGAACGATTAAAAGTTGTAGGATGTGAGACCTTATACATACTTACATTATAATTCTAGCCAGGTCTGTGTTATCCTTTTCTTTCTATTCTGTTACATTCACTTTCTATTCATTTCTATTCATTTCTATTTTATTATATTATGTTCTGTCTATGAAAATATATTGCATTCTAGGCCTACTGCATTGTATTCTATTCGAACGAATTCTATTCCATTGTATTGTATTCCATTGTATTCTATTTCATTGTATTCTATTCTATTTATTTATAAATCGTGCATTGACAACACGCATGCACGCCCTCCCCACACACGCACACACACACGCACACACACACACACACACACACACACACACACACACACACACACACACACACACACACGCACGCACGCACGCACGCGCGCACACGCGCACGCGCACGCGCACGCGCACGCGCACGCGCACACGCACACGCACACGCACACGCACACGCACACACACGTAGACTCGTGGCTGTTTGACCAACCAAGCGAGCGTCTCTCATCCCTAATCAGTCTGCTGTCTATTCTTCTCCCCTCCGCTTACAGTATATCTATGCGATCCGCTTCATTGACTCTTATAACGGGTGAGTAGTTAGATTGCCACCGACAATGTATCCGGTCAGGCGGGCGGTCGTTATCCGGGTGTGGTCACAAATCGAGACCAAGGAAAGAGTTTCCGATATTATCAAATATTCGAGACGTGGTCCTTCCCGTTTAGCCTATTTAAGACTGGGACTGGTAGTTTACGTGACTCTAAGTCATGGACGCATGGTTTCCGAACTTTGAGGAGTAACTGAGTGAGCTGGCACTGCCAGAGTACGACGTGACAATGATGTTTTCGACACACACACACACACACACACACACACGCACGCACACACACACACACACGCACACACGCAGGCACGCAGGCATGCACGCACGCACACACACGCACACACACACGCAGGCACGCACGCACGCACACACACACACACACACACACACACACACCTATTCTGCCGTCATAAGCAAGAACAACGTATCTCCAAAAACCTAGTTTTGAGATAAACTCAAAAGACTAAATTCTTTTCTGCCAAGTAGAAAAAATATTTATATTCTTTTACACTTTAAACTAATAAATGTAGAAAAAATCAACCATTTTTATGGAAAAAATTAATTTAAATATTTTTGCTCGTAAATATGAAAAATGTCAGTTAATGTGTTCTTGCTTAGCATTACAGACAGGCGATTGTGACCCATAAATGGCAAAAACAACGTATCTCCGTAAAATCATGTATAATTGTGGAACAATTCAGAAATTTACTCACACATAAATCTGGTATTATTCTAAGAGAGTCGACACCAGTTTGCGCAACTGCAAGACCAGTTTGTACAGTTGTCAAACCAGTTTGTACAGCTGTCAGACCAGTTTGTACAGCTGTCAAACCAGTTTGTACAGGTATCAGGCATTATTTTAAATATACGACACCAGTCTGTACAGCGGTGTTAACCAGTATGTAGGCCTACATCCACCGGACATAATATTAAAATATAAGAAACCAATTTTATAGCTGTGAGACCAGTTTGTTCTGCATTCAAGCATTCTTCTGACACGACCCCAGTTTGTACATATCTGCGAAACCATTTTGCAAAGATCTCGTATAACATTTTTAATGATACGAAACCAGTTTGCACAACTATAAAACTAGTTTGTGCAGCTGTCAGACACAATTTTATATATACGAAACCAGTTTGTGCAGCCGTGGACTAGTTCGTACAACGGTGAAACCAGCTTTACCGCCATTAGAGATAGTTTTAAAAGTCCAAACCAGTTTGCACAGCTGCCAAAATCGTATTGCACAGCTATCGGGTAACATTTTGAAAGATATGAAACCAGTTTGTATAGATGTGAAACCCGTCTGTACAGATATTATATGAAACCAGTTTGTGCAGCTATCAGGTATTATTCTAAAGAAAAACAAACCAGTTGTCCTTCTGTGACACCAGTTTGCACATAGCTCACACAACATTTTCGAAGTTATAAAACAAGTTTGTACGACTAAAAAACCAGTTTTGCAGCAGCGAAACCAGTTTGTATAACAGTGAAACCAGTTTGTATGAAATTAAATCACTCTGTAGGCTACAGCTGTGAAGCCAGTCTGCACAACTGTACAGTCATACAAAATTTTAATATATGCATATATAATAGATCTATATATACATTATAACTGATTTGTGCAGCCGAGAAACCAGTTTGTACAGCAGTTAAACCAGTTTTGCAGCTATTATACATAAATAATATACAAGACCAAACCAGTCTGGGCGGCTGTAAACACAGATTTTACAGATTTCAGGAATCATTTGGAACGATATGAAACCAGTTTGTACAACTGTGAAACCAGTTTGTACAGCTATCAGACAACATTTTCAGCGATACGAAACCAGTTAACACAACTGCAAAACCGGTTTGTACAGCTACAAAATCAGTTTGTACATCTATTATATACATTGTTTAAAACGATATGAAACCAGTTTGTGCAGTTGTAAAACCAGTTTATGCTGTTCTCAGATAACTTTTAAAAGATATAAAACAAGTTTACAAAGTATAAAACCAGTGTGTACAGCTATTATACATTATTTAAAACGATATGAAACCAGTTTGTGCAGTTGTGAAACCAGTTTATACAGTTCTCAGATAACTTTTAAGAGATACGAAATAAGTTTACAAAGTATAAAACCAGTTTTCACAGCTGAGAAACCAGTTTGTACAGCTATCAGGCATTATTATTTCAAACATACGATATTTGCAGTCGTGTCTTTTCAACACCTCTTTTAACGTGAGCAATCCCATTATGAATAAAAGACTAGGCAAAAACAACGCAAATTGGAGATACGTTGTTCTTGCTTAGTACGTATCTGCGAATGATGCCCTGTCATACTAAGCAAAAACAACGTAAGTGGAGATACGTTGTTCTTGCTTATGATGACATGCGGTTTCTGGAGATACGTGGTTTTCACACACGCTGGTTCCCTGTGATGGAATCGAGATAGGAGTTTCTCAATTTTTTACAAGGTGTAGGACCTTTAAAAGATGCAGAATATGCATCTAACTCAAAACGGCCAAATTTGGAGTTACGTTGTTCTTGCTTATGACGGCAGTATTGACTTTATGCTGTCACCAAAAGATGGAAAAATTCCATACCTGACTTTTCCCTTCACACTAAAATTGACTGCTTGTATTTTGGCAGCGTTCTTGTTTGTTACACCGACAATGACAAACGCACAATAGGTTTTCCGCTTCTGATTTATATGCTAACGATAAATTTAAAAGGGGTGTCGTAGAGACTGCGCTCCGTATATACCAAAAACGACTAGCTTGCTCCATCTGTAACGCTGACCAATTATAATACCGTAACAGCTCTGGATAAAAGCGATATTATAATTATTGTAAACATTTGTGCAAGAAATTTGCGATTTTTAATTGGTCGACTATTACGAACTATATAATAATTGTAAATATTTATGTAAAAAACGCATTTTTTATTGGTCAAAAATATTTTGTGGCGGGGTGGTGTAGGGGATTGTTTGGTGCCTTGTGGCCGGAAGGTTGAGGGTTCGAATTCGCCTCAAGCCGCCGCCGCTTATGAACCATGAGCAAGTCCTTCACTGGTAGCTGCTCGTGAGCTTCGGTGTGAAACTCCCATTCAGTGTCTGCGCTGTAGTTGGGAGCGCCTCTGAGTAGTATAACAAATGCTCATACATACAATACCGTACAGCTACATACATGTGCATTCCACTCTTATTGGTTAAAAGTAAAGTCCATCCAGTTCCATGTGGAGCACAGGGAGGCGGTCATCTCCTTTTCAGTGGCCATGAGCCAGCAATGGACGAATTCTTTAATGTCTTTCATTCCATTTTCGGTCAGTTTATTGACTACAAGTTGGCCTTAGTGACAAGAAAAAATAGTTTTTAAGACACCCTTTAAACTATTGCAATCTCTAAATAAGTTCAAATACGCAAAATCGAAACTAGGTAATAAGCAAGCTGTCCATAAACTGGAACACAAGGAGGCGCTCATCTTCTTTGCAATTTCCTTGAGCCAGCACCAATGTCCTGCATACGAGGCCGGTGTATCGCAGGACTTGCCGTTTACTTCCCAGCCGTATATCGGTTATATTCTGTTATATTCCAATCCATATCTTTCTATAACCGTTTCGTACTATTTTTCTCTATCCGTGCCTATCTTAAAACTATATTTTTTCTGTACAATTCCATTCTATTTCGTCGGAACAAATTTCGTTGAGGTCCCGAATCACCTTCACACCGACCGACGCTGGATGATAACAGCAAGCAGACCTTGGTGACCAGGCAGCCGAGAGGAACGTTGGGCGGAGGACGGTGGGACGAGGCTTGCTTGCCTGGGTCAGTGGGTCGGTGGGTTATTGCGAGTAACACGCTTAGACCATGATTAGTCTAATGTTATTGAAGACTCGTCTAAAACGGGGAACAGTTTTTTATTTAATCGGCCGTACATACAAGGGAATATTCTATCTGGGAGGCACGCTCACTGCTTCATTACTCTCCAAGCCTATTTCTCTCTGGCTGACTGTTTGTCTCTGTCTTTGTCTCCGTCTCTTTGTCTTTGTTTGTCTGTTCCTGTCTGCCTGTCTCTGTCCGTTTCTCCATTCACTGTCTGTCTGTCACATACAAGTGCATGTGCAATTGTACATACATGTATATTTGTCAGTCTGGATATAGACAAACATACTCACGCTCACTTGCTCCATTACCCGCCAAGCCTCTGTCTCTGACTGTCTGTATTTGTCTTTGTCGGTTTGTGTCTGAGTCTCAGTCTATGTCTATATGTCTTACACTGTCTGTCTGTTTATTTCCTTACTGTCTGTTTTTCTGTCTTTCTGTTTGTCTGTCTGTCTGTCTTTTTATTTGTCTGATAAATATATACTTCAGCCAGGGACAAGAACGAGGAAAAAGCCGGGGACAGAGAGGTAGACAAATATTCAAACGGATATATAGACAGACAAACGGATAGACAAACACACAGACGCACGGAAAGAAGGCGTGGAAGTTTCAAAGGTGCATGGTTCTATATTATTATGTGAATGTAGAGATGTGTTGTGCCTAGTGATTAGTAGACTGTTACAGTAGTTACTGTAGTCGTCGAAGGTGTTCTTACGTTTAACCCTTTAATGCCCAAGGGTATATGATGTCCCATACCAATTACTACCATCTCGGCATTAAAGGGTTAAGTGGAACAATTAATTATGGTGTTGTCTTTACTAACTGATTGTTTTGAGCGTTTACGACACTATTCAATGAATACACCCATAGAATAAACTGATTAAGTCAAGATTGATTATTGTGCGCATTATATAAAATGTATCGTATCATTTTTAAGGGTGTTTAAGTCTACACCAAAATATCGCTTTTTGAGATAATAGTCCTAAACTAACTAACGATCTTATCGTATCTGTGGAATTTACTTATACTAAATGATCGTTTATCTATTGATGACCAATATATTATTATCTTGCGATGCTGTGGACAAGCTGACGACACGCTCCAGTGAACAACTAATGAAGTGGACGACAAGGAGGAGGAGGAGGAGGAGGAGGAGGAGGAGGAGGAGGAGGAGGAGGAGGAGGAGGAGGAGTAAAACGACGAGAAGAAACAGAAAGAGCATGCGTAAGAGGATTAGATCGAGACACAGAGATGGAAGGAGAGAAGGAAATATGATATTGAGAATGAAAGAGGGAGAAGACGAGAAAGATGAATGGAGAATGTGGATATACAGAGAATACAGAGGATGACGAACATGAGCGATGGAGAAATATGACATTTTCTCCATGATTTTTTTTATTTTTCCATTTATGTTGAATTACGAGGTTATGCCGACCGAGATGAACAGTTTCTAAGCAAACATACACCATCTAAAACTTTTATATATACAACTCTGCTATAGCGATATAGAGGTGTCCACGTCAGTGTAACAGTAGAAGCTGAACAATATAATTCTGGCGCAAAAGTATAATTGTATTGTAAATATTTATGTCAGCAAACGCATTTTTAATTTGTGGAAAAAATTGTGTTGCTGTGTGGTGTAGGGTTTTGTTTGGTGTCTTCGGGCCAGAAGGTTGAGGGTTAAATACACACAGCCAGAGACTGGCATAGGGCTTGCGTGTTTCAAAAGTGCATGGTTCTATTATGTGAATGGAAAGATGACATTATGCTGTGTCTAATAATTGGGAGAGATGCAGTATACCAACTGATAATTATGATGTTGTCTTAAGAGGGGCGCAGTGTTGTAGTGGATATGTTCGTCGCCTTGCAGCTGAAGGGTTGCAAGTTTGAATCCACCTCAAGTCGCCGGGTAAGAACCTTGGGCAAGTCCTTCACTTTCATTAATTGCTCAGCGTTTCGGCGTTAAACTCCGATTCAGTGTCCACTCTGTAGTCGGGAGTGAATCTGAGTAAGAGCTTGAAAGGGCGCTATAACAACTGCACATACATACAAACAAATATTATGACGACTGCTTGTATTTTGTAAGCGTTGTGGTTTGTTATCTCGATTGAAAATAAGCTAGCAAAAAATAGCGAAGAAAGCTACATTAATATGTTTATTTTCCGATTTTACTTATATGATAAATGAACGCTTAAAAGTGGTGTCGAATAAACTGCTGCCCGCAAATAAAAAATGGCTGCCTTGCGTAATCGATCCCGCAGACTAATACAATTCTAGCACAAAAGCGATATAATATTGTAGACATTTGTGCAAGAAATATTGTGATTTTTAATGTTATTGGTTGATTAATAAATATATTGTGGGGCGCGGTGCATGAGGTAGTGGTTGCTTGCGAGCCTTGGAGCCGGAATGTTCTGGATTCGAATCCACCTTTAGCCGTAGCGTATTCTTTCACTCGTAGTTGTTCTTGAGCTTCAGGGTGAAAGTCCGCTTCACAGTACTGTTATGCAATTGAGAGCGCCTCTGAGTATAGTAATAATATTATTGAATGGGCGCTATTACAAGTGCTTACACATCCCACTCTTTTCTGTTCTGTTCTGTTCTGATAGGTACTATTCCGTTTTATTTTGCAATATCCAATCTATCAAATCTATCATATCCCATATAGTATTCCACTTCATCCCTTGGAACAATTTCGTCGAGGTCCCGAATCACCTTCACACCGATCGACGCAGGATGATAACAGCAAGCAGACCTTGGTGACCAGGCAGCCGAGAGGAACGTTGGGCGGAGGACGAGGCCTGCCTGACTGCCGGGTCGGTCGGTCGTTCGGTGGGTTATTGCGAGTAACACGCTTAGACCATTAGTCTAATGTTGAAGACTGTTTCATTTAATCGATCGTGCAAGGGAATATTCTATCTGGTTGGCACGCTCACTTGCTCCATTACCCTCCAAGCCTCTGACTGTGTCTGTCTTTGTTTCTGTCTCTGTCTTCTATGTTTGACTGTGTGTTTTTCTGTTCACTGCATGTCTGTTTGTCTGTCTGTCTGTCACACACGTGCATGTACATATAATGTTATGTATATTCTTCAGTTAATAAAGAACTGGAGACAGACAGACAGGCACACAGAAACACAAACATGCATACATACAAACATACAGACAGACAGACACACACACACACACACACAGACACACAGACAGAGGGCGTGTATAGTTTTAAAAGCTGGTTCTATTAGGCTATAATAATGGATGGAAATACCTATTGTGTCTATAAGCAAGTAATCTTTCGGTGAATCGAACAATAATAATTATTATTATGTTGTCTTTATTAAGTGATCGTTTATGATGACCATGAACTTATAGAGGAAGCATGTAAGATTGCACGAACCAACAAAATTTTATATAGAGAACTGTTAAATAGATATAGAGGTGTCCATGTCAGCAGCAGTAGAAGCTACAGCAGAAAGAATTACGCATTATTACAAATTCTTTATTTTTTATTATCCTTTTATTATTGTTGTTATTTTTAATATTGTCATAATAGCCATCATCATAATCATTGTCATACATGTAGATGACGAAGGAAGAAAGAAGAAGTCGAAGAAAAGAAGAGAGAGTGGAAAGAGGAAGTACGTGTAGAGAGTGAGAAAAGAGGAAGGGTGAAGAAGATGGGGGAAACGAGGAGCTGGAGTAAGAGTGGGGTGAGGATGAAAGGGGGAAAGGAGGAAGAAGAATAGGATTAGGAGGCTGAAAGAGGAAGAAGAGAATGAGGAGAGAGTTGGGGAATAGAAAAGGGAAAGGAAGCAGAGATTTGGAAGAAGATGAGGAGGGGTAAGAGGAGTAGCTAGGATGAGAAGGAAGTCGACTATGATAAAAATGATGTTGAGATTGAAAGAGGGAGAAGACGAGAAAGCGGACATGCATGGAAGGAGACTACAGGCGGAGGAGGAGGAGGAGGAGGAGGAGGAGGAGGAGGAGGAGGAATCAGGAGGAGGAGGAGGAAGAGGAGGAGGAGGAGGAATCAGAAGGAGGAGGAGGAAGAGGATGAGGAGGAGGAGGAGGAGGAGCGGAGGAGGACGAGAACGAGGAGTAGATGAAGAAAAATGACGTTGGAGGAGACTACAGTAGCAAGCTACGTCATAATAATTATTATCCTTTTGAGTATCTTGACGATATTTTTGCGGAGAAGTTCAGTGTGGTGTCGACGGGTTTAGATTATTTTGTCAATTCAACAACTTTTGTATTTATAGCACATTATAGAAACGATTTAGAGGTGTCCGCTTGAACATTTAAAATTACTTTTATTATTATCATCTTTTTTATTAGTGGGATTAATTTATGTGCCCCGACGTACAGGTATAATATTATATGATCCCTCAGCGACATAAAGATTAATTAGTGAAAGAATAAAAAAGCCAGGAACGGCAATTATAATTATTCGTGGTTCTGGTCCAGTGCGTTAGAAGTGCAGAAGATAGTCACTGAATTTTATTAATTTTATTTCTTATATAAAAGTCATTATTTCTATGATTCATTATAGTTATTGTTATTGTCCATTGTTATTGTTTTTCTTTTTGTCATTGCTGTTGTCATCGTCATTGTCATGTTCATCGAAATCAGGCCTCTTTCTCTTTCTGTCTGCATGGGAGGAAAAGGGGAGAGATGAGTGAGGGGTGAGAGAGGGGAGGGGAGGGGAGGGAGAAGGGAGGGGAGAGTTAAGGGGAGAGTTAATATTATGAAGACATAGGTTGTCGTCCTTTTGAACTTCTTCATGATTTATGACTGTCATAATTATTTTATGTTGAATTAAGAGCTCATGAACATTAGAGTGGAGACATGTAACATTATAATAATGTACAAACTAAATCTTATATAACGTATTGTGAAATAGATATAAAGGTGTCCAAGTCAGCAACAGTAGAAGCGTATACAGGAGAAAGCATTACGCTTTATTACTGCATCTTAACTTATTTATTTATGGATAGATGGATCCAGATTTGACGAGTGTCTATGACAAACAGAGGCCGTTGCCCTCGACAAAAATTTGCTTGCATATTACACAACTGATATTATTTTGATAGTTATGGTTTCTGCTCAGTAGTTAAGTCATTTTAGTTACGATTGATTGTCCATCATATCAGGGTCTCTCCTTCTTAAACATTAGGCCTATGTTAGAGTATTTTATGTTCACTGCCATAATTTCATTATGTTCTTTTGGTTCAGGGGAAAAATAATGTCTATCATTAAACATGTTAAGTGAACGCTTCTAAAATAAACCGATTATTTCTCTTTGTCTTTCGATGTAACATTTCAACTTTCTTCATCCGTTTCTAAATTAACCGATTAACCCGGCAGTCTCAGCGGCAGACCGGATATGACGTCGGATATTACTATTTATCGAGGGCGGCGGTGTTATAGGGGTCGCGTCGATCGAGTTGGCAGGAAGCCCTTTCGTCGGGAAGCCAAAGGAGGGTATTGGAAGCGACGAATTGAATTGGGAGAGGGGTGGTGGGTGTTGAGGGGAGGGTGGAACGACTACCGCCTTGGGCAAGTTCATTTAATCTGTCATTATTTAGCAGAGCTTCCTTTGACTGGAAAGAATAAATATCATTGGACGTGGTAAGATTCATTGGTGCAGGAGTTAGCCTAAGCCATCCTAAATAAACGTAAGAGAATAGCCTATCGCACGACTAAATAATGATGATAATTATTGCAAAACATAGCAAGATAACATTGTGATTCTTTGAGATAGTATACGCCTACATGGCAAAGTATGACAATTGACAGCATAAAGCTTATAACACAATAATTGGGATAGTAGTTTTTTTCGCAATCTCTAAATTTCTAAAGCGCCACTCGAACGAACGCCAAGTGCGCGGCACTAGCTTATTCACGAGCGTTGAGTCAAAAGGGATGTCAATAAGAGTATTCCATGGTGGTCTGGGTCGAGCTACCATAGGATCAGAGGGGCGAAACAGCTACTAAGGCGGGTGTCGTCTGGGCCGGGATTTAAGGGTGGAGGATCAGATGAGACAGAGTAAGAGTTCTTGAAAAGCAGTGTATTGAGTTTCAAATGAAAAGCCAGAGGTGTGATGGATAGAGAAATTTCAGTTCAACAACACTGTGTAATAGCAGATGACGATTGCAAGTTGGAGACGCCCTCCTCCTTTAAATTGCGTTTGGATTGGCACTTCCATTGTATCATCAGTTGCGAAATTCTTTTAGGATACGATTCACACGTAGGCACTAAGTAGTATTTAAACTTTCGCGAATTTAATGATATATAGATAAATTTTAAGCTTTAAAAAGGTGTCTAAAAGACTACATTTGATTTACCCAGATACTCGATGTTTCTCATTTAAAAAGGTGTTGACTAAATGACTAAAAATTTGCAATTTGTAAAATTTAAACCACACCCTCATTCTTGTCGAATACTATAAAAATAATACAAACTTCCATTCTGCGCATATCGTCATAACATGCAAACCAAATATCTTTCCCGACACAGTGCGAATGTCTCTTTCTATCGCCGACGGATGAGACCAACGCACCGGGGCTCGTGTCCCCCATCCTTCGATTCGCTTAGCAAATGTTAAAAGCGTCGCCGAAACGAAATCGTATTAGTGCGTATTTAATCAAACTTAGCAAAATATTATTTCTTCCTGAGGGGTCGTTCTACCTCCCGAGCGCTCTTTAAATTCTCTGCTGAACAGTTGCGCCGGAATATTACGTGCGATATGTTGCTTGCTCACCCATGCATCCAAAATCATGGTAAGAATACTGGCGAAAAGAGTACTGGGAAAATCAGAGACAATTGGAGGACTAGGAGAGGACCAATTCGGTTTCAGGAAGGGTGTGGGAACAAGAGACGCTATCGGAGCATTGCGGATACTAACAGAAAGGAGTTGTCAGAATGGACAGGACGTATATATATGTTTTGTGGATTATGAGAAGGCATTTGATAGAGTCAACTGGAGAAAGCTGCTACATGTACTGAGGAGGATGGGAATAGACTGGAGAGACAGAAGATTGATAGGAAATTTATACATGGGGCAGAAGGTACGAATAAGAATCGACGGAGAGTACTCAGAACCAGGAAAGGTGGGCAGAGGAGTGAGACAGGGCTGCCCTCTATCACCTCTTTTATTCAACATCTATATAGAAGAACTGGTCAGAGAAGCATTAGATGATCTGGAAGAAGGCATAAAGGTGGGAGGAAGATGGATTAAGGCTTTGAGGTTTGCGGACGATCAGGCAATGTTAGCGAGAAGTCAGAAGGGGTTGCAAGAAATGATGGATAGATTGAACACAACGTCAATTGAATATGGCATGAGAATTAACATCAAGAAGACAAAAGTAATGAAGATCAGCAAGGGAGAAGAAACTACAGTCGACATTCAAATAGAAGGCAAAGGGATAGAACAGGTGAAGGAATTTTGCTACCTGGGAAGCTTGATGACAACGGATGCTAAATGTCATAAGGAAATCAGAAGGAGGATTGCAATGGGAAAAGAGGCATTTACGAAAAGAGGAGAACTACTACGAGGAAAGCTAAACAGAAGTCTCAAGAAACGAATGATAAAAACACTGGTGTGGAGTGTGGTGTTGTATGGTTCCGAAACCTGGACCATGAGAAAAGAAGACATAAAGAAAATCGAAGCGTTTGAAATGTGGACGTGGAGAAGAATGGAGAAGATCAGCTGGACGGAACACAGAACAAACGAGGAAGTGCTGGAAAGGGTAGGTGAGGAAAGAACAATGATAAAAACAATCAGAGAAAGGCATAAGAATTGGATAGGGCATATGCTAAGAGGAGACAGTCTGGTGAAAACGGTGTTAGAAGGACAAATGGAGGGGAAACGAACAAGAGGAAGACCCCGACAGATGTTGCTGGACACACTGATGAAGAAGATCGGATATCAGAAACTAAAGGAGAAGGCCCAGCGGAGGGAAGAGTGGCGACATTGGACAGCCGAACCTGCCTAGGGGCAGAGAACCAAAAGAAAAGAATGTTGCTTGAATTTAGTTTCCTAACTTCTTTAATGTTTTTTCTTGTTCTATCTTTTATATGGCTTTATTATTTTATTGCATCCTAATTGTTTCCTTAGATTTTACAATTAATCTTCATTACTTCCTTACTGTTTGCTTATTAATTGACAAAAACAGTGTGGCAGCTTAATTTTTTCTACAAATTTGTTTATTCATATTTTCTTATATCTTCCCGTTAGTTTTGCAAAATCGGTTTTACGAGATAAGCCACTGACAGCAATTTGTCTTTATTATGAAGCGCTTAACTTTACTCCGATGCCTCTCTTTTGAATATGGTTGTCGCTAAACACCTTTTTAATTGAATTACACACTACTATATTAATTGTTTACCCTGTTTGATTTTAATGAACGTGATGGACTTCTATAATAGAGTTATCTTCATATCAAAATTATGCATAATTATAAAGCAAACCTATTGTATAACAATATTATGACAGTAAAATTAGTCTGAAGTTTGATTGAACAAAAATTGAATCTATATTGAATTAAAAATCTGATACTGCGCGTTTGGAATGTATGTTGCTAAACACCTTTGTATTTGAGTTAGCCCATTTTATATTAACTATCCATCAGCCTACCAGTTAATTGATCTATAACAATAAGCATTGTAAACTTTTTTGCAACACAATGCTGTTAATATTGAAACCCCTACAAGGCCAGGACTTGCAATCGTTAGGGCTTCGAGTGCATAAGTGGAGTATAATCGTGAGGGGGATCGAGTGGGAAGTAGGATGGTGAGTGCGTGGATGGGAGGAGAGATGACATTTTTGGGAGAAGAGAGGGTTGAGTGGTGTGTGATGAATTAATGTCGCCAGTCAATGTGACAGCGCGGTCCATGTTGACCGCGTTTAGACGAACGAACGGATGATGACGATGATGATGATGATGATGATGATGATGATGATGATGATGATGATGATGATGACGATGATGATGATGACGACGACGACGACGACGATGATGATGATGATGATGACGACGACGACGACGATGATGATAACGACGACGACGATGATAACGACGACGACGACGATCATGATCATCATCATGATGATCATGACGATGACGATGACGACGATGATGATGACAATGACGATGACGATGATGATGACGACGACGGTGGTAGTGTTTGGTGATGGTGATGTTATTTGAGTGATACACGAAAGCAATAATGTAGTCGTAAATGCTGATTTCTCCAATCAGTGATGAATATTTTGATGATTATAGTGTTGGTAATAACAATGAAAACGATGATGAAGATGAAGATTATAATGGCGGTGGCGGCAGTTGTAGTAGTAGTAGCAGCTGCAGCGGTAGCAGTGGTTATATTAAACTTCATTCTATCTCTTAAAATAAAAAATGGACTTTGTCACTAGAATATTTACATCATTTATTTTTAGTATATAGTATTTTATTAAACACCTTTATTAGAGAAGTCATTCGTTTTACTTGTAGTAAAGATAATAATTTACACAAATTCTTTCGGATCTATGTAAAAACATGCTAAATAAGCAAATTAGAGCAATGACAATTTAAATTAACCATATACTCAGTTAATCAAAGGTTATTTTATAGATTTTATATACTTTCTCACGCCCAACAACTCCTTATCTTTTTCAATTCTTTTTATTTTCCTTTTTATTTTCCTTTTTATTTTCCTTGTCAACCATTCCTTGTCCTCCGCCTCTTCCTCTTTCTCAACTCTTCTTCCTTTTCCTCTTCTTCTTTTTATTTTTCCTCTTCTTCCTCTTTCTCCTCTTTTTTCCACTTCCTCCTCCTCCTCCTCCTCCTCCTCCTCCTCCTCCTCCTCCTCCTCCTCCTCCTCCTCCTCCTCCTCCTCCTACTCCTCCTCCTACTCCTCCTCCTCCGCCTCCTCCTCCTCCTCCTCCTATCCCAACCCATCCCCTCTCTCCTCCTCATCCACCCCTATTTCTGTTCAGCGTAGCATAAGTCCAACGCATGATTCCCAACGCTCTACTCAGACGAGCGCTATCTAGCGTCTGATTATAAGTCAACGACTGATTGCAAAGCACAGCAGCTGAGAACAACGACCGTTCGGGGCGCCACTGATCCCTGAAGTGGTGCAGAAAGTCACTCCGTATAAGCCAACGACCCTACCGCACCTGGTCCGAAAAGAATCGTCGTCACATTAAACTGACTATAAAGTGCAATAACGATGACCGTAATGGACATTCTGCCGCTTGAATTAGAACATTAATTAGGCAGAACGGAGGATAAAGGAAAACAGTTCGACAGTAACCAAATGGCCATACCATATTGTAAAAGGCAATTAAATACAATGCAATATAAAACAGTACGATGGGATTCAATACTACACAAAATAATACAATGCAATACAATGCAATGCCAAATATAATGCAATACGAAATCATGCAATGAAATACGATATTTAGTAAACATGCATACACATTGCACACCCTTATTTCGATGATAATGCATTTATATAATGCATAATATACATGAGTGTATTTTCGATAGTCTGCTTTAGCTGTGTTCGTGTGTCTGGGAATTCCCCGGGGCGAAGCACTGTATACAACATAATATTATACTCGTATAATGGGACGAGATATCGCTTATTGAATCCCACTAGATGGCTCTGGACAGCGGACACGTCTGCTGGAACTTTTCACAGAACGTCGCCCGTAGGCGTTGGGTGCGTTTCTGTCGTCAATGCTGCATGAGAAGGGGCTCTTTTTTTATTCTGGAAGGAAATTTTGGATCGTTGTTTCTGTTGTGTACACTGTACAGGTAAGCAATTAGGCAGCTGTTGTCTGATGAATAACGAAGAATGCTATTTAGCGTCTACCTATTTTCTCCAAGGTTATGACTTTCACTTTTGAGTGAATGTAGAGATATCACAAATGGGAGGGTTGTAACCTAATTAAATGACATGATGACAAATTAAAGGAGGTGTGCAATATTTCGAAAAATGCTATTTATAAAATGTCAGAAATAAAATTTATAAAAAGGTGTTCAAGCCAAGTCGATATTATATAGCTATAGAATAGATAACGTTGAATAATAAAGCTATAATTCAAATGATTTCTTATAATACCATTGAAGTCGGAACATCGCTTTCTCAACGCGACTTATAAGTTGCTTACGTCAAATGCTGTCTTAATTGTCGGACGTCCCTGTATAGCCGTTGATTAAAGCGCAAGCGTCAAAGATCCCGAAACGTCTAAAAGAACTATTCTGCAATCAATGCGGAGCTAATAAATTGAATAATTTCTGTTTTTAGTCACTGTAGTTTAATTTAGTTATTGGTGGTTGATCGGTTGAAAATCGTTGAAAATTACACACCATTAAAATGTACGATTTCCATACCTCTGGGGTAGCCGATGTTTGTCGAGAAATTTAGGTGAACCACTGTCACCCCTTTCCCATCCCTCTTCACTATCTTCGTCCTCCAACACTCCTTTCTCTCTCTGCTCCTGTCCCGTTCCACAAATCACCCCTTCCCTCCCTTCTCTTCCCTTCCTCCCCACCCATCCTTTTCTCTCCACTTTTGTTCCGCCCCTTCCCCTATTGCGCAATAAAGAACTTTGACATTTTGGTATCTCTCTATAACTTCTTCTCAAACATTCCTCTCTTATCTTCAACTCAGAAGAGGATTGAAAAAGTACACGCAAGATCAGTTACTGCGCAGGAATCTGACCTTTAGGTAGCATCGGTTGACTGCGTTTAAAAGGTGTTTAAAACGACCGCTGAAAGTAATTGGAGACAGCGTGTTGTATAATAATTATTATGCAAACGCGGACGGTCGCTGTTTCCTATTATAATATACATGTACAATTGTACATCCATTTGATTTCAATATAGTCTCAGTCACCAGTTAGACAAAAGGATCCAAGGGATTTAATTAATTTGCGCATCTTTTCATTATATAGAACCGGTTTATTAATTCTAGAGGGTGTATAATAATGATCGACTACATTCTTGTTATTACTCCGCAACTGGCTGCACTCTGCCACTGCCAGCCCCAAGCCTGGATAAAAGAAGGAGGGCGTCGCTTAATGGTCTTTGTTATCACACAGTTAAACTGCAACTACTGCTACTTGTTAATAATAACCAATTAACGTTTCGCGTTCTCTTATAATAATATTCAACCGAATGCATCTTAATGATTAATCGTCCATCGCATTGTAATATACCATATATTTAAACCCTTTAGAAGGTGTCCTAAAGCGCAGAAATTTATTTTGTAGCTAAATACCAATATTTCCCTTTACAAGTTTACACCGGCGAGCGGCCAACCCGAAGTTATTAATGTTCTCAAATAGATAAACAAGGCCGGACCTTTCGGGATAATTAATGACGCCTAAGAGCGCCAGAGGGCTGCGGTCCGATTGACAATGCGCTCAATGAAAATAGTTCCGCCAGCGAAAACTGTGCTGGGCTCACGTTATAATTGAATATGAGACCCGTATTAATATGATGCTTTGCAGAAAGTAGAATATTTTTTGGAACTTAATGAATGAATACAGCGTTTAAAATAGCAGCTTATGACAATAGATTCTAGCTTTCATCAGTCAACACTGTGCTTTCTCGGTGTTAGACCATTCGAGCGGGAACGACCCTTCTTGACATTGCGATCCATTTCTATAGCTCCCTCACAGACATTCCTCTCTTATCTTCAATGGTCATGGTCCGTTATAATATTGCTAACACACAACTTAGATAGGGATGGGAACGGAAGATCATCCAATGGGGTCATATAACTTTCTTATGTAACATCGCTCCACTCTATTTAAAAGGTGTTTAAGACGATCGCTGTAAGCCATCGAAAGCAGCGACCGTTCCCGTTTGAATAATAATTATTATATCCATTCAATCAATTATAATAGTCTTATTCATCAATTGTCCCAAAATATATAATTTTCTTTCGCTTCGCATCAGTATATAAAACCGGTTAATCACTTTAAGAGGTGTCTAATAATTAATGTTTGTAATAATCTATATTAATTATAATTGTGCACTTCTCAAATAGCACAATCCTGAATTCATCAGATAATTGATCGCCTACCGAGTCCCGTTTTATAAGGAATAGATGTAATATTTTTAAAAGGTGTGTAAAAGAGCAGAACAATATTTTCCAGCTAAAGACAATTATTATCCCCTTAACATTGGTCGGAACCGATTTCCTACGAAACCATTCTGATACAACACCTGCGAGCGGCCAGCCCGAAGTTAATAATGTTCTCAAATAGATAAACAAGGCCGGACCTTTTGGGCGAATTAATGACGCCTACGACCGCCAGAGGGCTGCGGTCCGATTGACAATGCGTTGCTCCTACTCGGCCGGACCGTTTATCGACGACCGGTCATAGCAGCAGCAGCACTCGAGTAGACCCTGCGCTGCACCAACCACCGTCTTTGTCGTCGTCGTCGTCGTCGTCATCGCTAGAGGCGCTAGTGCGAACGACGGTGTGGTGGAATATAGGTACCGCGGTTAAAAGTGTCCTGCTATGTCCATCGTATTTAATCAAGGAATTGATATAATAGCGACAAGGCTAAACATTTGCTGAAGTTTCAATTTGATCTTTGTAAGTCTGTTAATTAAATCATTCTGTGGCTTTTCTGAGACAAGATAAGATTTAAATTGGGAACAAGATTGCAGTGAACAATGAATGCAAGATTGGTAGAAGACATACACACGCGTAGACAGATAGACAAGAGACGGATACAGAGAGAGTGGCAAAGACAGTCACCACCAACAGAATATTGCGGAGTGGGATCGTTCATTCCCCTGGTCGTTTATCGGCACCACACCCGTCTGTTGGGCGCCCGTGAAAAATCCAGCTGCCGATGTCGTCGCTTTATTGGAGAAAATTGTCCAGTTAACGTGACCGACCGTAAAAGAACGACGGTGTGGTGGAATATAGGTTCCGCGGTTAAAAGTGTCCTGCTATGTCCATCCAGTTAACGTGACCGACCGTAAAAGAGACAGAGGGAGAGAGAGACAGAGACAGAAACACACAAAGAGAGACAGACAGAGTGAGAGAGAGACAGACAGACAGAAAGACAGAGACATAGACAGAGACAGAGATAGACAGAGACAGACAGAGACAGAGTGACAGAGAGACAGATAAACATAGAGACAGAGACAGATACAGAAAGAGAGAGAGAAAGAGAGAGAGAAAAAGAGAGACAGAGACAGAGACAGAGACAGAGACAGAGACAGAGACATATGGATTTCTCACACAAGTGCAACATTTGGCACATAGCAAATATATACTATTATTGCATAATTTATAAAGGTGTCCAAGCGGAGTCGAAATGTTTACAGATAACGTTAACTAAGCAAGCGATAATTTAAGTGATTACTTATAATACCATTTAAACCGCAACATCGCTTTTTCAAAATCACTCGGTTACCTATTTACGTCAAAATGTAGACCTCACTAAGATCCAAGTAATTTTAATTTGGAAATAATATATCGTTTAATAACTGCAATATATTTGAAAATGTTTGCACCTTTTAATTTTTTTATTTCGGTTTAATGATTGTCAGAGGTGAATTTTACACACCTGTTTTGACGTGTTCAACTGGGTTATATGGGTCACCTAGATGCGTTCGTAAATATTGTCAGTATCAACCTTGTGTATTGGTCAATAATTATAGTCAAAGCTTCGTATCCAGAAACGACAATGCAAAGCATAGAAAGATATTTTATGATGTTGTAAGAGAAGACAAGAAGACTATTTGAAGTCGCCATTTTCTATTCTTTAAAAAAAATTCACAAGAAACAATAATTAAACCTATTCCACGAAACTTATAAACTTCAAATCACATACAAATATTTAAACTCTTCTTCCAGATTACTACCCAGCACCTCAAGATTTCAGAATCCATCCAGAAAACGCACCCTTTTCTAACAGCTCCTCCTCTACCGCCGTGCGCTTCTCCGTCCGTCTGTCTTATCTCATGACCCGAATATACGTCTCGTCCTGATTCCAAGCGACGGTCTGTTGTGGCCAATCTATCTATTCACACCGATTACGGCGACGCCAATCGGTCCCCGGGGTACGTAGACCGGGTTTCCACCGACTACAACGTCCACCTTAATCGCAATCAATGTCGCCCTTCGTCCGTTCGTCCTGCTCCGGACATATTTGGATCGCTGTACATCTCGCCGCGATCGTGTCATATGGGAACGCGTAACATGCGGATGGTGGCGTCACGCAGCGGGAAGAAAATACAAATGTCGACCTATTGATAAAATAAAACAGGTGTACAATTCCTTTCAATATTATTTGAAGTTTGCTTGAAATACGTTAAATTTGTTAAGACCACTTTTATTAGAGACAGGTCCTTTAACTAAATAACATAATAATTAGACATCTTTAAAAATGTTTATTTTCATACGGACAGTTTTTAAGAAACCTTTTTTTAATTACTAAAACCACATTATATACGTCTGTGTCCTGGTGAACTATAATTAGCTGGGTGATTACGGACGTGATAAACCTGTGTAAAATTAATGATTGTGTGCAAATGAAATACAAACGTAAAGTCGTGGATGACAATATGAAATGAGCTATATATTGAAACATTGAAATTACTGGTTAAGACTCTGTTGTAAAATCACTTTGTCATCAAATATTGTATTATTGTATGACTACAAAATGTCATATTCACTGTTTCGTTATTAACTAGTATCATTTGTTGTGCACTTTTGAAAAAGCTATCTTCATTGACACGTTCTGCATTATTCACTTTTATCCGGTGTCACAAATCTTCTTCATTTTCTCTCGGTCTTTTGCAATGCGAGAGTCGCCTTTTGAATTTGCATGTACATGCAAAATACGATACGATTAGACTTTTTCGACAGCGAAATGAAGAGTAAAACCAATCCGACTGGACACTATTTTGTGACCGATACTTATTTCATTTCACACCTTCCATATCCCTCTTTAATGTACGGGTAATAGCACAACACCCGCGACCTCTTTCCAACGCTTTCGCATTTATCCGTCCTTATTATTCACTCGCAGGTCAAATGTCAATCCATAGATACATATTTTGCCGACGAATGAAGCCAATCGTATCTACATAATATTGTGGCACTAAAGACGACATTTTATCTTCGAATGACGCATTATGTTTCCATTGCGACTCGTTATGCGTCGGACCAGCTTGCCGTGCGCATTAATATGCGAGCCAGTTTAACACTTGAGTGCCCAAGGTAATTTTTGGTACACAAAGGCCCAAGGAGGGGGTCCGCGCGGACCCCAGCGTTTTTTGTTAATATCTTGAGAAGGGATTGGAATATCGTTACATAATTTAGTTCCATGTGATCCCAAATGAATTTGCAATCGATTGATGTACATGTATCTTATATCACAATAACACCACCTGGTGTAAAATAATAGCGTAAAAATCTCGTGACACATTTTATGCTTCTTTGCGTTATTTACCGAATGAAGCGTATATATACGCTTCCTTCGGTAAATAACGCAAAGAAGCATAAAATATACGCGTGTATGAATATCAGCCGAATATCATGCGGTACCCTTAGTATATGCTGTGGTTGTGGGGTACAGGGTAGGGCAATACTCACGAAAAATATACCATTCTATGCCCAAATGATTGGTCTAGGAATACCTAAAAGCAATTATGCAGATTCATAGCCTTTAAAAAGTTATCCGGGGAAAACAGGCCTGGGGTCCGGTCGGACCCCCCCCCCCCTTGGGCACTCGAGGGTTAAATAAGCGATGGGTTTATAATTGCGCCGCATTATATGAGGTTTATTACATAAAATATTGGGTGTTAATTGCATCTCCCGTTTTGAATAAATTCCCGCTAGTTGGCGCCACGAGTGTGTTTATTGATGATTCAGAAGTTTGCCCAAGAGATGAGGGAATATGAATGGATTTTTCTCTCCTATGCAAATTGTATTCATAGTTTTAAAAATATACTGGAATCTGTGTTGGTCTTCGCTTTGATAAATAAAATGTTTATATTCACTGGTAGAGCGATTATGGTAATTAGAGAAGTCGTGAGAAATAGTTGATGCTTAAAAACCTTTATTACAAATTAAAATGTGACTATATAAAAGTGAGCAACGATAGTACATCGCGTCATCTCTTCTAGCATTAGTAGGACTACTGTAACAGCGCGTAATAACTTATACAGTGTGTTCAATTTCGCAACTGCTTTGTACGCCTAATCTGGTGTGACATAATGTATTTTAGCTAAACACGAACATGCATTTTATACCTACAACACCGATACCAATTTTTTTAACATTCCTTTTAATATATTGAGGCCTGTGGCGATTCTCTATCGCCACTATGCCAGCCATAGAACCAAAATATACAGAGGAAAAGGGCCGACAATAGACAGAGAGGCAGACAGACATAGAGGCAGACAGACAGAGAGGCAGGCAGGCAGGCAGGCAGGTGGGTGCACCCATGGCGAGCCGGTTATCGGACAAACGGACAAACTGACGGACGGACGGACGGACAGACAGACAGAGACACACAGGAACACAGGGAGACAAAGAGGCAAATCGAGTCTGTGAAAAGCGACAATTACCGGTGATCAATCATGAAAACAGAATCGCAGAAAGTTCCGTCTCTGGGTTAAAGTTCGTGCAGGTCGATACAAAAGATCCGTTACTATATCCACGATCAGGGGAGCAGGACAATACTCCCCGAACAAAACCCCCCGGACAAAACCCCCGGACAAAACCCCCCGGACAACCCCCCCCCCCCCCCCCGGTATAAAACCTCCCCGGACAAAACCCCAACAGTTAATAGGTGTTTAAGGCGATCGGTTTGGCCACGTGGAAACCGTACACTCCACAATATAAAATTGACAGCTTGACCTGGTTTCTTACATCAACTCATTATTTACCAACCCACTCTAACAAGCCAAGATTAATGCAGAGTTTAGCGACATCTCGCGACAGGAAAGGCCGCCCACGTCGACAGAGATTAATTTTGACGGTAATGTATACTTATTATATTGTATTGTATTTTATTTTATTGCATTGCAATGTATTTCAGTTCACTTTTGTTTAAATGTTCCACAGACCACAGTTACTGTCTTTTTATCTTTTCTTTTTTCCTTCTTCCTGAATTTGCATGATAGATTTTCATGGCGGCAATGTTCATAAGGTGGTTGCTATAGTTACGTGGTATATTTCTAACTCTGATTTTTGAGCAAATAATAGTAAAATTTTGAATATTTGAAGAGCAAAAATTACCGATTTTAAAGGTGTTCAAATTGACACCAATATATTTTATTTTTGAAATTCCAAGCGATTTGTTAGGAATGCAGTTCAACGTCACTATACATGAAAACAAAGATTATTACGCCCTCCTCCTTTATACAGGCTGCGGACTGGCAGCGTCCAACCAGTGACGAAGATTTGTATCAGAGACACAGATAGATAAACAGACAGTGAGGCATACAGAACAGGCAAATAGAATTGACAAAAGTACAAGTTGAGAAAACAATTAAACAAGGAGTAAACAATTGAAGCTGAATAAAAACATAGAGAAAATAATATTGTTGTTCTTGCGTCAACCGCCAGGTGGCGGGGTCATTCGTTCGTTCGCTTTTCTCTCTGATGTATCCTGCCTGGTAAATTACTTTCAAAATACTTTGAACTGTACATAAGTGCTCCTACAACTGTACAAATCCATTTACTGCTGCACATTTTATAATAACCGCCTATCGTTTTCGATTCATAGTACTGTTGTAGCTGCCAGATCGTGATATTTGTATGGTTTTTCTGCAGTGTGTTTAAATAGAAAGCCTTTTTATGCTGTTAAAGGTGTCTAACTACCAACTTAAGAAGAGACCGTCTTTGGCATTATAACACTAATTCATCCGTTCATTCATTCATTCATTCATTCATCCATTCATTCATTCATTCAATCATTCAATCATTCAAGAATTTATATAGCGCTTCGTCAAGGGAACCATTCAGAAGCGCTCCCGACTCTAGCACGGCAAAAGCACAGTTTTGAGTTTACTCAAAATAATGTTTCAGTAATATTTGTTTGTATGTGAACCTGTTATAGCGCCCCTTAAGGATCTCTCTACTCAGACCCGCTGCCGAATGCAGAGCGGACACTGCATCGAAGTTTCACGCCCAAGCGCTGTGCAATTATGAGTTGAGGACTTTCCAAGGTCCTTATGCGGCGAGGTGGATTCGAACCTCGAACCTTTCGGTTCCAAGGCAACGACGCCACCACTACACCACTGCGCCCATTGGTAACCCCAGAAAGTAGACGTAGCTCCTGTGGGAGCCCATTCCAGACAACTCGACCCATTACAGAAAAGGATCTATTCCGCATCGTTGCAGTTCGTGCGAATGGGACCAAGAGCAGTCCGTTTTGTGCAGAACGGAGGGACGATAGAATTAAGGAATACATGAATACAACTTGTTTGAAGAAAAAAGGTGTCTAAAGCGGCCGTCTTGTAAGTTCTAACGTGAAGAGTATACGGGTTTTATGTCTCTGTATGAACCTTTAGCAAGCCCACACGCACAACTGACTGCCTGTCTTTAAACACCTTTAAAACGTAATCAATGATTCCTTTAAGAAGATGTGTTGCTAATATTTTTGCGTCTTCTATTTTGAGATACTTAAAATGACAATGTTTAGCATGTCTTTAACATACAATAACCATTTAGCGCTTTCGATTCACGAAGAGCGGCTAGATCGTGACATTTAACAAATGTAAATGGACCACTCGGAAATCCTTTTCACACCCATTCTGACTCTACGCAATGCTCGCGAATAAGCTGGTGTCCTGCCTCTGACATCTCCCGTTCCTTTTCATAGCACATTAGCCTTACAACTACTACCATTTGTTAATGAACTCTGGCCTTAATTTCATTTTCTGTATACTTGGCCTAATTCTTTGCTACCTCTAGTTGCAGACTATTAACCTCAAAAGCAATAGCAGTAGCAGAAGCTGTAGTTGCAGTTTAACGTCACTGTGTGATAACAAAGATCATTATCGACGCCGTTGTCATTTACCCATGCTTGGGACTGGTACTGGCAGAGTGCAACCAGTGGCGGATATAATATATAGCCTCAGTTTAACACATACTCATCAGTAACGTGTCCCTCCTCTTCTCTGCGTGCTTGGTACTGGCACTGCCAAAGTGATAATCATGTTGCTGTTTATCAACACAGAATCATATCAAGTAAAACTCTTTCTCCATTGTAAGTCACTCAGCTATAATTTTGTTCAATATTTCAAAGCTCGATATATTTTAGACACCCTTTAGGGCTTGTCTATTGTTTGTATATAAACATCGCCACCAAATTGTTGAGTCATTAGATGGTTAGACTCTCAATTATTTTGAAGATGACTAACGTCGCCCTCCTCCGTTTTCCTGGTTTGTGACTGGCACTGCCAAAGTACGAAAAGTGGCTGATAACTGCATGCAGTTTCCTGTAATTTTATGTAGGAACAGCTGCCATCTTTTCAAGAGTGTTAAAATTAATGAATTTTACAGCCTATGTGGAAGGTACCGGCTGGTTTACAAAATCTGAGTGCAAGAGAGAGGTGGACGGACGGACGGACGTACGGACACGCCTACAATTATATTGTTGCGTCAAAATCATTTCTATGTCTTTTGCTTTGACAGGTTGCGACATCTGACGAATCAATTTCCTTTCGGAAGGTGGCGCCACATCGGTCTTTCTTTCGGATTCAACATCAGACAGCGTCTCTCGGTGAAAGCAAGATGGAACAGATCGTAGCACAGGTAGGAACCAAGTTGATAATAATTATATATAAAAGCGACATCTGACGAATGAAGAAAACTTACTTGTCGTCATTGCAGTGAATTAATCAATCGAAAAGGATTGAATGCTTAACACCGGTTTTATGTAAATACAATGTTTCTTAAATATTCCTGGTCACAGCAATTTGCACTTGCTGATGGTTGCAACAGCATTCTAATTAGAATTTAATACCTAACTAGGTAAAGCATAAACTAAGCAAGGAGAGGGAACTCCTCAATGCGCGTCATAGTTATGGTCAACCAGAGCGTGGCGAAAAAAGGCAACCTTGCCAAAGATATTATGCTACTAAACAGTGGTAAGTAACACAAGCAAAGCTCTTTAAACTGATTCTGTACTGTTTTAGTTTTGCCTCAAGTTTTAGTCTGAGTTTCACAAGTTGCGAGTTTTAATTGTTCTCAGTTTTAGTTATAAAAATTAATTTGATGAAGGAATAAAAGAACGATTAAGCCTTTGTGTAAGGCAGGATTGAAGACCTTTTACATTATTACAGTAATATAATTCTATTCATACCTATCTTATCCTTTTCGTTCTATTCTGTTGCATTCGCTTTCTATTCATTTCTATTCATTTCTATTCATTTCTATTCATTTCTATTCGCTTTCTATTCATTTCTATTCATTTCTATTCATTTCTATTCATTTCTATTCAATTCAAATTTATTCTATTCTGTTCTGTCTATGAAAATTTATTGCATTCTAGGCCTGCTGCATTGCATTCTATTCATCGTATTCTATTCCACTGTATTGTATTCCAATGTATTCTGTTCTATTTACTTATAAATCGTGCATTGACAACACGCATGCACGCCCTCCCCACACACACACGCACGCACACGCACGCACACGCACACACACACACACACACACACACACACACACACACACACACACACACACAGACACACACATAGGCTGTTTCACCAACCAGGCGAACGTCCCTCATCTGCTGTCTATTTTTCTCCACTCCGCTTACAGTATCTACTTCGATTCGCTTCATTGGTTCTTCTAACGGGTGAGTAGATAGATTGCCGCCGACAATGTATCCGTTCAGCCGGGCGGTCGTTATCCGGGTGTGGGGATAAATCTAGACCAAGAAAAGAGGTTCCGATGGAACAAAATTTCATGGAGTGGTCCTTCTTTTCTGTAAAAGGCACTGAATTCATTCATTCATTAATTTCGAGAATTTATGTAGTGCCTCTTCAGGAAACCTACTCAGAGGCGCTCTCAGTTCAGCCACAGCTAAAAATGGATTTGAGCGACCTTTAAAAGCATCGAAGTTAGCCTAGGCATAAGTCTCAAGGTTAGTAGGAGGCAAATCCAGATAGCGGGACCCACAGTAGAAAAGACGCTGTCTGGTAGAATGACGACTGAGATATGAATATGTCGGATTCCAACGGATTGAGTTGTATTAACTCAACGAGATTACGTGACGTAAAGATGATCATTAGCGTCGCCCTCCTCTTTTCTCCAGACTTTGGACTAGCACTGCTGGTGTACGACGCAATCATGTATTAAAGTCTTCGGTCCAGGCATCACGACTTTGTGCTGCCACCAAAAGATGGAAAAATCCATGCGCATAATAATAATTATGATCCTCTTAAAAGCCCAAAGTCTAAAGATAAACAAACTTACGAATAGCATCGATTACAATCAGCTAGCCAAGTAGAAATATTGCCATGCCTTAAAAGTCTCTTCCGTTAGACTTTAGAACTTTAGACCATCCTGTTGAATGTCCACATGTAGGCCTACTTTGTCAGCTTCGTTACGGGTTGCGGTTTTGGTCATAAGAAATTGATAATAAGCAACGAAGTAGGTCGTTCTGGGAGGTACTTGATGAATGTTTCCTCATGTACTTATATGCCTGCCTGTTTCTTGAAAGAGGTGTTTAAGCACTTGAATCCATAATCATAGGTGGGAAAAGCGATGAGTGGCACCCTTGAGAGCCTCGGTAGTCGGTAACTCGGTAGCTACTTATTATATAAAATGTTTCCGTATCTACTTATACGCTAGCTTAATTCTTGAAAAAGGTGTTTAAGAGACTTGCTTCCCAACACGGCGGTCCTTGAGTGCTGTGGCATCACGGGCATCGAGGCCATGCTAACAGCAGCACAGCTCCGCTGGACTGGTCACGTCGTACGCATGGCCAACTCACGGATCCCGAAACAAGTCTTCTACGGTCAGCTTGCACAGGGCACCCGGGCACAGGGAGGCCAATACAAGCGGTACAAAGACATCCTGAAAGCCAACCTGAAAAAGTGCAGCATATCGGCTATCGATCTGGAAGGACTAGCGGCAGATCGCTCGGAATGGCGCGGTACGTGCAGCAAAGCGACAGAGACATTTGAACTTCAAAGGATATTGCAGCTCAAGCAAAAACGGCAGCTGCGTAAAGCAAAGAAACAACGTGCTGACCAGACTCGACAGTCCAGGACTGGAACTTTGGTCACGACGTGAGATCCGTCGCATCGACGGCTCAGTCCATCATCATCATCCTTATCATTGTCTGACGAGATCGGTCGCGCTGAACAATACAATTCTGGCGCAAAAGTATAATTATATTGTAAATATTTATGTGAGGAAACGCATTTTTTTATTTGGCGAAAACTATCGTGGGCGGGGTGGTGTAGGGGTTTGTTTGGTGCCTTGAGGCCGGAAGGTTGAGGGTTACGTACACACAGCCAGAGACTGGCAGAGAGCTTGCATGTTTCAAAAGTGCATGGTTCTTTTATTTGAATGGAAAGATGTGTTGTGTCTAATAATTGGGGGAGTTGTAGTAGACCAACTGATAATTATGATGTTGTCTTAAGAGGGGCGCAGTGGTGTAATGAGTATGTTCGTCGCCTTGCAGCCGAAGGGTTGCAGGTTTGAATCCACCTCAAGTCGCCGGGAAGGAACCTTGGGCAAGTCCTTCACTAGCAATTATTGCTCATCGCTTCGGAGTGAAACTCCGATTCAGTGTCCGCTCTGTAGTCGGGAGGGCCTCTGAGTAGAGAGCTTCAAAGGGCGCTATAACATACATACAAAAATATTATGATGACTGTTTGTATTTTGTCAGCGCTGTGGTTTGTTATCTCGAATGTAAATAAGCATGATGACCGATAACAGCAGCTCATGTAACATTGTTAATTTTCCGCTTTACTTATACGATAATTTGACACTTAAAAGAGGTGTCGAATAAACTGCTGCATCCGTATAAATAACGGCTGCCTTGCGTAATCGATCCCGCTGACTAATACAATAATCTGGCGCAAAAGCGATATAATAATATTGTAGACATTTGTGCAAGAAAATTGTGATTTTTAATATAATTGATCGATTAATAAAATTAATATATTATTGTGGGGCGCGGTGGTGTAGTGGTGAGCTGCGTTTTTTGGAGCCGGATTGTTCTAGATTCGAATCCACCGTTTATTAGCCGCAGCGTATTCTTTCACTCGCAGTTGTTCTTGAGCTTCGGAGTGAAAGTCCGCTTCACACTTGCGCAGTTGGGAGCGCCTCTGAGTAGTAACAATATTATTGAATGGGTGCTATAACAAGTGCTTACACATTCCACTCTTTTCTGTTCAGTTCTGTTATGTACCATTCCGTTCTATTTTGCTCCATCCAACCTATCTAATCCTATTTTTTTTCTTTCTTTACAATAATTTATTCCATTCTATTCCGTTCCATATCATCGGAACAATTTTGCCGAGGTTCCGAATCGCCTTCACACCGATCGACGCTGGATGATAACAGTAAGCAGACCTTGGTGACCAGGCATCCGAGAGGAACGGGCGGAGGACGGATGAGGCAAGGGCTGCTTGCCGGGTCGGTTGGTCGGTCGGTGGGTTATTGCGAGTAACACGCTTAGACCATTAGTCTAATGTTGAAGACTCGTCTAAAACGGGGAACAGTTGTATTTAATCGACCGTATTATCAGGGAATATTCTATCTGGTTGGCACGCTCACTTACTCCTCTACCCTTTAAGCCTCTTCTCTCTCTGACTCTCTGTTTGTTTGTCTATCTGTTTGTCTCTGTCTTTATTTGTCCGTTTTTCCATTCACTGTCTGTTTGTCACATACAAGTGCATGTACATGCATGTAGGCCTATATATATATTTTTCAGTCATGAAGGAGCTGGAGTCAGACAAACATACACACAGACGCACAGAAAGAGGGCGTGGAAGTTTCAAAAGTGCATGATTCTATAGTTTGTGAATGGAGAGATGTGTTGTGCCTAGTGATTAGAAGACTGTGGAACAAATAATTATGATGATGTCTTTGCTAAATGATCGTTTTCAGCGTTTACGACACAAGTCAAGGAAGGAACCACTTGAATAAGTCAAATGGAAAAACTGTATTAGGTCAAACTTTTGTGCAGTGCCAAGTCTTTATATAAAATGTATTGCATCATTTTTAAGGGTGTTTAAGTCTACACCAAAATATCGCGTTTTGAGATAATAGTCCTAAACTAACTAACGATCTTATCGTATCTGTGGAATTTACTTATACTAAGTGATCGTTTATCTGCTGATGACCAATTATTATCTAGCGCCTTTGCAGATGCTGTGGACAGACGAAAGACACGCTCCAGTGAACAACTGATGAAGTGGACGACGAGGAGGAGGAAAAGAAGACGAGGAGAAACAGTAAGAGCATGAGTAAGAGAATTATATCGAGACACAGAGAAGGAAGGAGGGAAGGAAATATGGTATTGAGAATGAAAGAGAGAGAAGACGAGAAAGAGGAATAGAGAATGTGAATATTCAGAGAGTACAGAACTGAAAAGGAGGAGGAACAGTAATATAGTAGGTGGAGATGGAGAAAATTTAATAATGAAATTGGATAAGTGTGGTTTTTGAAAATTTTCTTCATGATTTTTATATATTTTCAATTTTGGTGAATTATGGTGTCATGCCGAATGAACTATATAGGCACACGTACACCAACCAAACCTTATATAGTACTGAGATAGAGCGATAAAGAGGTGTTCTCGTCAACAATATTAGAAGCGACAATTGATGAGATGGACGTGAGTAGGTGGAGGAAGAGGAGGATGGAAGAGAGTGGGGAAAAGGGAGGAAGGAAGAGTAAGAGCAGGAGCATGAGGAGTGGATATAGGTACGGTAGGAAGAGAGGGAATAAAATATGATGTTGAGACTGAACGATTGAGAGAGAGGAATAGAGAATGTAGATAGAGAGAGAGAGAGAGAGAGAGTACAGTGCGGAGGAGAATGAGGATAAAGAGTTATTATGAAGACGGAGGAATGTGGTTCTTTTGAAATTTGTATCCTTGATTTGTGGCTTTGTCATAATTATTTTGTATGTTGAATCAAGAGGTCATGCACACTAGAGAGGAAAAGTAACATTGCAATCAAATTTTATGAGAAAATAAGATTACACGCAGGGCCTACCAACCAAATCTTATAGAGAATACTAAAATAGATGTAAAGGTGTCCATGTCAGCAGCAGTAGAAGCTACAGGAATCACTACTAATTCTTTATTTGTTATTATCATTCTATTATTATTGTTATTTTTACTATTGTCATAATCGTCATCATCGTAATCATCGTCATAGATGAAGGAGAAAAGAAGAAGACGACGAAGAGGAAGAGATGAAGATGAGGAAGTACATAGAAGTATAGAGAAAGAAGATGACGATGAGGAAGATGAGGAGCTGGAGTAAGAAGGGAGAGATATAAAATGGGAAGAGGAAGAAGAGGATGAGGAGAGAGTTGGGGAATGAGAGAAAGGAAGGAAGAAAAGAAGTGGAAGAAGATGAGGAGGGGTAAGAGGAGTAGAAAGAATATGCTATAGGATGCAAAGGAGGTCGACAATATGTAAGAAAATTAAAGAGAGAGAAGACGAGAAAGCGGACATGAAAGGAGACTTCAGATGGAGGAGGATGAGCCAATGAGGACGAGAACGAGGAGGACATAAATAAAAATGAAGTACATGTAGCAAGATTATTCGCATCCTTTTGAATAACTGGTTTCTCGATGAATTCTTACATTTTTTTGTGGATGGATCTAGATTTGACGAGGGCCTATGACAACTGTAGTTCGTTGCCCTCGAGAGAAATTTGTTCGGCATATTAGGCTACTGTAACAGCTCTTGTAACTTCAACGTAAATATACATGTAAAAATGGCTAATACATTATATTCAACAACTTTTATAATTATGGCAATTAACGTGAACGATTTAGAGGTGTCCGCGAGAACATTTAAATGTCTTTCGTTATAATTGTCATCATCTATTTAATTTAGGCTATTAATTTATGTGTGCCGGTATATAATCAGACAAACGACACGCTTCAATGAACAACTGATGAAGTGGACGACGAAGAAGAGGGAATAAGAGCAGGAGCAAGAGCAGTAGATCGAAGTTCGTTAGGCAGAGAAGGAGGGATGGAAGGCAAGATGATAATTGAGAATGAAAGAGGGAGAAGACGAGAAAGAGGAATAGAGAATGTGGTTATACAGAAAGTGAAGAACAGGAGTAGGTGGAGATGGAGAAAATATGAAGACGAAGATTTTCTTCATGATTTTTATATATTTTCGTTTACATGTATGTTGAATTACGACGTTATGCCGACCGGAATGATTTATTATGACACGCTTCAATGAACAACTGATCATACTGATGAAGTGGACGACGAAGAAGAGGGAGTTGGGAAAGAAAATGTAGAGGAGAAGAGGAGTATAGGAGGGAGTGGGAATTGAGGTGGAAGAAGACGAGGTGAAAGAGTAAGAGCAGGAGTGAGAGGTTTCGATCGAAAGACGGCATACGCAGAGAAAGAAGGAGAGAAGTTAGGATGATATTGAGAAGACGAGAAATCAGTGGCAGCCTAAGTTTTTTACAAATTTGTTTAATCGTATTTTCTTATTTCTACTCGTTTGTTATGCAGAATTGGTTTTGCGAGATAAGCCACTGTCAATAATTTGTCTGTTGTCGTTATTATAAGTTAACTCTTTCCAGCCGGAATTATTTTGATACCGGCGGGAAAGAGTTAAACGCTTAACTTTATTCCGATGCCACTCTTCTTAAATGGTTGTCGTTGAACACCTTTTTAATGGAATTAAACACTGTTATATAAAACAAATTTCAACACTGTTTGCTTTTAATGAACGCTGTCTTCACGATGTACAGTTGTCTAAAGTGAACTTCATACAAAGGGCGACCTTTTGATTAAATTAAACATGTGTATAATTCCTTTCAATATTTTTTGAAGTACGTTAAATTTGAGTTCATTACGAAAATGCTAAGACCAATTTTATTATAAATAGGTCCATCAACTATATATAAATGGCATATTAGGCATCTTTAAAAATGTCAATTTTCACATGAAAGTTATCATTTTGGTCAGTTTTGATAAACCTTTTTTAAATGCCTAAAGCCACATTATATTCGTCTGTGTCCTTACGAACTATAATATTGCTCAAGACTGCCGTAAAACACCTTTGTAAAATCAAACGTTTTGCCATAATTGCATGGATGACAATATCAAACGAGCTATATTGAAACATAGAAGTTAAAGGTTAGCAAAACTTGTTAGCAAAACCACTTTGTCATGAAATGTTTTCCATTGAATTATTTAAAAAGTCACATTTTCACTGTTTCGTTGTTTTCTTTCCGCTGTCTCAAAACTATTCTTCCTTCTCTCTCGGTCTTACGCGTTGTGAGAGGCGCTTTATAAATTTAAATATAGAAGACGATATTATACTTTCAATTGTAACGACCGCGTAGTGACGAGGAAAACAATTCCGACCGGACACTATTTTGCGACCGATGCATTTTTCATTTCACACCCACCATGTTCCTCCATACTGCACGGACAATTATAGCATAACACCTGCGACCTCTTTCGGAATCTTTCCAACGTTACCGCATTTATCCGTTCTCCTTCCACTCGCGGGTCAAAGGTCAATCCATAGATACATATTTTGCCGACGAATGAAGCCAATCGTATCGTCATAATATTGTGGCACTAAAGACGCCATTTTATCTTCAAATGACGCATTATGTTTCCATTGCGACACGTTATGCGTTGGACCAGAATGTCATGTTAATGAATAATGTGGTCACCTTTAGATAAGCGTCGATATTTAAAGCGCTGCATTACATAAAATATCGGGTGTTTAAATCAATTCCCGCTTTGAATAAATTTCCGCTAGTTGGCGCCACGAGTGAGTTAAATAGCATAGTATGTCCAAGGGATGACGGAATATAAAAACATTTCTTTCTCATGCATACTGTGTTTTGAGTATACAAAAATTATGCTGTGATCTGCGTTGGTTATACATATTGATATTGTCATTAGATTAAGTAGTCATTGGTAGAGATATTCTAGTAAGGAGAGAGGAGTGTTTGTAGTTTATGCTGAAAACCCTTATTAGAGCGATATCATATGCTATATAAAAGCAAACCAAGCTTAAAGCATTGCTTATTTTCTCAATTATATAGTCTAATGCTTTTTGCTCGCTCTTTGCCAATGGCAGTGCGAAGCCATGTATGCAGTGCGTACACTAATCATCCTAAATAAGACGCGTGTCCCAAGGACAGGCAAGAGGAGTAGGACTGTAGGAGTAAACATGAAGGGAGGTGGAAGGAGGGGAGTTGAGGAGGGTGAGGTGGAGAAGACGAAGATGAGTTGGGGTGGAAGAGCGGGAGAGTATAAGTTGGCAGTTCTTTTAGCAGAAGAAGCTATACCGTCAGTGACCTGGGAGGTCACAGTGCATGACAGCATCTGTCATGGCGTCATGGTCCATAATAAGAGCAGATAATAATATCCATCTTGGTCTTCACCCTCCGACCGACTAGTCCCGAAGTCGGCTCGGAGCGCGACCGGCGTCACCCCGTGGCGCGACCCATGCAGCAGCAGCGACTATGCCTCAGAGGCGAGCGTCGCACGGGCGGAGTATGGAACGCCGTCGGTCGGATGATAATAATATTGTGTCATAAGCCGAGAAGATAAATAATCACGTTAGCGTCGCATTACAGCCGTATTCGGTCGGACGAGGAATGATGGATGGAGCGACGGCTGGATGGGACGATGAGCTTAAATAATGAGCGTCAATGCAGGGAGGGTGGGGAGTGGATGGGGAGGGTGGAAGGGAGGTTGTAGAGGGTAAGGGAGGGTTGATGAAGTGGCTGGAGGGTGACCCTTTTGGACGGGGTGGGTTGAGTTGTGATGGGGTGGAATGACGGGGTCGTTGTGGGTGAGAGTTATGTAGAGTTCTTGTATTTAACGATGTCGCCCTCACTTTTTTATCGGCTTGATACTTTTATTTTCATGTGCTATTGGAATTAGGTTAAAGCTTTTTTCTGGGTGGGAGGGTATTAGGTGTCTAGAGGCGAGTGGTGGTATAGTGATAGAGTTTGAGAGAACATTACTTAAAACAGAAACTCATAATATTTACATGTTTATGGTGTGTGTGCCATCCATTGTGTGACGTGTTCCAGTTTTCAGTTTGGGGGATTATCTGTTCTTGGTAGATTCATTTATCAACTTTACGGCATTGATTACCGTCGAAATTGTTGCCATAAATTACCATAAATTGCCATAAATTGCCATAAATTACCATAAATGTTCATAAATTGCCATAAATTGCGATAAATTGCCATTGATTACCGTATAAATAATTGTTGCCAGTGCAACGGAAGATGAAAATATCAACTGACGCTGCCTGTCGGCAATGTCTTCTTGCATGAGCTGGATGACAAATCGCATTGAATGTGATACGTACTGGATGGGATACGCACATAGGAACCGTCGCTAAAGGATCTGAATAATAAAGGATCTTATGCTGCTATGCGTCTGGATTATTAATATATTTCCGCTTGGAACGCAAAGTTGTAGGAGAAACAAAAGGTAGCCTATTATATGGTTTGTGTAGGCTATGTGTTTGCTTGCTTGCATGCGCACTTGTTATAGCGCCCCTTCAAAACTCTCTCTCTCTCTCTCTCTCTCTCTCTCTCTCTACTCATTGGCGCTCCCAAATGCAGAGCGGACACTGCATCGGAGTTTCACGCCGAAGCGCCCAAGCAATTGTGATTGAAGGACTTGCCCAAGGTATCTACGAGCCTACTTGAGGTGGATTCGAAACTGCAGCAATACTACACCACTGCGCTCCAAATTGATATGAAGAATGGATGGAGGATAAGGAGGAGTAGGATGAGTTTGTGGCGGAGGAGATGAAGAAAAAGGATGAGGGGAAGGAGGATGTGGATGACGAGAAACAAGTAAAACCATAAATCCGAATTTCCTCATTCGAAGCCTTTGTGTAACAACACTAACAACCTATGAATAATGTATATGTATGTATGAGTGGTAGCTCAAATTGGGCGCTATATGAATATCCATGACGAATGAACAGCAGCAGTGGAGGGTCGAGCTGAAGATTATAATTATGTACAGTTTAACGTTACTATATTATGTGATTGCAAGGCTGACACGCAAACAGCTGTATACATGACTACGAATTTCTCATTATATTGCATAGGCTATAAACGTTTAAAAGGTGTTCAAGGAGATCGCTTTGGCCATCTATGGAAATGGTACACTCAACAATAGAAAACTGACAGCTTGTTCTGGTTTTTTACGTTAACTTACTACTTATCAACCCACTCTAACAATCTATATTGACTTGATTGATTGACTGATTGCCTTTTTAACATACTTATTTACTCAACGCAAAGACATGTCGCCTTTAGTGACACCTAGCGTCGTAATGTTGAACGGATCAGAGGCGTGTAATAGTGAGAGAGATGTGTCAATGCTTTCGATTATTGCCGGAGATTGTGAAATATGGTCGGATGTCGTAGAATGAGTCGAGTGCACAATTAGTACTATATATATATATATATATATATATATATATATATATATATATATATATATATATATATATATATATATATATATATATATATATATATATATATATATATATATAGTAAAAATAGATACGCGCTTGGTTTACGGAACTGCGAAAGAGACATACATAAAGTATACATGTATTGTCCGCGATTAATCATTGAAGTGGACGCTCTCCTTAGACACCATTGACATCGTTCAAAACGTGCTTATATAAGCTTTGGCGGGTAAAATGTTGACTATCTAAGTTCCACGTTGGAGAAATAATTGAACAACAAAATTGACAATTACTAGAGAAAATGTGATTGGATTACAAAATAAAAATTACTTTAATGCAGAGCAACAAATTACAGATTACGCAATTTCAATTACACCAATTATAGATTACTTTGGGGTTTATACATCATTAGAATGCAACAATAAACTCAGACAGGAACGGCATTCTTTTTACCATCTTTCTATGAATATTATTGTTTATTCTGCCACAAAAGTCTATTTAATAACTAATGATTTTCGTTTATTGAATTTGAACAATCCAGCTGATAGCCCGCAACCGGTTACGTTATACATGGTCTATGCAATCATGCAGCTATAGCTTAACTTACATCCATTTTAATTGCTAACATAAAAGACAGCCGCAAAATACAACGTTGTTAATAGCAGCCTACAAAACAAATCTACCCTACGGGGGGGGGGGGGGGGCATCGGGAAAGGAACTCGTGTTCTCTGATCTCCCTTCCGGTGTGTTATCAATTGCGCCGAGTATTAATAATCTTCGCTAAACCTGTGTCGTGATACTTAGACCACTATAAATTATGCAATGATATCATTATATGCAAAATACTTGTTAAACAATAATTGTTTGGGGTTTTATTTAGACACCTTTAACGTACGGGTTGAAACAATTACATTAATTAAACTGTCGAAAGTTTAAATAATGAGCGTCAATTCAGGGAGGGTGGGGGAGTGGATGGGGAGGGTGGAAGGGAGGTTGTAGAGGGTAGGGGAGGGTTGATGAAGTAGCTGGAAGGCGACCCTTTTGGGCGGGGTGGGTTGAGTTGTGATGGGGTGGAATGACGGTGTCGTTGTGGGTGGGAGTTATTTGGAGTTCTGCTGTTTAGCGATACCTGTCTTGTGTGTGAATTGGTCGATGGACGTATACATGAGTAGAAATTTTAGTTTATATAACATAGGTTATAAGCATTTAACAGGTGTTCAAGGCGATCACTTTGACCATCTGGAAACCGTACACTCAACAAAAGCTTGGCCTGGTTTATTACGTCATGTAACGTCAACTTACTACTTATACTACGCTGTGATTTGATGATTGGAAAGAAATACATCACCAGCATGTTGCATAGATGACTTGTTTGATGCTGATATTATAGTAGTATTTCAATTCAAATTGTTACTTTATTTTTTACATATAATTATTTGCCAATTACTACTTGGATATATAAAAATGAAGTTTTTTATATGTCCCATTGTCTATTTGCAAGTGGAATAATTGCGAAAAATACTTACGTATACGTTTCAATTACATAGTGTAAAGTGGTATGTAAAAAACATGAGACCAATTGGAAGACAACAATTTTCAACGTCAGGAGTATATATAGTGGAGGAATGTGACTTTAAAAAGGTGTCTTAACGCAAAACAGAAAATACATTTCACGCATAGATACTTCAACGACATCTCGTTTACGCCATCAGTGTAGCCTCCTCCTTTTACCCGACGCTTGGGATTGACTATGTATCTGAGAAACTTTTTTTTTTAAATTCAGTCATCACTCGACACTTATTTGTCAATCTGGCCAGTCCATTCTCCCCATGTGGAAATTCCCTCAGTTGGGTATTTCCCACGCATCGTCCCTTAATGGCTACCGTATACAGGCGATTGCTGAGCGCTGAGTGCTGAGTGCCAGAAGGTGCGATCGCTTAATCGCTTTGAAGTGGTTGCTTTCTGTTCTATGGACTCACTGCTCGAATATCGCCATCTACCGTAATGTATCGTAACGCGAAGATTATATAGCGCCAGTGTTTAGAGAGGGCGTTGAAAGCGATGTGCATACATAGAGAGCGATTGCTCAAGTCATTGCTGATTGAACGTGTTAATTCATATGCGTGTGTATGTGTGTATGTATGCTTGCGTATATGTGTGTGTGTGTGCGTGCGTGTGTGTGTGTGTGTGTGTGTGTGTCTGGATGAATTTGTGTGTGTATGCTTGCGTGTATGTGCGTGAAACTATGTGTCTTGTGTAACCAAGTGAGTCTTTAAGCGTCTGCGGAAAATCACAATCGAGACAAAATGTCAAGAACAGTGGGCTGGGGAGCATGGGGAAACAAGATGATGGTTAAATCGGAAAATAAAATCATTATTGCTTTATACCCGAAAAATTAGATTTCAGCACGGTCGGATTAGTATTGAAATGCCAGTTGGCAAATTGCAACGCTATAATTATTATGCTTCTAACTCTGATTTCGTTTTAAATTTAACGTTTAATCTAATCACAAGAACTGTAAAATTCTGAGTATTTGAAAAGCAAAAATTACTGATTTTAAAGGTTTCCAAATTGAGACCAATATATTTTATATTGGAAATTCCAAGCGATTTGTTAGGAATGGAAATTACTGGATATTTGAAGAGTGAGTATTTGCAATTCAACGTTACTGTATGATAACAAAGATCATTAGCGACGCCCTCCTCTTTTATCCATGCTTGGGACGGGCACTGGGAGAGTGCAACCAGTGGCGGAGTATAATTGGTATCAGAAACACAGATAGATAAACAGACAGCGAGGCAGACAGACAGACGAAAAGAATTTACTAAAGTACAAGAAAAGCAATTGAAGCAGAACGAAAACAAAGCGACTATTTATCTTGTTCTTCTTCCGTCAACCGCCAGGTGGCAGTGGCGTCGTTCGTTCGTTCGCTTTTCTCTCTGATGTATCTTACGTGGAGGGAGCGACGTTCAAATGACGATGACAGCAAAATGAAGATTAATTCTTTTAACCACGTCTCGAATTAACGACGCTACGACTCGATTCGTTCCTCTTTCCACCGCTGTGTTGCGCCACCAGTGACCCCCCCGAGTCACAGGTCTGTCATCTTGCGGCGGTGACGTCATAATTACGAGCGATTTTCGATGACGTGCGACGCCGTCTTCATCTTTTCGTCGGGTGTGAGTCGATATCGGGACTGCGGTGAAAAGAGTTCCGACAGCGAATACTGTGTTGGGTTCACGTTTTATGGAATCAGACAGGACCATATGATGCGTATCTAAGAAGAAAATATTTTGTGGAACTCAATTGATGAATACAGAGTTTAAAATTGCAGCTAATGACAATTCTAGCTTCCACTTGACAGCACTCTGCCTTCTCGGTGTTAGGCCATTCGACTTCCTTTCTTTGATAACTATTCAGACATTCATCTGTTATCTTCAGATATAATTATGGTCCGTTAAATTACTAAGACAGAACTCGATAGGGATCTACAATTGAAATTAGTTAATGCGCTCGAATCATTTTTATTTATGTAGCATCGGTTGACTCTTTTTAAAAGGTGTAAGCCATATGAAGCAGCTCATACGCTCTCTATCTACAACCAATTCCATCGACATTATAGCACTCCTATTATATTTATGCACAATCCTTCGCTTGCAAATAACCTGATACCAATCTGACCAGCCATAAAGAGTTTAAGCATACAGTAATAATTATCCTAACGTAAGCCTACAAATTAATATGCCAGAGAATATAATTAACTGTCGCTTTAAAACCGGTTAATTACTTAGAGAGGTGTATTATTATAATGACCGACCACATTCTTGTTTGTAATCTGATAATTGATTGCCTATCGAATACAAATTTTATATCTAATATATTTAATCCATTTAAAAGGTGTGTCTTAAAGAGCAGAACTGTATTTTCTAGCTAAAGACAATTATTCCCTTCCATTGGTCGGAACCGATTTCCCACGGAACCACGCTGGTACAACACCTGCGAGCGGCCAATCCGAAGTTAATAATGTTCTCAAATAGATAAACAAGGCGGACCTTTTGGAAGAATTAATTACGTCTACGACCGCCAGAGGGCTGCGGTCCGATTGACAATGCGTTGCTCCTACTCGGCCGGACCGTTTATCGACGACCGGTCATAGCAGCAGCAGCACTCGAGTAGACCCTGCGCTGCACCAACCACCATCTTTGTCGTCGTCGTCGTCATCTTCGTCGCTAGAGGCGCTAGTGCGAACGATGGTGTGGTGGAGTATAGGTTCCGCGGTTAAAAGTGTCCGGCTATGTCCATCATATTTAATCCAGAAATTGATATAACGACAAGGCTAAAAATTTGCTGAAGTTTCAATTTGATCTTTGTAAGTCTGTTATTTAAATCATTCTGTGGCTTTTCTGAGACGAGATAAGATTTAAATTGGGAACAAGATTGCCAATGAATGCAAGATTGATAGAAGACATACACATGCGTAGACAGATAGACAAGAGACGGATACAGAGAGAGTGGTGAAGACAGAGATATGGACAGTCACCTCCAACAGAATATTGCGGAGTGGGATCGTTCATTCCCCTGGTCGTTTATCGACACCACACCCGTCTGTTGGGCGCCTGTGAAAAGCCAGCTGTCGATGTCGTCGCTTTATTGGAGAAAATTGTCCAGTTAACGTGACCGACCGTAAAAGAGGCAGAGAAAGAAAGAGGCAGATAGAGGAAGAGAAGCATACATACAGACAGACAGACAGACAGACAGACAGACAGACAGACAGACAGACAGACAGACAGACAGACAGACAGACAGACAGACAGACAGGGACAGAGAGCGTCGATTATGAATGGTTGAAGGCGATTGGCTGAAGGCGATTGGCTGATTCCTATGCGCAGGGACGCACGCATGCACCCACAGTTACAGTACAACAGTACATGTATATCTGAGTGTCTTTCTTTTGTTTGATCTACATGTCTGTCTTTTCCTTTCTCTGACTCTCTCTCTAACGCTCGCTTTGCTGTGTCCCTTTCGTCAACACGTTTATTCTCTCCCTAACTCTCTCTCTCTCGCTTTGCTGTATGTCTGTATGAGTTGCGTCTTGAGTCGTAGATAAAAGTCGACCGATTCGCGAGTTGTCATTCGAGTGGACATCGTCGACTCATACACAGCATACACAGTCGCTGAACTCTATTACTCGCTCGAATACCGATCAAATACTTTGGGACTTGCTTTTCTTATTAGGCTGTGGTAACCGTGTGGTTCCTAAAGTAAGACTATTATAGTTAATGATTAGAGGTCGTTAGCAATAATATTACAGATAAAGTTAAAAAAAATCGAAGTGGAGAAGTAACTAAATAACTGTTAATTTGTTAAAGGCTTTGCGTTCGTCGAAATTTTGCAAATGGGTTAGTAACTTAGTGTAACCTATATTATACGGTCTCAATGATTTTTGAGAATTTCAAGAGGGTTATTATAAATAATGTCAGGCAAGTCATTTCACTCACAATTGTCCCGCAGTACAGCAATTGCGCCTTCGAGGTGTGTGTGTGTGTGTGTGTGTCTGTGTGTGTGTGTGTGTGTCTGTGTGTCTGTGCGTGTCGGTGTGTGCACTTTTGAGCAAGGAGAGCAATATCAGATTTCAGTTGTATTGCATTATTATTGTATTGTGTATAATAAACGTAATTTGTTGATTTGCAGTAATGCAGTGTACCGAACGACCAACATTATGATAGCCAAATGATGTTAAGCAACGCAGCAATAGAAGTGTCTTTATATAGCATTCTATGATATCAAAAAAGAGGGGTTTAACGATTCGGTCGGCTGACAGTTATCTAAACTCGTTGGCAGTGTTGTTCATTTTTTAAACCACTGCAATTCATTAACTATTATAAGCTTAACTAATTCCATTACCAATTTTTCTAAAAGGATCAGAATTTAAGAGAATTTAAGAGAAACATTGTCATGAGATTGAGAATTCCCATGACTCTGCATGCTGCTACATATCATAATTATAATTATACTACAACCAATGTGTTACTGCCACTGCTACTGCTACTGCTACTGCTACTGCTACCTGCGACGCCACCCCATCATATTGCTTACTATGATAGTCATGCTATTGCTGTTGTTATTGTCATTGCTTTGTTATTGTTGTCGTGATCATTGCTGTTGTCATCGTATTGATTTTGTCATTGCTATTGTGTTTTTTTTTACTGCTTTGGCACTGGTATTGGTATTGTTAAATTGATATGTGCATTATTTATTGCCATTGCTATTTGCATTGATATTGGTATTGTTGTCGCTATCGTTTTGTTATCATCTCTGCTACTAGTTCTGCTAATCTATCTGTGGTTGTTATAATATGTCAGATGCAATCGGGAGAGCCTCTGAGTAGAGAGCTTTGAGTAGCGCTAGAACAAGTGCCCATATGTATACATTCATACATACATTATATGATTATACTACTTCTGCTGATTCATCGATGTTTTTAGTTTTGTAGGACTATATCACACTGACGTCATGAACTGTGTTGTTCCATCCTCCTCTCACTCATCCTCCGTCGTCTCCATCGCATCCTCATCTTCCTCTTCCGCTTCATCATCAGATCGGATGCTACAGGTAACTGAATGATTCAGATAAAATTTAAATTCTTGGCATTGACACATTTCCCATGATGGATTATTTTTAACCTTCGCCATACGTTTGGGGGTCAAATCGACCCCCAGGGGTATATTTTCATCTGTAACTTTCTAAATTGTGGGCACCAAAAAGTTTCCTTTGGTGACTTTTCCTAAAAATTCCTCCTTGTCAAAATGGAATGAGTGACGTCATACCTTGACGCTTAGTTCTGACGCTGTGACGTCATTTTGGTGAGATCTTAGAGTGAAATTCATGCATGTCCATATCATTAGTGTCCATACAATGAGGTGTATCTCTGCTTCTACGCAAGGTATCTTGAAGATTATTTTTTTTGTTTCCAATGTTTTAGGGGTCAGGGAATCCACTCCAGCTACTGACAAATGCCTGACCTTGACGGAAGACCTTGAAATTCAAGGTCACATGATTTTTTACATGACCATACCTATCTCTGCTACTATGCCTGTTAGAACAACGAAGTTTTTTGTTTTCTATGGTTATTTGGTACAAGGAACTCAACAAAATATAAACAAACAAAAATGGCTGTTCCAGTTCAGATAGGTAAGGTCACGTGCATAATCACGTGGCCTTGAATTTCTGAAAACAAATATTCAAGATAGCATGCGAAGAAACAGAGATACACCTGAAAAATCATGTGACCTTGAATTTCAAGGTCATCCGTGAAGGTCACGCATTTTGCAGTAGCTGCAATGAATTCCCTGACCCATAAAACATTAGAAACGAAACAAAAATTATCAAATTCCATGCCCAGGAACAGGTATACCTTGGGGGTCATTTCGACCCCCAAGCATAGAAGACGTAGTTTTTTTGGTCGCGTATGGCGAAGGTTAAGATACATTAGAAAACACTATGGGTAATGATTGACGTTAGACACCTTTCCTAAGTATATAATTTTTTTATATAACTTTATATAAACTCAAGTTTCCGTACGTTGGAGGTTCCATCACAGCATTTACTTATCTTTAATTCGTATCTTTACAAAAGAACAAAAATAATGCTTTGTCGAAGTCGTTATTGGGAGACCATTTGAACTGATTATCTGCTTGTGTGAATTCAGCAACGGAGAGTAAAACAGTACTTCTAAAGAATAATCACCCGCAGATGTATAATTGTGGGGCAGAACACTATTATGAACATGGTTGCGCTGTTACATTTCTGGCAATAATTCAAAACTGCAAAGCTTCAAATTGTGTTAACTTGGGTATTTTCAAAAAAAAATTCGAAATGCAAATTACTTGGTTTCATTTTGTGAACAATTATAGCCAAAAAATTATTGCATCAATGCGAAGATATTTTTCAAACCCAAAACAACAAGGAAAAGTCGGTGTAAATTTTTTCATTGATATCAGGTGCCCCTTTTCTCCCATGTGTGCGGGCTCCTGTGCCTTGATATTGCAGGGATGTGGCAGATGTCACGCCTTCTATAATTCTTCGTGCCATATTCCACACAGATGTTAATTTTGATTTAATTCACCGTAATAGGTTTCCCAGCTGTATCTTGCCTCGTATGAAAGTTGTTCAACAGTTTTCGTTGGACATTTATATAGCCTTAGTTTCCAACATCTTACGGGTGTCTAAACAGAATAATTTTTACAAATCGCCTCAACGACAGCTTACATACATTATTATACTTCGAAGAAATCAGTCACTTGCATTAAATATCGTTGGATGTTTATATAACCATGGTCCTCAACATCTTACAGGTTTCTAAATAGAATAATGTTACAAGTCGCCTCAACGTCAGCTTACATACATTATACTTCCATGACATGAGTCACTTGCATCGAATGGGTCAATGGGGTTCATCCCATGCATAATACGCATAATATTATGTGCTAGCCCCCGTGTTCTCAAAGACCGAAGTCCATTATTATAAGCAGTTGTCAAAGGGTTAATTTTGAGTGTTGATCATCACGTGACCGGATGTTGTTGTAGGAGTGTGCCGGATGTAAGAAGGTGATAGTTGAGCGCTTCTTGTTGAAGTCGTTGGACGAGTTCTGGCATGAAGACTGTCTCAAATGTTCGTGTTGTGACTGTCGCCTGGGAGAGGTCGGATCAACGCTGTTCACGAAGGCCAATCTACTACTCTGCAGGAGAGACTACCTCAGGTAACGAACCTATTATGTGCTATGTCTCGTATGCGGGCTAATATACCGCAAATGTCTACTTTATGGTTTACGGTTTTATAAATGTTTTGCTTTGCACTTTGCGGCCGCGACCTGTATTATACGTGCGCTGTCTCGAATGCGGCCTAATAAATATACCGCATTGCAATGTAGGAATACTTTATGTTTTACTGTATTGCTATGAAGGATGAGGAAGAAGAATCCATAGATTAACAACAGCAACAATTGGTTTGGCATATTAATTTTAAGCGATACTGTTTTATTGAAGGAGGTGCACCATGACGAAACAACATTTTCATGCTTTCATGCTGTTGCTGACTAGAATAGAGGAGCGGCGTTTGACAGCGCTACATATCACGAGACTATAGTAGTCTATTTATATCCAACGTTAATGTATAGTACAGTTGGACACAATCGTTAAAATTCACAAATTTTTATTCTTAGAAACCTTTTAAACAGGTGAACACATTTTATTTATACGTCACTAGTCCTTAACTTTCACTACGATACAAATATTATGCATTTCTCAAATCCATAAACATAATCATGCTTCTGGCGTGTTTTCTTTTGTAATTACAACTCCACCACTGTCCCAGTGCCAGACCAGAGAAAAAGGAGGGTGTCGCTGATCATCTTTTGCTATCATACAGTGGCGATAAACTACTACAGTAACTGTTGGAATTACTTCTTGCACTGGCAATATTTAATGCTTATATCATTCTTATTTTATAATGATGACGACGACGATGATGATGATAATGATGACGATGACGATCAATTAAGTAAGCGTCAATGTCTATTTGCGCTGTTACCGTTTCGGCGGATGACGTGGTTGATCTAAAAAAGGCAGATCACAATGGTTATATAACAATTTTGAACCATGTTTAAAAGGTGTCTAAGGTGAACTTCGCTTTCTAAGGTTACCGTTCTAACCGATTGGACTAAAAAGGTAGATATAGATACTGCTTAAATTTTCTGTGACAAAGTTCGAAATTAGGAAGATTAGCTGTGCCCATCTCCTTCACCTAATCTTGCACTGTTACCATCTCGCAGGAGGACAAGAATATGCGATATCAATGTTCTCGTCGTGTCCATGTATTGCCGCTACCCTAAACTCTGCTATTCTCCGACGGATCAAGTACGAGTGTAGCCGGGCGTAGGGTGGATATAGTGCTTAACGACATCTTATTGCGATATTCTTACTTACTTACTTATAAACATCTTGACTTTGTCAGAAATATATTTTGCACTTCCTGAGATGTACATGTACATGTGGGGCGCAGTGGTGTAGGGGTGGCGTCGTTGCCTTGGAGCCGGAAGGTTCGAGGTTCGAATCCACCTCGTCGCGTAAGGACCATGGGCAAGTCCTTCACTCGCAATCGCTCAGCGCTTCGACGTGAAACTCCGACGCAGTGTCCACTCTGCATTTGGAGTGCCTCCGATGAGCACATATAGAACTTAAGGGGCGCTATAATAAGTGCATATACAAAGAAACTTGTCTGTTATCATAAAAATGACCACGCGACTGTTACTACTAGTAGAGCAAAAATCACCCTTAAAAGAGGTGTCCCACTGAACACTTTCCCAGTGTTTATCACCGTCTCGTAGGCGACTCCATCCAAACATGCATGATAATATTATTGAGCAATTGATACATTGTGCAGTTTCTATGTTTCGCTAACAAGCTATAAAGTATGTTTACTGTGATTAATTTTCTTAGCCATTTATGAAGTCTTGAGTTTGAAAGTCCGATTAGGCCTATTATAAGTATATTATGCGTAGAAAACAATTTCTCAGGCTAGGTGGTCATTATATTTGTATAGTCTCAGTTAAAACATTTTGCAGGTGTTTTGAGATTGCTTTCGGAGCCATTGTTGCGACTTTCCGCGTTTATATATAATTATATTGGATGGATGGATCCGATTTGACCAGGGTCTATGACAACAGAGGCCGTTACCCTAGACAGAAATTTGCTTGGCATATTACAGCACTGAATAAGCTTATATAGTCGTTGGTGAAAACGTTATATATAAATATATATATATATATATATATATATATATATATACACACAATCAGCACCGTCTTTTTAAAACCGTATTATTATTATCTCTTCGGTATTAAAGGCTGAGTTGACGATAAGTTGATGAATGCGTCGTCGATGGCATCGGATGAACTTAGGATAAAAGCAGAAGATATCAACAACGGTCGTAAGATCCAGATTAAAGGATCACCGCTCATCGTCTTAGTCTTAGTCTTAGTCTCAGTCTATCTAATACACGCTGCCATTATATTATGGAAGAAGCAGCGCTACAGAAATAAATGCGGAACGGAAAAGACGGCGGGGACCGAGTCCGATATCACGACCACCGCTGTTGACAGCTCAACGATAATGTAATGATCGGCGAGGAGCGATAACTTTCAATGCTAAGAAAGCCCTTAATCTTCCTTTATTTTCCGCCGATTTAATAATCTCATATCTTGCTTGCGTCCAAAGGATTCCTTTCTATAGATGCAATTAACGCCGGGAACGGATATTAGTAGTAGAAATTTTGCAGAAGCAGATATAGATTAAATGTCATTCGTTTTAAAGGTGTGTTATGTTATCGATATTTCAGATCATAAGAAGCGAACGGTGAGGACAAGGCGGAGGAGACGTCGCGTTCGGACGGAGGAAGGAGACGCAGCCCCGTCTCCGCCCCCCGATAGATGACGCGCCTCGATGCTTGTGAGGAGAGCGACGGGTGGGGTGTGGCGTCCGATTGATTGCGCGGCGAAATAGGATCCGCCCTATTTAGTATACATGTGTTATGGTAATATTTGTTTGCCTAATATTTTTGCATCTGGTCAAATTAATTCGGTATCAGATAAATTGCATACGTTCGCCGATTTTAAATGGTTGAATAAGGTTTGTGCTCAGATGAATGAAATTGTGCGTGGATGGGGATGGGATCTGTGATATGGCGATGGAATTGGTTGTAGAGAGTCAGAGTAATGTGGGCGTTTTGAAAAAAATGTCAAGTAATATAACATGGTGGTGATCAAACGATGAACGGGTGTCCAGATGTTTAAAAAGGGCGACTGGAAAGAATGACCACAAATTTTTTTTGATTTTTTTAAATATCCAGAGGTTCATTTTCGAAACTAGAATTTCGTTAATGATTTCGAAATGCCGAGAGAAACAAAATGTGCTTTAAAATTGTAACTAATACAATTTGAAGCTAATACTTTTAAAGGTGTCTTATATTACAAGATATAATTTGAAGATCATTGTTTTTAAAGGTGTCTTATATCTTCTAAATATCGATTCATCCTCATCATTAACTACATAGTTCCTTACAAGACGTCGTTACAAAGTCAACCTTATAGTTCTCATTATTTTCTGCAAATGGCATGATTAGTAAGGGGACATATATTTCAAGGAACCAATTTGTTGCTACACCGATATCGTTGTCAGCGATCATAAAACTTTGAGAAAGACGATGAAGAAGGCGATTGAATTTCTAGTATATAAGATGGTGACAGAGAAGTTGTGGAGAGAGAGAGACAAGCGATCAGTCAATGAATTACGTCTTACTTGCTTGAACTGATATGATTTATGATGGCTGAGTGAATCTGTTGGTAATATTGGCTGTCTATCTGAAGTGCGCTTTTTGAACACCTTTTAAACAAATGTTGAATCGTATATTATATACAAAAAGTGCTACGCTTGAATCGTCTTCTATGGAAATGGATCCGATTTGACTATGGTGGTCTTGTAACTGTAACATGTGTGATAACAGAGGCCGTTACACTGGACAGAAATTTGCTTGGCATATTACAGCACTTTATAATGTGGTTGGAACCAATGACCTTATATATCACTAGACGGAGCTTGCTGTGATGAGCTGCCCGGTGACGTTGAAGCTGCGTAAGAAAGAGCAGGAAACAAGAATTTAAGCGTGATATTAAGTGCTGAACAGATCGTTGGTTACCGAAAAGCCGTCGATTCATCCTATAAACTGCGATTACTGTCAGAAGTGTAAATTTAAAATTATTTGCATCATTTTCCGCTGTACCGTTTTGTTTGCACTGTTCATCTCCTGCATGCAAAATGTTTCAGAAGAAACACTGGACCAGGTTAGAACAGACGAATTCCGAGTGAATCAGTTTGCAATGTTGGCTGTCTATCTGAAGCGCGCTCTTTCGACACCTTTTAAACAATCTTAAAAAGCTTATATAAAGAAAAAGTGCTATGCTTGAATTGTATTCTAGAGTGAAGACGGTGAAATATTCGAGCGGAGAGTTAAGGCCGCGGGCGTAATATATTTAAATGATAGAGTTTTAAATTCCGCCACTTGTCGCTCTTTAACTGTGCCAGTCCCAAGAATCAACAAAGGAGGAGGGCGACGTCAGTTAATTTCTTTACACAGAGTGTTCCTAAACTGAAACGTGGAGTTCTTCTATCTTCTTAATATCAAAACGACATATCCACCATTTGATCTGTAAAACAGTACCCCTCTACAGAGAAGGAGGGCGACACTAGTCATCTTTGTTATAACAGAGTGTTGTTAAACAGCAACGAGCACGGTAGAAGTTTTGCTGCGACTTTCAACAAGTCCTTCTTTCGCAATTGCATCGTTGAAAGAGTTTTTATATTACAGGACATACCGGCATCAGTGTAGGTGGCCGAACGCAAAACCCAGAAATATGTAGATCTCCCCGCTTCTTACATTCTCATCTTCCAAGCAGTTTAGAACATGCGTCCTTTTAGTCTAAAACATGCGAGCTTCCAACTAAAAAAAATTGAAATAACTTGAACGAGATTGGAAAATGATGAATAAATTATGGATATAACCTGCGTTTTAAAGGTATTTAATTGTAGACCCGTCAAACTCGTTATCGACGAATTTACGTCACCATAATATTTATATCTGTATTAAATGATTGTACAATTCAATGAAACGGTTTTCTTAATGACTGTCGATACTAAATGCATTTATATAGCGCCAGAGCGCAATTCACAAGGCATGAGCTTATTGCGCATTCATGCAAGCCGTTATAACGATCTTCAATGATCCATCAAGTTATTATCTATATAAATAAAAATGAAACTTTCCAACAGTGCGGTCACAATCACGCCGAAACTAACGCACCGATTGTTGTGAAAATTTACCAAAACCTTCCATTCCAATAGCACAAGGTCAGAACGTTTTTCTTTCCGAAAAAAACCCAATCGTTTCCACAAAAAGTGAACTTTGCAATCCGTTCGATCGCCATTTGCAAATTCAACAAAACAGCAGGGCTTCCAAGATTTCAGACACAGCAGACGAAACATCAATGAGGTACTGTGACGTCATAAGCGAGTCGCAAATTAATTTTCGAAAGCGGCGGGGAGGTCTTTTCTGCCACAGCAAAGCGTGGCTGGGTACAGCTAGTAAGTTTATAAATAAATTATAGAAATATATTTATTCAAATAACCACTTTAGCATCTCCTCCGACATGCTTATCAACCATTCTGACTTGACGCATCTTTTGTGAACAATCATGTGCCATGCACCTATCTTTAACGCAGCGCTTGATACATTACAGAATTTACGATTGCAATCGGACGATGCAATAACAGACCGAGAATCTTACGCCACCCGGTGTCACTTACCCTTCCCACTCTCGGTCGTGGCTGAACGCATGGGGTCCTGTGATTTACTGTTGTGTTTTTCATTATCGCGACCGTTAAGCCTAATCAGATGTCGCCACGTTAACGTCACCCCAGACTACGCATGGGGGAGGAGACGGTGATTGTCGGCGGTGGCTGCCGCTGCGGGGCGACACCTTCGCATTCGGATCCGCATTTGCGTTTATTCACCAGATCTTTTAAATGAGAAGCTCATCTCCCGTGTCGACCATTCATGTTAATTATGTGAACGTCTTGGTCATCTGAAAAAGCATTGCCTCAAACACACAGCTGGTCTTCGTACGGTCATCCACACGTCCGTTTTTGTGTTGCTTTGGTTGTGTGCGTTTCTGTTTGTTCTTTTGTGTGTTTGTTTGTTTGGTTGGTTTATGCGTCTCTCTGTGTGTTTTCGTTTTTGTTGGTTCGTCTGTGCGTCCTAACTGCACAATGTGGTCAGTGTGTTTATTTGGTAGATTTTGTTATCAAGCAGAAGTGGCCTGTAGTCTCTATTCTCAATATCACCTTTAACATCTGTGGTTGCAAGCTTCGTCCAGCCCTACAGGAGTAGGGCTGTTTTCTAAGGAATTTTTAGAACTGCACAACTCTTTTTTTGCTTGCCCATCATCCATGGTAAATTACTTCCAATCGGAGAAAAATGACCTTTTTGCTAGTTTTAAGTGTACAAAAGTGCTTCTACAACTGCGCCATAAAAAGCCCTGCACATTAGTTTTAAGCATGATGGACGACTTTAGTCTACCATCAAAATAGTTGCTTTATAGCCGCTTGTCTCCATTAAGAATTGGCAACAGTCTCAATTATTCCGGCATCTTCAATGACCAATATACTAGATATTCTGCACGCACCCGATGTCGTTGGACAAGAACTGAGAGATATATCCGGTGCTGGAATCACCTAACCCGGATGTAATTCAGTCACCAGTTTCGCGGCTGTGACTTCGTCAAATCAGACGCATCCACTGTACAAGCTTTAATCAACAAAGATACCGTCGTTTTCGTATATCAGTTATATCATATATATATATATATATATATATATATATATATATATATATATATATTTATATATATATAAATGTATATATATATATATATATCCGCTCTTTTTACTCGTGTATAAGACGCACCCGTAAATAACGCGAATCGCCTGTCGTACTAGTGTGTAGGTCTCATAAGTCGCATCGTGTGTCGGCGTCGCTGTAGTGTTACCATTCATCCATTTCTATTGGACATTCTTTCTGCTTATGCTCAGCGTGTTCTGTCGTTACTACGCACCGGGAATAGCGCGTAGATCACTCGCTGAAACTTCATTTAATCGCGGCTAGCATGCTCCGGTGGGTCTCGCGGACGAAGCTCCCCATACCAAGGCTTCTCTCTCGACCGACTGAAAGACGTTAAGATTCCATACACATATTCGTTAAGTTTGGGCGAATAGTTGTATCGTTATGGTAAAATTATCATATAAGTTTTGCATAAAATACAAAGATTTTTAATTAGTTTATTCGATAAGCTTAGATGAGTTAATCAATCGTTATGAGCTTTTGGTATCAATATCATATCATTTTTGCATGCGATACAAGGACTTTTTAATTAGCTAATATTAAAATTGGTAATAAGAGTAAAAAATTCTCGCAATCAGGCTATTTCGATAAGTTTATAACGTCTGTTTACAGCTGTATACAACAGTTATCAAAACTTATTATTGCCATAATTTTATATTTATAAATAAAAGCTTCAAGTCATTGTCAGCCGTTTCCAACATCACATTCACACGATATTGGGTTGCATTTTCCCAATACGTCTTCCACAACGTAAACTGTTGCAATAGAAATAATTGTCGTGTTGTGTTAAATAAACCTGCACTATGTAAAAGTTTTGTTTCTCTGTATAGATTGTTTGGTACAACTGGATACTGTTCGGCATGTTCAAAGATGATTCCTGCGTTTGAGATGGTGATGAGAGCGAAAGGAAATGTCTACCATTTAGAATGCTTTGCTTGTCAACAGTGCAGCCACAGGTAAGCATGCATGTCACCGCTCGTGAATACGCTTGTGCCTCGCGCATTAGCCCGTTGGAGGTGAGGTGGGGTGTGACACACCCCAGAGGTAACTCTACTTTAATTTTTGTGTGGAATACGTCAAACGAGCTTGGATTATTTTTTTCTACCCTTGTGAATATGAAATACGGACACTTTACCAAAATTTCAGGAATTTTGAAAGAACAGTTTTTTTCTATTTTAATGTATTTTTGAAGGAAATTGAGATTTTTCGTATACAAACTGAACTTACACGGGCAAAGTACACAATTGATGGGTTCAACTTCTGGCCATCTAATAAGGATTGAAAACAGATATTTGTTCGTGATAATCGCCTGTTTAGTTGATAATTGATCATAGAAGAATAGCTCAATTCAAATTAATGTTTTCCATTTAATATCGCGACTTGAAAATAAAAATGTGTTGGGGTTTGTCAGACCCCACCTCACCTCTAACGTTACAATGCTTCACCTCACCTCCAACGGGCTAATGTTTGCCCATTAAAAGAAGCGTTTTGAACAGTTCGTATAATTATTATGTAACTTTTAGTTTATAATCGCAAGTTGGTAGGCGAATTAAAAAACCCGTGAAATCCGGTGGATACATATAACATTAAGCACACATGTTATGGAGGTGTCTGCAGTGTGCTTGTTTAAAATAACTAAATATTGTTATTATCAGTACACAGTGCTATTGCTGGGGCGCCATTTTATTTCTATTGTTCAATAGATTACGTTATTGTTCTGTGTAGGTTTTGCGTTGGTGACCGTTACTACCTGTGTGACAATAAGATCCTCTGTGAGTATGACTACGAGGAGCGATTGGCCTTTGCCAAGATGTCCTACGGTTACAACGCTTTGACTCAGATCAAGCGCCAAACACAGAGTATTCTCAATGATGATATATCCAGCGGATACGGAAGTCCAAGTCCAAAGTCATCAGCGGCACCATAACAACCAAGGGAATACGGAAAGACTTTATTAGTTTCACAGCGTGCTGTTTACTACAACAGTTATATTATATTATTTTCCTCCTTTTACTGTTAACCTTTACCACTCATGAGTCCGGTCCCAGAACAGCAGATAATAAACCTAAGTAATGTTTTCTAGATCTTATATAGCAAAATATAACCTTAAAAGAGGTGTATAATTATTTTGAACTTTGTATGGGAAGTGTTTCTGCGTAACGATACTCGCCTGTGACTTTCAATGCCTAGCACTGAAGACCACAAGCGGGAAGAGATGAAGGAAGCCATTGTCGGATCAAAAGTCTAACGACAGTTTAATAGTAGCCTACAAAAGCTGTTACCGTTGACATAAACTATAGGATTGTATATTATATTAAATATTGTATTGAATTGCATTGCTTCGCGTTGCATTGTATTGCATTGTAACGAATTATATTGTATCTGACCATTTAAAGCGCTTCTTGCTGTCCTGACGCGGGGAACAAAGATCAGATGACCTATAAGGGACACACAATATTGTACATATATATATATATATATATATATATATATATATATATATATATATATATATATATATATATATATATCATGATATTTTCAGCAATAGCATTGGTCTGATTTTACTTTCATTCTCTGCCTTCGAGGCAGGTTCGTATGTCCAACAACGCCACGCGTCTCTATTCTGTGCCTATCTCTTCGGTCCACTGTAGCCTTCATTCGTCATCATCCATGCAGTCCAGTAGAATATCGTTCTTGGTCTTCCTCGTGTCCTTTCCCCCTCCATTGTTCATCCTTCTACATGACGTCTCTTGCTATGATATCACCAATAATAATGTAACCAGAATAGTTTATCTGCCGTACTATAGGAAGATCCTGAAAAAGCGAATGGTCATGACGCTGGTGTGGAGAGTGGTCCTGTTTGTTCGGAAACATGGACGATACCAAAAGATGATATAAGAGGATTGGAGTCTTTTGTGTTGTGGATTGGGCGCAGAATGAAAAGAGTCAGCTGGAGGAGACACAAAACAAATGAAAACAATGGTGATTATTGATCACATCTGTATACATACCGTCATGATCTTCAGTTTCAGAGGTGTAAGAAGAAACATTAAATTAACCCTAATCCGAACAAGGGGGGGTCTGGCCAGACCCCCCTTCATATATTTGGTGCATAACTTTTTTAAAAGTGATAGTTTCTAATATTGCTTTTATGACTTTGTTCCTATATGGATGAGCTACAATTAGCACGTCTAAGCGACCAAATCGGTTGAGTGATAAGGAGATACTGAGGATAATACTGACGGATACTGTATAATGTTGAAAGTTTCGACAATAAGAGCAATAACAAGGAATTTGAACGTGGAAAGATACCAATGCCTGAATAACAACCTTCAGGTGTTTCTTATGATAAAAACAGTGTTGAAATTGAAGATGATGATGAACATGATGATGAGACTGGACATATTAGTGAAGATGATGATGACGAAACTGTTGATACTGATGAAGCCGAGAACTGAATACAAGTAAAGATCCGGATATGTTTGGCAGACAAAAGAATGTGCTCTGTTGCATAATGTAGTAAGCAAAAAATGTGGAATAAAAGAATACGGACACATTATATGAGAATATTCAAGATAGTTTTGACAGTTTCCTAACCAATGAGATGAGACACATCATCATTCGACATACAAATCCGGACTATGATACATGCTTATAATTTATGTGAAGGCATATTCCATTAATTTTTGATATATATTTTATATAAAACAGTCATACTGACTTTGAATTTACCAGCATTTAATACTAATATTACTAGAATTGTGAATTCTTTATTTGATTTTCCAAATTTTATAGATAAACAGTTATTGAGTCCATGAAACAGGTATGACAAACCGTCGCAATTAATGTATTAACATGTAGAGGGGTCTAGTCCAAAATTCATCATAAAAATGATTTATATTGCATAGAGAGAATGATACATTGTTGTTTTTAGTCATTCAGACATCATACTACAAAATTGGCATATAAAAAACACTATTACCTGTGAAAAACCTACATTAAAACGGGGGGTCTGGCCAGACCCCCCCTTGTTCAAATTAAGTTGGATTTTCGCTTGTTCGGATGAGGGTTAAAAAGTCAGAATTGCAAGATCAGACGCCATGAAATAAAGGACGACGTTACTTTCACACAAGTCATCTATATAACTAGTCATCCGTTCCCTCGAACGTAACCCATTCAGAGTCATTGTCTGAATCGGTCTGTAGAAATGAAAGCTCCATTGTAAACCTTTATAAATGTTTGTATACAAAACAATACAACACAATACAATTAGCGGGACATAATTCACATTAAAAATTAATGTAAAACGACACTGTAAAGGATCTGGTCTCAACCCTGAAGAGCTGCAATATAAAATTATAATCGTTTATCATAGAATTGGTTTGCGCCTCATAAGCTGTCGTTTAACCATCCACCCATTAAAACCATCCTTGGTTAGTTTCCAATGAATTCGTTATCGTTCTTCTTATACACCTCTGTAAAAATTGCATACAATGCTATATGTAATCAAAAACAACTAGTCATAGATAAAATGTATTGACACCAATATAGTACATAACGTAATACTCTTTTGTCAAAGACTGTCGCTACACCATCCATCCATCCATCCATCCATCCATCCATCCATCCATCCATCCATCCATCCATCCATCCATCCATCCATCCATCCATCCATCCATCCATCCATCCATCCATCCATCCATCCATCCATCCATCCATCCATCCATCCATCCATCCATCCATCCATCCATCCATCCATCCATCCATCCATCCATCCATCCATCCATCCATCCATCCATCCATCCATCCATCCATCCATCCATCCATCCATCCATCCATCCATCCATCCATCCATCCATCCATCCATCCATCCATCCATCCATCCATCCATCCATCCATCCATCCATCCATCCATCCATCCATCCATCCATCCATCCATCCATCCATCCATCCATCCATCCATCCATCCATCCATCCATCCATCCATCCATCCATCCATCCATCCATCCATCCATCCATCCATCCATCCATCCATCCATCCATCCATCCATCCATCCATCCATCCATCCATCCATCCATCCATCCATCCATCCATCCATCCATCCATCCATCCATCCATCCATCCATCCATCCATCCATCCATCCATCCATCCATCCATCCATCCATCCATCCATCCATCCATCCATCCATCCATCCCAGTTATTTCAATGAATTCCTTGGCGATCTTCTTAGACACCTGCTTAACAATTATAACCAATGCTATAATATGGAATAATATTACGTATTATAATATAATCACTACTGTACCAACAGTTTACCCTAGGTTAGTTCAATGTATTGGCTCCACTATGTTAATTAACGTCTGACGAGTTATTTTCTACAACTATCATACTAACTATTTTCTGTTGCGCATGTCAACGGCCATCATGTCAGCCCACTGCATGATCGACCACTTCTTTATTTCAAAAGTTATTTTCATCTAAATGCATTTTTCCTCAGGTAATTCAAAGTTGTTAGAGTTTTCTCATGCAAGGTTTGCGTATTGGACTTAGTCGTCGGTATGTGCAACTACTTAATGCGGCGTTTGAGGGAGTTTGACCACAAGTCAAGGTGACTGTACAAGGCCCATCCTTCTGGAGTATATACGGTCAAGCACGGCCATGCAGAACGTAATCGAATGTTTACATCCCGGTGGAGATCGGCTTGTATTTGAGTTGTACTTCTATCGTGAATTGCTTCAATTGACCGATGAGACCAATTAGGTAAGATGAGTTAGTATTGCGTAAAAATATTTTGCTCTCTTTACACACCTCTCAAACGATTTATCATTAACTACATAAGCTGAGAATAATTGAGCAATTATAGCTTCGACCCGGAATTGCTTCAATCGACCTATGCGACCAATGTGGAAGGCGATCGAGTTGTAAGATGAGTTAGTATTGCGTAAAATACATTGCTCTCTTTTTATACCTTTTTCACGATTGTTCACAACATTATATAAACTGATGGCAGTTCAACCTAAATTGTTGCGTCGCGTCGGTCACATGTCGTCACCGTCGTGGTTTGATAGATCAGGTTTTTGAATCGTAAGTTGTCGAGACTGGATATTGAGGTTTGAAAACAATATCGATTTGACGGATTTTACGGATTCTTGATTGCTGAATGGAAATTACACGACTAGAAACTGTGTAGAAACTGCGGTAAACAAAACGAAAATCGTAGTCTCACATTTCCGAGAAGGCATTTTTCGCGCCTAATTGGCGGGATAATAAAATTATTCGGAAAATTCGATAAGAAGGAAACTCTGATTTAAACAATACGGAATGAACGAAATGGTGAAGAACAAACGAAAGCGATCGCTCAACACTTCTTCCAATAACTCATCAATCTTGAGTGAAGTTTCGTTGAATAAAAACATCGACGACGAGGAGTCGGACGTCAACCGGAAGTTGAACGAAAACAGTGAAAATCCAAAAATCATGGAAGGAAACCAATCGACGACCTGTGCAACAACAACTACCACGCAACTTCGTCCGATGGAAGGTAACTCTGTATCTTTTTCAGACTACGATGCATCAAATTTACCCCATATTTCTGACAATCCATGCAGCGATAATAATGCCACGGGAGAGCATTTCGAGTCCTACGTTGAATCACTTGCGAGAAGACGATCACAATCTCTTGAATGTTGGCCAAGACAGAGAAGTGATGAAGAAGCCTCTTCCCTAATTATTAAAACAGGGAATTTGTCGAGGGAAAACTTTCTACGGACAAAATCACCACGAAGGCTTGGTCATGAGCGTGAATCCAAAGATCACATTGGACACCCCAAGAAAAGAATCAAATCCAGTTTATATAAGAGTCCTACTTTTGAAAATGTTGTCTCAAGTAGAATTACTGATGATGCAAATGTTGATAAAATTGCAGATTTTGATGAAACCAATGTTGTAACTGCAAGTGATATTGATGCAAATGTTGTTGCTGCAGTTAATGATACACTGAGTGCTGCAAATTCCAATAAAACAAATGTTCTCGGTACAAATGATGATGTATTGTGTGTGAATGATGCTTCGTTGAATGTGATTGCAAGTGAGTATGATTGCAATCAAGGAGTGGTTTTGAGTGAAGGTGAAAATGACTGTGCTGGAAATAATGCTACTCAAAATCTGATTGATGAAGTTGTCGCAAATAACATTGCAAGCATCAGAGCCAATACTGTTGGTGATAATTGTGATCTTAGCATTAGTGATGCGTTAGCTGCCCAAACGGTAGCAGATTCTGATAAAGCTCCAGTAGGCCCAAGAGCTATGCACAATAACACACAGATCAATCGTGTTTTTAAACGTAGAGGACTTGTAGTGGAGAATTCTTCATACAAGAGCTTTCCCAGTGACTTTGCACTAGATAGTCAAGATCGAAAACATAATGTTTCCTCAGAGAAACAAAACCAAATCAATGAAATGATGACCCGAACCATTTATCTGAAAAGTGGAAAACGTGAATTGGTTAATTTCTTCAAAACCAAACCTTTTCAGCTAAAAAAAGAGATATGTCAAGTGGTTGGTGACGAAGTGGAAAGAATACAAATGGCAGGGGATGGATTGAGAATTCTGACTCGCACAGTAGCTCAAAGAAATAAATTACTGAACCTTACTGAGCTTGGAGGGAAACCAATCACAGCTAGCCTCCCATTTGCTTTAACTAGGAAGAAAGAAGTTAAGACCAGTGCACCATTACAAGCTGTCATTTATGGTCTAAAAGAAAACCAGGAAAATCTTGACCAGATTGCCTTGTCCTTAGGTTTAAGGTCATTGAAACACATAGGAAACCCACAAACTAGCAATACTACATTGGTGAAATTCACTGATGAATCTGAAATTCCACCGCATATCATCATTGACGGTCGCTTCTTTAAAACTTGGCCTTTTGTTCCTAGACCAAATCGTTGCAATAATTGCCAAGCTTTTGATCACACCACATTGCTTTGCAAAAAACCAACCATTTGCAGTAGATGTGGTGGGCTGCACAAATATTTGGATTGTCAAAATATGGATCAACCAAAATGTGCAAATTGCCATGGGTTACATAGTGCAGCCTACAAACAATGCACAAAGTATCAGGAAGCACAACAGCTTTTGAAAGAAAAGACTTATAAAATGCCTCTTTTTTCTGATGTTTTAAAAAGAGGATTACAGAAACCACTAGATGTTGAATTACAAGATCAAAATTCAAAACAAATGAATAAAATAAGCACTGATATAAATGAACCCAATTCATTTATGCAAACGAGCATTTCATCTGTTGAAGACCAAGCCACGAATGACTTATTGGATTCCAATAGAGATAGTTACAGGGCTGTGGTTAGATACGACTCTCATGTAAGGTCTGAAAACCAGGCGATACCAGTGAGTAAGATGATTACTTTTGTTGATGGTATTTTAGTGATGCTTGATAAGAAGAATACTAGATCTGAAATTCGTTCTATGCTAATAGAATCAGCCAACCATCTTTTCAAGGGAAGAGTCTCCTTCTCTTGAAAAGGTCAATAAAACACTGAATGTAATTAAATAATAATTTAAATATATAAAAAAATTAATGGACCTTGTTATATTGCAATGGAACGCAAGGGGACTACTTAGAAAAAAGGATCAATTAAAAAATTATCTAAGGCGTTGTATGTATTCACCTGATCTTATTTGCATACAAGAAACTTTTCTGAAAGAAAATAAAAGAAACCCTATTTTCGATGGATATAGTATGATAAGACATGATAATAGAGATTTAAGTCAACGAGGTGGTTTGACTTTTCTAATTAAGGATGGGCTTAATTTCACAATTATTGAAAGTAAAGACATTCCTAATATTGAAAATCAATGTTTGGAAATTAATACTAATATGGGTCCCATTCAGATTGTTAACATATATATACCTCCTCCGGCTAAGATAAAATATGAAACTCTGAGCAAAATCTTCGAGAATAAAAGAACAATTGTAGTTGGAGATCTTAATTGTCATAATGAAAGTTGTGGAAGCAGTAAAAACAATACAAATGGTAGAATTTTAGAAACTGTTATAACAGATAAAAATCTAACGATATTAAACACTGGAAAAGCTACCCATATAACCTCCAATCAATCAGATATTAATTCTGTTATTGATTTAGCGATCACATCACCAGATCTGGCTTTAAATTGTTCCCATTTTGTTGAAAACACATCGCTAGGATCAGATCACCTTCTTGGAATTACAAAAGTCAATGAAATTATAACTCTTGAAGATAATATGGGAATGCATGCCTGGAATTTTAAAAAAGCAGATTGGAAAAAATTTAAAAGTGAAAGTAAATCTTATATTACAGACAATCTGTTGGATGATGATTCAAATAAATGCTTCTTAAATTTAACAGCAGCTCTTTCCGCATTAGCTAATAATGTAATTCCAGTGAAAAGGTATGTGAAAAATAAAAATAAAAGACATAAACCATTGCCATTTTGGAATGAGAAGTGTGATAAAGCAATATATGAGAGAAATAGAATTCGTAATAAGATGAATAATTCACGAAATTTAGATGATTATGTAGAATTTAAAAGACAAAATGCAGTATCAAAAAGAGTGATTGCAGATGAAGCAAGAGTTAGCTGGGAAACCTATTGTGGTGAATTAAATAACCAATCAAAATTATCATCTATATGGAATATGGCAAGGAGAATGGAAGGCGTGACATCTGCAATATCCATTCCTACCCTACAATATCAAGGCACCAAAGCTGAATCAAACTTGCAGAAAGCTAATGTTTTAGGAAAAAATTACTCCTGTGCCAGTAGTAGCTCTAATTATACGGACAAATTCTTATATTATTTACGAAACAAAAACGATGAAAATGAAATTCTCCCAAATTATTGTAGTAATGGCGCATTGGATTTAAATATGGCCTTCACTATTCGAGAACTTCAAGATGCCATAGACTCATCAAAAAATAACAAATCTCCAGGGGAGGATCGTATCCCTTATGATCTTATTAAGCACCTCCATAAAAGTGTTCTAAAAGTGTTGTTAACCTTTTACAATAAAGTTTGGACAACAGGCATACTCCCGAGGGAATGGAATCATGCAATAATTTTACCTATTCTTAAACCTAATAAAGATACTACAGCTCCTGAATCTTATAGACCTATCTCACTTACACCAACTCTGTGCAAAATAATGGAAAAAATGATAACAAATCGGTTACAGTGGTTTTTGGAAGCAAATAAACTTCTCACTCCGTATCAAACTGGTTTTAGAAAGCATAAAAGCACAATAGATCAAGTTCTAAGGCTTCAAGATTATATCCATAAAAAACTTAAAAATAAACAAAATGTTTTGGCTGTGTTTATAGATTTTGAAAAAGCATATGATATGCTGCACGTTCCAACTTTGTTAGAAAAATTACGAAAAATTGGAATAACAGGAAATACTTTTGATTGGATTTCTAAATTCTTAACCAACAGAACTTTTCAAGTCAAAGTTGGAATAGAATTATCTGATATATTCTCACAAGAAAATGGAACGCCGCAGGGTTCCGTCATCTCACCATTATTGTTTTTAATAATGATCAATGATCTGGATCCTGGATTGGAAAATGTAGGACTGTCTTTATTTGCAGATGATAGTGCTATTTTTTATGCAAATCGAGATTTGAAATTGCTTCAAAATAAAATCCAAAATGCCATAATTAAAATAGATGATTGGTGCAATGAAAATGGTTTCAAAATATCTGTAAATAAAACCACGGGTGTACTATTTACCAAAAGAAAAACATTACAAAAGCTGCACATTACCCTTAATAATAAGGATATAAAAATTGAAAATACTGCCAAGTTCTTGGGAGTCATTTTTGATTCTAAATTGAACTGGAAGCCCCATATTGATTACATTGTAATCAAATGTAAAAAGAGAATAAATGTAATGAGGGCTGTGTCAGGGTATAAATGGGGAGCCTCAAAGCGGGCACTACTCTCCATCTATAGAGCACTTGTGAGGTCAGTCCTTGACTATGGAGACGTGGCATATGCTACAGCTAGTGCTACACAATTGAAAAGGCTGCAAAATGTACAATCTGAGGCTTTGCGGTTGGCTTGTGGAACAGCTAAAGGCACCCCTGTAATGGCCCTCCAGAATGAGTGTGGAGAGGTGCCCCTCCACCTACGTCGATTGAGTAACTCAATCAAGTTTGGATCAAAAATATTAGGTTCAAATGATCATCCAGCAGCAGAAACTATGCGAGATCACTGGTCAAATTACTATTGTGCATCTTCTGTGAAACAAAATTCTATTTTTAAAAGAACTGAACATTTCTTTTCAATTATATCCGAATCATTTAAATCGCCAACTTTTCAGTCAACCGCTCCATGGTTTAACAGAACCACTAAAGTCGATCTGTCCTTGAAAAAACATATAAACAAAAAGAAGGACTCTCCTAACATTATGTCATCACTATCATTAAGATTAATTGATAAATATGTTGATCGCACATCAATCTATACAGATGGCTCTAAAATTGAAAATATCGTTTCTGCAGCTTTCTATGTACCCTCCATGAATTCTCACAACGTTTATAGGATAGCAGATAACTCCTCAATTTATTCTGCTGAATTAACGGCCATTATTGAAGCGACAAAATGGATTATCCAAAATGAAAATGTGAATGAAACTGCAAATGCAAATAAGTATATTATATATACTGATTCATTAAGTGTGGCCACATCTATAAAAGAAAACAAGTCTTGTTCACGGCCTAATTTATTTCTGGAATTTATAGATAATGTTAATAAACTTAAAAGCAGCAGTATAATCATAGCATGGATCCCTAGTCATATTGGATTATCTGGAAATGAAATGGCAGACACCCTAGCAAAGAAAGGGCAAGAATTAGAGGAGGTCAATTCAACAAATTATTTGGAATTAAAGGAAATCTATTCGTTAATTAAAAAATATGTTATTAATTTATGGCAAATTGAATACGACAATGAACGAAAAGGGCGTTTTTATAAATCGATCCAACCTTTGGTATCAACTGATATAAAATTTATGGACTCCATAAGAAAAAGAGAAGTTCAAATTACCAGACTTAGAATGGGGCATGTCCTTACTAACTCCTGGTTGAAAGTGATAGGTAAAAGCCAAACAGACCTTTGTTCTAAATGCCAAGTGCCTGAAACAATCGAACATGTGCTGTTTGCTTGTAAAAAGAATGACATTTCAATCCTACTGCTTAAAAAATGTGTAGAGAAAAAAGTGGAATGTACTGTTAAAAATATATTCTCTAATCAAGATATTTATCTTGAAGCTTATAATATACTTATGACCATAACTAATGGAAAAATTATGTAAGAAGTATTGCATATGAATTATAATTTTAGTTGTATTTGTTGTGTGTTTGTGTGTGTGTATGTGTTTGTGTGTATGTGTCTGTGTTAACTAATTCTGTAATAGATTAAATAGGCATTGAATAAAATGATTTTTGCTATTATTGTTAAGCTTATAGATGATGGCTGAATGATTTGATTTTCATATAAATGTTTAATATCTAATCTATTTGCTTATATATGTATTAATTAAAAATAAATAAAATAAAAATCAGGAAATGAATGTATAGTTAAATATATGCATGCATGTTAAATAGTGACACTAAATAATGACCAATGCATCAAAGAGGATCTACAGCAACCACCTTATGAACACTGTCGCCATGGACATAGATCATCATACAAATTCCAGAAAAGAACAATGAAAAGAAAACAGATAGACAATAAAGACAGAAACTGCGGAACATTTAAACAACAGTGAACTGAAATATATTGATACCGTAACTTTAAAGACGTCAACAGCCTTTGTAGCTATAAGATGTCGTTAAACTGTTGAATAATAATAATAACCTAAATTGTTTTAATTCAAAAGTCTGAATAAGGAGGACGCCTAAATATATTTGATATGACACACCATCGGTAAATAGCAACGAGAAACTGCGGCACGGGTTGAACTCTGGCAGCGCCAGTCTCAACCCGTGCCACAGTTTCTCGTTGCTATATATATATATATATATATATATATATATATATATATATATATATATATATATATATATATATAATATATATATATATATATATATATATATATATATACATACATGTATATATATATATATAAATATATATATTATCATTGATATTGTTATGATTGTTGATGTCGTTGTTGTCGCTGTTGTTGTTGTTGTCATCGTCTTCGTCACGTCATCGTAATTGCTATTGTTATTACTGTTATCATTTCAATCGTTATTGTTACTGTTTTTTGTTTTGTTTTTGTTATTGTTAATTATTTTTTCTTCGTTCCACAATTGATCTAAGTCTGGCTAAACGCAGACTCAATAATTCTGCTGTTCTGTCTTATTTATTCGATAACGATCAGTTGGATTAAATTGACACTGGTTAAAGAATGTAACCATTAACACCTTTAAAACAATTTAATATTTGCTATATAAATCTGGACTGCGAAAAGTCAATATCTTTTACTGTTTATGAAGTTTGCGCTTAGCAAGTCCTTCTCGGCTTGAGGGAAAAGAACAAAAAATAATAAGAGAAATTCTCTATGTGGTGGGAGAGAAAAGTTATTGCTGGGGACAAGCCCATTCTAGACAAATGGGCCGATCACAGAAAATGATATTGATCTAAGTTTCTGTGATCGGCCCATTTGTCTGGAATGGGCTCCCACAGGAGCTACGTCTACTTTCTGGGGTATTACTGAAACATTAATTTTATTAAACTCGAAACTGTCCTTCTTACCATGCTGCATGGAGTCAGGAGCGCTTCTGAGTAATCTCCCCTTGAAGAAGCGCTATATAAATTATTGAATGAATGAATGAATTAATGAATGAATACGAGGGTGGTACTCGTCCGGTAGATTCATATCGCAAACCACCATCAAACAAAAGCTGCCGAGTAATTAAATATATATAGTGACCTTTACTCCGTCTTTAAGGTGTCTAAATTACCAGCTCACAAAGTGAGCTAAATGCTGTAATAATTTATGCCAAACAAACTTTTCGAAGGCAACGGCTTCTGTTGTCATAGGCCTTCGTCAAATCTTGATCCATCCTTCCATCCATCCATCCATCCATCCATTCATCCATTCATCCATCCATCCATCTAGTTCTATAGGAAATCACTTGTCATCAACCCCGATTCGTTTTTCAACGAATTCATTCGCGCTCTTCTTAAACACCTCTATAAAAGTTATCATTGATGCTATATGAAGTTATTAATCCAGATAAGCATAGATGATACCACAGAAATTGCGCCTAATTGAATCGAGTCCACAACTATATCCGACCAATTATTATTTTCACACACTTCTCGTGTTGACTTTTCTGCGTAAATTTTTATGTCATCAGCCATGTCTTTCGACTGATCTACATCTGCGTCGTTTTAATAATCAATTACTTGAGTCTTAATGTAGAATATCCTAACAGAATTCGAAGACATTGTAGTTTTATGATGCTAGATTTGTGTATCGGTCTGAATCGGTGATTTTCCCGATGATTCTCTGTGTTTGAAGGTGTCTGTTTGCAAGCTGCTATACGGCCATGTGACTGCTTCAGGCCCATCCTTTTGATGTACACTGCAATGCTTAAAGTGTGCAAAAGTAGGTTCTTGGACGTCGCTTACCTTTCCAAAAGAAGTGCCTGTACGCCCTTTATCTTTCCAGACTGAGATGGCCAATAAGTCAAAAGTAAATAGCGCCATCGAATAAGTCTTCATAATACTAGGAATAATGAAGTGGACATCGGTGATGTTGTACGTTTGTGAATGCTGTCCTTGGGATGTATGGAATGTATTTGGTCGCCGTATACACCTTTTAAACGTATCACAGTGGTAAAAGCGCCCACGACCAGACACCTTTAAAATGTTTTAACGGTACTATATAAGAATAAGACGCTTGTGACTGGCACTGTCAAAGTACGAGAAGTGACGGCAGGACAAAAAAGTGCGGCGTATGATATAAGTGGACGGATGGACGGACGGACCTACAATAATAATAATTGCTCTAACTTTTGCTCTGATATAGACATATGACGAATCAATTTCCTTTCGGAAGGTGGCGCCGCAGAGTTTCGGATTCAACATCAGACAAACGTCTTCATGTGGAAGCAAGATGGAACAGACCGGAACACAGGTAGGAACCAATTGGAGAATGACGACATCTGACGAATGATGAAAACTTACTTTTCGTCGGCGCAGTGAGTTATTATAATAATCAATCGCAAACGATTCTCTTATTAAACACCGGTTTTATTTTTACCAATATTGTTTAAATACTTTTGGCCACCACACATTTTTATATAAGTTCAAAAGGCGTGGTGCGCTAATTTTAGACTAGAGGAAGCAAAGTTTGAAGGGTAAAAGACGAGTAAAATAAGAAACAACGAAATTGCTACGCTGGAGCCAGCTCTAAGCGTTGTGAAAGAGGCAGGGCACCGTTACCAATCATAAGGATGTCATTAAACAGTGGTAAGTACAACATGCATGCACAGTACGTTAAACTGATCCAGTGTTGTTTTAGTCTTGGTTCAAGTTTTAGTCTGTCGGTGGGTCGTTCGGTGTGTTATTGCGAGTAACACGCTTAGACCATTAGTCTAATGCTAAAGACTTAAAGACTCGTCTAAAACGTTGAACAGTTGTATTTAATCGACCGTACATACAAGGGAATATTTTATCTGGTTGGCACGCTCACTTGCTCCATTACCCTTCAAGCCTCTCTCTATGTGCCTGTCAGTACGTCCGTTTGTCTCAGTCTTTGTCTGTAAGTTCCTGTCTGTCTGACTCTGTCCGTTTCTCAATTCACTGTCTATCTGTCACATACAAGTGAATGTAGGCCTACATGCATGTATATTTTTCAGTCAGGAAGGAGCTGGAAACAGACAAACATACAAACAAACACACAGAAAGAGGGCGTGGAAGTTTCAAAAGTGCACGATTCTATATTATCTGAATGGAGATATGTGTTGTGCCTAGTCATTAGTAAATTGTGGAACCAAAAATATGATGTTATCTTTACTAACTGATCGTTTTGAGCGATTACGACACAAGTCAAGGTCTCTCAAGGAAGGATTCATTACGGCAGATTAAGTCAAACTTTTGTGCAGTGTCACGTTTTTATATCAAACGTATTGCATCATTTTAAAGGTGTTTTAGTGTACTCCAAAATATCGCGTTTTGAAATAATTATTGTCCTAACTAACTAACGATCTTATCGTATCTGTGGAATTTACTTATTAAGTGATCGTTTTTCTGCTGATGACCAATTATTATCTAGCGCCCTTGCAGATGCTGAGGACAGACGAACGACACGCTCCAGTGAACAACTGATGAAGTGGACGACGAGGAGGAGAGAGAAGGGTAAAGAGGAGGAGGAAGAGGAGGAGGAGGAAGAGGAGGAGGAAGAGGAAGAGGAGGAGGAGAAGGAGGAAGAGCATGAGCAAGAGAATTATATCGAGACACAGAGAAGGAAGGAGAGAAGGAAAGATGATATCGAGAATGAAAGAGGGAGAAGACGAGAAAGAGGAATAGAGAATGTGGTTACACAGAGAGTACAGAACTGAAAAGGAGAAGGAGGAGGAAGAACATTAGCAGATGGAGATGGAGAAATATGACGACGGAGAAGTGTCGTTATTTTGAACATTTTCTCCATGATTTTCGTGTATTTTCATTTATGTTGAATTATGAGGTTATGCCAACAATATGAACTATAAGCATACATATACCAACCAAAACTTATATAGGACTCTGCTACAGGGATAAAGAGGTGTCCACATCAGCAACATTAGAAGCTACAATTGACGAAGTGCCATGGACGACGAGTAGGAGGAGGAGATGAAGGAGGAGATGTCAAAAAAATTACAGGGAGGAGAGTAGAAGGCCATTCCTAACTTCGCGTCCTTTTGAATTGGTTTAATAAAGGATCTTATGCTGCAATGCGTTAACATTATTTAAGATGGGATAAGACGAGGGTAGGCATAGAAAGATGCAATAGAACAAGATGGAAGGTATATTATGCAGGAGGGAGGAGTAGGTTCAGAAGGATAAGGACAATAGAGAAAACGATGTGAATGCGGGCTTCAGGAAGTTCAGGAGCAGTGAGAGAGGATGTGGAGGAGAAGATAAAGGGAAATGAGGGGGGTGAGGAATGGAAGAAGAGGAAGAGGAAGGAGCCTGGGGAGGACGGGAAAAGAGGACGAGGAAAAGAAGTGGAAATCACGAGTAAAACATTTGAAACACTTTAGGCAAAAACACATGCAAGCAGACTAGTGTATGTCCCAATTTTATATGCATGCTTTATGATGCCTAATTTTATGCAAACAAAAGCTGGGTTATGCGGTTGGATTAATAAAGAATATACTTACCTATTTACCAATGTCAAACGCGATCACCTCGTATAATTCTCGTTGATCGATAAACACCTTAAACAGTGTGTGGCGGGTTCTATTTAAACGTCCTTCAGCACAATTGTTTAGCCTCATATGCTGTTGATAAAATTTCCAAGTCGACTTAATAAATCGTTGTTTACAAGCACTGATAATTATCATCATCATCATCATCATCATCAACATCATTGGGCTCAATGCCCGTAGGAGTCCGACGCCACTCTCTGTCTGAGTCTGTCTCGTGTCATGTTGCCCAGCTTCAACCGGTCTGGTCAGCAGGTCTACTCCATACCATTACCATCTTGGAGCACCTAGACCACCTTGTCTGATTGAAGAGAATATTGGGGGAGAAGCATGAAGGACAACCTGGGTCAATGCCCGTTGTGTCCCACACTTTCTCCCCCGACTCTCTCCATCGGTCTGTCCTGACCGGCCTGTGCATGTCTGCTCCACATCATGACACCTTGAAGCATCTGGGCCGCTATGTCACTTGTGTCGTGGTTTTGGCGGATTACAATCGTCTTGGTTTTCACTGCCAGAGTATCGCCACCCATCTGGCAAACCTTCCTCCTTTGTCCGGGCTTAGGACCAGTACAGGGACGTTGTTGGTTCCCTGTGGCGGAGGATGGATGCAGTTTAACGTCATGCCCAGGACTGATAATTATAGTGTCTACTTATCGCACATTTCGGTAGTATCAGATTATTGGCCTGTTGCATCTTATTATATAATCATTATATTTCCAATTGTAAAGGTGTCTAAGGCGACCACTCCTACCTAACTATAATAGATATACACGCCTGCCTACAAATTCATTGTTGTCGATTCATTTTTATTAAAAACATTTTATATAGCGCCTCTTCAAGATAGGCTACTGTATACCAGCCTGCGTACTAAATTTCTGGAATGATGGATCCAGATTTGACGGGGGATTACGACAACAGAGGCCGTTGCCCTCTACACTTATTTAACAACTGTTGCTCATGAATAAACTTGTGTCCTGCTTTCGAATGGCGCTTTATAAATTTGGAGACTACGATTACGTAAGCGTCGGGAAACGCTGCTTTTAGCGCCACTCTGTGTCATAATGTTGACAGGTTCAGACTTCAGAGACGTGCATAATTAGTTTTCGGCTCACAATGTACACTGCTGTATGTCAGTTAATTAGTAGCTGTGCCTGCACATTGCACACCCTTATTTAGAAGATTATGCATTTATATAAAAATAATATACACACCTTTATTTAGAGGATCATGCATATATATAAATCATATACTTTATTCGATAGCCAGCTAGCAGCTGCGTTCAGAACTTCATGTGTCTGGGAATTCCCCGGGGGCGATGCACGACAACATAATAATTATACTGGTAATGGGACGAGATATCGCTTATTGAATCCCACTCCATGACTCTGGACAGCGGACACGTCTGCTGGAACTTTTCACAGAACGTCGCCCGTAGGCGTTGGGTGGGTTTTTTCGGCAACGCTGCATGAGAAGGAACTCTTTTTGATATGGATGGATATTTTGGGTCGATATTATTGTTGAATACAAGAGTTTCTCTGGACTTTTATTTTGTGGTGTTTAACAAGGATGCTATTTGACGTCTTCATACTTCCTTCAGGCTTAGGACTTGCACTTTCAAAGGCAAGAGTGGATATCACCAATGGGAGGCGACTGTAGCCTAATTAATAATATTTTTTTATTATTATACTTTGAATGTCATCTTGACTTGGAAAATTGCGATTTGTGTGATTACCACTTTTCTAGCAGGATAAATTTTATATGTGTTCATGATGGAACACAATATTATACAACTTATACAAGTGCAACATATTGCACATAGCAAATATATATTATTATTGGTTTTTTTTATAAAGGTGTCCAAGCGGAGTCGAAATGGATAACGTCAAATAATCAAGCGATAATTTAAGTGATTGCCTATAATACCATCAGATCGGGAAAAAAGTCACTCGATTGCTTACGTCAGATGTAGTCATCACTAGGATCCAAGTAATCTTAATTTGGAAATATATCTTTTAAAAATTGCAGCATATTTGAAAATGTTTGCACCCAATTATTTCGGTTTAATGATTGTCATAGGTGAATTTGAAAAACCTGTTTTAAATTTTTCAACTGGCTATATAAGTCATCCAGATAGCAAACGTAAATATATCTGTACCAACGCCTTTACTAAAAAAGCAACTTGGGAAATAATAGACAAAGTTTCGTATCGAGAAACGACGAAAATGTCATGACACTCAAAGCATAGAAAGCCAATTTTATGATGTTGTAAGAGAAGACAAGAAGAATATTTGAAGTAGCCGTTTCCAATTCTTTGAAAAAATATCACAAGAAACAATAATTAAACTTATTCCACGAAACTTATAAACTTTCAAATCACATACAAATATTTGAACTCGCCTTCCAAATTCCTACACAGCACCTCTCGCTTTCAGAATCCATCCAGAAAACGCACCCTTTTCTACCAACTCCTCCTCCACCGCCGTGCGCTTCTCCGTCCGTCTGTCTTATCTCATGACCCGAATATACGTCTCGTTCTGATTCCAAGCGACGGTCTGTTGTGGCCAATCTATCTATTCACACCGATTACGGCGACGCCGATCGGTCCCCGGGGTACGACCGGGTTTCCACCGACTACAACGTCCACCTTAATCGCAATCAATGTCGCCCGTCCGTTCTTCCTGCTCCGGACATATTTGGATCGCTATACATCACGCCGCGAGCGTTTTATTTGTGAATGCGTAACACGCGGATGGTGGCGACACGCAGCGGGAAGAAAATACAAAGGGCGAACTTTTGATCAAATGAAATAATACGTTACTTTCTATTTGAAATACGCTTAAAATGCGTTTGAGTCTATCATATCAATATTATTGTAAGACATCACTTTTGCTAGCTAAGAAGTCACACCGTTGCATATTAGACAATTTTAAAGTCGTCAAGCGTCAGAGAAAGAAAATCATATGTTTTTATCATACCTTCTTAAAGTTTTATTGCCTCACTATATAAACCTATATGTAGAAAAAAATTATGTGATGTGTGAGGATTTAAATTCTTAGAGTGAGAATATAACTTTGGTGTTACAAGAAAAAAAATTGAGTTCAGTAAGAAGTTCTAAGAAAAATGTGATATAATGCGACTACAAAAATAGGACCATGTTCTCCAGTTTTTTTCCAGTTTCTTTGATGTAGCCTACTCCATAAACATTAAATAAAAATGTGGAAATTGCTAATAACAAGCTTAATTGTTAATGTTAGTTGTAGGCATATAATTATGAGCAGAATTTTATTTTAAAAGTACCTTTGGAGCGCCTTCTGGCGTCTAAAATGTCCGTCAATTTCCATTATATCTGCTTGGTGTGCACTGTAAGAGGCGATTTATACATCTTTAGATAAAATACAATACATTACTGTCTATACTATAGTGACGTTTGCGAAGTAAAGTAGAAGACTAATCCAACCGGGCACTGTTTGATGCTGGACCTTATTTCACATCACACCCTCTGTGACCGTCCATAATACATAGGCAATAGCATAACACCTGCGTAACACGCGGATGGTGGCGACACGCAGCGGGAAGAAAATACAATGGGCGACCTTTTGATAAAATAGAATATGGGAATTTGTTACTTTCAATCGAAACTATGCTTAGAATGCGTTAAATTTGAGTATATAATGACAATAATTATTGTAAGACATCACTTTTGCTAGCTAATAAGTCTTACAGTTGTATATTATACAACAGTCCTTTTAAAGTTGTCAAGCGTCACATAAAGAAAATTAAATGTTCCTGTTGCATACCTTTTTCAAGCTTCATTTTCACATTATATAAACCTGTATGTTGACAAAAAAATTATGTAACACGTGGGGATGCTAATTCTTAGTTGGAGCTCGCGGCTGTCGAAAACACTTTGGAGCTACAAGCCCAAAAATATAGTTTTGAGTTTATAGCCCGGTCAATTAAGTCTTGAACCCGCTCATTTACTATGGCAGGCAAATTTTTGCACGAAAAGTGTCGAAATTAACTAAAGAATATGTGGTAGAAATCCTAATAAAAAGCGATATGGGGAAATATTTAAAATTTGAGTTTTTATTTGTGAGCAGCAGTGATGCCACTGCTGGGTTCTTCAACTAGATCTTGTTTTTGCAGTCGTCTTGGTTTCTGGAATTTTCTAGTTAAAATCTGGGTTTATTTTAGCTAGCTGGAAATTGTGCATTTACAAGTTACAGCACAGGAATATTGGAAATAACTTTGACAATTGATAATTTTCGGTAGTTAAAAGTTTGAACTACATTTGGTTCGATTTGACAGACATTAATTTTTACTAAACCTCATACAAAAATCTAACTTTATTTGAACAACGGGTCTAGAATCGCCGATATAAATTGTCTGGGTTTTCTGGAGTTTTCGTAAGGAAAGCTGGGTTTATTTTTGAAACCTTAGTGGCAACACTTGGTGAGAATACTGGTCAAAAATGAATTGACGATACATTCTTTAATTATCTAACAACTTCTCCCGGTACTTTAACAAAACTTACTTAAACGTTGCACAATAAACAATTACTTGCTTACTCTATAAAAATAAAATAAATTTTAGTCCCATATGACCGAACCACCGAACGCAATCCCGCCGCGCCCGTAAGCAAAACAGCTTCGGAAAGGTCGCGATAAAGTCCCACAATATTTAACGATTTAAACATATTTCCCCATGTTTGAATTTGTTAGGATTTTTACTGTAGTTTAGTAGGATATTTACGTACAATATTCTGCCAAAAAATGTCTGCCATAGTAAATGAGTGGGTTCATGATGAATTTCCCGTATTTTTGACTGGCCTATTAGTAAGAAATTCTAAAAATATGTGACATAGTGCCATTACAAAAATAGGAACATGTTTTCCAGCAATTTTCATGTGCGACGGGTATTATTATAGCGCCGCGTTACAGAAAATATCGGGTGTTTAATGCATTTCCCGTTTTGAATAAATTACCGCTAGTTGACGCCACGAGTATGCTTAATGACGATTCAGAAGTATGTCCGAGGGATGAGGGAATATTAATACATTACTTTCCCATGCAAGTGTGTTCATATACACTGTGTCCATGATAAAGTGGAACACAAAATAAAGTGTCATAACTCTGTCAAAAGCGCCTCTGAGTAGAGGGAGAACTTGAAGGGGCGCTATGCAATGCACATAGAAAAAATAAAATGATACATTATGCAAACGCGCTAGCGATAACAAAAATCAGTATGACTTTAAGACCGTATGCTTTTAGCGTCTTCAAGAATAAATGATTATTTATTAGATACCTTTTAATCATTTAGTGCAGATGCTATAAATATCTGATTTGAAGGCGACTTTTCACTCCAGTAGCTCATCAGACCAAGTGTCGCTGTTAACTGCTATGCATCTGATGGTATTATTGCCTATAAAACATGTAGATTAATAAAAAAAATAAGCATTCGGATAAATGGTATGTACATGTATGATCGTTGTGTCGAAACAAAGACCACAAATGTCGCCATCTTCCTTTATTTAAGCTTTCGACTGGCACTACCACTGCTTCACATTATTTTGATCATCGTCTTAGAAGCTTATCAAGAGCAGACCTAGTTCGACATTTGTAACGAAAGTATACAATCACGCAGAAGAGAGAAAGTGAAGAGAGAAAGTGAAGAGAGAAAGTGAAGAGAGAAAGTGAAGAGAGAAAGTGAAGAGAGAAAGTGGGACGCGGTGGTGTAGTGGATATGTTCGTCTGCAAGGTTGCAGATTTGAATCCACCTCAAGTCGTCACATAGGGACATTTGGCAAGTCCTTCACTCGCAATTGCTCAGCGCTTCGGCGTGAAAGTCCAATGCAGTGTCCACGCTGTAGTCGGGAACGTTCTATAACAAGTGCACATACTATGAATACTTTGCATACATGCATATACAATCCATTCACACAAACAAAATGTCATGGCTAAAGATGGATTTAATTTGTTCGTGTATGTACATGTATTGTGTGAATCCTTCATGCTTATTTAATCAAAAGCACTCGCTTTCATGGCTCTTGTACAGGGTGGGCCAATAGAAATGCAACAACTTTGACGCCTTATAACTTGAACAATTTTTATCTGAGCGTCTTGGCCTATATATAAGATTGAACATAATTATTCATTTTATCATTCTGCAAAATATCTAAGAGATACTATTACGACTTTTTGAGATAATGCTATTAATGTTCGATGTCCCTTTTTTGCCGTAAAACTGCAAGAAAAAAAATCAAAAGTCTTAAAATGAATGTGTCAATGACTCAATTCTAAACAATCACTAGTTCTAACAATAAATAAGATTATTAATAACAATTCATATCTTGAGTGAATTGATCATAAGTCAAATATTCAATATGTCCACCACGTGCTTTAACCCTCAGGCTACCAAGCTTTTTTTGTAACACTGACTACCAAGGGGGGGGTGGTTACCACCCCCCCCCTGGATTTTGGGTTTGGTTTGAGATATCATAACTTGTAATACACCTATGGATTCAGCATTCATTTCTGCACAAAATGGTATATTTAGGTTTAAAATATATGAAAGCACCCCAAAGTTATGAATTTTTTACCGTAGGCACCCGTCGATTCCACAAAATGTATACTTTCGCATAAGCAAAATATTAGATTCTGTGTGTTTTTAACATAATTTATTTAATTTAAAATAGGTTACATATAATAAAGTCCAATATTCAACTATAAAAACTAGTAATAAGTTAGTTTTAGTTACAATAAAAAGAGAAAAAACACGTAAAACATGCTGAAAAACGTTTACGCAGACTTATCGGTTTGCGTTGTAAAAAAACCCAACATTTTCACACATTTAAATTTATTTTAAGCACTTCCGGTCATCAAATGTCAAATTATTTGGTATCACTAAATAGCCCTAATTGCCCTCTATAGAATGACATAATTTATTTCTCTTAAAAAATAAATTATGAATAATTTTTAATAGAAACAACATGTAAATGTTATGAAAATAAAACACATTTTTATATATTTTAATTTATTTTGAGCACTTCCGGTTGTCAAATGACAACTCCGTGACCACCACAATGTAGCCCCACATTCCCTCTACAGAATGGTGTAATTGGTGTCTCTTCATGTCAAAGGACGGATAAGATACAGCCGATAATCTAAGGGGGGGGGGGGGTGGTATCCACCCCCCCCCTGGTGCCTCAGGTATATCGGGTGTAACTTTTGAATGGTATGGTATATCATCACACATTTTAGCTCAAAATGTGTGCAAATGAATCCTCTACAGCCACCTAAAACGTCAAAATTTTATTCCTAACGATAAAAGTTTGATTTGGGACAAACCTAGGGGGGGGGTGGATACCACCCCCCCCCCCCCCCCCTTGGTAGCCCGAGGGTTAATGACGGCATGGACACGAGACGACCACCGATCAATGGCTGAGGCCACCAGTGCTCGGGTTATTTCAGCCCAGCAGTAAACAATCAATTTTTTCAAATGTTCAACGTCATGTATCGGTTCACGATAGACCAGTTGCTGAAGACAACCTCAGATCGAATAGTCAACCGGGTTTTAATTCGGATTGTTCGGTGGCCAGTTCTCCGGTTCAATAAACTCTGGTATGTTAGCGTTCAGATAGGCAACCGTATGACGTGAACGATGCACCGGCGGGAGAACGTTTGCGACCACAGTTGCGGCTGTTAGACGTTCCCGTGGCATCAATTTATTTAATCAATCAATGTAGACTTGTAGAGCATATTTATTCCATTTTCTAGAAGGGAATTCTATCAACATCTGGTGTGCATTCTATTCTTTTTCTACTCTTAAGATTCTGATTAAAATTCTATCCTGTCCCGTGAGCGGCGCCAAGATGTTCATTATTTACATTCAAAATTGAGAGGTGTGCGCCGCACCGAAATTTTTATTTAAACGGTGCCGTATATCAGCGCAAGATTTGACACAGTAGTAGAATGGATAATTACCTTCAATTTAGTATATTGATCACAGTGTTCGGATAAAAATTGTTTAAGTTATAAGGCGTCAAAGTTGTTGCATTTCTATTGGCCCACCCTGTATATTGTCGTTCGTCCATTGTAACAACCTTTCTACGTCACTAACTTATATATTAAATGGTGATAACGATAAAAAGGTAGTTAATCTGCTGCAGCTTTGGTAATCATTTGTGTCACGAAACCGTCTCGTAACAAAAATAATTATATATATATATATATATATATATATATATATATATATATATATATATATATATATATATGAAATCGTGAATTACGTGAAATCGTGAATTCGTGAGTGCAATATAACTATGAACTGAAGTGTCATCTAAATCTCTTCCTCCATCCAACGTCTTCCAATTCACAAACGTCATCTCCGTCCATCCTCCTCCTCCTCCTCCTCCTCCTCCTCCTTCTCTTCGTCCTCCTCCTTCTCCTCTTCCTTCTCCTCCTCTTCCTCCTCCTCCTCTTCTTCCTCCTCCTCTTCGTCCTCCTCCTCCTCTTCCTCCTCCTCTTCCTTCTCCTCCTTCTCCTCCTCCTCCTCCTCTCCTCCTCCTCTTCCTCCTCCTCTTCCTCCTCCTCCTTCTCCTCCTCCTCCTCCTCTCCTCCTCCCCATCCTCTTTCTAATCATCCTCCTCCTCCTCCTTTTCCTCCTCCATCTTGGTCTTCACTATGCACCGACCGAGTAGTCCCGAAGTCGGCTCGGAGCGCGACCGGCGTCACCCCGTGGCGCGACCCATGCAGCAGCGACTATGCGGTGGGCGCCTCAGAGGCGAGCGTCGCACGGGCGGAGTATGGAACGGATGATAATGATGGACACCTTTATTAAAATCAAACTCGTCTATATAAATACAAGCAACAAAAGCCGAGAAGATAAATAATGACGTTAGCGTCGCATTACAGCCGTATTCGGTCGGACGAGGAATGATGGATGGAGCGACAGCTGGATGGGACGATCGGCTTAAATAATGAGCGTCAATGCAGGGAGGGTGGGGAGTGGATGGGGAGGTTGGAAGGGAGGTTGTAGGGGGTAATGGAGGGTTGATGAAGGTGACCCTTTTGGACGGGGTGGGTTAAGTTGTAGAATTATTCAATTTTTTATATCTTTACGCCAGTGCAGACCGTGTCATAGGATACTAAATTGGCGACATATAAATTAAATTGCCATAATTCATAATTATATTGGATTTTACAATGTTGGCTTTCATTTGCTACCAAACAAGACATCTTGATCGCTCCATTGGCATTGTCATCTATCATCTTTACGCCATTGATTACATTACGGTATAAATTGTTGCCTTAAATTGCCATAAATTGCCATAAATTGGCTTCTAATGTTAACGTCCGTCTGCTATAAACAAGACGTCCATGGTCGGTTTCTTGAACGCTTCTGTGCAACGAAAGATGAAAATATCAACTGACGCTACCTGTCGACAATGTCCTCTTGCATGAGCTAGAGGATAAATCGCACTGGATGTGATACGTACCGTCGCTAAAGGACCTAAATAATAAAGGATTGTACTGTATGCTGCTATGCGTCTGGATTATTTAAGACGAGGATAGGCATGAGAAGTTGTAAGAGAACGAAAGGAGAATGGATAGAAGGTTGAGAAAGATAAGGAGAAGATGGAGAGTAGAATCAGAGAATGAGGAAGCATTGGGGAGGATGTGGAGGGGGATTGAGGAGGAGCTTGAGGTAGACGAGAAAAAAAGGAGGATGAGAAGAGGAAAATGACTTGAAATTTTTGCTTGTATAGATTCTGTTGTAAACGTTTAACAGGTGTTCAATGCGGTCTGGAAACCGTACACTCCACAATAGAAAATTGACAGCTTGACCTGGTTTCTTACGTCAACTTACTACTTATCAAGCCACTCTAGCAATCTATATCGTCTTGATTGACTGATTGCCTTACTAATCTACTTATTTACTCAACCAAGTGATCCGTCGCCCTCAGTGACATTTTGCGTCGTAATGTTGAGCGAATCAGAGGCGTGTAATTATAGTAGGAAGAGATGTGTCAATGCTTTCGATAATTGCCGGAGATTGTGAAATATGGTCGAATATCCTAGAAAGAGGCGAATGTGCAAATAGTAACAGAAACGCTTGGTCTACGGAGCCGCGAAAGTGACATTCCGAAACTATTATGAACGTGAAAATTTTTTTGAGTGGACGCTCTTCTTAGACACCACTAACACAGTTTAATCATATTTATATAAACTTAGAGCGGGTAGCGGAATTTTTAATTACTATAAGGAGGGTGATGATGATAATCTTCGGTAACCTGTGTCGTTGTGCTTAGATCACTATTATAATTTGCAATGATATAATTATAGGCAAAGTACTTTATAAACTATTTGTTCATGTTTTATTTAGACACCCTTAACATATGAGTTGAAACGATTACATTATCCAAATTGTCGATAACTTAGGACAATATTATCTCCGGACGCCCTCGTTCTTTTCAAAGCTTTGGTCTGGCACTACCGATGAAAAGGCAATGAAGTCAGATATTATGAGACTTTGCATTTAAGAAGTTTAACGACACGTGGACAGAAGTCAATTTTAACGGCAAGTTGCTGATTTGGTTATTGTATAGTATAATTGCATTGTGTTGTATTGCATTGCATTGCATTGTATTGTATCTACACATTTATATATATAGCCTCTCACAGTTCACGCCAATCAGAGGCGCTCCCAGTTATGCATGGCGGTTTTGTAAGCGAGAGTCAGAGGAGTCATCGGAAAGCTGAAACGACAATCATGGTTCTTTGCCAACTACATGCATTGTAATACTCCTACCTTTGACACTTTTTTGTGTTCAAAGACAGGTGCATGAATCAATCTTTGCTCCTGTCATCTGTGACCCGGGCATGTCCTCCCTGATCTTGTCCCGCTGGAACGAGTTACTGCGTACTCCCTTAGGACTCGCTCACATAATCCACAGTTACCACGTTGTGATTTGATGATTGGACATAAATTCATAACCAGAATGCTGTGTAGATGACTTGTTTGACGCTGATAATGTAGTAACTTAATTCAATTGCGACTTTATTCTACCTTTAATGGTCAATTGTTACTTCGATATATTAAAATGAATTTTTCCTTATTTGCAAGAGGAGTAATTAAAGAATTGCTCGCTTATACCATTTCAAATGCATTGCAAACAATGCGATATGATAATAATAGATGACTTTACATTTTTTAAGATTCATAAAATTTAAACGTATGTATCATCAACGTATGATAGACTTGTATGGCTTTAAAAAGGTATGTTAAAAGTAAAATTGGAAAGCTATTTCAAGCATAAAAGTCAGCACTTCAGCGACTGCCTTACATTGTATTTGTTGACGTTAACAGTCCTCCTCATTTCCCCCACACTTATGACAGGCAATACTTGAGAAACTTGTTTTCGGTTTAACCCTCGGGCTACCAGGGGGGGGGGTGGTATCCACCCCCCCCTAGGTTTTTCCCAAATGAAACTTTTTTCGTTAGGAATAAAATTTTTATGTTTTAGGTAGCTGTAGAGGATTCATTTGCACACATTTTGAGCTAAAATGTGTGATGATATACCATACCATTCAAAAGTTATACCCGATATACCCGAGGCACCAGGGGGGGGGTGGATACCAACCCCCCTTAGATTATCGGCTGTATCTTATCCGTCCTTTGACATGAAGAGACACCAATTACACCATTCTGTAGAGGGAATGTGGGGCTACATTTTGGTGGTCACGGAGTTGTCTTTGACAACCGGAAGTGCTCAAAATAAATTAAAATATAAATAAAGGTGTTTTATTTTTAAAAACTTTTCATGTTTTTCCTATTAAAAATTATTCATAATTTATTTTTTAAGAGAAATAAATTATGTCATTCTATAGAGTGCATTTAGGGCTATTTTTTGATACCAATTAATTTGACATTTGATGACCGGAAGTGCTCAAAATAAATTTAAATGTGTGAAAATGTTGGGTTTTTTACAACGCAAACCGATAAGTCTGCGTAAACGTTTTTCAGCATGTTTTACATGTTTTTTCTCTTTTTATTGTAACTAAAACTAACTTATTACTGGTTTTTATAGTTGAATATTGGACTTTTTTATATGTAAACTATTTTTAATTAAATAAATTATGTTAAAACACACAGAATCTAATATTTTGCTTATGCGAAAGTATACATTTTGTGGAATCGACGGGTGCCTACGGTAAAAAATTCATAACTTCGGGGTGCTTTCATATATTTTAAACCTAAATATACCATTTAGTGCAGAAATGAATGCTGAATCCATAGGTGTATTACAAGTTATGATATCTCAAAGCAAACCCAAAATCCAGGGGGGTAACCACCCCCCCCTCTTGGTAGTCAGTGTTACAAAAATAGCGTGGTAGCCTGAGGGTTAAGTTATTTTTCGATCTTATTTTATCAATTTGGCCAGTTCATTATCTTCATATGGAAATTTCCAACATAAGGTATTTCCGACGCATCGTCCCTTTATGGTTACCATAATTATAATTGGTCTACAGAACCGCGAAAGTGACATGCAGACGTTATATAATTGTACGCACTCAATGACTGTAGTGGGCGCTCTACTTAGACACCATTAACACTGTTTAAAACATGCTTATATAAGATTACTGCGAGTGAGCAAGTTCACTTGGTCAGGTCTTTGGAACGAAAAAAATGTACAGTAATATGCAATTGAATATCGCAAATAACTATTATTTACTAGATAAAATGTAACTGAATTACAAATTACGTTGATGCAGAACAATAAATTAAAAATTGCGTTATTTGAATTGCATCAATTACATGCAGACTGCTTTCGGAATTACATGTACATCTTTGGAGAAAAAAATTCGGGCAGGAATCGCCTGCCTTTTTATTTTCTGCTGCATAGGTATTATTATTTATTCTGCCAGAAACGTGTATTTAATTTATAAAGAAGCAGCAGCTGTTCGAATCTTATTGTCGCAGGCTGTCATACTTTGCAAAAAATATAAAGAGCCTCTTTTTACTGTGCAGACGAAAGCAGCACAGCAAACAATATAATTATAAATAATTATGTTTGTTTGTTTGTATGTGCACTTGTTATAGCGCCCCTCCAAGCTCTCTTTCACTACTCAGAGGCGCTCCCGAATGCAGAGCGGACACTGCATCGGAGTTTCACGCCGAAACGCTGAGCAATTGTGAGTGAAAAACTTGCCCAAGGTTCTTACGCGGCGAGCTGAATTCGAACCTCGAACCTTCCGGCTTCAAGGCAACGACGCCACCACTACACCACCTCGCTTCACCGATTATGCTTCTACTCTTATTTCTTTTGAAGACATAAGCGAAGTTTTTGAAAATTCTAAATATTTGAAGGTCAAAATTTACTGATTTTAAAGGTGTCCTAATTGAGACCATATTGAGACCAATATAAATATATATATATATATATATATATATATATATATATATATATATATATATATATATAATTCCAAGCGATTTGTCAGAAATGTAGATTTCTGTTTATTTGTAATCACTGTGTGATAACAAAGATCATTAGCGACGCCCTCCTCGTATATCCAGGCTTGGGACTGGCAATGGAAGAGTGCAACCAGTGGCGTAATGTTGGTATAAGAGACAGAGATAGAAAGACAGACGACACATATGGACAGATAGACAGACGAAGAGAATTGCCTAAATTACAAGAAAAACAAGTGAAACAGATCAAAAACAAGGCGACTATTTATCTTATTGTTCTTCCGTCAATCGCCAGGTGGCAGTGGCGTCGGTCGTTCGCTTTTCTCTCTGATGTATCTTGTGTAGAGGGAGCGACGTTCAAATGACGATGACAGCAAAATGAAGATTAATTAATTCTGGAACCACGTCTCGAATTAACGACGCTACGACTCGATTCCTTCCTCTTTCCACCGCTGCGTGGCGCCACCGGTGACCCCCCGAGTCACAGGTCTGTCATCTTGCGGCGGTGACGTCATCATTACGAGCGATTTTCGATGACGTGCGACGTCGTCTTCATCTTTCGTCGGGTGTGGGTCGATATCGGGACCGCGGTGAAAAAGAGGTCTGCTAGCGAATACTGCGCTCTTGGTTCACGTTATAATTTAATAAGATACCCGCGATAATGTGATGCTTTCCTGAAAGTAGAATATTTTGTGGATCTCAATGGATGAATACACAATTTTAAATTGCAGCTTATGATAATTCTAGCTTCCACTTTGCTTCTCGGTGTTAGACCATTCGACTTGGAGCGACTCCCCCTTGACATTACGATCCATTTCTGTAGCTCCTTCTCAGACATCCCTCTCTTATCTTCGATGGTCATGGTCCGTTAAATTGTTAAAACACAGCTTAGATAATGATGGGAAACGGAAGATCAGCCAATAGAGTCAAAAAATTTCGTTACGTATCATTGCTCCACTATATTTAAAAGGTGTATAAGACGACCTCTGTAAGCTATCGAAAGCATTTGAACGCTTATAAAATTATATCCATTGAATAAATTATAATCGCAATCAGCGAATATTATACCAGTCAATATAATTATCAGTCGATTCGTATCGTTATATAAAACAGGTTAATTACTTCGAGAGGTGTCTAATATTGATCGACCATAATAATTCTTGTTTGTAATAACCTATTGTACTCTCCTCAAACAGCATAGGAATGACTTCATCTGATAATTAATCGCCTGTCGAGTCCCAATTTTATATAAAATATGTTTGAACTATTAAAAAGGTGTGTAAACGAGAAGAACTGTATTTTCCAGCTAAAGACAATAATTATCATTTCCCCTTAACATTGGTCGGAACCGATTTCCTATGGAACCACGCTGGTACAACACCTGCGAGCGGCCAACCCGAAGTTAATAATGTTCTCAAATAGATAAACAAGGCCGGACCTTTTGGGAGAATTAATGACGCCTACGACCGCCAGAGGGCTGCGGTCCGATTGACAATGCGTTGCTCCTACTCGGCCGGACCGTTTATCGACGACCGGTCATATCAGCAGCAGCACTCGAGTAGACCCTGCGCTGCACCAACCACCGTCTTTGTCGTCGTCGTCGTCGTCGTCGCTAGAGGCGCTAGTGCGAACGACGGTGTGGTTGAGTATCGGGTCAGCGGTTAAAAGTGTCCGGCTATGTCAATCATATTTAATCAAGTAATTGATATAGCGACAAGGCTATTATACATTTGCTGATGTTTCAATTTGATCTTTGTAAGTCTGTTAATTAAATCATTCTGTGGCTTTTCTGAGACAAGATAAGATTTAAATTGGGAACAAGATTGCAGTGGACAATGAATGCAAGATTGATAGAAGACATACACATGCGTAGACAGATAGACAAGAGACGGATACAGAGAGAGTGGCAAAGACAGAAAAATGGACAATCACCACCAACAGAATATTGCGGAGTGGGGTCGTTCATTCCCCTGGTCGTTTCTTGGCACCACACCCGTCTGTTGTATGCCCGTGAAAAAGCCAGCTGTCGATGTGATCGCTGAGAGCCGACCCCCGATAGTCAGAGAGTGGGACTTATGGACCAAGGCAAAATTGTGCTACAAGCCAAATTTATATTTTTTTTGTAAGTTTCAGTCCACTGAATAACCTGGTAAAAATCCACCCAAATCCACTGCGGGGAAAAAAAGTTACGTAAAAAAATAGTTTTCATGGAAAATGCATGCAATTAGCACTATAATAATACACAAGGGTCAGTCCATGTGAAATCACTGAGGGCTTGTAACTGACCTATAGCTCTCAAATTTGGCTGTGATTTTGCTATTTTGAAGTACATGTATGTTTGTTCATCATGTTGAAATTTCAGAAGCCTATCACCATGCATCAGGGCATAGACGGAGGGGGTGTGTGAAGCACTCGCGACATGTTTTTACATGGTAACTTGCTCGGAAACCAGTATCTCAAGAATAGGTGCATGTAGGGTAACAAAATTTGGTGATTTTGTACAACTTTTTGTGTACTTTCTGATTATGCAAATCATTCTGACTTTAAGTAAATAGTTCCCCCTAAAATGGGTGCACAAGTGTTCAAAATAATTAACTATTTTAACATTCACGAGTGGCTGTTTTAAAACATATCGTCACAAACTTCCCTAAGTAGGTATGAACTGCAGATACATGGTAATAGGCTACTGAGAATTTCAACATGATGTGGCTAGAGACATATAACAAACTACAGAATTAGCAAAAATTTTATTCAAATCTGAGACAGCTCAGTTGCAAGGTATCTCAGTATTTGATGATTTCACATGGACTGACCCACAAATCATTTGCCATCAGCCAACAGCTACTGCATTTTAAAACCTATTGAACATTAAATAACCAAGTTCTGACAATTAATAATGACTAAATATTGCAATATCTTACACAAAAGTAACTGAAAAAACTAGCTACATGGAACATCAGATATCAATGTACTTATGTTTAAATGCTAATTGACTTCAAAACTTGATATGTTCATCGAATTTTGAGATACTCTACTCAAATTTGCACCACTATTCGTTAGTTTGCATGTATTTCAAGGAAAAAATTTCAACAAGAATCCAAGTGTTGTGAAATTTTTTATTTTACTGGCTAATTTGATGTGGTAAGATTCAGATAATTTTATTAAATTTTCTCAATATTTTCTTCGTTTTAACGTTAAAAATGCTATTGAAGGTAATGATCAGTATTGAAAGCTGTAATATGGTAAGTTCCCTCTATACAATGGTGCCATCAGTTTTAAGCCAGCAAAGTTCTGCAACACTTTCATGGGATACACTATCTGATCCCAGAACATCACGAAGGACCTGTTTCCTTGTTCTTACACATTTTCCTCCACAGCACAACTTTTCCAATGCTGCACAAAGGTGAAGTTGTGTCACAGTCACCAATAGAGAATGATGACTTTTAGTCACTTGGCAGCAGAAAAATGTGTCTTCTGTATTGATAAAGAAGGGACAGACTGTTGCCTTGGCCCTTTGCTATGTACAGCCTTACTCCCCAGTCGTATAACCAATTACTTTGGAGTCCAATTACAGCAGTACCGGTACGCAGGTGATACTGAGCTTCATATTGCTGCATCACAAACGGATCAGTCTGGTAGGTTACAATTTGAGGAATGCCTCTCACCTATGCTTGAATGGAACTGTTTAATTGGTTTGACCATGAACTCATAAAAGTCTAAAGCAATTTTAATGGTTCACACCACCAAATGCATTCTCTCCTTCATTTTCTAGCACTGACCTCGTGAACTCGTAGGCACTGCTGTGCCACTATCAGAAAGCTCACATCCCGACTGCACAATGTGCACAATGAGCACATAGCAAACTTTTGTAAATATTTTTCTGTCACATTAGGGCAATAAGTCTCATCAGGTTGGCTATGATTAAGAACAGATACTAACTTACTTAAACCATACCCTGTTGCCTTGTCCTTTCTTGACTTGGTTATGATAATTTGGGTTTGAGACTGGTCAGTATAAGCTGCAACGCATCTGAAACAATTAGCTTGAATAGTGCTGCATGCCTCAATACGAACCAGCTTCTCAGTCTTAACCCTGCGACTACCAGTGGGGTCAAAAATGACCCCAAGCCAACTTTGACTGTACACTGCGCAAAATCTGTTCGTGCAAATTTATTTAAAATTTGTGACTTTCAAGATGTACCTAGTCTCTATCGAAATATCAATTAATATTCCCCTTTTTTATCACCAGAGGGCGCTGGCAATCTTTTATAGCATTGAGTACCAGTGGGGTCATTTTTGACCCCAATAGCTTTTTTGAATACTTTCAATGGTATTCTTTGAAATAATTCATAATTATAATTTATAAATCCTTTCTATAGTATTATCTGAAGAAAATCTGTATTAGATACTAATTTATATACAGTATAGGCCAGGAAATGGAACGAAACCAAAGAGACCCTGTTGTGCTCGACCCAACACGAAATATGACTGGTTCTGGACGACATGTCACCACAGAAAACTTTTTCACAAGTTTCAGACTTGCTCAAAAACTGGCTGATAAACAAATAACTCTTCTGGGCACTGTTCGAAAGAACAGAAAGGAGTGGCATGTGCAGACAACGCACAGAAGACGAGTCTTTCTCATGCAGCTCGGAAGGGAACAGCAATGGTGATGCGGTACAACGGCTGATCAAGATGTCGCCTTCAACCCTGTCGAAGAAACGTGCACGATGTTTCATTTGTCCAAGGGGAAAGGATAAAAAGGCCAGAATCTGTGCAGCCTGTACATGCAATGTGTGCAAAGAACATGCCCAGTATACATGCATGAACTGCAAACTGTAGCTGCAATGACAGGATATTTTCTATGTTAGTTTTCAACATTGAACACTCGAACACTTTGAACACTAAAACATACCTATAACTCTGAAATATTTAATTAATTTCAATAGTCTAAACATGTTCCAATTGCTTTACTACTATTTGCTTTTTGGCAATTAATAAAAAAGCAAAAAACAAAGAATTTATTGAAAAAATTGTGTTAGGGTCATTTTTGACCCCACTGGTACTCAGTGTATCAAAAAAATTCTGGTAATCTGAGGGTTAATACAACGGATGCATTGACTTCGGTATCTGATAGTGGTGCAGCAGATTCAGTGAGGTCAATGCCAAGATAATTTCTCAATTCATTCTGAAGCCCTCTGTATCAGTTGTTCACCAACTTACACAAACAGTACTCGTAAAGTAAGCATGTTCATTGTGACAATACTGCGCTCAACATTCTGTACTCAACTATCAATATCAAAACCAGAACTTTTCGAATCTCTTCGGAACTTCAGTCTGCCATCTTGACCAAGACCAAATGCACCACTGTCCCAGACACTTACATTTCGAAGGTGATATTGGCATAACATGAGTCATAACACTCACTCTTCCAGGCATCATATTTCCTCTGCCAGCTAAACAGGGTTCATGGAACAGGCCTTTGGTAGAGAGGGACAAAATGTCCATTTTGGCCTCCATGAGCAAGCCTTTTCATCGGGCTAGACTGGCTGCTACCGGTTTTTCTCACTTGGGAGTGTTAGAAAAACGACAGTAGGCCATTAGTTATCAGACGATCCCTCTATGTTGGTCACGTGACTACTCTGTTGAGCGTGCCTCTCGCCATGTTGTTAGACATTTTGTTTGTTTGATTGGTTTGCTGGAAATTATATTCTGCTATCAGGTTATGGGCCCAGCTACCGGCCAGTTACCAAGTAATGCTTAAAAGTTCAGAAATAAGACAGTGACTCGGAACAGCGACTTTGTAGGTTTAAAAGTAATCGGAACTTTTCGATAGTAAACCTATGTTCGAGCGTTGGTAAAAATCGCTAACAAGTCGCGTGAGTCAGCTTGTCAAGAAAAAGCACAAAATGGCGGAATCAAACGAAACAAAGTTTACGATAACAAAATTGAACAACAGCAATTATCAAGTCTGGAAATTCAAGGTAAAAATGTTATTAATTAAAGACGATTTATGGACAGTTGTGAATGACGACACACCTGACCCAATTCCAGACGGTTGGCAAAGAAAGAACGAGAAGGCGCAATGCACAATATCATTATCAGTTGAAGATAATCAGTTAATACACATTTGCAATTGTAACAATGCAAAAGAAATGTGGCGGGAGTTACAAAAGGTGCATGAAAGATCTAATCTGAGCAGTAAAATGTATCTGCGCAAAAAGCTATACAAGATAAAGCTACAGATTAATCAGAACATGCAAGAATACATAAGTGCAGCCTTGCAACTCGTTGAGCAATTGCGTGGTGTTGGTGAAGAAGTTACTGATCAACAGGTGGCGACTCTATTGCTCTGTGGTCTACCAGATGAGTACGAAACATTGATAACAGCTTTAGAAGCCAGAGAGGAAGATGAGCTTACTCTAGAATATGTTAAAAACAAGCTTGTTGATGCATACAAGCGCAAGAAAGATTCAGAAAATGATTCAACAGAAGCAAAAGATGAATCAGCAATGTACTCAAGCAATACGAGATCCAGTAATCGCACTAACTATCGTCATGATAAACAGCATAAAGACAGAGAAACAAGAACTTGTTTCATATGCAAAAAGCAAGGTCATTTAAAAGTGGATTGTAGAGTATGGAAGGCAAGAATGGAGCAAGAAAATAAACAGCCAAAATTAAAACACAAAGCCAAAAATGTTGTAACAGAAAGATTGAGTGATCCAGGCAACGATGACACTAATCATAGCAGTTTTACAATTGGCATTGGTCAGAGAACAAGTGACTGGTTTATAGACTCCGGAGCCACAACCCACATGACAAACAATCTGAATTTCTTTACAGAACTGGACCAAACAAAGTCTGACAAAATTTACATTGCTAATGGAACATATCTAATTGCAGATGGAATTGGAAATGGTTTTCTGGAATGCATTTTAGACAATGGCACAGTGAATAGAATCAAAGTTACAAATGTTCTATATTCACAAGGATTAACAGGAAGTTTGTTATCAGTGAAGCAACTGGCAAGCAAAGGAAAGGAAATTCAATTTTCAGGTAACCAGTGTTTGATAAAATACAATGGAAAGTTGTTGGCTGTGGGAAAATCTGAAAACAATTTATACAAGTTGTCATGTAAGAATATTCCTGAAGTTGCAAACATGGCCAAGTTCGAAACTAAACATGAAAATTGTATTCATGTGTGGCACAGACGTTTAGGGCATAGAGATCCGAACGCTGTTAAAGATATTAACAAGCAAGGAATTGCCACAGGAATTCAAATCAAAGAATGTAATGTAAAGATTAAATGTGAACATTGCATTAAAGGAAAAGCCACACAGAAACCATATCCTGAAGCCAGTACACATCGCACAAAACATCCGTTGGACTTAATCCACAGTGATGTTTGTGGTCCAATGAAAACAATGTCATCAGGAGGAAGCAAATATCTTGTGACATTTATCGATGATTTTTCACGATATACAAAATGCTATCTTATTCAAAGGAAGGATGAAGTATTCGAGAAATTTCAAGAATTCATTGCAGAAGTCAGTAATAAGTTTCAAAGAAAACCGAAAATTCTAAGGTCAGATAATGGTGGTGAATACACTGGAAATAAGCTGAGAAACTATCTGAAGCAGGAAGGAATTAAACTTCAGACGAGTGTACCATACTCACCATCTCAAAATGGAGTAGCTGAAAGAAAGAATAGATCAATAATCGAAATGGCAAAATGTATGCTACTCGATGCAGCACTACCGCTGAAGTACTGGGGAGAAGCAGTTATGACAGCAGTGTACTTGCAAAACAGACTGCCAACAAAGGCAACAGATAAAACACCTTTTGAATTGTGGAATGGAGAAAAGCCAGATCTTTCACATATCAGAATATTTGGATGCAAGGCATTTGCATACATTCCAAAAGAGAAAAGAACTAAATTCGATGATCGAGCAATCGAAGCAATCCTAGTAGGATACAGTGAACAATCAAAAGGATACAGGTTGCTGTTGAAAGATTCAAACAGAATCATAATCAGTCGCAGTGTAACATTTGATGAACATGAATCAGATGGAATGACAATTACAGAAGTAATGATAAATCCAGAGAACACAGAATTAAAATCAGAGCCTGTTAAAAATGAAAATGAAGTCAAAACTCAGATGCCTACAGAAAATGTTAATCAAGTCAATGAAGATGATAAAAATGAAACAGTTGACGCTGAAATAACAGATGAAAATGTTGTTCAACCCAGAAGATCTACCAGAAGTAACAAAGGCATACCAGCAGAAAGACTGTCATTAATGGTTCAAAATGAAATTAGAAAGGAACCTTCATCATGGAATGAGATAAAAATGTTAACAGAAAATGAACAGAAAAACTGGATGAGAGCAGCACAAGAAGAGATGAATTCACACAAGGAGAATGAAACTTGGGTATTGTGTGATCTACCAGCAGAAAAGAAGGCAATAGACTGCAAATGGGTGTTTAAGTTGAAACACGATGCCGAAGGAAATGTAAGACATAAAGCACGTCTTGTAGCTAAAGGTTTCTCTCAGAAATTTGGTGAGGACTATGAAGATACGTTCGCACCAGTAGCCAGACATACAACTTTGAGAACATTGTTGACAGTTGCGGCATCAAAGAATTTGAAAGTGAATAATTTTGATGTCAAGACAGCTTTTCTGAATGGAGAAATCAAAGAAGAACTCTACATGAATCAACCAGAAGGCTTTACAGAAATTGGTCAAGAGCAAAAGGTTTGCAAAATAAAGAAAGCAATTTATGGACTTAAGCAATCAGCCAGAAGTTGGAATCAGAAAATAGACTCTATTCTGAAATCAGATGGTTTTCAACAAAGTGAAGCTGATCTGTGTCTGTATACAAAGAAGTGCAACAACGTGATTGTTTACATATTGTTATATGTTGATGATCTGCTGATCTGTGGAAATGCAGAGATGATCAAGAAAACAGCAAACATGTTAAGTCAGCAATTTGAAATCAAGGATTTAGGTGAAGTCAGTTTATACCTGGGAATTCAAATTGAAAAGGACAAACAAGGCAATTACTTGATTTCTGAAATCAATAAAATTCAGGAAATTATTTCTGAATTTGGTTTAACGAATGCAAATGGATGTGCAACACCAATGCAAGTGGACTATTTAAATATAACAGGAGAAGAAAATTTGCTCAGCTCAAATGAACAATATCGACAAGCAGTGGGGGCATTGTTGTACATAGCTACTACAACAAGACCAGATATTGCAGCCGCAGTTTCTATTTTATGTCGGAAAGTCAATTCACCACGTCAGTGTGATTGGACTGCAGTAAAAAGAGTTATCAGATATCTCAAGGAAACAATTAACTGGAAGTTAAAGCTTGAAGCTGTTGGAGATCTGAAACTGATTGGGTATGTTGATGCAGACTGGGCAGGCGACAGATCGGATCGCAAGTCAACCAGTGGATACCTGTTTAAGCTCGGAGAAGGAGTAATTTCATGGATATCGAAGAAGCAAATATCCGTAGCTCTGTCATCTACAGAAGCTGAATATATTGCTGCTTCTTTGGCAAGTCAAGAATTGGTTTGGTTGAGACAGTTGTTATCTGATCTACATATACCGTGCATTGAATCAACGACTCTGTATGAAGACAACCAAGGATGCATCAAGATTGCAAGCAACGAGAAAATCAATGCAAGAACCAAGCACATAGATGTTCGACATCACCATCTTCGAGACTTGCAGTTTCGTGGAATAATTAACTTGGAGTACTGTCCTAGTGACCTAATGCTAGCAGACATTATGACCAAGCCTCTAACAAGGGACAAGCTGTGTAACTTAAGAGATAAGATTGGCTTGTGCCTTGATAACTAGAAACTAATGTTAGATGGGGGTACTGTCGAGTGGGGGTGTTAGAAAAACGACAGTAGGCCATTAGTTATCAGACGATCCCTCTATGTTGGTCACGTGACTACTCTGTTGAGCGTGCCTCTCGCCATGTTGTTAGACATTTTGTTTGTTTGATTGGTTTGCTGGAAATTATATTCTGCTATCAGGGAGATTGGCTAACAGCCCTCCCAATAACTTCTTGTGGACTCTGCATTGACAACAAGACAGTGCGAGTGGCGATTGGTCTTCGGTGGGACCTTGACCTCTGTCGCCCTCACATGTGTCAATGCAGAGATGCTGTTAGCTCAAATGGTCACCATGGTTTGTAGGCTATCGAAGGGACGTTCAATCCGACATCATGCCATTAAAGACACAATTTGGCGTTCACTCCAAAATGCAGATACACCAAGCGCAAAGGAGCTAATGGGTCTTCTCAGGACTGATGGAAAACGACCCGACGGTGCCACACTGATTCCTTGGTGTGCTGGCAAATATAAGACCTGGAATACTACAGTGGCTCACACTTGTGCAGCTTCATACCTATCTCCGACAGTTATTTCCGCAGGTTCTGCGGCTGAACTGGCTGATGTTCATAAGACTGCCAGATGTGCATTGCTGCATGCAACCCACATGTTTGTTCCATACCTTCCATTGCCTTTAAAACCAGGGACATATAAATCCTGAAGGTGCAGAATTTTTCTCTGAGCTGGGACATCGCATTTCAGCAGTCCCTGGAGATCAGCGTGAACAAAAATTTCTATTCCAACATCGTTCCATATGTTTTGTGCGTCACAATGCCATTGTGAGGCACATTTCAGAGGCACATTTCGGAGGGTTGTGAAACCAGGGACGAGGCCTGATTTATTGGACATTCATATTTTACTCCAAAAACAATTTGTTTAAATCCTGAGGATTATTTATACCTCAGGTAAAAAAATATAACAGTAATAATAATAATGATATGTTCAACGACAATTTCTACGGCAACGGTATCTTCGAAAATGCTGAAAATACACAAAAGCCGGATTTCCCGAAAACAGTCTTATAAAAGACTTAAAAACATGGCCCACCCCCCGAAAACAATACTGAGGGTTAATTTAAATGCATGACAAGCCCGGTAGAACTGTTAGTGTTGTTGATAATGCAATTTTGATGGCTAAAAATCATTAGGTTGCGTGTATCGCATTTAAAAAACCTATTTCGGACTATATTCGTTTACGGGATTCGGGCCGTACGCTGTGACACAGCCATGGCGTTACAAGGCTACGACACGCAACGGCTAGTACTACTAGTATCACACTAAATATGACACAGATCGATAAAATTAACACTTAGATGCAAATTGGCACACACATTATCATTAACTTAACGATAAAACGTATCAATATCGAAGGGCCAAGCATAAATCATAATGTGTTTCGCTAATAAGAGCCGAAAAAGCCCTTAATATCGCTCAGCCTAAAAATTCGCACTTCGAATGCAAATAACTAATTTTCCCCAAGGAGGATTTGGGTGGATTTTCAGCCAACTATTAAATAACATGGTCCCTTTCAGAATCCGCAAAAATTACCTTGTAGCAGAATTTTGCCTGGGTACACTATGGAAAACTTTTTACTACTCCTGTACTACGATGTCAGCGGTCGTCGTTTTATTGGAGAAAATTGTCCAGTTAACGTGACCGACCGTAAAAGAGACAGAGAGAGAAGGAAATAGAGAGGGAGACAGAGACAGAGACAGACAGGCAGAGATAGACAGGCAGAAACAGGGAGAGAGACAGAGAGACAGAGAGAGCGTCGATTATGAATGGTTGAAGGCGATTGGCTGATTCCCATGCATGCAGCGACGCACGCATACACACACTGTCTGTCTTCCTGTCTTTCTTTTGGTCTCCTCCTCTCTCTTCCTCTCTCTCTCGCTTTGCTGTCAGTCTGTCTGTTTGAGTTGCGTCTTGAGTCGTAGATATAAAAGTCGACCGATTCGCGAGTTGTCATTCGAGTGGACATCGTCGACTCATACTCACATGATACACAGTCGCTGAACTCTATTGCTCGCTCGAATACCGATCACATCATCTTTTCTGGGACTTAGTTTGCTTCGCTTATTAGTCTCTGTCGTTAGCAGTTACAACTATTGTTAAAAATTGAAGAAGGCTAAAAGCATTTTCTCGTTCGTCGAAGTTTTGCAGCCTATATTATAAGTTAGCGCCTTTCAGCTCGTATTTTCCGAATGAAATTAATATTTGAGTTATCATACAGTTGGCCTTATTTTTACATGTAGGATCGACGTCTAAATCGTTTTGGTTGCCGGATAAAATTTCGCACTACACCGGCACACCTCTTCTAAAAGCATGTTACACGGTTGACAAGCTGCATAGGAAAATCGAAAAATCATTCATCCAAAGAATGGCGTGGTCTGTTAAGAGAAATTCTGTGATTGAACTCTGTTGATTGAACTAAGTGAATTAAAAAATAATAATAATCAGAGAGAGATCGTAAAAAAATATTCTTTAATGTAAATTTTGTGGACACCTCTTTGAAGAAAGTATTGCATTTATAAGCACTTCTGCTGTACAAATCCGCGTATGTTTGAACTTATCGACAGCCAAAATTTGGAAATTGTTGGACACCATAGGCTATGGTCACCATAATAATTATAAGGGGACCTGGTGCACCAAGCCACATAAAAATGAAGAACTGTACGGTATTCAATTCGTGTATGATGCAAAACGTTATTTCCTGTCACAAGATGTCGTTAAACTCTGTATTTATACGCTTGCGTGTTTTATGTTGTTACATTTCCAGGTCAGACAGAATTCAAATGAAACATCCAAATCATCAATCGCTAACAACAACAAAGAAGTTTATTCGAAGGACTTTAAGAAGAAGAAATCTTTTAAAGTTCATTCGTTGTTTCAATTGAATTAAACGTCGACTGAATTATTGACAATTAATTCGACAGGTTGGTTCTCGTTGTCATATAATACCCTGCAGATACAAACAAGCAAGTAAAGAAAGGAATATACGAGTAATATACATGCATGCGCTCGATAATAAGCTGGTGTCTAGCGCTTGGCTTTCGAATGGCCGTCTGTATTTTAAGATTACGATTACGACATGAAAAAACAGGGGCAATAATTATACATTCATTGCATTTATATTTAAACATAAAATAATAAAGCGCCCCCAGTAGTGTGGACCGTTGAGAAGAGCTACCAGTGCGCAACTACGCAATGCCCGGGGACAAAGCGAAGGTTTTGAGAAGAGAGAAGAAAGAAGAGACGGAGTGAGGACGAAATATAACATCAAACAGATATTTTGAGGCGTTTTGAGGAGCTGAGTGATAACCTTAGTTTGCATGCAACCACGAAGAAAAGTATTCATAACAATTGCTACGAAATTATTGAGTCAAGAAGCATACAAAAACAACATTGCATCAAACTAAACTAGAAGCCATATTTCTTGGTCACAACGTGGAAATCAGAAGAGACTGCTGGGACTGTATTCATTGTATATACCTTCAAAACATCTGCCATTTTATTTATACATACTTACATACATACATATGTACATGGTCTAACAACAGACCCCCGCACGATCTAACGCTACAACGAGCCCCCGGTCGTCACACACATTAACCCTCTCTCTTCAATTTGCCATCGTCGTCGTCATTTCCGATCGTAGCAATAAAACGTCAAATTATTGAATGGTTATTCACGCAATTATTATTATGCGAGTAATTATTATGCAATTATTATTATGCGAGTAATTATTATGCGGCAAGTAGCCTAATAATTGACTTTTTCGTCGGTCTTTGTCCGACGACAGACCTCGGCTTTATTCACACATCCCAGCGCAACATGATTGTAATGACCACCATCCCCCATGCAGCAAAGGGGAGAGTGGGGGAGAGTGGGGAGGAGAGTGGGAGAGGAGGAGGGAAGAATGTTTGCGGACAAGCGTTGCATTGCTTGTAGGAAGCGACGATGCGTTTTCTCGCAATTACTCTTGCTGGTCAACTCGCGCGGCGACCGTTTACTCGATGTTTTTTACTCGCAATTACGTGTTCCGACTTCTACTCTCGCAAGGAGGAAGGAAAGCTAATAGTGGAAGAAAGAGACGGGAGAAGAGAAAATGAAGACGATGAAAAAAGGAGTAGAAGAAGGAGGATATACATGTAAAGGAGTAGGTGAAGAGGGAAATGAGAAGAGAAGATTTACAAAAGGAAACTAAATTACGCAACGTTAGAAGTGATCTTATAGCATTGTATAATATCTTAAAAGGGGTGTTTAAGAGTTCAGTAGAGGTGTGTGTTTTTGTGTGTGCACTTCTGAGCAAGGAGGGCAATATCAAATATCAGTTGTATTGTATCATTGTATTGTATAAACGTCATTTTGTCGATTTGCAGTAACGTAGTGTAGCTAATTACGAAACTAAGCAACTCAACGCTAGAAGTGTCCTTATAATAATAATTATGTCTTCGTGAAAATTATATTATGTTAGATATTGCTTCGTTGTTTTTAGTTTTGTTGGACTGTATCTTACTGACGTCATGAACTGTGGTGTTCCATCCTCTTCTCACTCATCCTCCGTCGTCTCCATCGCATCCTCATCTTCCTCTTCCGCTTCATCATCAGATCGAATGTTACAGGTAACTGAATGATTCAGATAAAAGTTCCGTTGATTCGAGTCTTGGTACACATTGCGTATTGGACTAGTTTAACACTTGAGTGCCCAAGGTAATTTTTGGTATACGAAGGCCCAAGAAGGGAGTCCGCGCGGACCCCAGCGCTTTCATGCTAATTTCTTGAGAAGGGATTGGAATATCGTAACAGAAGTTAGTTCTATGTAATCCCAAATGTATTTGCAATCGATTGATGTATCTTATAGTACAATTGCCCCACCTGGTGTAAAATAATAGTGTAAAAATCTCGTGACACATTTTATGCTTGTTTGCGTTATTTACCGAAGGAAGCCTTTACGCGTGTATGAATATCAGGTGAATATCATGCGGTACCCTTAGTATATGCTGTGGTTGTGGGGTACAGGTCAGGACAATACTCACGAAAAATATAGCATTCTATGCCCAAATGGTTATTCTAGGAATACCTAAAAGCATTTTTGCACATCCCTAGCCTTTAAAAAGTTATCCGGGGAAAACAGGCCTGGGGTCCGGTCGGACCCCCCCCCTTGGGCACTCGAGGGTTAAAGTTGCGTCATAAAACCCTTCGGATAATGATTAACGCTAGACACCTTTCTTATAGATAAATCTATCTCTATATAAGCAAAATTTTCTCTTTAAATTGTGTCAAACTTCCAAAGTAGTTGCAAATCATAATATTACACGTTCGTCAATGCAGAAAATATTATTTATTTATTTATTTATTTATTTATGCATTTATGCATTTATGCATTTACATAGCACCCTTCAAACTCACAACTCAGAGGCACTCCAGGCTACAGCGCGGACACTGAATCAAAGTTTCACGCCGACGCCTCCAAGCAATTACGGGTGAAGGACTTGCCAGAGGTCCGTATACGCGGCGGCCTCAGGTGGATTCGAACCTTCAACCCTTTAGCTGTAAGACAACGAACATACCAACTATTCCACCACGCCCAACTTATTATAGAACTTCAGATAAAGGTTCGGTTAATTCGAGCCTTGACGTTGGCACACGTGCCGTGATGGTTATTTTTTAGATATACGACGTCATTGTCGGGCGCGGTGTTGTTGTATCACTTGTGTGCATGTATATACAGTAGTTACTAGAAGACATCATTAGACAATGATCATTGAAATTCGATGGCTGTTTATATAACCATGGTTTCCCACATCCTACAGGTGTCTAGGCAGAATAATGTTACAATATTATTCGCCCCAACGTCAGCTTACGTACAATGCTTCCAAGACATGAGTCACTTGCATCAGGATAAGAATGGGTCAATGGGTTTCACCCCATAATTCGCATAATTTTATGTGTTCTCAAAGTCAGGCACGTCGTCGTCAAAGGGTTAATCTTGAGTGTTGGTCATCACGTGACCGGATGTCGTTGTAGGAGTGTAAGAAGGTGATAATTGAGCGCTTCCTGTTGAAGGCGTTGGACGAGTTCTGGCATGAAGACTGTCTCAAATGTTCGTGTTGTGACTGTCGCCTGGGAGAGGTCGGATCAACGCTGTTCACGAAGGCCAACCTACTACTCTGCAGGAGAGACTACCTCAGGTAACCAGCCTATATTATGCGCTCTGTCTCGTATGTGGCCTGATATTCCGCATTGCAATGTAAGATTACTTTATGCTTTACTGTTTTGTGATGTTTTGCACTGTACTTTGCGGCCGCGATGTGTATACTGGAATGTATTATGTATAATGTTATGCAATGTACCGTAATGCAATGCAATGTTCTGTGCTGTGTCAAGACTCAAGTAAGTAAGTATTCACTTTCGTTTTCTGAGTTGCAGACGCATTCTGAGTTGCAAACGATGTTCATTCAAAGAAAAGAATAATCAGAATATTATTATATATGATACGACAGAACTCAACGTATAATCATCGAAAGAGGACAGCAACAATTTATGTTGCACATTTCAAACGATAAAAGAAGGAACCATCTCGTGAAAAAGAAATAGGGCGACCCTAATAACTTTTTTCATCACACAATGTCGTTCGATTGAAACTACCATATTACTTTACTATTTTTCGGCCATGGTGTTGAACCATTGTAAATGAGAGGCATTCTATAAGTGGAAACCCACACGGGCGCTATATAAATATCCGCGACAAATACACAGTAGCAGTGGGGGGTCGAGTTCAAGATATATGTACAGATTCGTTATACCCTGGCAAGCAAAACACAGTTACTTTGAATCTTATAATTTACCAGTTACTGTGTTTGGGTTTTTCAGGGCAAAGTACATTGTTGCAGTTTAACGTTACTGTGTGATGGCAATGACGAGCGTTACTGTAAAATATTTAAAAAAAATTGTTTATATAGCTTCCTTTATAAACCTTTAACAGGTGTTCAAGGCGATCGCTTTGGCCTTCTTGAATATTATTCATACACTCCACAATATAAAATTTACAGCTTGGCATGGTTTCTTACGTTAACTTTTACTTTCCATTCATTCTAATAAGCTGTATTGAGTCCATTGACTGATTGCCTTTCTAACTTACTTATTTACTCAACGCAAAGATATGTCGCCTTTAGTGACACCTAACGTCGTAATGTTGAACGGATCAGAGGCGTGTAATAGTGAGAGAGATGTGTCAATGCTTTCGATAATTGCCGGAGATTGTGAAATATGACCAGATCTCATAGAAAGAGATGCGCTTTGAAAACGTGCTGAATGCAACCCGTTGATACAGTTTACTTTTCCGCAAGCCATCTAGGTTACTTATATAGACCAGTTGAAAATTTTCGAAGAGGTGTGCAAAGTTCACGTAAGACAATCATTAACCAGAAATACAACGTTTTTAAAGGTGTTCACATTTTCAAATATGTTGCATTAATACATACATTCAATCATTCATTCATTCGGACATTTGTATAGCGCTCCTTCAAGTAAACAAAAACTAACCAGAGGCGCTCCAGACTCCAGCGCGTCCAAAAAGTCCACTAAGACCATTAAGAGACCATTCTGCCGTTGTGACAAAACTGATGTCAACTAGTTTTGACATAATTATTGTGCTTCGAGGCAGATGAATTCCTAATTGTTTCTATCCTCAATGAACCCAGGCATGCGCTCCATGCAAGTTTCTCTTCATCCAGAACTGTACACTCCTCAAGTCTCGCTCATACAATACGGATTTACCACGCTGTAATTCATTTATTGGAAAGAAATTTGTCATCAAAATTCTGTGTAGATGACTTGTTCGACGTTAATATGTCATTAATTTCATTCAACTCGTGACTTTATTTTTACTTTTAATTGCCAATTATTACTTTGAATTATTAAAATAATGAAATTTTTTAATGTACCATTGTGGATGGATGGATCCAGATTTGACGAGGGCTTAAGACAACAGAAACCGCTGCCCTCGAAAAATAATTGTTTGGCATAATAAAGCACTTTTTCATTGTGCATTTGTGGTTTAATTAAGAAAATGTTTCAGTTACATTCCATTCAATGCTATGTAATTATAGATAAATTTTGTGGCTTAGGAAATGGGAACAAGACATACATTTTGAACGTCAGGATTATATATAAGGGACATATTATACTTTAAAAAGGTATGTTAAACGTAACAATTGGAAATGTTTTGTTTCACGCATAGTGTCGTTAATCTGAAAGTATAAACTGCTGTTATTTCGGTATGGACACTTTTGCACAGTCCCAAACCTTCATGAAGAAGGAGTGAAACGCTAATAATCTTCCTATTACACAGAGTTGTAAAACGTAGACCACTGATACATAATGAAATACAAATAGAACTCGGTAAACAATTTGTTGAGTGTTTAATTTAGACACCTTTAAAACATGGATAAGCACATCTATAAAAGTGAAATAACGAAACTTTTATGCCAGTATGTGTTTTCTCAACGTGATAATGCCTATTAGTAACATCGGACCAAAGAGCCAAACATGTAATGTCTTGGAATTCTGAAAGTGGAAGGAAAAGAGAAAAACTACAGAAAAACTGGCAGGTCGCCATTAGAAGTAACTTGAGATGCATGGAGATGTCATTGGGAGGATACTTAAGAACTGGCGATGGACAAGGAAGGAGTTGATGAAACGCGTTACCCGATGTGCAGACCTGCGTGCATAGGCGCAACCACCCTATGGGACCCACGGGACGCGTCCCCCCAACTTTTGAGTGATCCCAACTTTATTATTATGGTTCCCCCTCAACTTTTAGGACGGGATTCATTATGGTCCCTCCAACTTTTAGGACGTGATTGTACCTATGCCTGCGTGGGAATGACTAATTAGTTCTAAGTATGTAACAATGTGTAGCGCTTTGTTATACTCAATGAAGAGAGGGTCCTATAGAGGTCACCCTCCTTGTTTTAAAATATTTGGGACTGCCACTACCGATAAACAGACAACGTCGTCAGATATTAAGAGGCATTGCATTTAAGACTGTTGATACTTATTACGTCGGTGTATCAAAATTAAGTTTTTTATGTCCCGTTGTGCAGATAAAATTTAAAAAATATTCACTTATGTTTCAGTTGCATTGCATTCAATGTTATGTGATAATAGATAAACTGTGTGACTCTAACTGAAAAGACTATACAATTTTCCAAAGTCATTATCATAGATGTTTAACAGACGCATACTACTTTAAAAAGGTGTATTAAACGTAAACTTGAAAAGATATTTTACGCATAATTATAGTTCAGCGACATTTGACTGCCTTATACTTGTTGACGTGGGCTATCAGTACAGTCAAAAACCATCATGAAGAAGGAGTGAAACTCTAATGATCTCCCACTCACACACTCCTTTAAGCCACGCCTTATACGTGAGAAAATTGTTTTTGGATTTAATTAATATTCAATTAAATCCAAAAACAATTTTCTCACGTATAAGGCGTGGCTTAAAGGAGTGTGTGAGTGGGAGATCATATTTTGTAATTTTGGCCAGTTCATATTCTTTATTTGGATATTCCCTCCGTTGGGTATTTCCCACGCATCTTCCCCATAACAGATGGTTACGTATAATTAGGCGACTGCTGAGCGCTGAGTGACCAGAAGGTGCGATCGCTTAATCCAGTATGAGAATTGTGGAAAAATAACTGGGGGGGTTGGCCTATGATAAACTTGAAATTGGGGTATGAAAAAAATACTTTAACATGGAGCTCTAAAAAAGACTGGGGGGTTGAACCCCCCCAACCCCCCCGGCAATTCTCACCCTGGCTTAATCGCAATATTGATCGTATCATAGGCGTACTATAATAGTAGTTGGAGAGAGACGTGTCAATGTTTTCGTTAATTGCCAAGGATTGAGGAATATAATCATCGAAAGAGATGATTGTGCAAATAACAACAGGAACGCATTTGGTCTACGGAGCCGCGAAAGAAACATGCAGCAAGTATAGGCCTATCCTACGCCGTTAATAATTATTATAGTTGGAGTGGACGCTCTCCTTAGACACCATTACCACTGTTTAAATCATTATTATATAAGTTCATAGCTGATAAACAAGTTATTTAACACTTGAGTGCCCAAGTAATTTTTGGTACACGAAGGCCCAAGGAGGGGGTCCGCGCGGACCCCAGCGCTTTCATGCTAATTTCTTGAGGAGGGATTGGAATATCGTAACAGAAGTTAGTTCTATGTAATCCCAAATGAATTTGCAATCGATTGATGTATCTTATAGTACAATTGCACCACCTGGTGTAAAATAATAGTGTAACAATCTCGTGACACATTTTATGCTTGTTTGCGTTATTTACCGAAGGAAGCCTTTACAGTTTACACGTGTATGAATATCAGCTGAATATCATGCGGTACCCTTAGTATATGCTGTGGTTGTGGGGTACAGGGTAGGGCAATACTCACGAAAAATATAGCATTCTATGCCCAAATGGTTGGTCTAGGAATACCTAAGAGCATTTTTGCACATCCCTAGCCTTTAAAAAGTTATCCGGGGAAAACAGGCCTGGGGTCCGGTCGGACCCCCCCCCCTTGGGCACTCGAGGGTTAACTTCAAACCACTTTTCATGGACAAAATACACATGCAATTGATTCAACAATAACCAGAGATGAATTACAAATTACAAATTACAATGACGCAGAACAGTAAATTCCAACTATTATTATTTGAGAGGCGCTATAAAAATGTCATTCAATTTTATTTAGATCTAACATAAATTAATCGCGTGACTTGATATAATACCACAATGTTCGGCGTCAGGATTATACATAGAAAATATAATTATCATAAAAGAGGTGTTTAATCGTAACATTTAAAAGCTATTTTACCGGTAGTGCAGCGACATCTGACTGTCATTATTCGTTGACGTGCGTTACTTCTTTTTTATGCTTGTGAATGGCAATGTCCGAAAAATTTGGATTTTGGACTCAATCATTTTCGATCCATTTTTTTCAATATCTATACTTGGAAATTCCCTACGTTGGGTATTTCCCACTCATCGTCCCTTAATGGCTACCGTGTAATTATGCGACTGCTGAGCGCTGAGTGCTGAGTGCCAGAAGGTGCGATCGCTTAATCGCTTTGAAATAATCGATTTCTGTTCTATAGACTCACTACTCGAATATCGCCGACAACCGTAATGTACCGTAATGTGAGAGGGCGTTGATAGCGTTATTACGCGATTTGATTTTTACTTTGAAGTTTGAGTGAATTAATAAAACTGTAAATTCTGAGTATTTGGAGAGCAAAAATTTCCTGAATTAAAGGTGTCCAAATTGAGAAAATATATATTTTTTTTGAAATTCCAAGCTATTTGTCTGGAATGGAAATTTCTGGGTAAGTTTATTTGAAGAGTGAGTTGTTGCAATTCAACGTTATTGTGATATAACAAAGTTCATCAAAGATTATCCAGAAGAGTGCAATCAGTGGCGGAGTATAATTGGTATCAGAGACACATATAGAAAGACAGACAGAGAATTGACTAAAGCAGGGGTTCTCAACCTTTTTTCGCGCGCGACACACCCAAACTTGAAACCAAATTTCGCGACACACCATGCAATCGTCGTGTGAATATCGTAAAAAAATTAAATTAGGCCTAAGCCAGCTTAGCCTATATATTTGAAATATCTACAAATTTTAATGAATGAATGTTGACACTGAATGCTCTCTATTTTCTAATTATTCTAGCATTCAAAATTTTACTAATCTAAATTTACGATTCTACGACGCTTTATGACTCATCGTTAATTGTCTGTCGTAACAGTTAGGCCTAATGAGATTTTTGCTCCTGGATTTTCCTTGGATCATAGTTACATGTAGATGAGGATCCACAGGCTGCCGCTTTGTGAGTACAGCACGTATAGGGCCTACGCCCTACCTATACAACTGAGACTAACGAATGAAAATAGTCATAATAAGTTAGGCCTATATAAGTTTTAGATTTTAAAAAAGCATAAATTGTCCATAGTCCAAACCACTAGCTCTGATAGCTCAAGGCAAGAAAACATGTGATAAAAATAGCTGAACAATAGGCTATAGCCGCTATACCGAAACTAAACGCCCTTCAAAACGTCGAATAATTGTAACGGAAACTGGAAAGCGCAGGCCTACAGTAGCGTTTTAGGTAAAAAAACGGGCCATTGGAACTTCTGGATCCATGGGCCTTGTGCGCCTTCCTTATAATGTAAATGGTCACTAAATACACAAACAACCTTTCCGCGTCATCACTTAATTTTTTGTTACTTCATGATAATTTTCTCCATTATATTCGAAGGTTACAGCATTGGGTAAAATTTTTATCGGTGCGCACGCTGACGTCTCATAGGTCTGTAGTTTATGTCATGTAGGCCCAGACATAAGGAGTGCATGTGGGCTTATAAGGCAAACATTGTGGCTGCTCCCGATTGAGATCAAATGGAATGGATAAAATAATGAAGTCCTTCGAATAGCCTGTATTCTCAGTCTAGGCCTGGCAAACTGCTAAAGTGAACAAATCAGTGTAATCATAACGCAAGAACGACGGTTGTATGCTGTGAGAATTCGCGACACACCAATTCTTCGCGACACACCAGCGACACACCACTTTTACGCGACACACCTCCGGTTGCTTCGCGACACACTGGTGTGTCGCGACACACCGGTTGAGAACCTCTGGACTAAAGTACAATTGAAACCGAACAAAAACAAAGCGACTATTTATCTTGTTGTTCTTCCGTCAACCGCCAGGTGGCAGTGGCGTCGTTCGTTCGTTCGCTTTTCTCTGATGTATCTTATGTAGAAGGAGCGACGTTCAAATGTCGATGACAGCAAAATGAAGATTAATAATCTGGGACCACGTCTCGAATTAACGACACTACGACTCGATTCGTTCCTCTTTCCACCGATGCGTGGCGCCACCGGTGACCCCCCGAGTCACAGGCCTGTCATCTTGCGGCGGTGACGTCATCATTACGAGCGATTTTCGATGACGTGCGACGCCGTCTTCATCTTTCGTCTGGTGTGGGTCGATATCGGGACCGCGGTGAAAAGAGTTCCGCCAGCGAATACTGTGCTGGGTTCACGTTATGATTGAATAAGAGACCCGCATTAATTTGATGCTTTCCTGAAAGTAGAATATTTTGTGGATGAATACAAAGTTTACAATTGCTGCTTATGACAGCACTGTGTTATGCCATTCGACCTGTAACGACTTCTTCACATTCAGATCCCTTTCTAAAACTCCTTCTTAGACATCAGTCGTCGTGGTCCGTTAAATTGTTAAAACACAACTCGGAGAAGGATCGAACAGAAACACTAATCAGTATTCAAGATGAGTTAGCCTTCACCATACGCGACCAAAAAAACTACGTCTTCTATGATTGGGGGTCCAAATGACCCCCAAGGTATACCTGTTCCTGGGCATGGAATTTGATAATTTTTGTTTCGTTTCTAATGTTTTATGGGTCAGGGAATTCATTGCAGCTACTGCCAAATGCGTGACCTTCACGGATGACCTTGAAATTTAAGGTCACATGATTTTTCAGGTGTATCTCTGCTTCTTCGCATGCTATCTTGAATATTTGTTTTCAGAAATTCAAGGCCACGTGATTATGCACGTGATCTTACCTATCTCAACTGGAACAGCCATTTTTGTTTGTTTATATTTTGTTGAGTTCCTTGTACCAAATAACCATAGAAACCAAAAAACTTCGTTGTTCTAACAGGTATAGTAGCAGAGATAGGTATGGTCATGTAAAGAATCATGTGACCTTGAATTTCAAGGTCTTCCGTCAAGGTCAGGCATTTGTCAGTAGCTGAAGTGAATTCCCTGACCCCTAAAACATTGGAAACAAAAAATAATCTTCAAGATACCTTGCGTAGAAGCAGAGATACGCCTCATTGTATGGACACTAATGATATGAGCATGAATTTCACTCTAAGATCTAACCAAAATGACGTCACAGCGTCAGAACTAAGCGTCAATGTATGACGTCACTCATACCATTTTGACAAGGAGGAATTTTTAGGAAAAGTCACCAAAGGAAACTTTTTGGTGCCAACTTTTTAGAAAGGTACAGATGAAAATATACCCCTGGGGGTCTATTTGACCCTCATACGTGTGGCGAAGGTTAAACTTTGCGTACGAATCTTTTCTTTAAGTAGCATCGGTTGACTGCGTTTAAAAGGTGTTTAAGACCACTCGACCTGGATCGACCTCCCTTTACATTTCCCTTTCTATAACTGCTCAGACATTCCTCTCTTTCTGATGGTTAAAACAAAACTCAGGGAAGGATCGACAGAGATCCACGATGCTGAACAGTTAATGCGCTCGATTATTTTTTATTTATGTAGCATTTTTTGCCTGCATTTAAAAGGTGTTTAAGACGACCACTGTAAGTCATCAGAAGCATCGACCGTTTGCATTATTTTGAACAATTATATCCATTCCATAAATTATAATTTCAATCGCCAAACGTTCAACAAAATATCATTCCCAGTCGCTTCGGATCATTATATAAAACAGGTTAATTACTTCGAGAGGTGTCTAATAATGACCGACCATAATATTCTTGTTTGAAATGACCTATTGTGCTCTCCTCAAAATTAATGGCATCTAGTAATTCATCGCCTATCGTGTCTCAATCTTGTATAAAAAAGATTTAACCCATTTAAACGGTGTCTGAAAGAGCATAACTGTATTCCCCATCAAAAGACAATTATTTCCCCTTTACAGTGATCGGAACCGATTTCCCACGATACCTCGCTGGTACAACACCTGCGAGCGTCCAACCCGAAGTTAATAATGTTCCCAAACAGATAAACAAGGCCGGACCTTTTGGGAGAATTAATGACGCCTACGACCGCCAGAGGGCTGCGGTCCGATTGACAATGCGTTGCTCCTACTCGGCCGGACCGTTTATCGACGACCGGTCATAGCAGCAGCAGCACTCGAGTAGACCCTGCGCTAAAGCAACCACCGTCTTTGTCGTCGACGTCATCTTCGTCGTCGTCGCTAGAGGCGCTAGTGCGAACGACGGTGTGGCGGAGTATCGGTACCGCGGTTAAAAGTGTCCTAATGCCCACAATGATAAATGATTGTTAACAAGATATTGATTTTAAGGCAAGGTTAAACATTTGATGATTTTTTTTTATTTATTTGATCGTTGATGTTATCGTTTTGTGATTTCAAACGGAATCTATTATTTTTCACAGAAGTAGTTGTTTGAGACACGAATTATAGCAGATGGCTTTATTTTAGAGTTAAGAGAAGCTTTAAATTGAGATCAAAATGGCGGCGGACAATGAGTGCTTGCAAGTGAGATAGATAGGAGACAGACACAGACAGAGACACAGAGAAAGTGACAGAGACGTAGATAAACAACAACAACAACCAAGATCACAGAAACATAAATTTTAGAATATTATGTGTCGGAACGTTCATTTCCCCTTGGTCATTTATCGTCACCACACCCGTTTGTTGGGCGCCCGTTAAAAAGCCAGCTGTCCATGTGATCGCTTTTGAGCCGACCCCCGATGTCAGCGGTCGTCGCTTTATTGGAGAAAATTGTCCAGTTAACGTGACCGACCGTAAAAGAGGCAGACAGAGAAAGCGACAGACAGAGACATAGACAGAGACAGACATACAGAGAGACAGAGAAACAGAGACATACAAAGAGAGCGTCGATTATGAATGGTTGAATGCGATTGGCTAATTCATATGCGCAGTGTGCATGGACCAAGCATACACCCACTGTCTGTCTGTCTATTTGTCTGTCTGTCTGTCTGTCTGTCTGTCTGTCTGTCTGTGTGTCTTTATTGTTGGCTATGTCTGTCTGAATCTGTCCTTTTGTCTATTTAGATATTCCCGACTCCCTCTTTCTCTGTCTGTCTGTCTGTCTGTCTGTCTGTCTGTCTGTCTGTCTCTTCCTCTTTCTCTCGCTTTGCTGTCTCTCTATGTGAGTTGCGTCTTAAGTCGTAGATAAAAGTCGACCAACGATTCGCGACTTGTCATTCGAGTGGACATCGTCGACTCATACTCACATGATACACAATCGATGAACTCTATTACTCGCTCGAATACCGATCACATCATCTTTTCTGGGACTTAGGTTGCTTCGCTTATTATAATAAGTCTCTGTCGTTACCAGTTACAACTATGGTTAAAGATTGAAGAAGGCTAAAAGCATTTTCTCGTTCGTCGAAGTTTTGCAGCTGGGTAAGTATAATATTATTATAAGTTAGTGCCTTTGTACTCGTATTTTTCTAAATGAAATTGATATTTGAGTTATCATAGGATCGACGTCTAAATCGTTTTGGTTGCCGGATAAAATTTCGCACTACACCTCTTCTACAAGCATGTTACACGGTTGTCAAGCTGCATAGGAAAATTGAAAAACCATTCATTTAAAGAATGGCGTGGTCTGTTAAGTGAAATTCTGTGATTGAACTCTGTTGATTGAACTAAGTGAATTAAAAAATAATAATAATCAGAGAGAGAAAGTAAGAAAATCATTTTTAATGTAAATTTTGTGGACACCTCTTTGAAGAAAGAAATTGCCATTATAAGTACTTCTGCTCTACAAAGCCTCGTATGTATAAATTTAACAGGCGTTAAAAATTGGACATTGTTGGACACCTCTTTATAGTGAACATATTGGCCATTATAAACGGAGGTGTTGCACCAAACCACACCTGCGTACAGTGCATAGTGTGGAAAACGGTGATAATAATATTATTCGCCCGCATTTAGAACTGAAGAACTGCATGGTATTTGATCCGTGTGTGATGCAAAACGGACATTATTTTCTGTCACAAGATGTCGTTAAACTCTGTATTTACATTTGCGTGTTATCTGCTGTTACATTTGCAGGTTAGACAGAATTCAGACGAATCATCAAAGTCATCATTCGTCAACAACAACAAAGAAGATTATTCTAAGGACTTTAAGACGAAGAAGAAATCTTTTCAATTTAATTCGTTGTTTCAATTGAATTCAACGTCGACTGAGATATTGACAGTTACTTCGACAGGTTGGTTCTTGTAATTACTTCGTTGCCATATAAATAGATAGGCCTACATTCATGCATAAGCATATAGATAAATACACGCATAATGTACACACATGTGCTCGTGAATAAGGTGGTGCCCTGCGCTTGGCTTTCGAATTTCGATCTAAACATTTTGAAGATTGTGATCACAGCATAAAATGACGAGGGGCAATTATACATTCATCGCATTTTTTATTTAAGCATATAATTTTATGTATGCCTCCAGCCATGCATGCACGCACACATGCACACATGCACACATGCATACATGACCTAACAACATCAGTACAGTCAAACGCTCGTCACATGCATTAAGATGTGTTAACCCTCTCTGTTCAATTTTCCATCGCAGAGGCAATTCTCTGTCGTCGTCATTTCCGATCGTAGCAGTAAAACGTCAAATTCTTCAATGGTTATTCACGCAGGCAGTCCTAATATGTTATTATCTGGCCTTCGGAAATATTTTATTTGTAACAAAATAAATTTGCTAAAAGAGGTGTTTTTGTGTCTTCTGAAAGATATTCAGAGACCCGTGTTTTCTCTTAAATTCAATATCAACCTGGGTCGTCAATATCATCATTGCTATTACCTGTGCTGATATTTCACATCTCTCACTGTCAATAAGTAAGATGTCTCGTCGTTGTATTCAGTTTTGTAGGACTTTTATTAACTGACGTCATGAACTGTGGTGTTCCATCCTCCTCTCACTCATCCTCCGTCGTCTCCATCGCATCCTCATCTTCCTCTTCCGCTTCATCATCAGACCGGATGTTGCAGGTAATTAGATAATGCAGATAAAAGTCCTATTTATAAAAGCATTGGCTTTGGCTCACATACCGGTTGAAATTTTAGTTTAAAAATACGACAGAAAACACATCGACTAATGGTTGACGCTAAACACCTTTTCTATATATTTATAAAATGGTATATAAGCTAATGCTTCATGAAATTATTTTGTGTTACTGACCAGGCTATGTGAAAACACGATTGGTCAATGAAGAAACCAAGATAAAATTATTCTTTTGAATCGTTGAATATTCTTAAATAATTATGTTTTTAGACAATATCAATTGTCTTAAAAGAATAGCTTTGTAAGTTAAGGCTCATAATTATGTGTATCTTAAATTGAGCACAGAGTGGACGAGGATATGATCATTTTTATAATAATTGTTCTTATTATTTGCTACATGATTACATCTAATTTTTTTATATAATTATAAGAATGGTTTCGATTCCTAGCCACATTGAACTGGCTGAAAATGAGGTGGTAGATACTTTGGCAAAGCAAAATCTTTAAAAGTTATTATCAAGGTTTAATTCCATACAAACAAATTAAAATTGAGCGAAACATATTTCTAAATTAAAAGTTGTAAGCTTATAATTGAAAATGGCAGAATTAGTGTGAGAATGAGTCTAAAAGAACAATTCATAATAAAACCACACGGAAACAAAAGGTTGAAATTACAAGCTTCCGTGTGTGCGTGTGCTTTGTGATGCATGAGTGAAACAGAATGTTCCGAATTATCATCACGTGACCGGATGTTGTTGTAGGAGTGTGCCGGATGTAAGAAGGCGATAAGTGAGCGCTTCTTGTTGAAGGCGTTGGACGAGTTCTGGCATGAAGACTGTCTCAAATGTTCGTGTTGTGACTGTCGCCTGGGAGAGGTCGGATCAACGCTGCTCACGAAGGCCAACCTACTACTCTGCAGGAGAGACTACCTCAGGTAATTGCCAGCCTATAATATGCGCTCTGTCTCCTATGTGGCCTATTATACTGCATTACAATGTAGGACTACTTCATGCTTTACTGTATTGTAATGTTTTGCTCTGTGCTTTACACACTAACGAAAAACAGAAAATCAGCTAACCAAGTAGTTACGTAACTTTCCAATTGGTAAGCTGGTATCCATGGGCCATTGTGGAAGGCTTCGCCTATCTTGGCGATGAAAGGACGGAATCCTGGCAAGTACAGGTTACTTCGTGGGCTTAAATCCCAATTAACAGCGGGTGCCACTTGAGCCCAGTAATTGCTTCTATATACTGACCAGTCAATCTGGAGAGTGGGAGAGGGGAAAGGCCGGCTTTGAGGGGAAGGAGATGACTGAGGCCAGATACGAAAGCTGTGGCGGGAAAAGGGGCAGATCTCCAGCCTGCAGTTATACCCTATGTGAACTTTGACCGCCAATTTACGGTCGGCTCGCTGGCCTGGGTGACTGGGTCACCTGCTAGGGAAGAGTCCGTCCATCTGTCTTTGTGTGTGCATGCCTGACTCTCTTACTGCTTGTCTGGCCTTGTGGCTGTGTGCTGTGTGGCCATCTGACTGTCTGTCTGTCTGTCTATCGATCCATCCATCCGTCCGTCTGTCCGTCCGTGCGTCCATATGTCTGTGTGCCTGCCTGCCTGACTCTCTTACTGCCTGTCTGGCCGTGTGACTGATTGTCTAAGTAAAAGCTTGTATGTCTGCTTATCGATCCGTTCGTGCGTCCGTCCCTCTATGTAACTGACTCTCTCTGTTTGCCTGTCTAACCATCCATCCATCCATCCATCCATCCGTCCGTCGGTCCGTCCCCTATTGCAACGAAGTGACCTGTGTAGCCTATTTAGTGTACTTTGTTGACAAATATGCTCTTAAAACAATCGCCGAAAGTTCTTACAATTTTTGTTAGCATCATTGTATCTATGGCAGAGTACCCACAATTATACTTCGTGATTCATGCCTGCTAATAGCCTATATGGTGCACGCTGTTTGTTACTTCTTCCTCCTTTCTCATCCACCGCCCTTTTCTCAAATGATGCATTCCTAGCTTAGCTTTTAGCCCATGGCAGCGGTTTTGCTAAGACTCAGCCGTTTGTAGGTCAGAGGTCACTGCACCTGTACAAATTAAACACACGGGGACCACTATGTTTGAATGTAAATAAGCAATACGTAGGCCCTATGTTTATATCTAACATGCGTGAAAGTCATTGACATCCGTCCGTCCGTCCGTTTATTCATTTATTCACCCACCCATCAAACAATCCATCCACAAGACCACCCACCAATCCATTTCTCCGTCCGCTCATTTATTTCTTCATTCATCCACCCACCCACTCACCAATCCATCCATCCACCAGCACACACACCCACCCATTCGTCCGTCCGTCCGTCCATTCATTCATTCATTCATTCATTCATTCATCTACCCACCCACACACCAATTCGATCCACCAGCTCACCCACTCATCCACCAATCCGTCTGTCCCTTCGTTCATTCATTCCTTCATTCATTCACCCACCCGTTTCCTGTAAGTCCAATAAAGCCTTACTTATTTTTCCTAAACTTAGGCCTGTAATCTCTGATGGCGACGTAGGCCTAATTCCTTTCGATACATGCCCATTAAAAGTAGAAATTATTTCACAAAAGAACCAACAGTTTAAATGATGATGTTGATGATGATGATGATGATGATGATGATGATGATGATGATGATGATGATGATGATGATGATGATGATGATGGTGATGATGATGATGATGATGATGATGATGATGATGATGATGATGATGTTGATATGATGATGACGACGACGATGACGACGACGACGACGATGATGTAGATGATGACGATGATGACGACGACGACGACGATGACGACGACGACGACGACGACGACGACGATGATGATGATGATGATGATGATGATGATGATGATGATGATGATGATGATGATGATGATGATGATGATGATGATGATGATGATGATGATGCTGATGATGATGATGATGATGATGATGATGATGATGATGATGATGATGATGATGATGATGATGATGAGTTTTCTGTCGGGTTGTCGCTGGCTTCAAAGCCACCTTTTAGCATGAGATGAGTGAGGTGGTTTCCCATTGCCTTCCTCAAAGACAATTTTGGGCGAGCAACTTGTCCGACATCGCTACGACGTGGCTTGAGGTAGATTCAAACCTGCAAACCTCCTGTTACAAGGCACAGAACAAACCGCTACACCACCGCTGCTAAATAGAATAGTGAAATATTTCTATGTATGTAATTATGTTTACCACGTTTAGTATAAATTTCAATTGACTCTTTCTGATAGGCCTAAGTAGCCTTTAGTAGGCTATCTCTTCCACTACCTCTGATCCTATGGCGGACCTCCATGGACTACTCTAACGGACAACACTTTTGACTCAACGCAGCGCTTGTGAATAAGCTGGTGCCACACGCTTCTCTTTGGAGTAGCGCTTTAGAATTTAGGAGATTTCGATCACGATCACAGATGTGGTCAATCGCTTACATACATACTTACTTAGATGCGTGAATCCACCACGTGCGTTGGATGATAATAGTTGAAAATTAAAATAAATATTATGTAGGATAGTAAATATATTTTACAACAAAGCGTATTAAGCATATTCAAAACATTTAAATACGACAACCATTGCCTCCGATTAATTAAATAATCGCCTATTTCTACGAATTTCACAGTTTATTGAAGAACTCTTTTTACAACATTTCGGCACCAACGCGCACGAATACATTACAGTGGGTATGGCTGCAAGAAGAAGGGCCCTGTGCAATGATGCAATCCGCCATTTTAAAGCGCGAGGTATATTTGAAAAATACTGATTTTAACGATGAAAATATGTGAAATGCCCTGTAAGTGAGGGGTCTCATTGGCTGTGTTTGCTCGTTGAGAGTATGATAATGTTGTACATCGCATGAACTGCTTTTACCGATCACCATAACGGTAAGTTAGCAAGTGCTTCATTGTAGGTTGAGACCCGAATCGCCGAAACCAGAATCCCGTAGCCTAACTGATATCGACCGGATCTCCGATATCGATTTTCTAAATGATTTGGGCGAAACTATAGTATCGGGGATCGATGACGACACTAATCCTAACCCTAAAAAATACTACTATCCAATTCTGACTAATCCTGATGAGAACTGCATTATATTCAAAACAATATGGTTGCCAACGACTTAGCTGAAATAGAGCGCTGCGACCTATCAGCCGCATCCCATGTTACAATGCGCTCACTAAGTAACTAATCAGCGCGAGATCTAAGTAAAACCGCCAAGTTCAGAAAATTATAAATTATGGAAAATATGCAGTAAATACGAGTCAAGTGGTAATATTCTAGAACGGCTCGGGGTTAAACCGTAGTTTAGGCTGTTTAATTATTTGGCCAAAAAGTGAGGCTGTTAAATTATTTGCATGTGTATAAATGATATACAAGTAATTTCTGGGGTAAAATCCCAGACTGGCTGCCCGTACTCCAAACAATATGGCCGTTAACGAATGCAATAAAATTAGAGCGCGTGAGGGTCGGTTAGGGCTCAGGTTAGGCGTCGTGAGGGTCGGTTAGGACTCAGGTTAGGCGTCGTGAGGGTCGTTTAGGATTAGTTTTAGGGTTAGTGCAGTCATTCTGCTTAAATTGAAGCTGAATTGATGAACAATGTCGTCCATGGTCGCGCTCTAATTTTATTGCATTCGTTGGCAGCCATATTGTTTGGAGTACGGGCAGCCAGTCTGGGATTTTACCAAAATGCCTTTATCCAGGTTCTACTTCTCAAGCGTTTTTCATCAATCCAGCTTAACCCGGCTCGGTAGCAAGTAAACAATATGGTGGCCACAGGTCAGCGCTGAATAGAGCGCTGTCAGGTGCGGCGATCAATAGCCCAATGTTTCCGCGAAAGTAAGCACGTAAATTAAACAAGTAAATAATTAAAATGAAGGTATTTAGAAATCTATATAAATAAAAATTAAACTTTACTTCCTATGTTATGAGTGTTCTCGAAAAGGATTGGACCGATTGTTTTGAAAATTTTACCAAAACGTTCCATTCCAATACCACCGTGTTGTAAGATGCGGTAAACACGCACACTGCGTGCCCGTACTCCAAACAATATGGCTGCCAACGAATGTAATAAAATTAGAGCGCAACCTATCGACGACATTGTTCATCAATTCAGCTTCAATTTCAGCAGAATGACTGCATTAACCCTAAAACTAACCCTAACCGACCCTCACGACGCCTAACCTGAACCCTAACCGACCCTCACGATTTTAAGTTGGGACGTGGGATGCATGTTGCGATGTCGTCGATAAGTCGCGCTCTAATTCTATTGCATTCTTTGGCAGCCATATTGTTTGGAGTACGGGCACGGAGTGTACATGTTTACCAGATGCTTTTTTCCGGAAAAAGCACAATCTTTTCCACAAAAAACTCAACTTTGCATTATAAGTCTAAAATTGCTGCGCAGCTCGACCGCCATATTCACACCATATTTTTCGTAACGTCGGCACAAACAACGTTAAACATTATGTGTGTAAATATGGCGGTCGATAGTGCACTCCAATTTTCAAAATTAATATTAAATCGTCGGAAAAAATTTGGGAATAGGTGTGTTTGAATACTTACGGTATTAGGTACCAGTACGCACAAAAATTGTAGCTATTGCTTTAGAACCTTCCACACTGGCGGGTTTGTATATGCTTTTTTTGCAACTAACGCAATCTGTTCCACAAATCTTAACACAGCTTTCCATACCAATCCAGCGATTTACATTACACACAATGTTGCATTCGTTGCGCATGTGTTTTTGTAGTGCCATATCTTACACACCAAAACCAGCATTAAGTCGGAGATTACACCTCGGAGATATTACAGAAATAGTATGTTTGAGATTTCTTATTTTCCTGTTCAATTTTCATTCTTTTAATTCATTCCGCGCATATGTCGATGTCGGGAAGGGACGGTGTCAGGGTGGAAAGGAGTAAGAGGGAGCGGGACGAAGAGGTAGTGGAGGGGAAGGATGGAGGAGGGAGGGATGCAGGAAGGCAAGGGAGGGAGGGGAGGGGAAGAGGGAGGGTAGGGGAGAGGGGAGGGGGAGTGGAAGGGGATGGGGGAGGGGTGGAGGGGAGGAGAGGAGAGGGGTGAGGAGGGGAAAGGGGAGGTGGGACGGGAGGGAGAGTGCCAGGGGGAGGGAGGCATGGGAATGGAGGCAGGGAGGAATGGTTGGACGGTCTTTTCAGCCATGTGCAGCAACGCGTGGCCGGGTACATCTAGTAAGAAATAAAAGGTATTTAGAAATGGAAGCTGGATGAAGGTATTTTTAGACCTGAAATGGAAGCTGTTTTAACGAAAATACATGTTGAAATACATGACTTTTTAAATAAATCATCCATCTAATACATATAATTTTTTACACGTGTTTAATTGCTTTTATCCCATTTGTGAAAGTATAAAACTTTTAACCAATCCCACTTCTATTTTAGGAAAATGATTTTCATCAATCTGACAGAACTTTACCAAGAATTATTATCCTCAGTTCAACTGTCATTTGACTGCCGCTATTATAAGTAATTATTAAATGAATAAAAAAATTCTGGCTTGCTTTTGGGCTATTGATTGCCATACGTGAACGTGACCGCTCTATTCCGCGCTGATCTGTGGCCACGATATTGTTTACCCGCTACCGAGCCATTCTAGAAGATCACCAGAGTAAATATAAAATTCGAAGCTAAGACTGCAGCGCTCTATTTTATATATATCATGGGCGGTCATATTGTTTACATGGACGGTCATGCAGTCTTCGGCATTACCCCAAAAGTGTTGTTGATAAGTTTCGTTTCCAAAGATTATTCAGCTTTGTTCTTTCATTCATTCCGCCTCTATTCAACAAATGGCTGCAGCTCGACCATCTCATGTACGTGAGTGCGAAAACGTCAAAAACGAGGGCACCACAGATGTCTTTAAGATTTAATATCTTTAAAACTACTTAAGATATTGAGCTGAAATTTGGTATAATTTCGCTAAAACCTTAATAAGCATTCTGTAAAATTTGCATTGAAATCCGAGATGGTCGAGCTGGCACTTTTGGAAAAATTTGTTGAATTGAGATGGAATGATCCTTAAACATTAAAGTCATTTGAATGACATTAGTGTTATAAAATCATACCAGGTAGAGTCAGTGGTGGCTGATAACTATAAAAATGCATTGTTCGGCTATAGCTCTGACAAAGATAGATGTGGTGACACCAGTCAAACATTTTACTTTGCTCACTGAAACCATGAATTTTGTTTTTATTCAGGTACTTATTTAATGACTGACGTTGGGTTCCTTTCTGCTCGACAATGACAATTTCGTACATACTTAAAGTTGAATCAAAGGTGAAATTCCAATTTGATTAATTATATATTCCTGTGAATTTGTGCTTGTTTTAAACCAGTCATAAGCTTGCAAAATCTGTCTGTGTTTCTTTAGAAGCTGATAGTAAAAATAGAAATTGTCAAAGAGTAAAAAACTTGTCAGAATGGATAGGTTAAAAAAATAATGCTGTGTTTCCGGTAAACCTCTTTCATTGCCGCGTCTCAAATAATTTTGTGAAATTTTTGTACTAAATTTTTTTAAAGAAAATTTTTGTACATTTTACAAAGACAACTATACAGCTCAAGATCAGTTTATAAAATAAAACTAAGTTATGGCAATATGCTAATGATGAGGAGATGCTGCTGGTTGATGATATTCTGTAGCAGCATAAATAAATTTTTACTGGATTTTTTGTATTATAAATGCCCTATAAAATGTCCTGTGTTTTTTTGTTTCTTTCAACCTGTAGAATGTCCTGAAGTTTGATGACAGCTTGCTACGACCTCTGCTCTTTTTTAAAATGACTGATTCCGGTGAGTGTTTGAAAGATATGGTTCGTGGGCATGATTCAATGTACACTGTGTCCGGGTAAAAAGTAGACCACACACAAAAGTGTCATAACGCGGGTTAAACTTTTAGGATTTGTCTGAAATTTTTAACACAGCAACAGTGACCATATTTACACGAGATCCTAAAACCGATTAGCAATATTCGTGAGTTTGTCAAATTTTATGAGCGTTTGCATTGGAGCACCGAGAAATTGAACTTTCCAACATGGAAAACCTGAAAAGAAGTGAAATTCAGCTAAATATGGTATTCACATTGTCCACCTTGTTCACGGACACACGACCGTGGACTTAGACGCTACTGTTTGATGGTCCTGTCGATGATCACCTGGTTAAACAACTGCCAATCTTCCTACGGTTATCGATGACATGAATACGCCTGTACTCCGGATCAAAGTCTGGACTGCTGGACGACCAGAGCTGCGGGATATGAAGCCGAGTGTCTACAGGGACAGCTATTAGTCCACTTCGTCTACGGTAGTGTGTTCGTGAACAAGGAGAACATTTTCAAGTAGGCCCTATAGCTGAATTTCACCTACTTTCAGGTTTTCCATGTTGGAAAGTTCAATTTTTCGGTGCTCCAACGCAAACGCTCATAAATTTGACAAACTCACAAATATTTCTAATCGGTTTTAGGATCTCGTGTAAATATGGTCACTGTTGCTGTGTTAAAAATTTCAGACAAATCCTAAAAGTTTTGAACGCGTTATGACACTTTTTTGTGTGGTCTACTTTTTACCCGGACACAGTGTATATACCACTATGGAAAAAAATAATACAATCGAATATTTTTCTGCAAAAGTCTAAATTTTGGCCAGTTTCCATCGCAACGTGAATAAATCACAGATTGACACTAACACATTGAGAGGGCCCAAAATCAATCATTATTTCCATTGTTTGACCCTCTTGAGTCATTTAATGTCACCAGAATAAGAAATTTATATCACTAAGGTTCAGGATTTGCTGTGATAAATTGTGTTTTCTTATATATAAAATCACAGTTTTTGCCAGAACTCAGGTGTTATCTCGTGCACGCCGCACAATGCCAGATGATCAACTGAGCCTCAGAAGTGGGATTATATACAGAGAGTTTATACATCATCACGTGCAGCGTCCACACATTCTCAATACTGTTCAATTCTTGACTGCAACCAGGCCATAGTTCCAGGGATGCCCTTTTCCTTGGGTTTAGCGGTCTTTCTGCCATGACATGGTGCCGCATCCTGTTGAAAGCATTTGATGTGTTCGGCTGAAAGCATATTCAGTTATTCACACAGTCCAATTGTTTCTACAATTCCTGCAGGCATATGAGACCACGTAATCAAAGGCATAATCCCTAGCATGTCATATCGATGGTGAAGCAGGTTTCAAACGGTCATGGTATGGGGAGCAGTGTTGGTTGCTAGAAAGAATGGATTCTGGATAATGCCAGAGAACTCTGGGCAGCATAAACGGAAGCGTATTTCTTAACATTTCAAAAGAGAAACTGCAAAATTTAACCACCAGCCATGGTATCAGCTGCGTTCAACAGTATGGGGCCCCTTGTATTGACATAAAGGCTGCCAAATCCTGGCTGAATCAGAAGCGCATTCCATTGGTGTAGCTGCGACATGGTAGCAGTTACAGACTTGAATATTATTGAGAATGTGGGCAGCAGAAGATCTCTGCTCATAAATGGCACTCTTGAGGCTCACTTTCAAAATCAACTGGATAAATGCTGAGTTGGTGCTGTAAATAACATATGAGTTCTGCCGAAAACTGGCCCAATCGATGCCGTAGCTCATATTAAAAGTGCTATCAGAACAGAGGTTATCACTGCAAATCCTGAACCTCTGAGATTTTTTTATTGTTGTGACATGAAATGGCTACAGACAGTGAAAACGATGGAAATAATTTTTTAATTTGGGCCCTATCATTGTGTCAGTGTCAATGTTACTGAATTGCTGCCCTTGTCTCTCGCTGTATCCTTGGTTGTGCCCCATCTTACCTGCGCGTTCTCTGTCGCCCAGTCTCTGACATTGAAGCGCGTCGAACCCTTCGCTCTGCTGCAATGGGACAACTGCTTGTTCCACGGGCTCGCTTAGCTACCAGACAGCGCCGAGCTTTCTCAGTTGTAGGGCCCTAAATCTGGAATGACCTCCCCCACCCCTAACCTCTATCTCCACCTGACCAGTCAATCTTTATTTCTTAAGTCCCTTAAATCTTTTTTCTATAGCCGTGGCTGGGGTGGGGCGCCTCTGAATAGTTTCTTGAAGTGGCGCTGTATAGATTCTAATAATGAAATTTTAGTGCAAAATATTCAGTGAACTGAGCTCTGCAAATATTTTGTTGCTTATAGAGAGACTGTAATGTATGTATTCTTGTAATTTTTTAGGTTTCATCTTTGGAAAAGAGTCCCACTGGCATATAGTGAGGCAAGTAGAACATTAATTATCATTCTTTGCTTTTTAATCTAAACCATAAATAGCACATGCATTGTGCATACTTATAAAAAGACTGATGCGTAAACTGTCAAATCAACCTATTTTGCAACAATGATTGACATGACAGACTCAGATTTACTTGGAATTTGGCACACTTGTGTTCTTGGTGTCCTTATTTAGCTCTTTCGATGACATGTTTGGGTAGATTATTCATGTCTTTTTAAAACTTTAACATAGAGACCATATTTGACCATTTAACCTTCACTGTCCTTGCTATTATTATTTTTACAATAATAATTTCTGCTGTCCATGGTGACTTAATGGTTCCTTTCACTCGCTCTGCAACAGTGCAGAGGCGTTCGCTCTCTGTGTTTGGTCCAACAACCTTGAATGGGCTTCCCTGGACTATGCAACACGTCCCAAGCTGCTATCAATTTCACAAACTATTGAAGACTTGTTTTCGCTTGATCTTGGTCAGGAGCGCCTCTGTGTTGTATTGTATTGTATTGTATAAAAACATTTATAAAGCACCTCTACTATGGTGAACTGTTCAGAGGCGCTCCCAGTGCACAAGGCCATGAGAGAAAAAATAAGTTTTGAGGAAAGAAAATGAGGAGGCATTACCAGTTAAAAGAAGTTGAGACCGAGTAGATGGAGACAGAGTATTCCAAAGAGAGGGGCCAATTGATGTAAAGGATCGGGACTGAGCCATAGCCGTTCTAGTAGGAGGAACTAAAAGATTAAATCTATTTGAAGAGCGGAGTTGGCGATGTGAGGAGGCTGAAAGAGGGCGGTGAATTTCATTGGCTAGATATTTCGGGGCAAGACCCCGTTGTGCTTTGGAGACCAAGATGAGGATTTTAAACTTAATGCGCACAGTTAGAGGAAGCCAATGGAGCTGTTCAAACATGAAAGTAGAAATATGCGAGTAGCGTGGAAGGCGTACGATTAATCTGGCTGCAGCGTTTAAGACCGACTGTAATGGTGAGAGACGAACCTTAGGCAGACCAATTAAAAGAGAATTACAGTAGTCAATTCGGGAGCAAACAAAAGCATGAGCCAGAGTGGTAAAAACAGAAGACGAAACAGAACGCCGAATAGCCCTCAGACGCCTATCATGAGATAGGGATCGCAAGACAATATGCAACTGGTGAAGCTGGTAATAGCAGCGTCGTGTTACTGCCACAACAAAGCAGAGACCCGCTATATAATTCACTACGAGGCAGGGAGGCAATACAGGACATTCCACATATTATCATGTTTATTTAACACACTTTTATCATTCATTTTAATTATCTTAGGGTGAGCATACAAAATAGCAAATTTACAGCCAAGTCTAAGATTGGTTGGTTACATGTTATTTTGCATATATTATGATTTCACTCTAGTGATTTAAAAATTCTCAATTGGTTTTGATGTAGGAGCTGCTGGCGTTACTTGCATCTGGTTGTTTCTGTGTCGATGAGATTGTAGCATGTGCCAACAATAACAGCTCGTCTTTTGAAGGTGAAGATAAAATTTGTTTACCTTGGTAGCTTATGTGTCCCTTGTCTTGACCTGAATCAGATGTGCTTCAATTTCTTTAGATTCCGACTTAATTCAACTTCTTTACATGTAAAATTTCTGCCATGTAGATGTGAACTATTACGAGGCTGTGATTAGTTTAATTTCAGAAGAACTGTCGTTTTAGATAGAATTATTTTAAGGGTTTTCTGTAGTATTGCTTCCTGCTTTTTATAATCCAAGTAATCATTTAGTTCCTTAGTTTTCTTCATTTTATTTCTACTTTTATTTCTTTTATAAACTGCTTCACCACATCTATCATTCCAATAAGGAAGAGACCTGTGTAAATTTTCTTTCTTCTTATTTTTAGAATTTGTACAGGGTATTGTACTATTTGCCGAATTAAGGTTACTCCTTACAATACTCGACCTAGGCCACATAATCTAACCCTTCCAAGTGTTGATTCTTTTGTCAAAAGAAGTTTTATTATGCGAATGTTATATAACTTTGCATAAATGTTTTTACTACTATTATTTAATTTTTCCTCTGTAAACTACTGTGCGTTTGCTGGTTGCCAAATAAAGAATATTCTTACTTACTTAAGTACACTATGTGTGAGGTCTAAAGTTTGAATTATAAAAAATATTTTTGCTGTGATAATGTTCATAAAATTATAGGTTTATGTTTTCAGATGTTTCTGCATTCATCGATCCGTTGCAAAATGACAGACCTGATGGAAAGAAAATTTGCGGCATTCCACGAACATTATGTCAATAGACATTGACATAGCGAGGACTGCACCGAAGCAGTGCTACGCAAGTCACAATAGCTCTGCCCATTGATGTTTCTTGCTCTCAGGGACTTTCAAATTCGATCCTAAGCTCAAGATGGGATGAGAGACTCTTGGCTGTACTCTTGCTTCGGAGTTCGTCGCTGATGACTCGTGTTTGTTTCTGGCTGCCCTTTTAACTTTAGATGACTTTGCTTGGGTGGACCAGGATTGTCGTGGAATGTGCGTCATTGTTAGCTGCAACCTTGTATTTTTTTCGCATCTTATATGTGTTTTCCCATCTAACCTGTGGTCCTACTCGCCGTCGTCATCATCATTCTCTTTGTCATATCATTGCCGTCTGTTCTGTTAGTAGGCTAGCTAAGATTTGTGATTTATTCCTGTGAATTGTTTCATTTGCCTAAGTATAATTGTACACTGTAACTGGTTGCAGTCTGTCAACCTGTTTGTTTCAATAAACGAAATTATTATTATTATTGCAGTCTAACAGCAACATGGAACTTTATTAGAGATGTGGCAGCATTTTAACTTTTGTGGTGATCATAGATTAAGAAGTGCAAAAATATTAATATAAATTATGATTACTGTCCTATCTGGAAGTTGGAACAATAGGAAGGTTGCTGCTTTTCTTATTTCATTCGTAAGAATGGGTTATAACTATAATGTATGCTATCCAGTCTTTAGGTTTAATGCAATTGAAAACCTCTATAATGACTTACTCGATTATTTTTGGACTACCTGTTGTAATGATTGCTATTGAGTAACAAATATGAAGTGCATGTACTCAGATTTTTAGGATCCATAATTCCATATTTTTAGAAATTTTGGTCATTCCGTGTCATTGAAACAAATAGTTCCAGCTCGGCCATGTCGGATTTCAATGAAGATTTTACAGAATGTGTATTATGGTATTAGAGGAAACTGAGCCAAATTTCAAATCAATATCTTAAGTGGTTTTAAAGATATTAAATTTTACAGACGTCTGGGGTGACCTCGTTTTCGACATTCGTTATCGACATTTTGAAAGTCACGTCTAAATTTGTAGCAACGTTAAGAAGCTCATAACTACAATGATATAGCAGATAATTTTATGACATTTTCAGGATGTTTAGTCTTTGTGATTTAGATGGCATGCTGAAGAAATGAAAGATTAGTGTTGAAATTTCTGATGTTAGGACCCAACTGAAAATGGGGAGAAACATATGATTGTCTGGTTATTATACTTTGCAGCCACAGTATGGCCAAACTGAGTTTGTATTAAAGAATGTTTTAACAACTCCTGATACTGGTGTACTTGCTCTGCAAAAAGTTTACATTTCTTATGCATGCCTACTACCATTATGGCCTTCTAAAAATGAAAAATTGTATTCTGAAGACAATTTTCATGTAAAAATCATAATGTTTGATAGGTCATGGAGCAATGTGATGATGACTCTTCTTGTTCATGCAAAATTTTAATTTCAACTGTGGCAGTTTTCTGCATTTTCGAGTTTATAATGGAATCAAATCATGCCATTAGTATGCTAAAAACCACAAGGACCACCACCCAGCGATACTTGCATATTTTGAAAGAGCAGGGGAAAAACTGATTAGAGGGAAAATATCAGTCTCCTTGTTAATTTCCTGGCCGCGATACGACAGTCCAGACTTGGTGGATCATGTCATTTCTTGTGAAAAATGTAATATGGCATTTGTATAACATCTGCAGATTTATTATTTGAAAATCACAAGGACTACCACCCATATTCTTGCATTGTGCTGATGATCCTTGTTAGCAGGGCTTAGGTCCTTCTAAGATTTTGTGACCTATTACTTCTCTTACACTGTTTTACTTTGGGTTTCAATAAATAGTATGGTTGTGGTTGAAATGTGGACCATGCAATGGAAATGTAGACCTTACTAGAACATGACTATAATTTTGAATTAATTGTCTTTTACGGTACTGATCACTGAACACATTGGAAGACTAACGTTAATTTTGATTTCTTGATCTTATTCCAATAGTATCCAATTTGCTGAACATTGCTTCCATATTATTCATGGAAGTTGTCGCAGAATTACTAATTGTGCACGAAAAACTGATTAAGTTCAACTTAATCCACTGTTGATAAACAATTATATTCTGGACTTTTCGTTTTTTTTGCTAAAAGGTGATTTTCAGCATGGTTGGTACTGACCATTATGTTCTGTTACATTCTATTGTTGCCGTTATTGTGTTATTACTATTACTCCCGGTAGAATAATGGTTAACACGCTGGCCAAGAGTGCGAGAGCTAGCAGGTTCGAGCCCCCGTTGGGCGGGTTTGATTTGTAGGCTGCTATTAGCGCCGTGTAATTGCAAAGCTGTCTGCTCAGTTGGTAGTTAAGTTTAATTAAGATTACTGCATAACTTGTAAATGTAAAGCGCAGTGCGTCTTGCAGGCGTTTCAATTAAGAAAAGATATTATTATTATTATTAATAGTATGACTTGAAAAATGCTGAAGATTTTGCTAGTATCATTGTTATTAGTATTATGATTACTAATTATCTCTGTAATTGTTATTATAAGTACTTTACTATTAACAGTACTATTACTAGCATCAGTACCGGTTTCATGATGATTCTAGTATAAAATGCATTCCTATTATGCAATAACATTGTTGAAGTTCAAATTAATGTTTTTACTCATATCATATTGAGTAATAACGTTTACTATTTTGGTTCTTTATTGTATCCTCTTACTTGACTTTTCCATTAGATTTTAGGACTGATACCGAACTTCGGAGTTTGTTTTTCTAATTTGCTCTCATTCAGTGTTTAATCTAATAGTTTGTACGCTTTAATCTCAGGAATTGTGACCTCCATATGTAAAGCAGTTGCATACTGTATATCAGGGTTCGTCCTTGTTTGAGCTATTGCTCTTTTAGTGCTTTGATTATTGTTTTGATGATTGTTTGTTTGATTGGTAATGTTCACATGAGTTCAAATATAATAAACTCATTGACTTCAACAAATTATAATGCTGACGATTGCATTAATAAAAAATTTCATTGGAATTTTTTCTGTTCTAGTTTATTACGGTATTGAATTTTAATTACTACTTCTGATGAAAATATCAAGGTTCATTGTATAGAAGTAGCACTGAAGGTTCCATTATCTTTCCATGTACAAAGCTGGGCACCTTATCTTGTAAAGTTGGAGTACCTGTCCATATAGAAACCTAGGCTTACTTTGTTAAGTATCATTACCTGTCCATATAGAAATCTAAGCTTAGTTTGTTAAGTATCATTACCTGTCCATATAGAAACCTAAGCTTACTTTGTTAAGTATCATTACCTGTCCATATAGAAACCTAAGCTTACTTTGTAAAGTATCATTACCTGTCCATATAGAAACCTAAGCTTACTTTGTTAAGTATCATTACCTGTCCTTGTAGAAACCTAAGCTTACTTTGTTAAGTATCATTACCTGTCCATATAGAAACCTAAGCTTACTTTGTTAAGTATCATTACCTGTCCATATAGAAACCTAAGCTTACTTTGTAAAGTATCATTACCTGTCCATATAGAAACCTAAGCAGCATACTCAGTGAAGTAAGCTCTGCAACTTACTACATGGTTACCTAACTATCCACCTGTTGGACAAACCCAAAGTAACCTTGACCTTACCTTGTAGTAAGGTAGAGAGGTTACTTTCCAAGTAACCTATGGAGCTTACCAAAAAGCATAGCTTAAACTATCCACCCAGTGGACAAGCCGAAGTAAGCTTAAGCTTACCATATAACATACTTCGCGTTTAGAGTGTACGGCCGCGATGTGTACAGTAATGTACTGTTCTGTAATGTAAAGCAATTCAATGCACTGTGCTGTAGTAAGTAAGTAAGAAAGTAAGTATTCAATTTAGTTTCCAGTTGCAGACCGCAATTTGAGTTACAAAGGTTTTTACACACATAAAATTTTTTATAGGAAGTTCTTAGTATTCAATCGTCGGGATAACTCAGCGCCTATCGTGAGCCTTGGTCAAATGGAGCTTTATTGTGTTCATTAAAAAAGCTGATGCTGATTAGAATTATAGAGAAGCGGCCTTTAACAGCGCTACATAATTATCGCAAGACAAGTTTATTTATATCCAGCGTTGATATAAAGTTAAAGTATAGGCCGCGACCGAAAAATAACGAGTATAACAATTATACGCGAAGTCACAAATTGTTAGAAACCTTTTTAACAGATGAACAGATTTTATTTATACGTCACTAGTCCTTCATCGACAACTTGCATTTTTTTAATAAATTTCACGCGTGTTTTATTGGAATTAGAATTCCGCCACTGGATTCACTCTGCCAGTGCCAGTCCCAATCCAGGAAAATGAAGGAGGGTGTCGCTAAAGATTTTTTGCTATCATTCATGCAGTGTCGATTCACTGCAACTATTGGAACTACGTGCTCTGTCTCGCATGTGTGGGCTAATATACCGCCTTGCAATGTAGGATTACTTTGTGCTTTACTATTTTGTAATGTATCCCTATTGCTCTGCACTTTGAGGCCGCGATGTGTACTGGATTGTACTGTTCTGTAATGTAATACAATGCATTACACACACACACACACACACACACACACACACACACACACACACACACACACACACACACACACACACACACACACACACACACACCGTATGCCATAAAGTTGGACGCAATCGCTAAAGACTGTGTATAACATGTGGGATGTACTCCACTGGCTCCCTTACCCACAGCGCATTACGTACAGAATTTTCGTATTGGTCCGGCGCTGCTTTGAGGGTTTGGCTCCTTTATACTTGCAGGAGCTCTGTTGCTCGACCACGCATGTTCAACGCCGCTGCTCTCTCCGCTCAGCTGCACAAGCGGTACTTATCGTTCCACGCTCGCGGACTGCAATCAGGCAGCGCCGTGCTTTCTCCGTGGCTGGCCCTGCGACCTGGAATGAGCTCCCTGTTATCCTTCGTCAAATACCTATTAGCCTTTCTACTTCTACTTCATTTCTTTCTCTTCTCAAAACTGTCTTATTCGACCGGGGTTGGACTGGGAGCGCTCCTGAGTAGTAACCTTGAAGGAGCGCTATATCAAATTCTCTGTAAATAAAAATAAAATAAACAAATAAATAACAATTCGCGAAGTCACAAATTGTTAGAAACCTTTTTAACAGACGAACCCATTTTATTTATAGATCACTAATCCTTCATCGCTACTGTACAGTAACATAATTAAATAATCATTTGTCACGTGTGTTTTATTGGAATTACACTACTGGTAGCGCTCTGCCAGTGCCAGTCCAAATATAAAAAAGGAGGAGGGCGGCGCCAATGGTCTTTGTTACCACACAGTGACGTTAAACTGCAACTACTACTACTGCTGGAATTACTTCTTGCCATAAACATCGCTGAATGTTAATATCATAGTATTGTAACTTAGTGGCGATGACGATAACGACGGTCAAGAGAACGAGTCGAACGACTATCTAATATAAACGGCAATCACAGAATATATATAATGATATTAAAACACGTTTAAAGGGTGTTTAAGGCGTACTTTAACCGATTGGACGAAATTATAGGTATATAATTATGGCTACAGTAACTCTGCCACTGCTTAGATTTCCTGTGTAAAAAGTTCAAAACAAATATAATTAGCGTCGCCCTCCTTCTTCACCCACTCTTGAGACTGGCAAAATTAATGCTATCAGCGTGTGTTCATGGTTTCTCTTGACGATATACTTTCATTTTTGACGAATAAAGTAAGGGTCTATATTCTGTATACGGTGTGTGCGGAGTTTATCGACATCTTACGGCGATAAATGTAATATCTTCATCAGAAGTAATGTTTTTGCAGTTCTTGAAATGGATGGCGATTTGACGAGGGCCTATGACGATAGAGGACGTTGCTCTCGGCAGAAATTTATTTTGCATATTACCTTGTTACCTTGTGCTTTCAGCTCTCTGAGCTCTAGCGACTGCATATTACAGCACTTGAGATGTAGTTGCATCGTATCATAAAAAGACTATGCGACTGTTATTGCTAATAGAGCGAATATCACTATTAAAAGAGAAGGATGCACTGTATTATCTTCGTATGTTTCTTAGTGTCCCATATGTGACTCCATAAAAGCAAGCTTGATTATTGGGCAATTGATACAATTCGTATATTTCGAAAACAGGTTGTAAAGTATGTTTAGCTTGGTTAATTTTTTTATAGCAATCTATGCAATCTTTAGCTTGAAGGTAAGATTAGGCCGTTACGTATAAAATGCTTTAGGCCCAATAGTGATAAATTTCTCAGAAAATGTAATCAGTATAATTATATAGTATTGAATTATCATGTTTTGCAGGTGTTTAAGAGAGAAGTCTGAGCCCTTAATGCGGTTTTTGACAATTTAATAGCACTGCACACCCTTAACTAAAAAACAGAGAGAACAAGAATGATCTTGCGATGGGTTTTGAACCCCCGATCCTACATGTGTGTGGGCTAAACAACCATGCACATTCATTATAATAGGACTATACTTCATGCCTTACTGGTTTGTAATGTTTGCTTTGTACTTTATGGCCGCCGCGATATGTACTGGAATTTACTGTTCTGTAATGTAATCCGATGTAATGTACTGTGTTGTATCGGGTAAATAAGTATTCACTTTAGTTCGCATTCTGAGTTACAAACGATTGTACATTGAAAGACAAAAATAATCAGAATATATTAAAGAATACGAATAAGATACTTTTTTGCATTCGATAATCAGCCTTCTGGAGAGCTGTAAGCGTCTATCGTCGAAGGGAGTGCCACTTCCCACTGCTTTGCTGTGGAAGAGATAAATGAAACACCAAGCAGCAACAGCATTTATTATGCTTGCATACTCTAAAAAACCTGATGTTGATAGAATAGAGGAGCGGCCTTTAGCAGCGCTACATTTTCGTAAGACTAATATAATTATATTTATGGTTTATGTAAAGTAAAAACATTGGGTAGGCTATAACAATACGCAAAGTCACAGATTATTAGAAACCTTTTCAAAGCATCAAAAAATATTATTTATAGGTCACTTGTCCCTCATTTGTATAACAGAATCATTCTTCCAATCCTTTGAATATAATCATGTGTCACGCGTGTGTCTCATGCAACTCCGTCACTGGTTGAGCTCTGCGAGTGCCAGTCCCAATCCTGGATAAAAAAGGCGGGCGTCGCTACTGATCGTTGTTACCACACAGTAATGATAAACTGCAGCCACTACTACTATTGAAATAACTTATTATGCCTTTCGTTATGTTTATATTATTGTTATTTAATGATGATGATGATGATGATGATGATGATGATGATGATGATGATGATGATGATGATGATGATGATGATGATGATGATGATGATGATGATGATGATGATGATGATGATGCGACGACGACGACGACGACGACGACGACGACGACCAAAAGCGTCAATTTTACCATCCCGGCGGATGACGAGACTTATCTAACGGATACGGACTTGCTCAAGGTCCCTACAAGGCGGCTTGTGGTGGATTCGAACCTGCAACCCTTCAGCTGCAAGACGAAGAACATACCCACTGCCCCACAAGTTGTAAATTATGCTTAGTTTGATTAACTTTCATTGCATTTGGAGTTGGCGAAAGATTTCCAAGGCTTCGTTGTCAGTGCATTTATATAGCTTCAGTAGACAACATTTTGCAGGTGTTTAAGAGAGCACTCATGATGTTTTATGTAACCAAAGTTACGTGTCGTTGTTTAACAGCAAACTTTACATACTGGGGGGGGGGGGCGGTAGAGTAATGGTTAATGCGCTGGCCAAGAGTGCGACAGGTAGCAAGTTCAAGCCCCCGTTGTGCGGATTTTATTCGTAGGCTGCTATTAGCGCCGTGTAATTGCAAAGCTATCTGCTCATTTGGTAGTTAAGTTTAATTAAGATTACTGCATAACTTGTAAATGTAATCCACGTCAGTTAGGGGCTTAATAGAGGAACCTGTGAAAGCCACAGCGTCGTTGTTTAACAGCAAACTTTACATACTGGGGGGGGGGGGCGGTAGAGTAATGGTTAATGCGCTGGCCAAGAGTGCGACAGGTAGCAAGTTCAAGCCCCCGTTGTGCGGATTTTATTCGTAGGCTGCTATTAGCGCCGTGTAATTGCAAAGCTATCTGCTCATTTGGTAGTTAAGTTTAATTAAGATTACTGCATAACTTGTAAATGTAATCCACGTCAGTTAGGGGCTTAATAGAGGAACCTGTGAAAGCCACAGCGTTATTTTTATTATTTTTTCCTTCTTTTTAAAGTATTTTTAATATCTTCAAGAAAACATATCAATAACAGGAAATACAATAAACTAGAAAAATAAATTATAATAAATTATTATTATTATTATTATTATTATTATTATTATTATTTGTTTTAATTCTAGTCCGATTATGGCGGCCTTTCTGTAGACTTTAGGAATGACTTCCCGCCCTTAGTTGTCAGCAAATATATATAGCCCCAGTTGACACCGTTTTGCAGGTGTTTTAAAAGATCAATCTGAAATTCTGAACCCTTGGTGAGCGTTCAAACTTTATATAGCGGATTTTGACATTGTTAAAATGGTGTTGAAAAGAGCATGCGAACTGCAACCCGCAATTAAAAAATAGAAAGTACATAGAATGGGATTTGAAGTTTTGAACCTGCGATCCACACATTAGACAGCCAATACACTATTATAATAAGCAACGCCACTACTGATAAATGCTGTAATAAATTATGTAAAGCAAATTTCTGTCCAGGGTAATGGCCTCTGTTGTCATATATATATAGACCCTGGTCAAATATGGATCCATCCATAATGTTTGCTATTATAATGCTTATTTCATATACATGTACGTACAGATATAAGCAGCGCTCTTTTGAATTATTATCTTCTCCGCATTAAAGACTGAAATGTCGGCAACTACATACAGTCATGTAGAATGGGAAATATATTTTGGATTTGAATTCACGGTTTTACATTCGACTGTCGAGAGCGATATCCACTAAACAATGCATATAAGCAGCGCCGTCTTTTTGAAACCGTATTATTATCTCTGCGTGGTATTAAATGATGAGACGGTAATTTGATGAATGCGTCCATCGCATTGGAAAGGTTAAAAACAGAAGATATCAACAACGGTCGTATGATCCAGATTAAAGGATCACCGCTCATCGTCTTACTCTTAGTCTTAGTCTATCTAATACACGCTGCCATTATTATATGGAAGAAGCAGCGCTACAGAAATACGCATCCGGAACGGAAAAGACGGCGGGGACCGAGTCCGATATCACGACCACCGCTGTTGACAGCTCAACGATAATGTAATGATCGGCGAGGAGCGATAACTTTCAATGCTAAAGAAAGCCTTTAATCTTCCTTTTTTTTCCACCGATATAATAATTCTCATATCTTGCTTGCGTCCAAAGGATTCCTCTCGGTCACCATCCGCCGTCTCCTCCTCCTCGTCCTCGTCTTCTCTAATTAACGCCGAACCAGATATAGATTAAATGTCATTCATTTTAAATGTGTCTTCTCTAATTAACGCCGCAAAGAAGAAGCGAACGGTGAGGACGCGAAGGAAATATATAAATAAATTAATTGTGTTATGTTATCGAAATTACAAACCATATGAAGCGAACGGTGACATTTCTTCCCCTCCCATAAGGGTCCCTATAGATGTTAATGAATGACTGCACTAACCCTATCACTAACCCTAACCGACCATCACGATGCCTAACCTGACCCTAACCGACCCTCACGATGCCTAACCTGACCCTGACCGACTCTCACGATGCCTAACCTATATGTACAGAGTGGGGGGGAAATTGTCCGGGAAGGTAAATGTCCTAGTCAAAAACGGGGAGGGGGAAACGTCCGGGGGTAAATGTCCGGGGGAATATGTCCGGGGTGAATATGTCCGGGGGGGGTAAATGTCCGACTCCCGAGAGACCTATGCATGGCATATGGCATCTTGATGGTCAGAATATCTGCCTTCTGTATGAAATACGTATTGGTAGAACATATTAGAACCACATGGAATGCAAATGGTCTGGATATGCTAATAACATGAAGCACACACATGGATAACATATATAGTTATATACATGTATGTATGTATGTTATTTGGATGATTAGCAGATTTGCCTTCTGTATGAAATAAATACGTATTGGTAAACTAACTTGAATCTGTGACATGGAAGTTGTGGTAAACTGTGTAATCATTACACTGTAATCTATCTGGCTATTGCATGGCGTATGTGAGCTGGTTACATACACACGCACTAATACTAATAATATTATGATCGTAATCGTAATCGTAATCTCAAGACTTCTACAGTGCCCACAAAAGCGAAGTCGCAGGAACCACCACTTTTAAAAGTGGTCGTGACAGTCACCACCACTTTTTGGTCCGGCAAAGAAATATTTTTTAAACATGAAAAGATTTGACTGTCTAACATATAATATTTTTTAAATATTTGTTAAACATGAAAAGATTTGACTGTCTAACATATAATATGCCGTTGCAATGTTAGTCACGAATACTAATAGCCTACAAGGCGAAGGGGTAGAGGAAGCTGAAGGAGAAAATGGAAGTGAGAAGTTGTGAGCAGCAGATGAATAGTCACCACCACTTTTCAGAGGAAAGTTAAGCCCATGCGGGTCAAGTCCAGAGAGTCAGGCAGGCAGGCAGGCCTGATGTACATGTATATGGAACGTTGTGCACACAGTTCCTGCATTTATTTCATACGGCTTATTGGGCTGGTACGGTCCGTACGTAAGTACCTTCAGCAGGCGTGGGACTATAACCCAACAAGTAGGGAAGTTCAAGCAAATGATTGCAGTAACATTGCAATAACATTGCAAGTGCGTTTCAGTCGAACATGCATTGTAGGCTACCAAAGTGTCAATGTCTATCGACTATACCGGTCTAAGGTGTATACGCGCGTGCATGCGTCTGAGTCAACGTGTGCGTGGGTATGCACGCGTGGGCGCTTCTGTGTGTTACCCAACATTGAGAGGTGGCTCATTAACTATCGCTTGGCCCGTAACGACAAGTCTCTATTAGTACAATGATGTCAGAGTCGGAGATAACAATAATAATTATGTGCGCCTGTATAACGCTGTTTTAGAGCATGGCTCTAAAGAAGTTTTTGCTTTTTATCCCCTCATTTGCAGCAACTTCTGTAGACCCGTCGGACTTCACACTCTGACGCTTTTCTCGCAGTTTTTGAATGCATACTATAAGGCAGGATTTGTATGGTAAGCATATGGAATGCATATGACAGAAACTATATGTTTGTACCATCTGTATGACATCTAAAACCCTTATAGGCAAAATAGATCGATTTTTTGGATATGTATACCATATGGCATTGTTGTTGGGGCAACTGCACCCCAGGCACAGATACACTTACAAAAGCCCTGGCGATATTTATAGATCTCAGATCGATTTTATTCTGGTACCCAGGCAATGGATCCAATCGGTTTATAAGTGCAAAACCCGACTTGACGCGGATTGTGACACTGATCACAATCTCGTCTTTCTGAAATTCAAACTCCGTTTCAGAAAAACTAAACCTCGTCAGCTTCCTTTTTTGGACTTAGACAAACTGCGAGATCCACAGGTAGAACATGACTATGCAGTCGAAGTTACCAACCGCTTCGCTGCTTTAAGCTGAGTCACAGAATCCAGTCCTCCCACTGACTTGTGGTCTCAGCTCAAAAATATCATCATAGAATCGGCGCAAAAGATTGTTCCCAAAGACTCGGAGAAGCGTAAAAACTGGATCTCGGATGACACTTTCGCGCTTATCAAGAGGAAGCGCGAAGCCAAGACGAAATCACCGGTGGAATATAAGACTCTGAGAGGAGAAGTGCAAAGAAGACTGAGGGAAGACAAACAAGCCGAACTTGATGCGCTCTGCCGCGAACTGGAAGAAAATGCAAAGCGTGGAAACTGCAGACCGGTTTACAAGACAGTCAAAAATCTCACAAGACCGTTTCAGGCGCGTAAAATAGCTATCAAGGACGTCTCTGGAAAGAAGTTAGTTGATCCGGTGAAGGTTAATGAACGTTGGAAAGAATATTGTGAAGGACTTTACACAGGCAATGAAGACGAGATAACGTTCGAAATTACGGAAAGAGAACCGCCTCCACTGCGAGAAGAAATCAAACGCGCTTTGCTTAAAGCCTCTTTGCACAAAGCCTCGGGACCGGACGGAGTCGCCACCGAGCTTCTCAGATTTGGTGGTGATATGACTCTTACCATGCTACATAAGATTTGTACTGATGTATGGATATCTGGAGTCTGGCCCGACGATTGGACGCAATCAGTTTTTATCCCTTTACCGAAAAAAGGGGATCCGCTCTGTTGCGAGAACTACAGGACCATAGCGCTAGTTTCGCACGCCAGCAAAATTCTCCTAAGGGTCATCCTGGAGCGCATTCAAACTAAACTTGACAATGAACTGGCTCCTGAGCAGGCCGGTTTCAGACCCAATCGAGGCACTCGCGATCAGATTACGAACCTCCGGATCATCATAGAAAAGGCAAATGAGAGAAGTCAGAATCTCTACTTTTGCTTCATAGATTTTACGAAAGCGTTCGACATGGTGCAACACGGTCAGCTGTGGTTGTCCATGCTGGACATGGGGTTTCCCCCACAACTTGTCCAACTATTGATGAACCTATACAAACAGCAGCGAGCAGCTGTTAGGACAGATAATATCACCTCTAACTGGTTTCGCGTTAAGAAAGGCGTTCGGCAAGGTTGTAACATCTCGCCTTGCCTATTTAACATCCTGGCGGAACAGGTAATGCGCAAGGCGCTTGACGGGTTCAGAGGGGGCTTCAGAATTGGAGGTAGGACCATCAGTAATCTTAGATACGCGGATGACATACTCTTGATCGCTACATCACCAGAGGAACTCCAGGAGCTCGTCAATCGTGTCGAATCCGCTGCCAAGGAGTACGGTTTAAAGATAAATGTTTCAAAGACGAAGGTTATGACCAATACCGATAGGATCCTCAGGATTTTTGTCACGGACAGTGAACTCAAACAAGTGGATAACTTCACATATCTAGGCAGCAAAATCTCAAGCGATGCAAAGTGCTCAGTCGATATTAAGTCCAAGCTGGCCATGGGTATGGCGGTCATGGTGAAGCTTACGAAGGTCTGGAAAAACAAGTCCATTAGTACTCAAACCAAGCTTCGTTTGATGAAATCCTTGGTCTGGTCAGTTGCAACCTATGGTTGCGAATCATGGGTGCTTAAAAAGGCGGAGGAAAAGCAGATACAGAGTTTCGAGAACAAATGTACCCGTAAGCTTTTGCGCATTTCTTGGACGCTCAAACTTACCACAGAGCAGGTTTATCGGCTTGCCGGAACTTCACCAGAGCTCTTGGGTTCCATTAAGGCTCGCAAACTCTCCTATTTCGGTCATACCATCAGGATTCCCCAGGATTGCGTGGAAAAAGCCATTATGCTGGGTCACGTGGAAGGTTGTCGACGCAAGGGTAGACCGCGTATTAGCTGGATTGACAACATTCTTGCTTGGTCCCGTCTTTCCGGATCCAATCTTCTCGCCGCTGCACGCGATAGGAGGCAGTGGAGAGCTGTAGTCCATGCATGCGACCAACCGTCGCGCAGCGACGTCGGTGATTGACATGACATGACAAATAAACCATTCTAAACTGTCAGCTTACAATCCTCGAACAAAGTTAACAACATAATATTATAATCGAGTGAAGGAAATTATAAATAATTTCAAGACTAAAAACCGACGACAGGAAAACCGATAAATAATAATTTAATTTAATGATGAATATTAAAGTCAGATACAATATTTCTTCGCTAACATTCGTTAAATTGATCTCGAATCAAGTCTACAGCTACTCTCTCCACAATCTCTCTCCAATCTCTCTCATTCCGCAAAGCACAGTCAGTAAACAACAGTAGCACAGCGTAATCATCAAAAACGCGTAGGCCTAATCATTATTAAATAGCGTAATCATTGTTACATCTTTACAAAAAAACTCCACGTTAATTCATTGGACACCTTAATTAATGAAAACCATCAACTATATATTTGGCCGGCCAATGATAATTTCAGTTTAACTAGCAAAGCCAACTGACAACTAATTACCGCCTTTACACGGAAGGGCAAAACTCAAAACCACAATCCCAAAATTAATTTGAAAGCTGCAGTTCCTTTCCTTAAAATTTAATAAATAATTCTTATCATACTTTATGTCTACTAAATATTCCCAATAGGCCTAATTATAACAAACTAAAAATGTTAGAAATAATCGTCACAAATCTCCTTAAAATCAATTTAAATACAGTTAAACTCAAAACATAGTATTGTCATTCATTACCTCACTGCGAGGTTGATAGAAGAGTAATCTCAGACAACATAGAACACTTTGCATGTTAATAAGTATTTCAAATAAACTCATTGAAAGAAAGCAATTCGAAGAATGAGAGTTAACTCAAAAGAAACTCGTGTTAGTTAAAGACCAACTCTCGACAAATCTCCTATTATGAGGGAGAGCATTAGCGGTTACACTGACTAATCTCTTGATTTGACCAACAAGCCTGTTCTCAAACTTAGAAGCAGAAGAGCAGTCAGTTAAACACCTTTTATAGTCATAAGCTCTCTCTATATCAAGGGAGAAAACCTTGCATCTGTAGTTCAGCGAAAAATTAAAGTAACTTAAACACCTTTTATAGCCTTAAACTCTCTAAATATATAAAGGAGAACCTAGAAGATCCTTCAAATGATTTGTATATACGGATTAAGTCATAACGACCCAGAAATCATTGAGTCAACTCTACGTTTCTAACTCGAAAAGCGACCACCATAAAAACGTCACAGATAAATATGGCGACGGCGTAAAATTCGGACAAATCTAAAACTAAAACAACATCAAACTAATCCGATAAATACACATTTTTCAACATTAATAATTTCATACTGAAAGATAACACAGCGCGATTTTAGCAGTAATCATGTGAAAACAACCAAAACAAAAACAACTATCAAAGCATTCTGAAGTAATATGCAAACATTATTTTTTAAGCTACGATAGACAAAGATCAACTCAAGAGATATGGATTCCCATGTCATAATAATAATAATTATTTTTATTAAACTACACAACATATCATAATAATAATTAAACTAATCGACTTGCCACTTTCTTAAGAACTGACATATCAATGGGTTATTCTTAGTAAGCGACCATTATTAGTCAATTATAGTCATAGCAATTCAAACAATCGAAATGTCTACAAAATCTCAACCGCTTAAACTCAGATTCGAAGAGAAACAGTTATATGTTGAGTCGCATCAAAAGACTAAGTTTTCGATATATACTGTTAAAAATGTTACAAGCCGGCACAAGGAATAGGTTTTTTGTAAATCAAGACAAGGGTGTCATCGTAAAATGGACTCACAGAAGTATAGAATATGCATATATGCGTGCGTCCATGTGATATTATCCATGCAACTTGCAAAAGCCACAACGCTCGATAGGGATACAATAATTAATTGATAGGCCTATTGATTAATTTTGAACTACGTAACGACCTATATTTCTGAACAATCAGCCACATTGTACACAGCAAAAAATGACCAGTATTAATATAATTTTGTCCAAGAGGCATATAGCGCTAAAGACATAGAAGAATTGGCCATAATCTTAAGCAAAAATACTGCAATAAATATCTCAGGCATTCATTCCACAGAAATAAAGTTTTCACAGGAAATTTCCAATCTCTGCTGGATGCGCTGACCTTTAAAAAGTTGCAATTCAGTCACTTGCAAAAGAAATAGAAATGATAAAAATAGAGAGAAAAGGTCATTATGCATGATTAACATGAGCTCCCTTACACACCTTTAAAACGGTGCCCATCCAGCTATATAAGAAAAAACTCTATAACCCTCTGCATCTTTCCATGAAACTCTGAAAAACCCATCGAAAAAAACCGAGACATAATGGAACGAAAAACAGAGGAAGGGCAAATAAACAGAAACAATCATTGAAATGTTCACCCCAGCAGCATACCTTAAAGCGTCCAATTAAAGACAATAGAAATTATGCACGAGTTTTATACAGAAAATACCAAAAAACCTTTTTCTTATGAGAAAAATTATTGCAACAAACAATCCTAAGTAACATGTACCTGGACGAAAGTGACATCCAGGGTGAGAATTTGCAGAGGGAGTTCCGAGGGGTTCAGACCCCATGTTTTTCTTCCCCACAAAAAAATCTTCTTTTTACACCATCGTGTGAATAGATCATAGTGTGATCCCTCACTTATCTTTATTACACAATATTCAAACCGTTGACATCTAGAAAACTCAACAAAATGCAGATACTGATACAAAGTTGCAGGAAAAAGGTTGATACCAGAGAAAAAGCACAATAATAATAAAATTTTATTATAATGATTGGCACCACATTCAAGTCTTTAAGTCTCCGCAAAACATCGAACACAGACAAAACATCTCCTACAGGGTCTTCATATATTAACAGCAAAGCGCGAAAAATTGCGAAAGATTCGATATAGATAACTATGTTTTTTAATTACCTGTAGTCGATGCATAGCCATTGAGTTTGGATCTGCCTTCACTTTGCAAGCAACCAACAGCTGAGCAGTTGAGCTTGCCACTTGTTTAGCGGATGAGATGAGTTTCTCTTGACTCGCTTGACCTTGCACCATGGCGTTAGCAGCATCACACAGATTGTGTGTGGCAGCGGCTACCATGCGTGCCTACATACACATTACAATACATATACAATGCATACATAAAACTCAAAAAAGGGGGGAAAACCACGATTTTATTAAATTATTAATACAAATTTCTAAAAGATCATGTCTGATGGTTATAAGAGCTAGGAAACATGAGTCTGGATTTGAGAAACGAAAGAAAAAGGTTCAGAAAGATGAAGCACTAAAAAAGATCAAGGGTGCGTTAAACAAATAAATTTATGAATACAAATTGCAGCAAAGACATGTCAGTGACATCACTCGTTCTTCTATCACAGCGGTTCTCAACCTGTGGGTCACGACCCCCACGGGGGTGGCCTGACGATTTGCCAGGGGTCGCCTGGCCCCTTCAGAAATTTGCAGGAGATATTGGCCAAATACCTATTTTAACGCTATCTAATGCTCTATAACAAACTAAAATAATAGTAGAGCAAACTCAACAGATTACAGTGATGCCTCGTTTGACACTCCCTTCCTTACCTGTGCCATTCCTGAAACCAATCGTTGATCAATTGTAACATTTGTTTCCTCATAAGACCATTCCTTTGCCTTCTGTGCTTCACGTACCAAAGCCTCTGTCGCTCGCTTCACGGCATTTCCAGCGTTCTGTAGAAAAGAAATGAAACATCATGTAATGCATTCAACTAAAAAGCATGGACGCCCGCACATATACAATAACTATTATTATTATTATTTTTATTATCATTGTCATTATTGTTATTATTGCCTTTAAAGAAATATTATCGTTTTATTATCTTCAACATACATGTATTAATAGGGAAAGCAATAGCCATTGTTCCAAATGATGATACTCAGTGGCGGCGCCAGGAATTCAGGTTTGGGGGGGCTGAAGCCCCAAGGCCGAAAATCTATTTTTTTACGAAGCGCCGAAAGCGCGATGCTTCGAGTGCCGAAGGCGCGAAACTTATACCGACTAGGGGGTCTGGGGAAGCGCCGTAAGCTCCCCCAGTGGGGTCTGGGGCGGAGCCCCAGCCACCAACGCATTTTTTTTAGCTCTGTTCACCTCAACTGGAGCCTTTTAGGCTCTTTTTGCCAGCTATTTATGAACGATAAAATCATGAAACCTTCAACAAGAAGTCGTTTTGCAGTGTCGCCGACTATCAGTATAAGAATGCACGGGTTTTTAAAGAAATTTTTTGAACTGCACAACTTCCCCAGCCTCCAAGGCCGTAGCCAGGATTTGATTTCTGTAGTGTTTCGTCGGCGGAGAATTTCTGACGACTTTTTAGTCGTCAATTATATGTCTGAAAACACCTTTTTTAGTCGTAAAAATGTCTGAAGATACCTTTGATTAAGAGTCAAAATTTCTGAAGAATTTTTTTTTGTCAAAATTTTTGATGGCATCTTACTTTAGTTTTCAAAAATTTTGAAGACATTTTTTTAACTGTCAAAATTTCCGAAGACATCCTTTTTAGTCGTCAAATTTTATTTAAACACCTTTTCGGGCGTCTAAGTCATTATTTTGATTCCAATGTTATCAACAATTTTCGGGTGTCTAAGGATAACCTTTTGATTCTATTGCTACCAACAATTTTCGGGTGTCTAAGAACATCATATTGATTATGCTGTTATCAACGCTTTTCGGGTGTCTAAACACTTCGTTTTGATTCCGGTGTTATCAACAATTTTCGAATGTCTAAGGATATCATTTTGATTCCAGTATTACCAACGAGTTTCGAGTGTCTAAGAACATCATTTTGATTATACTGTTGTCAACGATTTTCGGGTGTCTAAAAACATCGTTTTAATTCCAGTGTTATCAACAATTTACGGGTGTCTAAGGATATCATTTTTATTCCAGTATTACCAACGAGTTTCGAGTGTCTAAGAACATCATTTAGATTCCAGTGTTGTTAACGATTTTCGAGTGTCTCAGAACATCAATTTTAATTCCAGTATTATCAACGATTTTTGGGTGTCTAAGGATTTTCGGGTGTCTAAGGATATCATTTTGATTCCAGTGTTACCAACAATTTTCAGGTGTCTAAGAACAACATTTTGAAGATAGTTTTTATCAAAGATTTTCGAGTGTCTAAAAGCATCACTGTGATTATAGTGTTATCAACGATTTTCGGTTGTCTAAAGACAGCATTTTGATTCCAGTGTTATCAACAATTTTCTGGTGTTTTAGGATATCATTTTGATTCCAGGGCTACCAACGATTTTCGGGTGTCTAAGGACTTTATTTTGATTCCAGTTTTATCAACGATTTTCGGGTGTTTACGGATATCATTTTGATTCCAGTGTTGCAAACGATTGTCGGGTGTATAAGAACTTTATTTTGATTTAAGTTTTATTAGCGGTTTTCGAGTGTCTAAGAACATCATTTTGTTTCTAGTGTTATCAACGATTTTCGGGTGTCTAAAGATATTATTTTGATTTAGTGTTACCAACGATTTTCTGGTGTTTAGGTCATTATTTTGATTATGGTGTTATCAACGACCTGCTGTTTTGAAGTTGACTTGACTTTTTTTTAAATGGAGATCCGCGGAACATTGATTTTGCCCCCCACCCGCTCCCCCAAGCTGACACCAAACTCCGCCCATGAGTCTGCAAATAAAGCTAATCACAACTACAGTAACTGTAGGCTGTAGGCCAGAGCTGAAAGTGAGCCGGGTCTGTCAGGGTCTGCGACCCGGCATTGATTTTCGTGACCTGCTGGTGCCGGGTATCAGCCGGGAAACAAGTCTTAACAATTTGTGGGCAAACAACTAAAGAAACAGGTCGTCAAACAACAAAAATCGGTAAACATGGTATGAATTTAAAATTTTATGGGCAAATGACTAAAGAAGGTCGTCAGGTACCAAAAATGGGAGAAATTTTTACAATTCTGGGCGAATGACCAAAACAAGATTTCTGAGAATTTTCGGCTCAAAGTCAGACCAGGCAACTTACCAAACCACTTTCAGCCCCGGGCTAGACCTACCTGTTGAATTCAGGTTTTCTAGAATATCAAAGCCTATGATATACAGTAGGCCTACTTACCATATTGGCAGGAAATCAACTTCGTAAATGTTATGCTTCAGAACCATTTTCAGAGAATCTCTTGCTGCCTTGGGCCCCGCACACCCTAGGGCCGGGTTTGACCACAAACTTGGTGACCGTCCCCAAGACCCCAAAGTCTCACCATGAGTGCTGCTGCTAATTGAAAACCCCATTTCGCATGTGATTGTATAAGACTACAGGTGTAGCCCCTCAGCCGGCTGGCGGGCTACATAATAAATTTTGGTATACATAACCTCATGATAGGTCGGGGGGGGGGGCGGATAGGCCTATTTGGCAAAAATATTATATGCGGTGGATTCTATTAGGATAAGCCCTCTACATAGTTGTTTTCATTGCCGTTGGTCACTGTCTAGCTTTCTTATTCGAAGTTAGCAGTTGTAGGGATTTTCCCCGTTTTGTTTTGGGGGGCTGAGCCGCCGATAGGGGGGCTTAGCCCCCTATCCCCCCCTGGCGCCGCCACTGATGATACTGTGCCTACAATTCAGTTTCCCTAGGTCTGGCTCAAAAATCCACAAAGTTAAATCGCTGGACAGTAGCCTAATGGAGAGCAGCTGCAACAAGAAACAAGTCCCTCTCAGATCCCTCATTTACTGCGCTAGGCAGAAAGTTTACGACAATGGCTATTAATGTAACTGCTACGTCATTATTCAAACTGCTCATACAGTATTATAATTATCAAGTTCCTAAACAGCGTTCAAATGAAATGGGAAATAACTTCCCACCCAATACATTTATTTCTTTAAACAGATGCTTATATAGCTTTATTTGCTAGCGTTTTAAAGGTGTCGCAAACGAACAGTAAAGACGTCATATTTAACACACGCAAAATTATAATATCAGGCGTTTCATGCCTAGGAAAGAAGAATTTTCGGTTATCCATAATTGTAGATTTCCTAAACTTATAGAAGTCCACTTTGTAAGTGCAACGTTCGAGTTGAGAGGAGGGGTAGAGGCATGGGGGGGGGGCGGACGAGCGGCCGAAAACATTGTGACGACAAAATAAAGGAATTTTGACGACTAAAAAGGGTGTCTTCAGACAGTTTTACACACCTAAAAAAGGCTTATTCAGAACTTTTTATGACTAAATGGGTGTCTTTAGAAATGTTGATAGTTAAAAAAAGTCCAGAAATTTTGACGACTAAAACAACGTGTATAGAAATTTTGACGACTAAAAAAGGTATCTTCAGAAAATTAATTTGGACGAATAAAACAAAGGTTTATAGACATGTGGACGACTAAGAAAAGATGAAAAAGTGTCACCAGAAATTTTGACAACTAAAAAAGGGTGTTTTCAGTGATTTTGACAGACATAAAAAAAGTTTATTCAAAAAAATTGATGACTAAAAAGGTGTCTTTAGAAATGCTGATAGTTAAAGAAATATTCAGAACTTTGGACGAATAAAACAAGATGTATAGGAATTTTGAGGACTAAAAGGGTGTTTACAGAACTTTGGACGAATAAAACAAGATGTATATAAATTTTGACGACTAAAAAAAGGTGTCATCAGAAAAGGTGTCTCAATAAATTGTGACAACTAAAAAAGGTGTTTTCCAAAAATTTTGACGACTGAAAAGGTGTTTTTAGAACTTTGGACGAATAAAACAAGATGTATAAGAATTTTGAGGACTAAAAAAAGGTGTCTTCAGAAAAGGTGTCTCAATAAATTGTGACAACTAAAAAAAGGTTTTTTCAAAAATTTTGACGACTAAAAGGGTGTTTTCAGAACTTTGGACGAATAAAACAACATGTATAGGAATTTTGACGACTAAAAAAAGGTGTCTTCAGAAATTTGGACGACTTCAAAATGGTCGTCAGAAATTCTACGCCGAAGAAACCCCCCACCCCAAATCAAATCCTGGCTACGGCCTTGTGGGGGACGAACGAGATGGGAAGAATTTGATGGAAGTGGATGAATCCAAAATTAGATGGTTTCAATGATTATAATATTAATTGGTTGTGATTGAAATAAAAAAAGATGTGGATAGAAGAATCGGGCTGGCCAGAGGAATACTGCAAGTGCTGGGTAAGGTTTGGAGCTCGAAGGAAATAGGAAAGACCACTAAAGTTCAGATGTATGAGACGTTGGTGCTGAGTGCATTGTTGTACAATTCGGAGACGTGGACACTGAGGGAAGCACAGAAGCAGAGGCTGAGGGTGTTTGAAATGGCGTGCTTACGAAAGATAGAAGGTGTCACAAGAAGGGATAGGATTAGGAATACAGAGATATACAACAGACTGAATATTCAACATGATATAATACGCAAAATCCAAAGTAAACGGCTACGCTACTTTGGCCACGTATCCAGAATGAGGGATGAGAGATACCCGAAGGTAGCTGTCAACGGATACGTGCATGGAAAAAGAAAAAAGGGAAGACCAAAGAAGAGATGGGTCGACATGATACGTGAGGACTGTCGGGAGATGGGTTGGTCCATACAAGAAGCTACACACAAAGCTCAAGAGAGAAGTATGTGGAGATTTTCCATAGCTGGGCGGCTGTCACGTGCGAAAGCATCGTCAAAGCCATAAAGAAGATTGAATTATAGATCTCAATTAAACCGATCTTATATTGTCAATCTACACTAGTTAAGTTGAAATTAATCTCGATTCGTGATTAGATCGAGAAGGTTTTTCGAAGATTTGTTCAAATAATTATTTGAATTCTGTAAGTTTACTACATTTATATAACTTCATGAAGAAAAAATATAAGGGTGTTCAAGTAATGTGTTTTCAAAAAGAGACCTTGATGCATCCCGGTTCTGTTGTGGCATCTCTCTAATTGTGTTGAACAGGCCTTTTAGTTAATTGTTCGAAAATCTCCATCTAACATTGTGACGTCGTCAGTCGCCTGCAGTGTGTTCATCAAGTGTCCATGTCCTGACACTTGACGATTGGGGGGGGGGACGGATACATGGACCGTTCCCCCCCACCACATTCTTTGGGGGGGGGGGGACCGTCCCCCTGCCCCCCCCCCTAAGTCTCCGCCCATGGGTAGAGGCATGAGTCAATTTTTGTTTGGTTAAAGTATGGTTTCTACCAACACATTTTCGATACAAAAAGGTTCCGTAGCCAAAGCAGCAAATTAATGGTTTCATATTCGTTTTCAGTATCATAATTATGGTTTCAAAAATTCCGCAAAGTGTATTAGACAGCCTTGTAAAAAAAATGAAAACACAATTCTTTGTATAGTATAAAAAAGATGGATGGAACATATAACAAATGAAGAAGTAGTGGTGGAATAATTGGCGAAGGAAGGGCCCTGATAAACACAAAAAAGGTACGGATGAAAGCAGTGGGGTTACATTCTGAGAAGAGATGACACTACAACGAGTAATCATCGAAGGGAAGCAAACAATATGGACTTCCCTTGACTATGGAACACCTCCAAAACTGTTCTCAGTTTCACAAACTGGTGAAACTGGGTTTTTCCGCTTTATCTCGGCCGGGAGCGCCTCTGAGTAGGTACCTTGAAGGGACGCTGTTTAAATTCTGATTGATTGAATATGAAAAGCTGATGACAAGTGGACATGAGGTTATAGGAAACTCAAAATAGCAGAGAAATAAGCCTTTTGAAATATCGTCTACCTATATATCATCACTTGCTAGCGTTTTAAAGGTGTCTAAAGTGAGCACTCTACACAGTTACATGTGTATGGTTAAAATCTCTAATCTGACCAGAATTTAGATGATGCTGGACTGGATTATGGCAACTGGATAAAAAAGGCAAGAAGTCAGCTTAATAAAACATTGCAATACCGCCAATTTTTATATTGTCAGTTTATAGCGTTTTAAAGGTGTCGACAAATTAAATATATATCACTAGCTCCTAACGTTTTAAAGGTGTCGTAAATGACATGCATCTGTGTGGTTAAAATCTCTCACCTGAGCTTCTGGTTGTTCGGATCCAAGTGAAGCAGCTCCATGTTTAACGCAATCAGCCAACTTTGTGATCGTCATAACAGCATTCTGTGCAGCAGATGCGAGATGCTCTTGATTAGCAGCAGCACCTGCTACGAGGGTCTTAGTGTCTTCCACCAATGCTTTGGCTGTCTTTAGGATGTTTTCTCTGGAAGGGAAGAGAAAGATTTTTGTTTGATAAGGGAAAGAGATGGCAAGGAAGGCTGAGTAAAAGAGAGAGAGAGAGGAATGGATGAACATAGAGACAAACAAACAGACAGATAGACAGACAGACAGACAGACAGACAGACAGACAGACAGACAGACAGACAGACAGAGACACAGACAGACAGACAGACACACACATATACAGACAGATACAGAGATGACTGGCAAGGAAGGTCGAGGAAGACAGACAAATAGATGAATCGATGGATAGACAGACAGAGACAGACAGACAGACAGACACACACACACACATATACAGACAGTTACATAGACTGGTAGATGCAGACAAACGGATTTATTGAGGGCTGTACAATCAGGATCTTAAGGCTTAAGCTAATCCCAAAAGACATGAAGTAGCACATGACACACCTTCACGATTCTTAGCATCAGCAGATGGAGGTGTATGTGGTCAGTGCTTTGACAGGGTCACGATAACAACAACAACAATAGCAATAGCAACAGCAATAACAAGACTTAATAGTTAACACCTGACCTCCACAAGGCAACGTCATGCTTTATTGTTCGCTGGACTTGCCACATGAAATAAGCTTCCCGTGGCACTTTACCAAGGGCCCACCCCATGTTCTTCTCTAGCCTTTAGATTGTCATATTTATACAAAGTTGGGTTGGGAACGCCTCTGAAGATTTTGAGTAGATAAAGAGATTCTACATAAGAGCTCCTAATAGATAAGCAATACAAAAACAACAATAACAATGGCACCAATAATTGCAATTACATTCACAATAGCGTACCTGTGATAGCAACATACCTGTGGTCATTGAAAGATTCATCTGGGTCTGAATTGAGTGTACCAGCCGTTGCGAACATAATCGTCGTATCCAGATCTCCTATGATTCCACTAACGGTGCTGGCAGCGTTTATACACGCCTGCGTTCCCTTCGCACCAGATTGCAACGCTGCGAGGACGTTAGACACCTTCAAAACAAAAAGAACAATCTTTATATAAATAAAATTTAAACACCTTCACAAAGCTTAGAACAATCTTTATAAAAAAGTCAACGAAGACACATTTCTAAGTCGGCCTCGTTTACCAGCGCTCCATTAACACACCTTTAAAACGATATTCAGCATTAATATAAATTCGTCGAACTTCGTTCAGACATTTATCTCCCAGAAAAACCAATCCCATAACTTTTTCCACCAAGATTTAAGTTTTCCGGCAAAGTCTAGATTCGAAGACTTTTCTGTCAATATCTCACGTGCGATTACCCCGGCATTTTTATATTAAAATACACAAAAACTTGAAAAAAGTTTAAAATTTTGTGACTTTGGAGCATCAAAAGACCAATAAGAAAAAAACGTCGTCAGAAATTACAAGTAAAAAATCCATGCATTTTTCTTAAAATTCACGCATTTCTCAGAGAGATTCTCAGTCTAGCTTTTTCTAGCCTTTTTTCGGAAGTATCTGAGCTTTCTTTACAATTCAGAGTGGCATCCCTGCACTAAACAGAGGTTTTCCTAGGTAAATTTTGAGAGAGAACTTCGATATTGCCAGTCCCAAGGCTGGATAAAAGAGGATAGCGATGCTAATGATCTTTGTTACCAGTCACCACCATTTCCAATGTAGGGCTTTTTAAAAAAACACATGGGAATAATTTTCAATAATGACAACTATAATCTTCATCATCATCATCAAACAATCATTGTCTCCGCCACCACCCTACACCACCACCACCACCGCCATTATAATTTATAAATTGATATTGAACGTACGTTCTCAAGAACCTTTCTCGCTCTTTCGTTAAGATCTCGTTTGGCAAAAGCATCTGACGGATTGCATTGTAGACTGCCAGCCTCTGTCACCAGATCTACGCAACTGTTACCCAACTGTTGAACAGCAGTCTTGATTCGTCCACCAACCTACAATAGGAAAAACGTCCAACTCTTTGATTAATTAATTATTCCACTGTCATGTCATGTCAATCACCGACGTCGCTGCGCGACGGTTGGTCGCATGCATGGACTACAGCTCTCCACTGCCTCCTATCGCGTGCAGCGGCGAGAAGATTGGATCCGGAAAGACGGGACCAAGCAAGAATGTTGTCAATCCAGCTAATACGCGGTCTACCCTTGCGTCGACAACCTTCCACGTGACCCAGCATAATGGCTTTTTCCACGCAATCCTGGGGAATCCTGATGATATGACCGAAATAGGAGAGTTTGCGAGCCTTGATGGAACCCAAGAGCTCTGGTGAAGTTCCGGCAAGCCGATAAACCTGCTCTGTGGTAAGTTTGAGCGTCCAAGAAATGCACAAAAGCTTACGGGTACATTTGTTCTCGAAACTCTGTATCTGCTTTTCCTCCGCCTTTTTAAGCACCCATGATTCGCAACCATAGGTTGCAACTGACCAGACCAAGGATTTCATCAAACGAAGCTTGGTTTGAGTACTAATGGACTTGTTTTTCCAGACCTTCGTAAGCTTCACCATGACCGCCATACCCATGGCCAGCCTGGACTTAATATCGACTGAGCACTTTGCATCGCTTGAGATTTTGCTGCCTAGATATGTGAAGTTATCCACTTGTTTGAGTTCACTGTCCGCGACAAAAATCCTGAGGATCCTATCGGTATTGGTCATAACCTTCGTCTTTGAAACATTTATCTTTAAACCGTACTCCTTGGCAGCGAATTCGACACGATTGACGAGCTCCTGGAGTTCCTCTGGTGATGTAGCGATCAAGAGTATGTCATCCGCGTATCTAAGATTGCTGATGGTCCTACCTCCAATTCTGAAGCCCCCTCTGAACCCGTCAAGCGCCTTGCGCATTACCTGTTCCGCCAGGATGTTAAATAGGCAAGGCGAGATGTTACAACCTTGCCGAACGCCTTTCTTAACGCGGAACCAGTTAGAGGTGATATTATCTGTCCTAACAGCTGCTCGTTGTTGTTTGTATAGGTTCATCAATAGCTGGACAAGTTGTGGGGGAAACCCCATGTCCAGCATGGACAACCACAGCTGACCGTGTTGCACCATGTCGAACGCTTTGGTAAAATCTATGAAGCAAAAGTAGAGATTCTGACTTCTCTCATTTGCCTTTTCTATGATGATCCGGAGGTTCGTAATCTGATCGCGAGTGCCTCGATTGGGTCTGAAACCGGCCTGCTCAGGAGCCAGTTCATTGTCAAGTTTAGTTTGAATGCGCTCCAGGATGACCCTTAGGAGAATTTTGCTGGCGTGCGAAACTAGCGCTAAATTATGAGAAACCAAATAGATGGGAACCTCATGTCTGCATGGGCTGTACTAACAAAATATCTGCCTTTTCACAGCCTTATATAGCTTCACATACCAGCGTTTTAAAGGTGTTTAAAGTAAACGATCTATAATTAGTGAATTATCCTGTCTCATCGTAGAATGTCAACGGCACATAGAGGTGTGTGTGTGTGTGTGTGTGTTTATGTGTGTTTGCAGTTTAACGTCACTGTGTGGTAACAAGGACCATTAGCGACGCACTCTTCCTTTATCCAGGCTTGGGACTGGCACTGGCAGAGTGCAACCAGTTGCGAACCAGGGCGTCATGTGGTGAAGGGGGTTAATATAATGAATGACTTGAAGAGTTTGCAGTAGGCAGCTTGAAGTAGATAGAGCTTGCACCTTGCATGATTGCAATTTTGTGATTTAACCTTACGTCTTCTGTGATTTGCGTTCTTGTGATTTGCTTGAATTTTTGAATTTTTGTACTGCATAACTGATTCTTAGATAAAATAAAATGATCATTAACACATTATACACCTGTAAGGATACGCCCTTTCTCTCATGGCCTATGCTAATAGACTTTTTGTGCAATTAAATCAATGCTAAAGATACAAGGTGCTTATACTGTAAGCTTCTTTTTAAAGGCGACATTGTAACAAATTATCACAATCATTATTATAATTATTATTATTATTATGATCTCTAGACTTCTAAAGCGCTACACGAAAGCCTAGCGTCGAAAAGCTTGTCCCTGAAAGTAGGTAAGCGACACCGTCTGATTCTATGACGCAGTGGCGCTAAATAAATGTGCCGCTATAATCAATTATAAAATACATGAGGGGTGGCATTAGACACCTTTAACACTGATTAAAAAATATTATATAAAGAAAAGATGTGCTAGGAATTTAATTTTGATAATTCAAAAATAACGAAAATACTCATAATAAATCTTAAAATCCAAATAAGGCTTCAAGGACATGTAAGTGCAGGCTAATTGTAAACAGCCTTATATTTTTATTTTATACCTGTGGACTGGCACTTGTGTGGACAGCACCGTGACAACTGTTGGCAAGGACGTTGTAATCCCTTGTCAGAATGTTCGCCAGACCTCCCAACTCCTGAACATTCGTTAATGATTTGCTCATCTGAAGAAGAAAAAACCCAGATATACCTCATAAAGAAGAGAGAATTAAAAAGTAAGAATATTCATCATTAGACTACCAGTAAACACAGAAGATATAAATATAATAAAAATTCATGTACAGCAATAAAAGAAAAGAAAACATCTTAGACACCTTTCATACACTAACATCTGAAGCTAAATAACAAAGAAAGTGACAGTAATAAAACATTATGCAACGAACAATCCATATGACAGTTGCAACTGGATTCAGCATACCCTTCACATAGACACTCACTTTCTAACATACTCATTTACTCACTCCACTCACTAACTCACTCCTCTCACTTGCACACTCATCTCACTCATCATCATTACTCGTTCTTCTCACTTACTTACTCACTCCTCGCACTTACTCATCTCACTTATTTACTCTTCTCACTGACTCAATCTCACTCCTCTCACTGACTCGTTCCTTTCACATACTCACTCCTCTCACATACTCACACCTCCCACTTACTCATTTATCTCACTTACTCGCTCCTCTCACATACTCACTCCTCTCACATACTCACTCCTCTCACATACTCACTCCTCTAACATACTCATTTATCTCACTTACTCGCTCCTCTCACATACTCACTCCTCTCACTTACTCCTCTAACTTACTCACCCCTCTCACTCACTCCTTTCATATACTCCTCTCACTTACTCACTCACTCACTTAACTCACACACTCACTAACTCACACCCATTTCACACACAAAAAACAGTAACACATAAGATGAGAAACCAGTTTAAACCGGATTCATATCTTACCATTTCCTGAGCAGTCCGTGCAATCTGCTTCGCCATCCTAACCATATCCGTCTGATAATCAACAAAAGAACGATCGTCCTGCGGAGGGAAACGCTCGTCGACCTAAAAATCACTTCTCAATGAATAAAACATCGCCTCAGCCTTAGACACCTTTTAGATGCTTGCACACAAAACTATATAAAAGACGAAAATGAAATAAAAACACATTAGAAGTTTAGCAAAATGGCATCCTATAGTGAAGACACAACTAACTAAAACACCTTTATAACACAATCAACCGATGCTATATAATACAAAACTCCACTGCTCCCAGGAATTGGTTGGCAAATGAATGCAAGTAGCGAAACAACAGCATACATAAATAACTTACACACATTTATAACACAATCCGCCGATGCTATACAAATAAAAATTCCACTGCCCTCATAATGATGATAAGTGTCTTGCTCATAAGTGCTGTAATATGCCGAGTAAATTATTTGTGTCCAGGGTAACGGCAGAGATCCACTCCACCCTCATAATGCGATTGGCTCATATACACCGTGACTCAAAAAAAGTAAGCCAAATTGTGTTGCATATATCTCTTATACCTGAAGACATATGAAGCTTCAATTTTCCAAATATTTAGAGAAGTGGATTAAGAATACGATTCCAAAATTTCATGAAATAAAGTTGAACGGATAAAAAATATGAATATTTAAACTTCATATACCGAAATTGCAGTTTACAAGCAATTTTCTGTCAGATTCAATAAAAAACAAGCCAAACTTTTTTTTTTACATCTCTGATGTCTGATGAGTAATCATAAAAACTTTTTCCAGATATTTAGGGAATTGAACCAAGAATAGGATTCCAAAATTTCATGTCATAAATGTGAAGGGATAGAAAGATATGGATATTTCAACTTCATCACGCGAAATTTCAGTTTTCAGCAAGTCTTTTATTGTGTAGACTTCATTTCTCCCACATTATGGCCTCCGAACAGTCCAGATTTGAATCCTGTCGACTATAAAATGTGGAGCGTGATGCAAGATCGAGCCTACCAGACAACAATCCATGATATAAACGATCTGAAGCAACGCTTGTTGGAAGTGCGGGATGGCCTGAAACAGAGGATAATCGACGTTGCTGTTGCCATTGCAATGGCGCCAGCGCCCTCAGGCTTGCGTGCAAGCAGGAGGGGGACATTTTGAGCATCTTATTTAATTAAATTATCAAACCATACTGTTGGGGTCATATTGGTAGTTCAATTCTCTACATATCTGGAAAATTTAAGAATGATTAATCATCAGGCTTTGGAGATAATAAGGAAACACTTTATTGAATCTGACAGAAAATTGCTTGTAAACTGCAATTTCGGTATATGAAGTTTAAATATTCATATCTTTTAATCCGTTCAACTTTATTTCATGAAATTTTGGAATCATATTCTTGGTCCACTTCTATAAATATTTGGAAAATTTTAACTTGATATGTCATCAGGTGTTAGAGATATATGCAAAACAATTTGGCTTACTTTTTTTGAGTCACGGTGTATATATATATATATATATATATATGTATATATCAAATTCAACAGCTAATGTCACTGGCAAAAACAAAAAAATTGGAATAAAAGATATTCAAATTTCTTTCTGGAAAACGTTTCTATGAAAAAAAAAACAGTAAGCCATACATACAGGGAGGGCCAAAAAGCAATCCTACAATTTTTTGTTGATATTTTGGCCAATATGTGAAAAAAAATTTACAGGCTTAAATGTAATTCATATTCAAGTACAATAACCAAACTTGACAAAACAGAACAAAATTGTTATATCACTTTTAATAAGTGTTTGGTGAAATTTGTGTAAAATATGAATTACCTTTAAGCATTTAAAAGTGATTAAAAAATTATTGCTTCTAGCCAAAAATATTGCTAAAAAACTTTACAAGGTTAAATACCTTTTAGGCCCATCTAGTATGTATAAAAGCAAATGTGTAAAGAAGGAAGGAAAGGTGAACGTTATTCATTTGATCTGATTTCTGTAATTTACAATGAGATCAGAGATCCCATCCCGGGAGAGGACTCAAAAGGGAATAGTGAGCAAATCATTAGAATCTTACCAAAGCGCGAAACTCCTTGAGTGCAGAAAATAAACATATTTAGACAAAAATTTGATGAAATAATCTATCTATATTTTCATCTTATAGTAATCATTGTCCATATTATGATTTGATGGTAATTTCCTCTCTACTCCATATTAGGCTAAATATAACATCATGTCATCTCTCATTTCTTATACTTATAGCATCACTTTGACCCTTTTTAAAGGTGTTTTAAAAATACACATGTATTCTCGGCATTTGGCAGTGGTAGTTGCAGTTTAACGTCACTGTGTGATAACAAAGACCATTAGCGACGACCTCCTCTTTTTTACCCAGGCTTGGGACTGGCAATTTCACATTGGCCCCAACAAAAGAAATAAATAAATGGTTCAACAATGCCAACTTTGCATTGTCCCCAACCTTTCTATACAATGATGACATCATGTGGCTTGTGGTTTTTAGTGAATAGTATCAATAATTCCACCCTTACATAGAGTTCACAAGCGACGTTTCAAAGGTAGCCTATCTATTCTAAGGTGACCACTTTAACCAAATTACTGGGTTTCTTTCAGCTTAACAACACAGTGTGATAACAAAGATCAACAGAGTCACCCTCCTCCTTTATCCAGCCATGAGACTGGCACTGCCTAAGTGGGAACAGTTTGACTGACATACATGTGCATCTTTATCCATTCAATACGCCGTCAAATATATAGAGAGTGAAAAACACACTCATCATTAATGATTAGATTTCTTCTTATGACATATCAAGATAATTAAATTTGAGTCGCCCTCCTGCTTCCTAAACACGTGTGACTGGCCCGCTCGTTCCATCTAATCATCAAGCTTTGCCCCGTATTTACATAAATAACAAAGGTCTAGAGCGTTTAAAAGGTGTTTAAGTAGTTCGCTCTCACCAATGTACTGGATAATCATTCTAATAACTAACAAGCTTGACACCATGTCATATCAAGAACGATTTTAGTCGCCCTCCTCTTTTGAAAGTTTTTCGACTGGCATCACCAAAGCATAAGCTTCATTAATCGACCAATTTCTTTTACGTTTATATCTGATGATTTTTGGCACCTGGGGACTGAAACCCATTAAACCCCTTAGTTGTCTCACCTTTATATATTAAAATAAAACTCGTTTAAAAGGTGTCTAAGTAGCCGGCTCTTGACAATGGAAAAATCACACTCAACATTTTTATTTTTATTTTTCCCAACATTTTATACTTTCCTCATGCTAAAATTATTTTTTTTAAAAAGTATTATCATTAATTATTATTACTATTAATATTATAATTACTACAATTGTAATAATACCGGTACTACCACCACCACATTTATTAAGTACCAACATCCTCATTACGACAATAGATGATTGAAATTAATATGATTGAAGCGCGTTTTTGCTAAACATGAATAATTATTAGTGTATGGGTGGATCCAGATTTGACAAGGGCTTATGACGACATAGGTCGTTGCCATCAAATTGGTTTGGCATTCTCTGTCTTATAATAAGACAGCGCCTCGAAGGTTTGCTGCGTTCCGTAACAATAGTCGCAGCGTAATAACGTCACGGTGTGATAAGACAAAATTTGCTTTTTAAGTGCTATAATATGCCAAACAAATTTTTGTCCAGGGTAACGACCTCTGTTGTCATAGACCCTGGTCAAATCGGATCAATCCAAGACATTTATCCAAGCTCAGGACTGGCAAACAGTTTTCGTTTCACTGAGGCGTCCCACAAATATTATTTTCATATTAGCACATTGACTACATATGAAATAAGCACACTCAATCATTGATGTCAAAGTAAGTAATCACCTATTTTGCTACATACCTATAGAGCAAAGGTCTAAACCTATAAAAGGTGTTTAAGTAGACGGCTTTTAACAATGGAAAAATCACACATTTAATTGCAAACCGTTTGCGCAGACAATAATTTATGTCACCCTCATCCTTCCAGCAATCTTGAGACGAGCACCACATTTTCATAAATTATCCATCAATCGCATAATCTGCCTCTTACTTATATAACAAACGTCTGCTTCGTTTAAAAGGTGTCTAAAAAAAGACGTTGCAGGTTTTATATAGAAAGGATCGTAATCGTTTAAAAGGTGTCTAAGAAGACGGTTCATACCTGTGGCTTAGTGCTGGCTGGATTGCTGAGGTTCTGACACGCCATCTGAATGGCCTGCTGTGCACGAGCGAACTGTGACTGGTCTACAAGACCCTGCTTACCTGGCTCACTGGCAGGATCAGCAATGCCAACCAGGTAAGCAGCCTAAGACAATTGAAAAGAAAACAATTGCATTTGGTATGGATTTATGCGTGCATACTTTTGACTATATGCATGTATGATTGCATAGAATATAATGGTATACAACAAGGATGTATAATATTCATGTGTGAGGTATCATTTAATTTGTATTCAGCGTGTGCATATGCATAGGCATTAAATATTAAATGGACAGACCAACAGGCACACAGACAGAGACAGACAGACAGAGACAGACAGACAGACAGAGACAGACAGACAGAGACAGACAGACAGACAGAGACAGACAGACAGAGACAGACAAACAGACAGACAAACAAATGCAAACATCCATACAGTCTGATAAACAACCAAGCAGCCAATCAATCGTTCATTCAATCAATCAAAAAATCAATCAAACAACTAACAAGTCAATCAGTCATTCAATCAATCATTAAATCATTAAATCATTCATTCATTCAAAACCAGAGCTCGACCTAAGAGACAAATGATAACACACAAGCTACAAATCCAACCGCATATCATGCATATCATCCATCACAACTGACCAGAGCGAGTAGCCGCGTCTGCTTGACCATCTCTGGTGTGTCTCCCATACAATTGAACAGTCGATCAGTTGCCGTCAGTATCACGTCCACTTCATCCACCTACAAGCAGGAATACCCACATATATATAGTAATATTAAACTCAATTTAAAGGGTGTCTAAGAGCTACACAAATAATCAGCGTCGCCCTCCTCCGTTGACCAAACTTTGGACTGGCGCCTATAGTGTGAGGCGATTTTGCGTACGTACGATCTTCCTGCCACATTATTCATCATTACCTTAACCCCCCCCCCCCCAATGGCTATTAAAAAATCTGTCTGCCTCAGCCGAAAACGGCCGTTTGACTCGCCTCTCCCCCAAAACCTGAATCCCCCCTCCAAAAAAAGCAGTGGGGCGCGGTGGTGTAGTGGTGGCGTCGTTGCCTTGGAGCCGAAAGGTTCGAGGTTCGAATCCACCTCGCCGCGTAAGGACTTTGGGCAAGTCCTTCACTCACAATTGTGCTCAGCACTTCGGCGTGAAACTCCGATGCAGTGTCCGCTCTCCATTCGGGAGCGCCTCTGTATTCTTAGTATGACAAAGATCAAATGAGAACGACTTGTGTTAATGAAGAGGACACCGAAGATTTGTATTGATAGTTTTAACCAAATTTATATAGTAAAACTGATCACAATTAAAAAGGTGTTTGCGAACGCACTATAAACCGTTTCTCTAGGACGAGCAGATCATTAAGATAGCATTACACTAATTGCGTAGTATGACGAAGATAAAAATAATGAAAACGTGTTTAACAGAGAAAACACCGAAGATCTCTATCATAAAATTAATATTTAACCAATTATATATACTACAATTGGTCAAAATTAAAAGGGTGTCTACGAACGCTCTATAAACCGACGTGCAGATAATTCCGACAGAATTACGATGGGCATGACATTCTATTCGTCATAACTAGCCCATGCATTAATTGCTGCCCCGTACAAACCAACAATGTTTAAAGATCAATTCACACACAATTGGATTGATAGGATTGCTTGACGTGTAGTTTGCCGACTAGTGGTTCCGTAAACGCCTGAAGACTATACTATCTGTTAGAGGGAGCGCTGACTTGGGTCGGGAGCGCTACTGAGTGGCGCAATAAAAATGCTCAATTAAATTACAATTACAATTGCAGAGCGCCATCGAATGGGTCTTGCTCATACGAACAATAACGGCAGAACATAGTATTGGCACTTAGAACGATCGCAATAGACACCTTTTAAACGTTAGAAAATTGGAAAAACGCGCACGCCTTAGACACCTTTAAAACATCTCTAAAAATGATATAAATATATGGGACACAAAAAGCAATTAATGTCATAAAAATCACTTGTAGAACAAATGTTGGACGAACTAGAAGGACAAAGGCCAGGTTTGTAACATACATGGGTAAGCAATTAAACAAGTAGGTAAGTAAATGGTTAATGTAGTACACAAGTAGGAGAGTGAGCAAGAAAGGAAGCATAAAACTGGCAAAGTGAATAATTTAGTGAATAAGTGAGCAAGCGAGTAAATCACTAAGCGAATAAGTGAATCGACAAATGTGTGATTAAATCAAAAATGTGAGCGAGCAAGTAAGTAAGTAAAAACTAGTAGGCAAACAGCAGAGAAAGTAAGTAAATGAACGCGTACGTGAATAAGTGAGTCATTGAATGGGTAACCGATGTGAGTGAGTGAGTAAGTGAATAACTGAGTGAGTGAATAATTCTGTGACCAGGTAAGTGAATGATTCTTTATTATAACACAGTGATATTAAACTACAACTAACAAATAATATAATTTAAAAAATCTCAACCCGCTTAAACACCTTTTATACACGTTATATTTGCATTACATGTATAAAATTTGAAGCAACAGCAGTGTTGCAAAAATAAACACCCTGCCATTGGTCATTGAGTCCAATAATTATAATCACACAGTGTCGTTAAACTCAATCTACTATTACTACTCTGCAATAAGCCTGAAATATTCTTTGACTGCAGTGACGTCTTTTGTCACAGGCAGTCGCTAAACTCTGGATACATCCACCCACCGTATACTCTGGTTGTGCCAGTCCCAAGCCTAGAATAATGAAGAGGGCGGCACTAATGCGCTGTGTAACAAGTGTCGTTAAATTGAAAATACTAGATTACTTAATATATAATCATTATGCTCTCTACGAACACCTTTATAACGCTGTGAACTACAAATACATAATGCACGAGACACTTACGAAAATAATATAAATAACTGATTTAACGGTCCTCCTAAACACCTCCTTAACAAATTTCATTGATGCTATAAATTACCCAGACGTGACACATAGATGGTTGAACAGATCATCAATGAAATGTTATTCTATAAGTCTATAAGTCTTTGTGGTGGGGGCGGAAGTTCCCCAGGAATTAAATAATCCCCAAGAAAAATTGTGAAGTGTTGCATATATAGAATTACGAACCACCCCATTCTGAAAAAAAATGAAATGCGTAACAATTCCACCCCACCAAATAAAAAAAAGCTCTTTTGTGCATGAATTTTTGTCAACAGGGAAAAAAAGACTTAAAGAGGTCATCAGTTTTTACAACCACGAAAATGGTCTGTTTTTCTCAGATTTTAAAAAGGTCATCAGAATAAATGGAATAAAACATGCATGGTGTCGTCGTTGCTCAGCGGCAGGTTGCCGTCCGCCAGTTTTCTTGCCCCCCTCCCCCCTTCAGAAACCCGAATTTCCTGTTCGCCAAAGCAGAGGAAATAGTCTAAAGAACGGACAGTGTATGCAAAGTTTGTCGAAGTTATTTCTCGATAACTTTAGAAGATGCCAACGGTCTATTTTGCCATAAAATTCAAAAATTAGGTTCCGTCCATCCATTCATCCATCCGTGCGTCCCATTTTCTAATTATGCCCTATCATGCCTTACGAACGCTGAGAACTGCGAATACAATTACACACCTCTTTTAGGTTTGACATACGGTCTACAAGTAGAATTAGACGAGCAACATGGACGATTGGAACCCATTGCCCAAGATAATCCACCAGAACGTCTTCAGTAAGGAAATACTTTACAATATTATTATAAAGCAGTTATATAATAGTGAAACTGAGAAGCTTCATTTTGATGGTTTTGTTCGGATGCCATACATATATAGCAGTCAACTGCCAACGTTTGCTGGCTCAACACGTGTACGTGAGCTCACCGTGTATCATTTTGCTAATAATTTGGTGTGTTTATCTTGCTGAATGACATCTAACAATTTATTATTATTATTATTATACGTAATTGCAGAGAGCGCCTATGAGTAGCTATCCTGTAGATGCGCTATAAAAAATTACCGGAATGAAGATACGCCCTGCACGGGTCCAAACGGAAAAAAACACAGTGTTAAAACCCTGTAGCGAATAGCACATAAACTTACTGAGTCGGATCCGAGAGGCGCCAGCTCGGCCTTTGTCTGAAGGGCGCTCTGCGTGTCACCGATGGTAGACAGACCGTCGCTGATCGTTCCTAGGAGCGCCCTCTGTGCCTGGTGCACTGCAGTCCATGCATCTGTGCACTCTGACCCTGAAAGACATGAAACATCAAAACAAACTGCAATTAGAACAGGTACAATATGCGGAAGCGTAATCCCTTACGCCGCCAGTGCCAGTCCCAAGCGTGGATAAAGGAGGTGGGCGTTGCTAGTGATTTGTGCTATCACACGGTGACGTTAAACAGCAAAGTCCTTACAATCGTTTAAATACCCCTTTAAAGCATAACATTCACTTATTATAATTCGATTAAATGCTTTTGCTGTCGCAAGATTTAGAAAATCAGCATTAAGGCAGTCATATAATGCGATAGGTCCAACTCAAAGAAAGGTCGCCGTTCATTCATTTACTCGAGTAAATTTACAGTAAGACATCTTCAATCAAACTATTCATACGTGAACACGACACACGCACGGCAAAAAAGTCTTACGTTTTTTAAAGTGCTCATACGACTTCATAATTATTTCGTAGCCTTGGCATGTAAGAGGCCAGCCCTCTCCTAGGACCCTGGCTCGTCCCTTCCCACATCGACAGTATACTGGATATGATTAGCCTAGGTTGGTATTCAGACTTCACTACAACGTAATGTGCTGCCTCTCTTGCCAAATTTTGTCGTTAAACCATCCATCCATCAACCATATTCAGTTATTTCAATGAATTTATTGACGTTATTCTTAGACACCTGCGAAAAATAAAACATTTGCTATAATAAGGAAAATGCGAAATCATATATCACCATGACCTGCAAGACATCGACCGTGTTTTTCAGAATTTTATCGTCACGTCGCCCGAGAAAGCCTGTCTGCTGGTTGCGCCACTGTCCACCAGTGAGGCCTTGACAACTTGTCATGAAGGCAGATGTACCGAGTTGTCGTTAGCAATTAACAGACTGGAGACCATCGCCAAACACGACGCTCTGATTCTCCTTCGATGCTCTCTCAGCTCCCACTGATTGATGTACACTTTAAGATGCAGCCCCTGCACAGGGCACGTGCTGCTGGATAATTTGACGAACTTCTTCGGAACGGCTTGAGTGCAGTCCTCAACATCGCCCTATCCAACGACCAATGGCTACAGGCATCTTTGCCCGTGAAGATGGGTGGACTAGGAATTCGCCGGGTGGCTTCGCTTGCTCTTCCCGCCTTTTTGGCTTCCGCTGCAAGCACCCGAGCACTCCAGTCCTCCATGCTAGGCAATGCATGCCCCGATATTGACGAGCGTGTGGAATTGATGGAGCATCTATGGTGTATCGAGAGCCAAACAAAAAAATTTCATTTTGTAGACGAAATTTGTCTGACTTTTTTTTTTATTCGTTTGGTCGAAATTTCCTGAAAAAATGCCATTTTCTCTGCCAAAAGAGATGACCTTTTCAGTCATTCGGCTATTTGGTTATAATCAGTCGTTCTTCTGTCCTATTTCAAAATTTCGCGCTAAATACGACCGGTGTTTCGTCAAGATGACTTAAAATTAAATAACATACGTTTTAGTAGGAAAAACGTAAAACCCTAGTTTATAATGAAAAACCTAGATTTAGGTGCAAAAAGGCTATGAGGACGTCGACATGAGGAAGACCCCGACACATGATGCTGGATTAGCAGGGGGTGGTGACAGAATCTGATGGGTAAAACTCAACGAAGAAGATAAATATCAAGTGGAACGCCGACGCAAATGTAGCATAATTTGCTTTATCGCTACGTTTTATTGCCTCACATGGTAACGTTTTAAAGGTGTCTTAAGTGAACGCTCTAAAGCAGTGAATAAACGTGTCTTGCGGCAGAACATCAGCGGCATACAAAAGATAATGTAAAATAGACTGTAAAATATTACGTGGACTTTGCATTGTTGCTCGCAATCCCTGTATGAGGCGGGGTATTACGTCATCAGCAACCACCTTGCATTGCGTCATCAACTGCTGTTGTGACGCTTGGTTCCGATTGGATTTCCCGGCACCACCAGCGGCGTTGATGAGCGGAGTGGCTGCGGAGGCTGCCTGCTTTGCCGCTTGCTGTCATGGAAACGGGAAGAATGGGATTTAAGGAAGATGAATTTGGAAGATTTTTATTTATTTTTATATCAAAGTGCACAAGTTTAAGAAAATATTAAAGAACAATACCGATGATCAATATGATGATAATATGATGATCAAGTACAGTAAATTGTGATGATGAATATACTACAGCTATTTCTAATCTTGATGACAATGAAAGTATACTCAACAGTTATAAATAATTGTGATGATGATGATGACAACGACGATGATGATGATAACGATGACTATGATAATGACAATTGCAATAACAAAGGTACTGCTCTTTTCATTATTAAGCATGAATATTGAATAATCGCTTTTTGCCCTGAGGTTAAAAAAAATACAGGCAGCACTGTTGTTAAAAAGCAACTAACTAAAACAATACTACAACAATACAAGAAGAAAATACAACAATACAAGAAGAAAAATAACTACAAAAATAATAATAAAACCAATAACAGCATTAATAGTCAAAAATGAGTAATTAATTAAATAAGCAAGTCAGAAATAATCAGCCAACCTGTAGATTGGTAAGAACTAAGAATCTGTTTCTTCAGAGTCGTTGCAGCCGCTACACCCGTCGCAGATCTCAGATTCTCAGCCGCCCTCTGTAACACCTTCTGCTGATCTTTGTCTTGTGGAGTGCTTGCACAACCCTATCACAATAGAAGCAGCAGAAGAGACCACTCCCTTATATTTTATAGGTTATTTATATTATTATATTATACGGAACTTATACACCTTTTTATAGCTTTTAACTTGATTATATATATATATATGTGTGTTTAAACACCTTTTATAGCATTACACTAGTTTATATGTAAACATGGAAAAGAAAAACAAAATTTGTGTATCTTATCGTCATTGTTAAAGTAAAGTCACAAGACAGTTTTAAGAAAAAAATGTAAAAAATGACAAAAATAGTTTCTGTCGACATGCCTACAAAAACTATTCTTTATTATATCTGACCAATCAAACTTTGCTTTATAAATCACTCGTCTTTTTTCTTTAGCTGTGGCTGGACTGGGAGCGCCCCGGGTAGACCTCTTAAAACAGTGCTATGTATCCATAGAATGAATGAATGAATGAATGAATGAATGAATGAATGAATGAATGAATGAATGAATGAATGAATGAATGAATGAATGAATGAATAATTCATGTTCCTACCTTGGCTGCTTCTACCATTCGCGCTGTAGCGTCTGCCAGCAACTTTTCCGCAGCCAACAGTTTCTTCTGTTGTTCTGAGTCACTCTGAGATTCGGCCTCAACTTTCAACGCGTTCACCAAGTGAGATGTTGCCTAAACAAATTTAAAAAAACATACGGAAATACAAAACAGGCAGCACTGTTGTTAAAAAGCAACTAACTAAAACAATACTACAACAATACAGTGGTGATAATAAGGACAAAGTGAATTTCGTATCTTACAGACTTATGTAATGGTCGAGGGAAAATGTAGCCCAATAAACGCAAGGGATTTCAGAATATATAGCTCAGGCAAAAATCGAACTTTCATTCATTCATCCAATCAATTCATTCATTCGATTCATTCACGCATTCGTTTCTTCGTTCATTCAGTCTTTATTCATTCAATAATTTATTCATTCATCAATTCAATTCATTCAATCGCTCCTAGTAACTGCCTACAGCAACAAAACCGATGTATCAAGACACCTTTAAAGCGCTGTCAACCAATCATATATAAATACGCAAGACTCGGCATCGCTCTGGATTCCTCTTACACGCCTAACTTCATCAGTTTCTTTTCCTACATTGTTCATGGATTACGAGAATTTTTTTAGCGCCTCTTTGGGTTAGTATTCAACCTTAGCTAAATAGAATATTTCAAGATAGCGGTGGATCGAGTCAGAAGGGACCCTTGACAGCAGGATTCCAGACCACATGGCCAGCAACAGATTGAGTAAGTGAAAAAATTATTAAGTTAATGTGTGATTCCAATGCCTTGCCATCTGAGCCTCCCATCACCACCACACACTCCATCCAAAAACACACCGTAATCAATCCCCTTACATCGTCTGAACAGCCGATCCCACAGCCGTGTAGTCGGTCTCATCTGGTCCAGCTGACGTCAGTGTAACCATCTGAGCCGTCGCTGCATTCATCGCTGACAACTGAGATCCAACCTTCTGTCGAGACATGTCACGTGTGCTCTCCTTCCATTTCACTGATGCCTGTACAGTGTAAGGGTTACACCAGCATTGACCGATTAGTATAAATTTGGGGCTCATCTTAAACACCTTTATAACGTAATCAACCAATACTATAATAAATGAAAGATAAGGTACGCTGTCGAATCGTACTTAAAACCTGTCATGTTCATTGTTGTCATAAGTCGTAGTCAAACTACGGATCCACCTATCCATAATTATAGCTCGACTAAATTCGCAGTGTGCCAGTGCCAGTCCAAAGCCTGGATAAAAGAGGAGACGACGTTAATGATCTTTATAATCACATAATGACGCTAAACTGCAACAACATAATTTCATTATGCAAACACCGGAGCCCGTTTAGACACCTTGTATACAGGATATGTTTGCATTACATCTACGAAATTTGAAGCTGAAGCGATGTTGCGAATTGTGATGGGTCAATGTGTTATTATCACGCTGTGTCGTTAAACTCAATCTACTCCGCAGTAAAAGCACATAAAATATTTGACTGCAATGACCTCTGTTGCCATAATTAAGTTGTCGCTAAACTCTGGATACATAATTATAACCACCAAACTCTGGCAGCGCAATTAGAGTGGAAAAATAAGGAGGGCGACGTTAATGCGCTGTGTAACCAGTGTCGTTAAAGTGGAGAGAGAGCGCGCTAGACTGATGCGCAACCGACTAAGTACTGAAACTGTTGCACAACTGATGGTGTACGGTCACCCGCTAATCTCATTGAGGTGAAAAGGAGGGCAGCCTCAGTGAGGTAGAAGTCCCTCCCTGCCGGGATAGCCTCTCAGTGTAGAAGATCATCCTGATACCTCCTCGTGGTGTTCTCTGGAAACTAACAGAACTGGTCTCAGTAGGCTAAATTCAGGATGGTCGCCCATCTATGGGTAAATAGTGAAGACTGCCTTGGTGTCCTCGGCTAAAGTCCGGCACGTCACGGCAATGGCGAGGGCGGCACCGCAGCACAGCATCCGCAGGTAGCTGTTGAGAGCTTGCTGACCGCCTACTGGCATCAGTCTTGGTCGACCTGCTGCGCTCACACTCTCGGGTCCACATGTCTCAGCTTCTGTGCCTGTGGACGATCGTCTGTGTGAGAAGAGAGAGTAGGACTGGACGACACACACCTCTCTCTCTTGAAGTGGCGCTATATAAATGCTCGATTACAATTACAATTACAATTACTCTCACTTTATTCCATTCATATGTGAAGGTATGCGTTCATTGCGTTGTGATGAATGGCGTAGTCTTGCGGTGACGGGCGACTGATTAACATAGCAAGACCTGATAGCCCGGGACTAGAACATTACTCGCGACGTGAGATCTGTCGTGTCGACGGCTCAGTCCATCACTATCATCGTCGTTAAAGTGAAAATTCTAGATCATTTAATATGCTCTTTTTAAACACCTTTATAACGATGCCAACTAGAAATACATAAAGCTCAAGAAACTGTACGAAAATAAGATATAATTCAACGTTCGTCTTAAACACCTGCGTAACAGAAATAATCGATGCTATAAATAACCCTAGACTTAAGACACAGATTATCTGAAGTTCACACATAAGTTTATACAATAAGGTAGATGTTATATTTTATGAATATCATTGTGATGTTCAAAATGAGCAATAATAATGTGTGTATCTATTATTGTTTGTATTTGTAATTATGAGTGTACAACTGTACATATATATATATATGCATATAAATGTATCTATACAATTTCAGAAATAAATTAAATTAATGTGTATTTTAAATATCTGTATGTTAAATAGTGACACTAAATAATGACACATGCATCAAAAAGGATCTACAGAAACCACCTTATGAACATTGCCGCCATGAAAATCTATGAATAAAAATTCCAGAAGAAGAAAAAAGAAAAAAAAAGAGACAATAAAGACAGAAACTGCGGAACATTTAAGCAAAAGTGAACTGAAATACATTGGTAACTTTTAATACGTCAACAGCCTTTGTTGCTATAAGATGTCGTTAAACTGCTGAATAATAATAACACAGATTATCAATGTAAAAGAGGAGGCGACGTTAATGATCTTTATTATCACACATTGACGTTAAAATGCATCTACAACTACTATTACGACGTATATGAAAACATAGGAACCAGCTTAAACACCTTTTAAACATGCTACATTTGCATTACATGTATCAAATTTGAAGCATGAGCAGTGTTACCAAGTACACGGTACACCACGGGCTTTCATGGGTCATTGGGTAAAAGTTTTATAAACACACAGTGTCGTTAAACTCAACCTTATACTACTCTGCAACAAGCCACACTTATTGATGATGGCGATGGTGATGGTGATGGTGGTGATGATAATGACAATGATAATGACAATGATGATGATGATGATGGTGGTGGGGGTGATGATGGTGGTGGTGGTGGTGGTGGCGGCGACGACGACGACGACGACGACGACGACGACGACGAGACGACGACGACGACGACGACGACGACGACGACGATGATGATGATGATGATGATGATGATGATGATGACGACGACGACGATGGTTCTCTGCCCGTAATCAGGTTCTATGGCTTTCGCCACCCGGGGATGATATGAGTGAGGTGGTTTCCAGTTGCCTTCCCCACATACAAATGATGGGTAAGCAACTTGCCCAAGGTCACTCCGCTGCAGCTTGTGTCCCTGCGTCCCACACATGCTAGCCCGAAATATCTAAATTTCTGAGTGTCAACTCCCAGTCCGGGGCTTGAACCGCTTACTGGTGTAGCTAACTAGGCTAGTCCACAAAATTTATTTGACTGCAATGACCTCTGCTGTCATAAGCTGTCGCTAAACTCTGGATACAGCCACCAACTCTACTCTGACAGTGCCAGTCGAAAGCCTGAACAATTGAGGAGGGCTACGCTATTGCGCTGCGTAACCAGTATTGTTAAATTGAAAATACTACATCACTTTGAACACCTGCATAGCGTTCTAACCAACAAATACATAAGGTACGAAAAAAGATAAAGCACACCTGATCTAAAGTCTCTCTAAACACCTTCGTAAATGATTTAATCGTTGCTATAAAGGCTCTGAGACGTAACTTGTAAATCGTTTTTTAAGAGTGACAATGTGCAATCAAAACGCCAGGAAGAATCGTGGAAATACGAACCAACTCATAAAGAAAAACGAAATGTGTAACAATTCCACCTCCCCCTCCCCAAAAAAACGACAGATCCTGTGTGCATGAATTTCTGTCAAAATAAAGACTGAAAAACTACATTATTTTTTTCAGCAGCGAAAACGGTATATTTTTCTCAGATTTTAAAAAGGTCGTCAGAAGAAATGGAAGATCATATTATGGTGTCGTCGTGTATCAGCGGCCGGTTGCCATCCGTCAAAAACGGACGTTTTCTTGCCACTCCCCTCCCCAGAAACCCAAATTTCCCCCCCCCCCACCACCACCATAGCGGAGGGACTAGACTTAACACTGGACAGTGTATGTAAAGTAGGCCTATGTTGTAGTTATTTATCGATAACTTTTGAAAAAGCCAAAGGCCTATTTTGCCATAAAATTCAAAAATGAGGATCCGTCCATAATTCATCCATACATCCATACATCCATACATACATACATGTACGTCCATCCCATTTTCTAACTGAGCATTATTACGAACGCTGAAAACTGCGAATACAATTAGACACCTCTTTTAGATGTAAAATGCGTCCCACAAGCAAAACCAGACGAGCAACATGGAACATTGGAACACAATGCATGTGATAATCCACCAGAAATTCTTTAGTAAGAATCTACTTTACAATATTATAAAGCAGTTATGTATTAGTGAGGTTGAGAAGCTTCATTTTGATGGTTTTGTTCGGATGCCATACAGATTTAGCAGTCAACTGCCAATGTTTTGCTGGCTCCGCACGTGTGTGTGTGAGCTCACTGTGTATTACATTGCTAATTGGTGTGTTTATCTTGCTGAAATGACACCAAACAATTTATTATTATTATACGTAAGTGCAGAGCGTGCCTACGAGTAAATATCCTAAAGAGGCGCTATATAAATTACGGTTAATTACCGGAATGAAAATACGCCCTGAACGGGTCCACAAGGTAAAAGACCCCAGCATTAGAACGCTGTAGGCCTAGTGAATAGCGCTTAAAAATTATCATAGCTGTTCTTACTGAGTCGGATCCAAGAGGCGGCAGCTCGGCCTTCGTCTGTAGGGCGCTCTGCGTGTCACCGATGGTAGACAGACCGTCGCTGATCGTTCCTAGGAGCGCCCTCTGTGCCTGGTGCAATCCATGCATCTGTGCACTCTGACCCTGAAAGAAATGATACATCGAAACAGCCCGGAATTAGAACAGGTAGAATATGAGAGGAAGCGTAATTCCTTACTATGCCAGGGCCAGTCCCAAGCCTGGATAAAGGAGGAGGGCGTCGCCAATGATATATGCCATCACACAATGTCATAGACGCTAAACTGCAGCTTCCTTACGATCGTTTAAACACCCCTTTAAAGTATAACATTCGCTTATTATAAGTCGAATAAATGTGACTACTGTTGTCGCAAGATTTAAAAATCAGCATTAAGGCAGTCATATAAGTCGACATGTCCAACTTTAAAAAAGGTAGCCATTCATTCATTGACTCAAGTATTATTTTACAGTAAGACCTCTTCAATTAAACAATTCAGACGTGCTCCCGCAACAAGCACGGCAAAAAAGTCTTAGGTTTTTAAAGTGTACATACGACTTCATTATAATTTCGTAGCTTTGGCATGTGAGAGGCTAGTCCTATCCTACAAGACCCTGGCCTGTCATTTCCCACATCGACAGTGTACTGGCTATGTTATTAGGTTGGTATCAGACTTCACTACAACGTAATATGCGGCCTCTGTTGTCAAAGACTGTCTTTAAACCATCCATACATCAACCATATTCAGTTATTTCAATGAATCCATAGACGTTCTTCTACGACACCTGCATAAAAAATAAAACCTTTGCTATAATAAATAATAATATTAAACTAATAATCACTACAACGGAAGTTAGCCTCAATGTATTGGCTCTACTAAAATAATAATAATTAACGTCCGACCAGTTATTTTCAATAACTATCATACTTACCATTTCCTGTTGCGCCTATCATTGGTCATCATGTTGGCTGACTGCTTGATCGACCGCTTCTTTATTTCAAAAGGTAGGCTATTTTCCTAATCTAAACGCAGGTTTCCTCCGTTAATTCAAAGGTGTGAAAGTTTTTGACTATTACTTAACGCAGTGTTTTTCGCAAGTCAAGGTGACTGCATCAGGCCAACCCTTCTGAAGCACGGTCAAGCCCGGCCATACAGAACGTGTACGTACGCCGTCGGTATTATTATAGCCGAGTGTTTACACTGCACTGGGGAACGGCTTGTTATGGAGTTGTACTTCGACCGTGAAATGACGCTACCAAATTACCAATGTTGTAAGTTGAACAACTTTTGCGTAAAATATAATATTGCAATTATCAATATCTTCGCCCACCTACTCATGCCAAAGTGGATTTTAGCGTGTTGCTGCTTAACATTACTTTGTTTGTATGTGCACTTGTTATAGCGCCCCTTCAAGCTCTCGCTACTCAAGGGCGCTCCCAAATGCAGAGCGGACATGCATCGGAGTTTCATGCCGAAGCGCTGAGCAATTGTGAATGAAGGACTTGCCCAAGGTCCTTGCGCGGCGAAGGTGGATTCGAACCTCGAACCTTCCGGCTTCAAGGCAACGACGCCACCACTACACCACCGCGCAACACAATTACTAGTATAACTGCACTTCTCTTTTGACAGTCAGCTATAATAATAGGACCTAACATTTCAAAAGTGCTGTAATAATATCTATGCCAAACAAAATTCTGCCGAGGACAACTCTCTGTAGTCAAATTATGCCCTCGTCAAATCTGGATGCTCCTCCTCATTAGAACCACACGCTTATTTTAGACACCCTTGAGAACACGCTAACGGTCTCTATATAAACGTTGCCAACCGGAGGTCGTGTCATTAGACCGTAACCATGTCTCCCTCTTTCGGTTTTCATCAGTGCTTGAAGTGGCGACGTAACCAAAATATAAGTTTATTATAAGAACTGTTGCCATCTTTTCAGGGGTGTCTAACTTAAGGAACTTTGATTTGACGCAGTGCCGTTAAACAGCAAAAAGCGATTACTCTAAACTCCGCCACTGATCGAGCTCTGAGCCTCTGGCAACGCCAGTCTCAAGTCTGAACGAAGGAGGAGGGCGACGCTAGTTATCTTTACCTGTTGTCACACATATGTTATTAAACTGAAACTACTACTGCTATATTAATTTTGGTGAAAAATGTTTCGGCAACCACACTATAAATTTTACAGAACAGCAACACACATAATTATATGAAGTGTCAAAGGCGTCTGACCGTTCTGACGTCACCCGTATTATACTTGTTGTTGTTGTTGCTGGCGCTGTGGTTGTCGTCGTCATCATCATCGTCGTCATTGCAATTGTCATGGCTACGGCTGTTGTCATTGCTGTTGTCGTTGTTGTTGTTGTTGCTATTGTTGTTGTTATTCCTGATGAATTTGACATAATTAATTATTTTCTTCATTCGATGCGACTCTGTAAAAAACATAATCATATTCTGCGATCTCCTTCTTCGGGTTCTCTGCCTCTGTATAGACAGGTTCTAATTTTTCTCCAGAGCCGACGAAATTTTTTCAAAAAATTACGGTAACTTGTCTTATTATAGTTGCAGTTTGCATTAGTCCCCTGACTCAGAAAAACACACTTCAATCCATTCCGACATAGGGAAATTTATCGAATTTTTTCGAAAAAAACAACGATACCCCTATAAGGAATTTTTCCAAAAAATCGACCTAACTTGAACGTCGTAATTTTGTAACGAGCTTATGATGGAGATGCTAGACATTGATAGTCCGTCGAAATATCTTCGTTTGAACACACGAGAATGACGAAATTTGAATCGACAAATTTCGGAAAATTATGGTTTTGTATTTTTGCGGAAATCAGCCAATATTATCGCATTATTCTAACTTATCTTATTATAGTGGCAGACTGCATTAGTCCCCGGACTCAGAAAAACACATTTCAATCCATTCCGACATAGTGAAAATTATCGAATTTTTCGAAAAAACGACGATACCCGTATAAGGAATTTTTTGTGGGTGCACTTTCTATTCTCAGTTTCAGTTATGGAATAGAATCGTAATCGTAATCTCAAGATTTTTACAGCGCCCACAAAAGCGAAGTCACGGGAACCAGCTTATTCACAGGCGCTCAATCAAAGCGAAATCGATAGGCAGCGGGTCAAGTCCGTAGAGTCAGGCAGGCAGATAAATGGACGGCTAAGGTAATTGGTGTAGAAAGGAGTAGTCCGTCATATACTGAGTCAACGGCAGTATGAGAATTGTGGAAAAATAACTGAAGGGGGGGTTGGCCTATGATAGACTTGAAATTGGGGTATGAAAAACATACTTTAACATGGGGCTTTAAGAAAGACTGGGGGGTTGAACCCCACCCCCCCCCCCAGCAATTCTCACCCTGGTCAACGGTGAGGTTTTCACTCATTAAAATGTAGAATCGATATAGCCAGATTTTAGTAAAGCTAATATGTTGCTTTGAATCGTATTGCATGGCTTATAATTAATTTGAGCACATTTTGATTAGAGCAAACCACGAGCAATTTCGGACCACCGTGTTCTAGGAACACGACGTGATGTGCCCGGAGTGTATCCTGTCCGCGCTCGCCAACGCTCGATTAAAATGGCGGCCGTTAGTGAAGCTAGTATTAAATGTTTGCAGAAAATGTTCATCAATTCGGATCTCAATGACTGCCATTTTAATTTGACCGCATTTATTGATCTTTAAGATAAAAATAAAATACGCTAAATGTTATAGCTTATTCGTGAACGTGTTGCATTAAGAATACGATTAAAGGTTAGCAATTTCTGGGTCATGACAGTCCGCTTCGTCTAGGTCTCTAAGACGATAATGCGGAGAGTGCACATTATTTTTTCAATCAATCACATACATTTATATAGCGCCTCTGTGATCTTTACAATGAAGCGCAATATTTTTAAGATATGCACGGAGTTTATCGAGATTATCATTAACTTGATCGTTTTGAATTTTCATTGGAAGCATGTCGTTATTGCTGTAATGTACATCGTCAATTTAACTGCGAATCATGTTGAGGCCTTAAAAAAATTGTTGTGTTTCCGGTAACAGAGCTAAAAAAAATTGGGTAGGTAGGTCGGAAAATATTTTTATTTTGTAAAATATTTTTATGCAGTGACTATCCGAAAAAGTATACCCCACTAGTCTTTTTTGCACGCTGCAACAAAGTACGTGTTCTAAGCAAGTATAAACTGCCTATTTCCCGACTGTCTGCACCTAAAACTGCTCTAGAAACAGTCCTATTAATTTCATTTTGTTGACGTCTCTTTATGTTATGTCAATACAAATGTTAAAAAAAGAATTTTTGGAAAAAAAAAATTTTGTTTGAAAAACATTTTTTGTTTGGAAAAAAAATTTTAATAAAATTTTTTTACAAAAATATTTGGGTCGCGGCCGTAAAAATGGGTCGGTCGGGTTACCGGAAACACAACAATTTTTTTTACGCCTGATGATAATTTACTGTGGCACATTTCAGATTGACGCAAGCTGTACCGCTGAGTACAATAGACGCTATATAATTTTTCGTTATGAATTAATGAATGAATGGCATTACAAAGCGACATCAGAATTGTCATCCATCATAATCGTGCGTAATAATATTGTGATCATGATTTAATGCAACTTTAGAGTCTTTTTTAAAGCATACTGTCGATATTTTTAATTCACCGCAAAATTTTAATAAGTCTTTTGATCATAGCACTCCTGATCCAGTGAAAGTATTATTTATAAGCATCAATATAGGTTGGATTGATGACAAGAATTCTTTGCACGGATTTAAATTGAACTGGTCAGTCAGTGATGAAAATCATCTTTTGTGTAACTCAAAGCTCCTCACTTGGGTAGACACCCCACAAAACACCCCGCATATAGACCCACAAAACTATAACTAGAACTCCAACGGCTCAGTCTTGATCATTTGTCTCAATTGGTCCTTCTCTTTGGAATGCCCTTTCTCATTCTGTTCGCTCTACACTTCTCTCTGGTAGTCTCTCCTCTGCTTTGTCTCTTCTCAAAACCTGTTTCTTCTCGTGGGGCCTTGCGCACTGGGAGCGCCTCTGAACGGTTCACCCTACTAGAGGCGCTTTTTAAATGTTTAAATACAATACAATAAAATACACCACACAGATCCACACTGTGTTAACCAGCCCTGTCCAAAGTTTCCAACCCTTCACTGGGGGTAGACACACCCCACAGATCCACCCCTCTAATCCACCCTGTTTTGACACGTGTGTTTTTTCCACACCAGATGGACCACGAAGACATCGCAGCGATCACCGAATACATAACAAAGGGCGTCTACCCGCGGGGCATCTCAAAGGGCGAGAAGCGCAGCATGCGCAAGCGCTGCCAGTCCTTCACCCTCACAAACGGGGTCCTCTATCACCATGGCAACAAGCACAAGAAGCAGCGATTGGTCGTTACCGACCCGGATGAGAAACTCCGAATCCTGGACACGGTCCATAGGGATTCCGATGGCCGGCAGAACCACAATGGGATCAAGTTCACACACCAGAAGGTGACGAATTGGTATTGGTGGCGTGGGATCACGGAGGATGTGAAAGCGTTTTGTAAGCGGTGTGCGGAGTGTGCCGCGCAGTTGGCGGCGGTTGGGGCCACTACGAAGCAGCAGCATGCATCGGAACCGGAGGACAGCGATTGTGACATGAGGTACATTTTTGTTGTAACATGACGAGTTAATTTCTAGCATGAGGTATTAATTCTGACATGAGGTATTTATTCTAGAAGATTACGACTTGAGGTATTTGACGATTCTGACATGAGGTGTTTAACTGCTTATATAGTAACATGAGGTATTTATTGTAACATGATGTGTTAATTTCTAGCTAGCATGAGGTATTAATTCTAACATGAGGTATGTGGTGATTCTAATATGAGGTGTTTATTCCAACTTGAGGGATTAATTCTAGCGTTAGGTATGTGGTGATTCTGACTTGAGGTGTTTATTGTAACATGAGGTATTTATTCTGACTTGGGGGTATTAATTTCTGGCATGAGGTATTAATTCTGACATTAGATATTTGATGATTCTGACATGAGGTCATTGGTGATTCTGACACTAGGTGTTTAATATTGTAATGTTCATGAAATATTTATTACAACATGAGGTATTGATTTCTATAAGGAGTATTAATTCTAACGGTGTTTGGTGATTCTGACATGAGGTATTTAAATTGTAACATTCATGAAATATTCATTTTAGCGGGAGGTATTTGGTGATTCTTACATGAGGTATTTAATAGTGCTAGACAAACTATACTATACTATTTTGGGGTTTATAAAGTGAATTCAGAATAATGATGATTTCTAATGGCAATTATAACAATAGCAATGATTATAATAATGATATTTTTCTGTTGCAACGCCTCTCTATGACTGTTCAGCATTTCAATTCAGTGGCCTTTCGAGGCACTTTAGCTGAGCAAGATCCAGAGGAGATATAACAATATTTAGCTATTGCTTCCCTAGTGTATTGTTCTTCCCAAGGCCGTAGCCAGGATTTTATTTCGGGGGGTGTTTCTTCGCCGGAAAATTTTTGACGGACCTCTTTTTTAGTCATCAGGTCGAAGATGAATCTCATTTTGCTTAAATTCATGTTTTTTCATTATGTGCTAGTGAATGCGTTCCATTACTTCATTTCGTCGGTTTCATTTCATGGTTTTGCATCATGAGCTAGTAAATGCAATAGATTTTTATGCATTTTCCAATTGTGTGGGGGGGGGGTGTTCAAGCACCCATAACACTTCGTCTACGGCCTTGGTTCTTCCTGTTAATGGTGTTGTTTTTGAAGATATTAAAAGGAAATAATAATTTAATATTGATGATCATAATAAAAAATTAAATTTGCTTTCCAGGGATCTGGATCATCACGTGGAACCATTGTGCATCGCTCCGATTCCAGTCGTCGAACATCGAGAGTTGACCTCGACCTCCCACAAGTCTGACCTTGTGACCTCCCTCCGTCGGTTGTTCGAGGAGAAGATCGGTTTTGACGTTGTTCTTTCCGCCGGAGGATTCAATGTCGCCGCTCACAAGGTCGTCGTCATGGCAACGTCTGATTATCTGAAGTCGCTGATCGTCGATCAAGATCCATTGACGACAACAGATCAAAGCATGATCCAACTTACGAGTAATAATGATAATTATGATAAAGATGATAATGATGGTGATGGTGATGATGATGACGATAACGATAATAATGATAACGATGATAAAGATAGATATTAAAGATAATAATAATTATGATAATAATAATAATGATAATAATATTAATGATAACGATAATAACTATTAAGAAAATAATAATTATAATAATTATAATAAAGGTATAATTATATACTTATAATAAAGATATTCGTAATAGAAATATTATTAAAGATATTAATAAAAGTACTAATAGTAATAATCGGACAGGACGTGAATTCTTGATGGAGTTGGGGCGCCGTCTCTGGGGACCCTCGGGAGACTTTGCACTTATTTCAACGTTTATCTATTTGCACCGAGTGATTTAATGCCATAGCATTCAGAGGCACATTCGCACAACTCACCGGGGTCGAGGACGACTGATCTGACTAATTTACATCAGTTTTAGTTGAATGAGACAGATAGCACATTATGCCTGTGTTTGTCAGGCGTTCTCTGTTCATCACGCACAGCCAATTGATGTTGCACTGTTTGAAATGGAAATAAATGATAGTAATAATTTTAAAAAAATTATAATAATATTAATAATATTATTAAGATAATAACAACAATGAGGATAATAGTAGTAATATAGTAAAAATCGTAGCAATAATGATGCCAACAATAATAACAATGACAATAGCAGCAGCAACAACAAAATTAATAATGATAACTAATAATAATGATAATAGACGTTTTTATTCCAACTTAGGAGTAGGTTTTTTATCATTTGTTTCCTAGATAAGAATGTTCCCATTGCACATTAAATACTAACAGTCAAATATAAAAAAAATGGCACTTCTCGGTATACACTATTTATATATTTATTTCACTATCCATATCTCAATAAAAGGTGTTGGCACTCAAAGCATCTGATTAATTTGTAGAGTAGACTTTGATCCTCCTACCATGGAATAGTAGCGTTTGTTCGACACCTTTTAAACGTTTTTATTGGATGCTATATATACTCGGGACGCTGTGCTTCTATAAATTAACGATGTTTCTCCTTCTGTTCTCTCTCCCGTTAAGCGCTTTGCCGTAACCACGAGGCCTTTACAAGGATTATAAGATAAGATCTTTTAAGATAATAATTATAAGATCTTTTAAGATAATATAGGATCTTTTAAGATAATATAAGATCTTTTAAGATAAGATAAGATCTTTTAAGATAATAATTATAAGATCTTTTAAGATAATATAGGATCTTTTAAGATAATATAAGATCTTTTAAGATAAGATAAGATCTTTTAAGATAATATAAGATCTTTTAAGATAATATAGGATCTTTTAAGATAATATAAGATCTTTTAAGCTAATATAAGATCTTTTAAGATAATATAGGATCTTTTAAGATAATATAAGATCTTTTAAGATAAGATAAGATCTTTTAAGATAAGACAAGATCTTTTATGATAACCATCTTTTAAGATAACATCTTTTAACACGCTGGCCGCGAGGGACGTGTATACACGTCCCCCATTGAGTCATTTAACACAGCAAATAAGCAGTCAACGTGTTAAGATAAAGATAGGATCTTTTAAGATAAGATAAGATCTTTTAAGATAAGATAAGATCTTTTAAGATAAGATTATTAATTGCTATATTATGCCAAACAAAATTATTTTTAGGGCAACGACCTCTGTTGTCATAGGCCCTCGTCAAATCTGCATCCATCCATAAAAAAGATAAGATAAGATAGCTGTATCTGTGTCTTTGTCTTAAATAAGATAAAAGAAAGAAGCAGCATTGTCTCCACATTTCTCTGTATTTGACGGTGTCAGTGGTGGACTTCCATGTTTTTCTCCCTCGGGTCTTCCATTGTGTTGTCCATCTTGGTCTCTGGCTGTTTATCCATCATCATGAAAAAGTTTACCAGGGGCTAGGGGGAGGCTATGCCTCCAAGAAGGCCCAGATTCATCTTTTTTTACGATGAAAATGGTATCTTTTCCCGGGGTTAGCCCCCCCTCAACCCCCCCCTCCCCAAGAAGGTCTAGACAAGTGTCTGGAAAGTAGTCGAAAAAAATGTCTTTGTGTCTTTTGTCTTCCATCCTAGACATATCCGGTCTTTGTCTTGAACCCATTGTGACGTTCCTCTACACTGGAACTCTGAGACTGAGTCAGGAGAACGTGCATCTCATGTCAGCAGCCGCAGCCCAGCTCGGCATCACGTCCGCTGTCGCACTCTGCCAACAGTTCCTTGCGAATGATGGGAAGAAACGTGTTGCTGCTGATGCGGGGAACGATGAATCAGAGAGAGACGTTGATGTTAAGGTTTGTGATGTCTTGTTTGTGTCTGTCTGTGTGTATGTGTGCTCATATTTGTGTGTGTGTGTGTATTAGCACTGTACTGATCATACGTATGTTTCACTTCAGGGCCAAATACGGTATTCGGCCGAATAGTAGAAGCCAGAAAGAATACGAACAGTGTGCATATATAGTGATTCTGTGTATGCTATGGCAAGCAGACTGAAGTTCAATTCAATTCAATTATATTTTCGTTTAATCAACACTTCAGAACGCAGCATGTTACATATAACTAATTTTGCATATGTTTTATGCATAAGTTCAGTTTATTAGCAGCATAAATAAATACTGGGTTTGAATTAATATTGATTGAAATCCAGGGTAAAAAAATGTTTTTGTATAGAACTCTAGCAATGATCTTTTTCCGGGAGAGAGAAAAGCCATGAGCTCGAGGATGAAGCTCATAGCCACAAAAAGGGTGAGGTAATTGAAGTCATTCGAATTATATGCTGTGATTGCAGCGAGACCTTGCGGTGTTGGACTTTCTGTTTCAGGGATTGTGCGATTACGAGTCTCTTGTGTTTCTGTCATAGGATGACCAATCTGATGCGTCATCGAACGACGCAAAAACCATGGACGCAATTCCATTCGTCCCTGGCGCTCCAGAACCAAACACCACCAACAACGCTCTCGACGATTTCCTCATCCTCAACATCAAGGAGGAAGTCCCCGCCATCCCAATGATAAACCTCGAAGATTTCGTCGCCTCCGTCTCCAAATCCGCTCCCCGAGCACCGACAGCTCCCCGCCACAAACGCACACTCCTCCCCAACTGCTTCGTCTCGATCTCCCCCACCGTCCCCCGTTTAAAACCACCACCATGCAGCACCCGCGCTCCCCCGAAACGCTCGGTCCGCCATTCTACCCGCTCCACCATGCTCCGTAAGATCCTCCCGAAGCCGGGGCCGAAGATCTCTCGCTCGGAGGAACTCCGCCGGAGGAAGTTACAGAAGTCGAGGCGGACCGCGATGGCGAAGGTCCTGCTCGACACGCACGGGAAACGCCACGCTTGCTACGTCTGCGAGTCCGTGTTCGAGTTCGCGTCCGGGTTGAGGCACCACCAGCGGGTGAGACACGGGATTCCCCGGCTCGATCTGGCTCTATATCGGTTGTCCCAGATGTCTGTTCGATCCGCGATCCGGTCGGTGCTGCGCCGCGGGAGACCTCTGCCGCGGCGGAAACCGGATTTGAAATCCCGCGGAAAATTATCCAAAAAGACGGATAAGGTTCCGAAGGATATCCCTGATCTTTCTGATGGGGCGGTTGAGGCGGGTGCGGAAGCGGCAGAAAAGTCGACACCCGCTCCCAGGAAGCGGAAGATCCCGCGTCCTCCTTCCACGAAGAACAGGGATAACTCCGGGAGCGTCTTCCGGATGTGGACGAAGGCGGTACGCTACGAGCGGATGAAGCACCGGACCGGAAAGAACCGTGGTGCGGCCCCGACGGTGATTCCAATCTTCCGGAACAAGTGTGGATGGTGCGGACGGAGTTTCCTGCGGCGTGCCGATCTCCTGGAGCACCGGAAGGTTTTCCATCGGAGCCGGAAGAAGCCGCCTGGCTACGAGCCGGAGAAGCGACACCGGAACGACTGGAGTTGCCCAGAGAGAGGATGCGATGCGAAGCCGAAGAACATGGAGGAGTTGAAGGAACATATGTCCGCTGCTCACCCGAATGTTTTTCTCTCGTGTCCGCATTGCAAGTTTAAGACGCAGGTCGATCACAATCTGAAAAGGTGAGAGAGGAATTGAATCCTGCTATAGGGACACTAATATGTATCTAGTTACACAATTTTTACCAATATACATGTATCTGTGAGTCTTTAATTGGAAGAGCTATTTAAACATACAGTAATAAAGTGTTAGTAAGTAAAAGATGATGGCATGCGGTGAGGGAAGGAGAAGATGCGGAAGACCAAGGAAGAAATGGTTGGATGTAAAAGTCTGGCATGAGACTGGAGGAGCTACGAGAGGCGACTAGGGAGAGGAGACATTGGAGAGGATACATCAGGGCTTACGCCAGAGCTCCAGAAGCTGACAGCACCAGGTGAAGTAAAAGTAAGCTTAGTATAAGTATGGTAAGTTGAAGTAAATTTATTGTATTGTGCTGGAATTGCTATAGGTATAACTTGGTATATGGTATTTGTTTTAGAACTTTTCATTACTCTTTTGCTAAAATCTTTTTCATTATCATTATTATTTCATTATTATTGCCATTAGTTGTTACTGTCATCATATTATATATTATGAATTTATTATATTTTTGATTACAAGTCTATTACTGTTACTATTACTTCTATCATTGTTACTTGTTATTATTTTTATTGATATTTTTTATTATTTTTGTTCAATTGCCTCATTACCCAGCCGTCTACTATGCCTTCTCCTAATCATATCTGCTTAAATCTCCCGTTCTTTCATATCATAACTTAACTCGGTTTTAGAGGTGTCTAAGACGACCTCTAAGCTTTCCGTTACAACAGCCATACCCACAAAAGCACCCCTGTCTACAATGATTATTTATAGCATGGCGAAGATTCATGCAATGGCGCTCTGCAATTATGAGTTAAAGATCTTTGGCAAAATGTGTGAGACAACGGCATTTCGTGTCCCAGTCTTATATAAGAGAATGTGACATCGTTTTAAAGGTTTTGTACGGTTCCAGTGTGATAATACAAATCGTTGCTCGGTCGCATGCTTATATAGCATCGCTTAAATATAGTTTAAAAGGTGTCTAAAACAAATTGCACGTGTATACACACTAGTATTACTCAGTAACTCGACTGAAAATGGCGTCATATAAATTCGCTTGTTACGCTGCGTTGTGTAATAATAGGCATCTTGCGAAGCGTCACAGGGAGCGACACATTTGTCCGATCTGTTCGCGGTCCTACCACAAGATGTGTCTGCTTCGAATCCACATGTACAATCAACACAAGGTGGAGGACCCGTCACTCAAGGTAAGAGCTTCACTTGGGACAATTACTGGACTGGGAGCGTCTCTGAGTTGGTTTCTTGATGAAGCGCTATATAAATTCACGAAATGAATGAATGAGTGAATTACGGTGGAGGAAAAGTGAGGTAAGATAGGGAAAAGTGGGGAAAGAAGTTAGCTAAAGTTTTGAAAAGAGGGAAAGTGAGGTTGCATATGGAAAAGTGGAAACATGTTATGTGAGGCACTGGGGAATTATAGTTTGGTTGCATTGGAAGAAGTGTGAAAAGTCAAGTAAAGTATGGAAAATTTGGAAAATTGCGTATGAATGTGGGAAATGTGAGATAAGGTATGTAAAAGTGAGCTAGAAGACAGTAACTATCGGGGTGGGGGGGCCTCACTTGGGACAATTATGGTAAGGGTCTGTGGGGGAAATGAGTCAAGTCCTCTGTCTGTCTGTCTGTTTCTCTCTTTCCTGTTGGATAGCTGCTGAAATTGAGTGAATGGTCTTTAAAAGAAGAAACAATAAGTGGAATTAACTATGGTGCTGCAAAACACTCTTTGACGTCTTAAACTTTGTCGAAGTGGACAGATCGCATATGCTCCTCCTCCCATATTTTTTTCTTCTTACTTGGCGACTAACCAACTTACCCCATCACTAATTTTCTAAGAGGTCACATCATTAGTTACCAGATTTTATCCTTACCAGCTCCATACATACATAATATTAATTAATGACATTCGTTATATATAGCTTTGCGTGGAAGCGCTTTATAGGTGTTCAAAATAAGCTCGTATTATTTCGGTTTAATTTACATTATCACCCCTGAGTTATTAGTTGGTTAGTTGATATTTAACAACGATGATGAATGCGTCACCCTCCTGCTTTGTCCAATCTTCGGACTGGCCCTACTACTGGAGTGCGTAGAGAGAGAGAGACGGAGAGTGACTGAGACAGACAGAAAGAGGAGGGAGGGAGAGAAAACCTTTTGAACACCTTTAACATATTTGAAAATTTTCCTATAATATTGGATTAAGTAGCGGAGTAGGTTATTTCTGTCAAGGATCTGTATAATGTGTAACATTGTGATGGAGACAGTTGTGCATACAATTTCGCACCTTTTTAAAGCGTGATCGTGGGCATATAAGTCACAGCAAGGCGAAAAATGTATATGATACTAGCGTACCAAAAGCTATTCCATGTAAAACCAACGCAGTTTTGAATAAAATTTTGCATTATATCGGATTTTCTTAAAATTTGCAAGCTGCTAGAACCAAATTAGAAACTGTGAGAACAGAAATATTAGATTTTGGGTCAACCAGTTTCCGAGATATGGGTCATTGAACTTCGACCCGATTTGCGCTGACCAGACGAGGTTTAAACTGGTCTATCTCAGTTCATATTGCACCTAGAAACAAAAGTGAGATTCCAAATTAAAGCTGAGTGAATGGTCTATTCGGGCAAGTGCTAAAAATAGTTTACTATTTTGAGTGAAAAAATATATACAACTGCAACTTTGTAACCCTGGTCCAGGTCACTTTGTACTCTTCTAATCTTTTTTCCCATTCAACAATCGCACTGTTCTAAATTGGTGTGGCAAATTTCAGAGTTGGCGCTCTAACAGTTTATTTTTTACGATTTATATAGTAATTCATTATAGTAATATATGAATTACAGAGTCAAATTAAAATTGATGAATTTCTTTGATGTCCGTTGTTCTGAACAGTTGGTGAAAGTTTCAGAGTGGGTGCTGCAACAGTTTATTTTTTATGATTTTTATAGTAATAATAATGAATTATAGAGTAAAATTAGAATTGGTGAATATCTTTGATTTCATTTAGAGCGTTGTCCTCAATTAATTTAATAACCTTTATCTCATTCAAAGATCTCACTGTTCTAAATATATGGCGTCAATTTAAGTTTTAATGTAATGATTTTTGCAGTAATAATAGCAATGATTAAGTCAAATACATAGAGTCAAATTAAAATTGTTGAATTTATTTGATTTCAGTTGGAGCGTTGTCCTCACGAGGGTTGTAACTACGCGTGTCCTGGCAAGTGGGCGTTGAAGACTCATATGCTGAAGCACTCGCCTTCGAAACCTTTTACCTGCGACAAGTGCGGCAGAGACTTCAAACGAGCGCTGTGAGTTGGAATCAATTTTTGTCAAAGTCAACTAGCGAATTACTAACTGTTCAATTTTGAATGTTCTTGTTATTATTGTGTTCTTTTTTGTCACCCGAGGTTGGTGTAATAATTGAGGTTCTAAGAAACTGTCTGAAGAGCTGTTATTATTTTTTTATTGTTGTTATTTTTAAATTATACAATCATTTATTACTTTTAACAAAAGTTCCAAAGAATAATTATAGTTAGTATAGTTCTTGGTCTTCGCCGACGGTGTCGTGCATAAAAGTACCCCTAAATGCTATTACGCTGTGTCGTTGTGTGCAGATGGACAGACGCTGGAATAGATATATAGATTCCAAAGGGTCACCCGTGGCGGCAAATTTATTATTTATTTGTTTTTATTGTTTATTTTTTTTTGATTTTTTATTTGTTCATTACCACAGGGGTGTTATTGTAAATACGACAGAAATAAATAAGATTTAACAGCAGATCACACTTACTTTGAACATTTTTGTAAATGACGAAATTGTCAAAGGACCAATCCAATAAATTACATGGACTGAGGATAACATTTCACAGTAGTTACGGTGTAAATAAAACGACATGTTGTGTATGAAACAAATACAACTAAAGACGAAAGCCGGTAATAGAGCCTTTGTCACCGTAAACAGTGTTACCTTGAGCATTGTTCGGTCTGTGGTTTTGTGGTAACAAAGCCAATCTAAACAATGTTAACTTGAGCATTGTTCGGTCTGTGGTTTTGTGGTAATAAAGCCAATCTAAACAATGTTAACTTGAGCTTTGTTTGGTCTGCTGTTTTGTTGTAACAAGGCCTATGTAAACAATGCTAACTTGAGCATTGTTTGGTCTGTTGTTTTGGGATAACAAAGCCTTTGTAAACAATGTTACCTTGAGCATTGTTCGGTCTGTGGTTTTGTGGTAATAAAGCCAATCTAAACAATGTTAACTTGAGCATTGTTCGGTCTGTGGTTTTGTGGTAACAAAGCCTACGTAAACAATGCTAACTTTCAATTGTTCTCTGCCCTTTCTTTCAGGAGCCTCGAAAAGCACATCAACAAGATCCACTTGGGGATTCGTGCATACATCTGCGACAAATGCGGTGGATCGTTTGCGGACGAATCGGAATTGAAACGACATTCGATTCGACACGATAAGAACATGGCTTTCATGTGCACGAAATGTCCCTTCCAGTCTTACATCAAGGCCGCATACCAGTGTTAGTTTCTACGTACATCATTTGTTTATTTAAAATTATGTGTTATTATTATTATTATTATTATTATTTGTATATATTATTATTTTGTTAAATTATGTGTGCATGTACTGTGTATTGGTCTTTTATCTGAGGTGTGATGCAGCGTTTTTTTCTGCTTGTGTTCATTAATTTTGTTTATTTATTTTAAAATTATGTTTGTTTGTTTGTACATGTATGTGCATTTGTTATAGCGCCCCTTCAAGTTCTCGCTACTCAGTGTTAGTTTCTACATAAATCATTTGTTTATTATTTATTTCTTTAAGAAGTATGTGTGCATGTGCTATGTATTGGTCTTTTGTATGTGCACTTGTTATAGCGCCCCCTTTAATCTCTCTCTTTCTACTCAGAGGCGCTCCCGAATGCAGAGCAGACACTGCATCGGAGTTTCACGCCGAAGCGCTGAGCAATTGTGAGTGAAGGACTTGCCCAAGGTCCTTGGGCGACAAGGTGGATTCGAACCTTCCAGGTCCAAGGCAGTGACGCCACCACTACACCACCGCACCCCACATGTGCATGTACTGTGTATTGGTCTTTTAGCTGAGGCCCAGTGCAGTATATTTTTCTGCTCGTGTTCATTCCATGCCTCTGCACACAGGGAATAGAATCAACTTCCACTTTCGCTTCATACTTCAACACTCGGTTTTTTCTTCGTTGGCTTTAAGCATTTTTCGTCATCTCCTGACGGCTACTTAGTTTTCCGCATGTTCAATATTTTGATCATTCATTCATTCCAGAATTTATAGTGCTACTTGGGGGGGGCGACTCAGAAGCGCTCCCGGCTCTAGCATGGCAAAAAATAACAGTCTTGAGTTGAATAGAAGGTGCTTCATTGAGAGACCTGGAAGCAGACATAGCTCCTGTGAGAGACATCTTTGGCCACCACAGAAAAGGATCAATTGCAGTTTTTGCCGCTTACGATGGTTACAATGATGATACTGATGAATATTCGCCTCTTCTTGACCAATGATAATGCTGTTGAAAATTCATCTCTAATTGACCAATGCTGATGACGAATATTCATTTCTCTTCTTCTTGACCAACGATGAATATTTATCTGTTCTTGACTGCAGCTCACATGTTCTCTCGTCACCAAACGATCGTCAACGACAAGATGCATCTCTTCAAATGCGACCAGTGCGCCTTTGCTACGGACCGGCGACACCGCTACACGGAACACATCAAGAAGCATGCCAACATCCGCGACATCCCTTGCCCCGAGTGCGGCAAGCTGTTCATCACCCAAAAGACAATGCGCCAACACATCGTGAAGGTCCACAAGCAGACTACAATCTACTGCACCCTCTGCCCCTTCCGGACCCTCTCCCCGACGAAACTCCGCGAGCATGTGACCCTCATGCACGACCTCCAGGGTGATGTGGTTGATCCGACTGGATTGTCGATGCCGGACAACGGGGGCTCGACGGCGGGCGGGGTGTTGTCACACTCGAATGCTGGGGCTTCGTCTCATCGTAGCCCCATTGGGGGCTCGTCGCACCGGAATGCGACCCGGATGCATTCGAAAGCCGTGGCCGCTACCCGTGGGGATGTTGATGTGTCGCCCCATTCGATTGTTGCCTCGTTGGGTAATGCGATCTCCACCCAGTTGCCGTATTCGAACGTTGTGGCGCAGACTCTGTACACGGAGGCAAGGCCGTTACCACATTCTGTCGTCGGGGGACCGTTGATGTTGGGCGTGCAGTGCGCCCCGGGGTTTCCGGGGATGATACCCGGCTGCGATGGGGCGGGTATTCCCATGTCGATCGATAACAGCTTCTGTCGGTTTGGGACGTTTAACGGGGGTAGTGGCGTGAGATAGGGGAGATGGGTGAAATGCGTTACCCAGTTCTCTGTGCGTACTTTGACCCATGGTTTTCCCATTTTTAACCGATACTTTTTGGCCTGTAAGAAATTTCTTTCCTCTAAAGTGACATGTTGATAACGATACACAAAGTGACGCTTGGAAATTTACTTTTAGAAACCTCTGTGGCAAAATACCTGTGATCGGCGTTTCTTCTGTTAGCTGCATTTTCATCGTCTTGCTATAGAATTGTCCGTGACCATTGTATTTCTCCTCCATGCATGTGCTAAAATTTCAGCACGCACCCATTGTTGATTTAATGGAGGGAAATTTCAGTACACCGTTCTGTGGCCATTGTTTCAGTTCTTTAGCAACACTGAGGACTCTTTAAATGACTTTCCATTGAATGGATCTGTGTATATATTATGTTTGTTATAATTTTCACAATAATGTTTTTTGTGGGGCGTGGTGGTGTAGTGGGTATGTTCTTCGCCTTGCAGCCGAAGGTTTGCAGGTTCGAATCCACCACATGTTACGCGTAGGGACCTTGGGCAAGTCCTTCACTCGCATTTGCTCAGTGCTTTGTCGTGAAACTCTGGTGCAGTGTCCGCTCTTTAGTCGAAAGCGCCTCTGAGTAGAAAGCTTGAAGGGGCGCTATAGCAAGTGCACATGCATGCTATTTATTGATGGCTGATGAAAGTATTGATTATTCGGCTTAGTTGCAAGTCGCATTTTGTGTAATTCGAGTGTCATGCTTCTTTTAAAAGAATAAAGTCTCTTCTTTAAAATGAAATAAGTCTTTTTGTTCTATCATGTTCGTATCCAAAGTTATGAGTAGAGATGTGGTTCAATCATTTGAATTACAAATCTGTGAAAAAATGCGTTTAAAGTGTTCTATAATAATAAGTTTAAAGTGCACATTCTTTTGCAACCAGGCTCAGTATTGAATTAAATTGTGCGTTAAATAAATGGGCTGCATAAAAGGCTAGGAGGAAGTGTGGGCTTTTTAATGCCTAATTTGCTTCGCTGGTGTCATGCCGAAAATGGCTATTGATGGTGAAAAAGTGGCAAATTTACGGGAAAATTCATTGAATTATCTAAAAAAATAGCCACTTCAAAATCATGCGAAATATCATTAAAAATAAGATTTTTTCCACAAATTGTCGTTTTAATGTGTTTTAACCATGTTTATTATTTTCTGTCAAAAGCCAAAAATTGAAAAATTGAGTTTTTATTGCATTTTGGTCATTATCTCAGAATTGAGCATTGGTTTTGGTGAGGTGGATCACATTTAAGAACGTGACAGTGCAGGTGATGTATTGTGTGATATCCAAGTCCTTCACTCATATAACATTATTGCTCAGTCCCATTTATGTTATGGTTAAGGTTTTTGTGTGTGTGTCCGTGTCTGTGAGTCTTTATCCGTGTGTGCGTGTATGTTCTCTTTTGGCAAAGGGATGAATTCAAGCAAAATTGTACAGTTGTAATTTAAATATGATTGCTAGTCAAGAGTAAAAAACATCTGACGTACACAGATTTATTCGTTACCCACTTTTAATTTAAATGCTTCTTCTGAGTGTTAAAGGTGAGGTAAGTAAGTGTAGATGACCTTGCATACAATGTAGATTCTCACTTAGTCACTTGCTGGGTAGCTTACTTATAATTATAGCATCGATTGTTATGGTTTAAAAGGTGTTTAAAGCCAGTAACTTAACTGAAAATGGCGCCACATAATTATTCTTGTGTTAGGCACGCATCAGATTCAGGCGATGCCTCGCAGGGAGCGACACAATTGTCCGATGTGTTCGCGGTTCTACCACAAGAAGTGTCTGCTACGAATCCACATGTACAATCAACACAAGGTGGCGGACACATTACTCAAGGTCAGGCTTCACTTGGGACAAATACGGTAGAGGAAAAGTGAGGTAGGATAAGGAAAAGCTGGTAAAGTTGTAGGTATGGTATGGAAAAGTGGGAAATGTGAGGTTATGTAAGGAAACGTGGAAACATAATAATAATTATTAGGTGGGACATTAGGGGAAAGTGAGATTACAGAAGAAAATGTGGGAAAGTCAGGTAAGGTGTGAAAAATGGAAAAAATGACATTGTATTGGAATGTTGGAAATGTGCGATAAGGTATGGAAAAGAGACATAGAAGTCGGTCACTACAGGGGCTTCACTTGGGACAAATAGGGTAAGAGGATCTGTGGTGAAAATGGCAGTTATGGCAAGTCAAAGATCATATAATTATTGCAATTGTTATCAGAATTTTGGTGTAGGCTAAGATTACGGTAAGAAACGCACATAACCCTTTAGATTGATCAAGATACTATTAAAAGACTTCTATTCTTTGCCTGTTCCTAACAATCCTCGATCTGAGGTTCGGCCGCACCATGACCGATGTAATAGTAATGATTGATGAATTATAGAGTCGATTTAAAATTGGTGAATGTTTTTGATGCCATTGATGACCGTTGTTGATATCAGCTGGAGAGTTGTCCTCACGAGGGTTGTAACTACACCTGTCCTAACAAACAGATGCTGAGGGCCCACATGCTGAAGCACTCGCCCTCGAAGCCGTTCGCATGTGAAAAGTGCGGCAAAGACTTCAAACGAGCGCTGTGAGTCGAAAATCCGAGCTGATCAATTGTTACCTTTCGATTAATTGTGTTATTGTTGTTTTTTGTCACCCGAGGTCGTTGTAATCTCTCAGGCACTAAGAAAATGTATGATGAACTGATATCATCATCATCATCGTGGTCGTCGTCGTCATCATCATCATAACTTTTCGTTCTTTGCTATATATTCAGTCATTCTAGAGAATATTGTTGTCGTTATCTGGCCATCTCTTCCCTAGCTCAAAACTTTACTACATATATTTATGTAAGACAATGGAATTGGTAATAGAGCCTGTCTAAACAATGGGCTTCTTCTTGTGGTCTGCCTGAGCAAATTTCACGTACTGCGGAGTTATTTCACCCGATAATAATATTACGAGTCCGTTCAGTCTTTCTCCCACGACTTTGTGCTGCCAGCAAAAAATGATAGCAATGCCATTCATTCATTCATTCATTCATTCATTCATTCATTCATCTCGAAGTTTTATGTGGCACTCATTCAAGAAGCCTACTCATATGAGCCAATGTCATACCAAGGTTTCTCTAAAAAGAATGAATCTAGTGAAAAAATTGATTTTCTTTCAATCCACTAACCATGTAGGGATCTGATATACACCGTGATTCAAAAGAGTAGGCCAAACTGTTTTTCAAAATAATCCCAATGCCTGATAACATATCACACTAAAAGTTTCCAAGTATTTAGATAATTGGACCAAGATTATGATTCATATCTTTTTATTCATTCAACTTTATCGCATGAAATTTTGGAATCATATTCTTGGTCCAATTCTCTAAATATTTGGAAAATTTTAGCTGGATATGTTGTCATGTGTTAGAGATATACGCAAAACAAATTGGCTTACTTTTTTAAACCATGGTGTATAATGTTAATGTGTTAATTGTTCTGTTTTTTTTTTCTTTCAGAACCCTTGAGCGGCACATCAGCAAGATCCATTTTGGAATTCGTGCTCACATCTGCGACCAATGCGGCGAATCATTTGCTTATGACTCAGACTTGAAACGACATTCGATTACACACGACAAGAACATGGCTTTCACGTGCACGAAATGTCCCTACCAGTCTTTCAACAAGACCGTCTACCAGTGTTAGTTGTTTCTCTTATCATAGTTACACAATTGTTTATTTGTGTAGAATCAACATACTCATTCATTTTGATGAATATTCATTTCTCTTCAAGATTGACCAATATGAATATTGATCGCTTCTTTTTGATCAATGCTGAAAATGATGATCTCTTCTGTTTGACCAATGCTGATAATGATGAATATTTATCTCTTCCTTTTGACCAATCATTATAATGATGAATATTCATCTCTTCTTCTTTTTGACCAACGATGATAATGATGAATATTCATCTATTTTTGACCAATCATTATAATGATGAATATTCATCTCTTCTTGACCAACGATGATAATGATTCATGAATATTCATATCTTCTTGACCAACGATACTAATGATTCATGAATATTCATTTCCTCTTCTTAACCAGTGATGATGAATATTAATTTGTTCTTGATTGCAGCTCACATGTTCTCTTGTCACCAAATCATCCTCAACGACAAGATGCATCTCTTCAAATGCGACCAGTGCGATTTCGTCACCAACAAGCGATACCGCCACACAGATCACATCAAGAAGCACGCCAACACTCGCGACATACCATGCCCCGAATGCGGCAAGCTCTTCATCACCCAAAAGACAATGCGCCAGCACATCGTCAAAGTCCACAAGCAGACTACGATCTACTGCACCCTCTGCCCCTTCCGGACCCTCTCACAGGCAGAACTCCGTGAGCACGTGAACCTCATGCATGACCTCCAGGGTGATGTGGTTGATTCGACTGGATCGTCGATGCCGGACAACAACGGGGACTCGTCGACAGGCGGGTTGTTGTCGCACTGGAATGCAAGGACCTCGTCTCACATTAGCCCTGTTCTGTGTGGGTAGTTTGACCCGTAGGCGCCCGCCCTAGAAAATTGGTTTATACACCGTGGTTAAAAAAGGTAAGCCAAATTGTTTTTCATATATCTCTAATGCCTGATAAGATATCATGCTAAAATGTTCAAAATTTGTAAACTGAAATGAAGTTGAAAGATTCGTATTTTTTTATCCGTTTAACTTTATCTCATGAAATTTTGGAATCATATTCTTTGTCCAATTCTCTAAATATTTGGAAAATGTTAGAGCGATATGTTATCGGGCATTAGAGATAGTGAAAAACAGTTTGGCTTACTTTTTGTAACCACGGTGTGTATGTATGTGAGCTTGTCAGATCTAAATAGAGGCAGCCTACTGACTTACTTATTTTTTACCTCTACTTTTCGGTCTGTAAGGAAAATTTCTTCGCACTAAAGTGACGATGTCACTATAGCGATAAAAAAAGTGTAACTTGAAAATTTACGTTTAGAAACATCTGTGAAAAAATACCGTGATCTTAATTTTCTGTATATGCATTTTCAAGCTTTGATTTAAAATAAAATTGTCGGTGACCATTGTATTTTTCGTCCATTTGCTAAATTTCAGTGAGCACCCATGGTTAGTATAGTGAGATGGAATTCAATACCTCGTTTTGTTGCCATGGTTTCAGTTCTACAACAAGACCGAGGAGGACTTCTTAAATGACTTGGTTCTGAAAGGATATGTGTGTATAATTAGTATGTGTACATTTAAAGCTTTACAAGGTTCTTAGTTGGTTCGAGAGGTCACTTTAGATACCTTAAAAACTTGATAACAATGTGATATCCGACGTCTCCCTCACAAACTCAGCTAATATGACAAGGATTGGGAGATGTGGAAGTTTTTAAAAGAAGAATCCAATGGACTAACCATCAAGGTTTTCTTGAAAAAATGGCGACATATTGACTATGCAGGAATCGTTTCAAAATTACATATAACGTAGGTAGGATGGATTTATTGTTCACCAAGTCTAAAATTGCATCTTGTATTTGGTGATTATTGCACAATTCGACATAGAATTCGCCTCAAAGTGATTCATATCACTATGGAAACTGATATAAATAAAGTGACTTATCTTCATTCTGGTCATATGAAATGACGAAATCTCTTCGGAAATGTGATATCCAATGTCTCCCTCACAAGCTCAGCTAATATTACGAGAATTGGGAGAGGTCGAAATTTTTAAAAGGAAAAACTGCCCTAAACTAGCTATCCCTGACCCGCCCCAACCCTAACCCACCCTAGCCCTAACCTTAAACCTAATCCTAGCCCTAATACAAAACATTAACTCGCCCCAACCATAACCATAACACACCAAACCCTAACCCACCCTAACCCACCCTAACCCTAACCTACCATAACCCTAGTCATCATGGATAACGAACAAAATATAGCGGATATTCGGAAGTGAACTCTCGGGATAGAGGACCATTACTATAAAGGCAACAAAGTCTTCAAATCAGGTTTATAATTGCAAGATGATAATTGATTCGTTCGCCTATGAATTCTGCAAAGTGATTTTCCTATGCATTGAACTAAGCGCTATGTTCTTCAATGACTCCCTGTTTCAGCTTCTCAGACGCGCAGAATCGAGCCACTGGAGATCCTCCAGGTTTACAAAGATGAAATCTTGTTGAAAGCTATTGTTCCGTGTCGTTATAAACGTCACCTGTGTTACAGTACGTCGTAGCTCCAAACGCAATTGAAGCAACTGTGGCTTGATTTAACTCGACTGCTTTACTGAAGACAGTTGAGCGATAGCCATTACATTGAATTTCTTCGACAGTTCACAGTAATTTTTCCAATTTGGCATTTCATTATTCACAAGGCACTGAGTTCTTATGCATCTAACGTTGTCTCTATTTCTACATTTCGCTCCATTGATTACAAAGAGTCTTTTATTGTAAATAACCATTTCAAAGTACCCTTGAATTCCATCCAATTTAAACTGATTTCGATCATGCCATGTCTTGCGCTCAAAGTCGAAAATGAAGCATGAATCGTTGGTCATTAGTATTGCAAAGTTTTTCCAAGACACAACTCGCAGACATCTGGAAGGACAAGGCATAGGCGTCGAAAGAAGTGTGCAGGTCCTATCAACTGGGTTGAACACTTGCACGCAATTCAGAGCTTCACCATTCAAATCAAAACCCCCGAATATATAGATTGAACCTTCGTGGGCGACACACGCTGCACACAAGGCATCGCATCTCAATTTTCCGACAACTGCACTCTTCTCGGTCAGCGCATTGTAGGATTCAACAGTATCTTCAGAAGAGCCCCCACATACGTACAACGTTTCGCCTATAAATTCTGCAGAGTGACATTGTCTTCCATGAACTAGAGTTCCGCATCTCTTCCAACCAGAAGCAAAGTTGTATTTCCATATTTCGTTAACAGATTCTCCGAATCCCGTGATAAACATTGTGTTCTTGTAAACTGCTGCAGCAGGTACAGCCCACATCTTTGCAGTTGGTTCAATCGCGACAAAGGGAGATACTTCATTTTGATGATGCAGATTTATTTTACATAACATAGGACGTGAGTCAACTTTTCCGATTAAAACGGCAAAGTCATCAAGACATTCGCCTCGTTCTATGTCAAAAGCAAATGAAACTGAGCAGAATTATAATTTCAATAATAATGACAACCAATGAATTGCATCTATTGCAGAGTTACTGCAATTGTTTGGCGGTACCTTCGTGGTTGTGACCGGTCCAATGAGATGGATGGCGTCGATTGTAGACCATCTATCTGGAAGTTCTTCTATATTATGCATGCATGCACTCGCTGCTACTTCTAAACTCAAATGCTTAATTTAAGACCCTCAAATAACACTTCGCTGTGGAAGGTGTGGGATAATCTATAAGTAATTGTAAGATAGATGCGCAATGTGAACTCTCAATGAATGAATGTTAATTATTATTATAATAATTTAAAAAAGCACGATAATATAACTATAGTAAAATATTATAATGTCAATGAAACAATTGTGGAATCACTAAGCGCTAGCGTAACATAATAAGGGAAGATAAAGCTGTGCTTAGAAGCAACTGTAAAAATAAATTGCTTATTATTATACTAGGCTCAGTAGGTATACGACCGGTTTACGCTGTGGAGAAAATATTGATACATGTATGCACGATTTTGGTTTCAATATCTTGCAGTCTTACAGTTAGTTGAAGAAAAGAGATCACTGATGGACACTATACGTGGGTGACGGAAGAAATGGATAGGACACATCTTAATGAGACATCATTGAGGGAAGAATGGAGGGGAAAGGATGCTGCTGGACTGGATGCTGACAGAAGATGGATACGGTGGACTGAAAAGAAAAGCGCAGAATAGATAAACATGGCGTCATTGGATATAGTACCTACGAACCTGCCTGACGGCAGAGAACATGAAGAAGAAGATCTTGAAACATACAATAAGAAATTAAAAATCAGTGGACGTAAAAATTAGGTGAAGCTCAACAACAAAATGAGTTTTACCGTTTAGACTTCCAATCACGTTTCCATTGGTGGTCTTGATAAATTCTGTCAAATCAGTAGGCTGTAATGTTATATCAAATGAAGTCTTTGGACGCATAATGTACGTTTCGTGGTCTTCCTCTAATTCATCTGCTCGTCTTAGTAGTTCATCTTTATTTCGACAGATGTCGATAGCTGATCCTTTTGATATGAGATCATCACAATATCTTGAAAAGCTTTCCAGAATTGTTAGACGTCTGTCAAATTCATCTTCTGTGGTCTTTATTTCTTTAATTCGTCGATTCTTTATTTCATATAAGGAAGTCAACAAGGAGTTGGTATTTTCATCTATAATTTTCTTTAACTCTTCACTTCTTCGCAAAATTTCTTGTTCCCTTTTAGCCATTTTCCCAGCAAAATCCTCTTTACTTTCTAATGTATCTTTCTTGTCCAACAACTCTCCAGCAAGCGACGATATCTTGTCTGCGTTAAACTTAATAATTTTTCGGAATTCCTCTTCCACTGCAGTTACTTCCTTGTATTCGTGTATTCTGTGGCATGAAAGAAAACATGAGGCGCAGACAACTTTTCTGCATTCGACGCAGTAATAATCTAATATTTTTCCAGCATGAATATCACAATTATTCATCGCATTCACAGTCATTGCTGCTTCTTCTTCTACTCCAATCCCATCACCAATCTTCAAGATTTTATGATTTTTCGACCCTTCAAAAGCCAAATGAATCTTAGAGCAATTCTTGCAAAGATTTTGTTCACATTCCAAGCATCTCAATGTAGCTTCAGATATGCTTGCTTCAGTGGCACCAGTGTTTACTTTGCATGCATCGCATGATATAACTGCCACCTTCGACTGATGTAATGCATTTCTTACTTCAATCAACCCAGCCATAAAGAAATTCTTCTGTGTTCCCTGCACTCCGTCATCTGGAATAGTGAATTCCTTCCTACAAACTGGACAGTTATATTCATGTCGAGTTTTCCTTTTTGACTTGTCGATCAAGTCCTTTAAGCATTGAAGACAGAATGTGTGAATGCATGGAAGCATTCTGGGATCAGTGAACGTCTTGAGACATATGCAACATTCTGTTATGTCACTCAGTCGACTCATAGCGCTGACCTTTTCGGGAGATCTTGTGAGATACGCTGTAAAATTGAGAGACTTGTGGAAAAAAATAGTTAGGCGTATGAACAAGTACTTTCGTAAATGAAACAATTCTAGTCTAATTAGACCTGCAAAATTCTATGTTTAACCAGTGCGCTATATAGCGGAGTTATTCTTGACAACGCACTCGAGATAAATTATTTAGGCATATGAACAAGTAATTTTGATAGCAGAGTTTTTCTTGATCCCGTCTGCATATAGGCCTACGTTTAATCGCAGCACGCGGATTTCCTCTTTGCCATAAATGTTCCAAAACCTCGTGACTGAATAATCGGAAAAGAAATATGTCATTTGCTTTTGAAAAAAATATTATGCTTTAGGTTGCTACCGGTAGCATTCATCAATCAAAATATAATTATTTTCAACGTTGCCATTGCTTTTATATGACGTCACTTTCAGGCCTACTGCACAGTTTACTCTATTTAGGGCCCCCAGAAATTCGCGATCTTGCGCAGCGCAACTGTTCCGCAAATTTCCAGGTTTCGCGCAACAGCGCAAAAATTGCCAATCCGCGCGATTTTGGCGCAATTTTTGACAAAATCTTGCTAATTTATCTAAATTGGACTTTGATTGACTTAAAAATCACTTGAGCGCGCGGCAGTTGAACATAGCAACGAAACCGATGGGCGATAATCAAAATGGCGGCCGCCCAATGGGACGAAATTATATCGGAATTTTTAGTTGAAGATCGTTATTTTAGTAGTAATGCACAAAACTTAAAGTTTAAAAACTTCCTGAACTTCACGGCCACACATTAAAATATGTTAGACGAAGTTTCTCAAAGCGATCATACGGCAGCGTCGCGTGCTGTCTCAGCTTATGACGGAACGAATGCATTTAATCTACATAGGCTAGGCGTCAGGCGTGCACACGAAGACGGAAGGCTACTTTTCAACACGTTTTGTAACTTGGTGATTTATTATAATATAGGCATATGATATATGATTAATACCATCTTGAAGTTGTAGGCCTATTTGTAATGAGCGTAGATTTCGGTGGGCGTAAATTTCACAAGATTAAAATTCTTTGCAATCGTCTGAATGCATTAATCTCATGGTTATAGAAACTTTATAACTGCATTTTTTGGCTTGATTTTCTAATTTCTAGAACGCCAAAGCTTTACACAAAATGACAAAAACACTGTTAGATACTTTGGTACACTGATTCAATGAAAAAAATAACGAACATTAAAAATTTTTAACTTGCGCAAAATTGGCGCAAATTTCTGGTTTTTGGTGCGCAATTTTTTCAGTTTCTTGGCGCAAATTTCTGGGGGGCCTATCTATTACCTAGGAATGACGACAGCTGAACAGATCACATAATTTATGACGGCAGCCAAAAAATTTATAATTACCAACAGTTTTTATAATATCTAGAATTACAACTAGGCTTAAAAACACATATAATTAACGCATGGTTTGATAAATATCTAGATTCTAGAATCACCACTAATAATTCTACTGATGAAAAAGTATTGAGTTTGTTCGAGAAACTCTTAGCTAGTATCAATTGTAAGAAGATTTATCTTTAAATTAGGAGTGATAATTAAAATAATTAGCAACAAAAGATATCATAGGCTAAAGCAAATGTTGGATAAGTGATGGTAGAGACCAAAAAGAAAATAAAATAGACATAAATCGATAACAAACGGAATAACAAGGTTTTTTTCAAAAAATGCGAAAAAACAATAAAAACGGAAAATGAGCAAATGATAATTGGGCATATTATCTTGCACTTCGGATTAAAGAATTAATTACAAATATTGTTTATTGCTAGTCACTGTAGAGTAATCAGCAGTTCACTGAGTTCAGCACACCTTGTGCTGTCAGTTCGTTGAACTCTAGCGATCGTCATGGCCAGCCTTGTAATCAGCAAGTAGGCCCTAAATGACACAAATATATTAGTAAACACTAGAACCTGGTGTCATCGATCCACAACAATTTTTTTATTTTCTGTAACTTTGTTTTAGTAAGATATTGACCAATTAAAATATATAATTAAAATAGTGGAATTGAAATTAGGGGATATGACACAAAAATTCAGATAGGCCTAAAGAAGTGATTATAACACATAAATAATAGTAATTCATCGGCTTGATAGGGTCTCATTAAAGAAACCAAGAACAAAAAAAATAGAAATACATAGAAAATGAGAAATCGGGATTTTTGATGAAGAATATAAAAAAAATTATTTTACAACTGTAGTAACTTCAGACATACCACTAGATCCGATGACTGAATACTTCACGGATATCTTTGGCTTATGTTGGGCTGGTTCTTTGAACTGCGAAGCTTCTTTCAGAATCTGAAGATCATCAGCGGCCAATGTAACTCTAATCACAACATTTGAAATTTTCACCGAATTCTTCACAAGGCTAAATATTTTTTCTAGAATGTGTTCGAGATGCCTTGTCTCAAACAATAAGAGTAGCTCCGTCATGGCTTTGGCATCTGCACACCATAAATAAATGTTGATGCTGTTTCCTTTCTTCATTCTAAGAATCTTTATTCCTTTTTGACAGATTTCTTGAAGTTCGTGTATAATTGGTTGAATATCTTCCGCTAGTTCCACATCGCTGTCAAAAAATGACATCTGCTGGGCAAGCGGCTCAAGAATGTCGATTAGATTCTCTTCAAACTGGTCAATAGGATGATCCGAGGCTGACCGAAATTTGGCATGAAGTGCAATTATATTTCCTGTTTTACATAGCATAAAAAATTAGGCAAGTGAAATCTGCAAACTCTTAGTTGTGTATAAAGTACTGGCAGTGGCGCATGCAGATATATTTACAAGAGGGTAAAACATTGTTAGATTAAATTTTTGAACAAAATCTTGAAAATGCAAAGCAGAAATTTCAAAAAATTAGGTGCCAATTTTTCAGTTGTTGAAATATGAAGTATAACTTATGTAAAGTTGAAATATGCAATACTGAACTGAGCATTGAGCAATAAATAAAAGAAGTGTCTAAACAAGACTTCATTACACTCGTAAACGTAATTATCGACTCTGTGAATTGACTCTCCAGAATGGTTGTTAAGTGTTAGGGTAAAAGTGGAGCGAGTGTACTACAGTGTAGCATAGTGGTTGGGCATAATATCTGCAGCATATAGGTGGATAGCATTAAAGTGAATATTAAGCATAGAGTATTAACCCAGCAGGGAGTGTGCCCCACAGAACATTATTCAAACAGGGCATTAGGCAAAACATGCAAGGGTCCATTCATTTTGCACTTTTAGCGAAATCGAGCACATTTTTTTCAATTACTGAATGTGCCCATACGTGGATATTGACCATCATCAAATTTATCTGGCCTTTTGCTATTTCTGTTGTCAGACAAGCTATAGATTATGTACGACAGCAGTTCTATGTACTGAGCCAGCATTGAGCAAGCCAAAAGTAATTTTTTTTAAAACATTCTAATAGAGAAACCTTTTTCAAGGGTGGCGATGACATGACCCTGATTTGTCTGTCTTAGTGCATCCACAAAGCTTTTCAAAGTCCGGTCGCTCCTTCGTAAAATGACTTGAAGAAGTTTCATTGCTTTCAATTGCTCTACTTGTTCAGAATTGATCTCCTGCCGTTCCATGTCGCTGATGGCTTTCGTTGAGTAAAGAAGGACAAGCAACTCTGTGTCGACATTAATCACTTCTGACAGATGTCGAATATTCTTCTGAATCTGTTGTCTTTGTTCTTTGGTGAGTGGACGTTCACCTGGTTAAGGTAATGTATTCCAATTAACGACACGCCACTGAAAGATCTCGTCTATTAATTCAGCATAGTCTACCATCAGAGCGCCTCTGAGTAGGCATAATTATCTTGAAGAGGCGCTATATAATTGTAATTATTGTAATCGAACATTTATATAGTGCCACTTCAAGAGAACTCCTAGTTAAAGATAATATAATTATATTAATGACATGCCACGGCAAGATCTCGTCTATTACTTCAGCAAGTTCATCTTAGTCTACCATTAGATGCTAATGGAGTTCCATGATCGAAGCCATACTAAATTCCACATTGCTTGAATATTATAGGCCTATTCAATTGGCACAAGTTGGCGGAATACATTATTAAAGACTGCTCACAAAAATTGTCAACGTCAAATATGTGAAATCTTGTTAGAATTTATGAAAGGTCAACGTTTTCAGTTTTAACTTAAATACCAGGAGATAAATTATAGCTCAATAAGATTATTATGAAATTCACGACTATTTTTGAGAATTGCTGTTATTCACCACAGCACACAATTCCTGAATAACGTTGACCTATAACATTGTTGAGAAGTAGGCCTATTTACTTTAAGCCTACTGTTACGCAGTAGGAATGAATTTGGAAGAACTAAAAGAAGCGACATCAGAAAGAAAGCAAAGGAAAAAATGGATCATGTCGGTCGCTAGAGCTCAGAGAGCTGAAAGCACAAGGTAAGGTTATGCAGCTCAAAACTAAAGCTTAGCCTATACGTCAACCATCTAAATGTAAGTGATAATATGCGTTTAAGTGTCTCAACAAAATATTAACTTTTCTCTCACAAATTTACTTAAGTTATGCCTATAAAACACTGCGACTTTAATGATAAAATATCATTATCATCATCATCATAACCATCAACCTCGTCATCATCATAATCATCATCGTCATCATCATCATAACAAAAGTTTTGTCGAGCAATTCTCTTGAGTATTGAGGCATCAATGTGGTGGGTCCGTAGCTCAGTTGAGAGAACGCTGGTCGATAAACTGAGAGTCATTCACGCGACCCGGGTCCAAGCCTCGCACAGGACAAAAATGTATTTGAATTTCTTTTAGCTGATATTGGCGCTTTGCTGTTGCGTTGCTTGACTCGGGTTCTGCTGAAAATAAGATAGCCGCTCCCACTTCTGGCTTGGCCGAACCAGAAGTGATCCAGCACTTAGGCCATAGTGTCAAGCCGAACCCACTCTGTAAAGCCGACCTGTGTGTCGTGCTATAGTGGGCCGTATTTCGTATAACCTGTACTTGTAACCATACTGCGGTGTGTCGGATTGAGCTATTAAACGAAGATTATTATTATTATCATCGCTCTTCGAGTCGTCTCAAGTGATATGGGGTCTACTAGAAATTAATGAATTTGGTCATGCCAAATCGTCCTATGCACTAACGCAAAATGTCTTCGCAAAACTCTTATATTTCTCTTTGAAATTTATCCTCTGTATTATTTATTTACAGTATAAATTTAAGAAAATAAGAGTAGCTCTAAAATAGTTCTTGGTCATAAAAGCCTAACATCAATTCTATGCAAAGGGTAAGCTTAACAATCTATCTGGAAAACAGTCAGCCAAGAGATGACTACCGAGAATTCACTGAACATGTTATTATCTTTCTTGATTCCATCCCACAAAATTTAGTGGTCAAGTTTTGATATAGGTCTGTCAGGCTAAGAAAATAGATAAAATATATTGACGAGGGTAGTTATAAAATATTTCAACCTGGAGTTCCATCGAGTAAGTTAGCGATGTGGTTCTGTTGATCTCCTCTGAGTTTTTCTAGACATTCTTTAAATGTTGAAAGTTGGCTCTGTCTAAGCCAATCTAGAAAACGTCCATTGATTTCGTATTGAATGCCTCCAGCCAAGATTTCCTGCTTCGTTCTTTGGTCTAGGATATTTTCGCCACACAACTCAGTCAGAAGTAGAGCACTGACATGCAGAACTTCCAGAAGGTCAGTTCTGTTGGCGTCAATTGCGGACTTGTGGTCCAGAGACATGGTGGACTGAGAATGAGAGGACGATACGGAATCACACGATGAAAAATTGAGAGGTATAATTCTGAAAAAAGAACACGAAAATTAAACGAATTACCATTGAAATACCACAAAGGGTGTCAAATTCGCACGCATAGGCCAGCTGTCAAATGGGTGACGTCGATGACTGATGACGGTGCAAATTTTTCTATTGGCTAAGTCATGAATTTACTTCATGAAATCCTATAACAATATTGACTTAGTACATATCTATGCTCAGCGCTGCACAGTGATTAGGTGTCTCACGCAGGCCGGTGGGATCACGTGGTTTCTGCTGAAGCATCTTGGGGTAAGGTTCATTAATCATTTAAAATTTCTTGATGACGTGGCTTGTTTTCATTGCGCCGCAGTCCACACCTTTAACCTTACCCCATAGTAGGCCTATTAACCCTCGGGCTACCAGGGGGGTGGTATCCACCCCACCCCCCTTAGGTTTTTACAAATCAAACTGTTTTCGTTTGAAATACAATTTTGACGTTTAAGGTAGCTGTAGAGGATTCATTTGCACACATTTTAGCTAAAATGTATGATGATATACCATACCATTCAAAAGTTATACCCGATATACCCGAGGCACCAGGGGGGTGGATACCACCCCCTTAGATTATCGGCTGTATCTTATCCGTCCTTTGACATGAATGGACACGAATTACACCATTCTGTAGAGGGAATGTGGGGCTACATTGTGGTGGTCACGGAGTTGTCTTTTGACAACCGGAAGTGCTCAAACTAAATTTAAATATATAAAAAGGTGTTTTATTTTCATAAAATTTTCATGTTTTTCCTATTAAAAATTATTCATAATTTATTTTTCAAGAGAAGTAAATTATGCCATTCTATAGAGGGCATTTAGGGCTATTTTTGATACTAATTAATATGACATTTGATGACCCGAAGTGCTCAAAATAAATTTAAATGTGTGAAAATGTAGGGTTTTTTTACAACGTAAACCGATAAGTCTGCGTAAACGTTTTTCAGCAGCTAATACATGTTTTTTTCTTCTTTTTATTGTAATTAAAACTGACTTATTACTAGTTTTTATAGTTGGATATTGGACTTTATTATATGTGAACTATTTTTCAATAAATAAATTATGTTAAAAACACACAGAATCTAATATTTTGCTTATGCGAAAGTATACATTTTGTGGAATCGACGGGTGCCTACGGAAAAAAATTCGTAATTCCGGGGTGCTTTCACATATTTCAAACCTAATTATACCATTTTGTGCAGAAATGAATGCTGAATCCATTGATGTATTACAAGTTATGATATCTCAAACCAAACCCAAAATCCAGGGGGGTGGTAACCACCCCCCCTCCCTTGGTAGTCAGTGTTACAAAAAAAGCTTGGTAGCCTGAGGGTTAAATATGATGCTCTTGTTTCTTGTTATTCTCCCCTGTTTCAACATCACTAGGCAGCTCAACATAGGAAGCTCAAGATTTTCAATGCATTGTGCACATGGCGTTGCTTTGCTTTCGCTTTCAAAACTCATCGACACTTATAGTATGGACTCTGTCTAATCTCTAGATTATTAGCAGTTCATAATCTGTGGGAAACTTCATTGTTACCGTATTGTATTCATCGATAATAACATTAAGAAAGTTACCTTCGAATATCTTCGGCAAAAACTATAACTTCGAGGTCGTTATTTACTTCGAAATATATCGAGATCCTGTTTCTTGTTATTTCCATGGGCGGAGTTTATCAAGGGCTAGGGGGGGCTAAGCCCCCCCAAGAATCCACCGACGTTACCATGCATCAATTAGGACTTCTAAGGGCAAAAAATGGTACATGTGTTGAGGCAACAAAAGAGCAAAACGGTCTAGACAGTGAATTGCTGGCCACCAGCCCCCCTTCCTATATCAAGACTGTGAAAACGAAGTCTGGCAATCTGTAGCAGTGCCGTAGTATAATTCGTTTAAAGCGCAAAAAACAGGTTGGCAGATTGCAACCTCAGATATTGAGACAAACTAAATGACACAAAGAGAAATGAGTAATTAGTAGGATGTGATATATTATATCACATTACTACCGCAGGCCTATTGTGACCTTGAGGTGAAGTTCTAAGCATTTTAGATGGAAGTTCAAAGTTGTGCATTTCTTCTCTGATCATGAGACCTGGCCCGCGAATTGTGATCTTTCAAGTAAAATCAACGTTTCTCGGGTGTCAAAAATCATCGTTTTGATTCCAGTATTCTCCACGATTTTCGGGTGTTCAAGGTCATCATTGTTATTCCAGTATTATCATTTTTTTCGGGTGTCTAAGGTCATCGTTTTGATTCCGGTATTATCAACGATTTTCGGGTGTCTAAGATCATTTTGATTTCATTATTATCAACGATTTTCGGGGGATCTAAGAACATCATTTTAATTTCAGTATTATCAACGATTTTCTGGGGATCTAAGAACATCATTTTGATTCCAGTATTATCAACAATTTCCGGGTATTTAGGGACATCATTCTTGATTTTAGTATTATCAACGATTTTGGGTGTCTAAGGTCATTATTTTGATTCAAGTAATGTCAACGATTTTCGAATGTCTAAGAACATCATTCTGATTTTAGTATTATCAACGATTTCGGGTGTCCAAAGCCATCATTTTGATTTTATTATAAACAACGATTTTCGGGTGTCTAAGAACATCACTTTGATTCCAGTATTCTCAACAATTTCCGGGTGTTTAAGGACATAATAGTGATTTCAGATTTATCAACAATTTCGGGTGTCTAAAGCCATTATTTTCATAATGTGAACGATTTCGGGTGTCTAAGAATAACACTTTCATTGCAGTGTTATCAACGATTTCGGGTGTCTAAGGTCATTTTTTTGATTCAAGTATTGTCAACGATTTTCGAATGTCTAAGAACATCATTCTGATTTTAGTGTTATCAACGATTTCGGGTGTCCAAGACCATCATTTTGATTTCATTATGAACAACGATTTTCGGGTGTCTAAGAACATCACTTTGATTCCAGTATTCTCAACAATTTCCGGGTGTTTTAAGGACATAATAGTGATTTCAGATTTATCAACAATTTCGGGTGTCTAAAGCCATTTTTTTCATAATGTGAACGATTTCGGGTGTCTAAGAATAACACTTTCATTGCAGTGTTATCAACGATTTCGGGTGTCTAAGGTCATTTTTTTGTTTCAAGTAATGTCAACGATTTTCGAATGTCTAAGAACATCATTCTGATTTTAGTGTTATCAACGATTTCGGGTGTCCAAGGCCATCTTTTTGATTTCGTTATGAACAACGATTTTCGGGTGTCTAAGAACATCACTTTGATTCCAGTATTCTCAACAATTTCCGGGTGTTTTAAAGACATAATTTTGATTTCAGTTTTATCAACAATTTCGGGTGTCTAAAGCCATTATTTTAATAATGTGAACGATTTCGGGTGTCTAAGAATAACATTTTCATTGCAGTAGGCTATTATCAACGAAATCGTGTTTCTAAGGCCTTTATTTTGATTCCATCATTATCAACAACTTTTTGGTGTCTAAGAACATCATTTTAATTGCAGCATTATCAACGTTTTCAGGTGTATAAGGCCATTATTTTGATTCCTGTATTATCAACGATTTTCGGGTGTCTAAGAACATCATTTTGATTTTAGTATTATCAACGATTTCGGGTGTCTAAGGCCATCATTTTAATTTCAGTAATATCAACGATTTTCGGGTGTCTAAGAACATCATTTTGATTCCAGTATTATCAACAATTTCCGATTGTTTAGGGATATCTTTTTGATTTTAGTATTATCAACGATTTCGGGTGTCTAAGGCCATTATTTTGATTCCAGTATTATCAACGATTTTCGGGTGTCAAAGCGCCTCTCGGCGCTTCGCGTTTTGGCGACCGTCTTCTGCCGCTCAGTGGTATACCCAAACGCACGGAGGGAATTTTTGTTTAGCCCCCTTCCCCTAGAGCTGACACCAAACTCCTCCCATGGTGATTACTATTCTTAATACACAATTGATTCATAGCTTTTACATACAGAAATTCTTAAACAGGTTAATATAAGTTTCGATTTTCCTTATACAAGAGCATAATATGACAAACAATATTTCAGCACAATCAATGGCATGACATTCTTTATTAACAACAGCACTACAAACATTGATGATTATGAATAGATTTCTACATAAATGATATATTTTTTATCATATTTTATCGCAGTAAACAAGTGTGTTTCAAAATTTACACTATTGATTCATCATATCCTTGATAATTACCAACCATCATATGAATTTTAAAATAAAATAATATAAATTAGACACATAAACCTTCAAAATCAAAACAGAGTTTTCCAGCCCATGAGCTACGAAATAAAATAAAAAATAAATTGATTAATACACTTCTTACATGGTCTTAGAAATAGTATGGTTTATATGAAATTTCAATTAAATTTCGATCACTAAAAAAGGTGTTTACGAAAAATAGTATTTTTTATGAGATTTTAATTAAACTCTATGACTAAAAATGGTGTTTACAGAAAATAGTATGTATATTTTTATGAGATGTTTATTAAACTCGATGACTAAAAAAGGTGTATCCTCAGAAATAGTATGGTTTTTATGAAATTTCAATTAAACTTGATGACTAAAAAGGGTATGTCCTCAGAAATAGTGTTGTTTTTTGAAATTTCATTTAAGATCGATAACTACCAAGGTGTTTACGGAAAATAGTATTTTTATGAGATTTTAATAAATTCTATGACTTAAAAGGTGCTTTTACAAAATGTATAGTTTTTTTATAATTCAACTAGATGACTGATAAAGCGCCGCCTGAGAGTTATAATGCTCTATCATGAAATTTTGAAAAAATCGAGTTTGGTATCAATTTCATCAGGGTAGCATTATTTTGCTCTATCATTAGACAAAGAAGCTAGCTGATTGAAGCGGTCGTTTCTTAGTTATAAGTCAGTATTTAAAAGCTCTATCTTGCGAAACTGTTTCCAATCTAGACCTTCTTAGGGTTATAATGCTCTATCATTACTCGTCGGCAGCCAATCACAAGGCTACTTTTGACTATGATAGAGCAAAGTTTCACTGAAAAAAAATTTCAGGGTATAAATGCTCTATCATTATCATAGGCGAAACCATTACGCTGAGTTAGAGCAAAAGCATACTCGCAGTGTATGATAGAGCAATATAATACTGAAGACGCGATTAGAATAAATACTTCGTGTATTACCTTACGTGGTCAAATTTACTATGTCTGATCGAAACGTTTTGCTTGCTGTAACATATATTTTTGCATTTTCTTAAATTTTTCTATATTTTCTACTTTTGTTCAACAAAATATATATTTTTTTCAAAACAAGTAACTGGCAGGAATCTAAAAATGATAGAATTATACTGCAAAACAATGAAATTAAGAATTTTGGGCGTAAAACAGTGACCAAACTTTAAAGTCGATTTTCTCGGTTTCGCCAAAAGCTATGATAGAGCATTATAACTCTAGGACGGCGAAAGGTGTAGAAATAGATTGGTTTTATGAGAATTCAACTCGATGACTAAAAAAAGTCATCAACTTTTGGGCTGAGGAAAAAAATTTTTTTAGCCCCCCCAAGAATGGAAACCAAACTACGCCCATGGTTATTTCCCCTGTTTCAACGTCGCTGGGCAGCTCTGAGCTCAACACAGGATGCTGAAGATGGCGTTGCTCTGCTTTCGCTTTCAAAACTGATTGTGACTTATGATAACCTCTGACTAACCTCTACTCTCTAGATTATAAGCAGCTCATAAAACTTCATTGCTAGCGTATAACTGTGTTCATCGAGAATAACATGAAAATAGTTACCTTAGAATATCTTTGGCATTGGTATTTACTAACGGGAAGACGGGGGGTGGAATTACTTACCTATTTTAACGTCGGTGACGCCGCAGACGGTGCTGTATAGGCCTAATAGCAAAGACAGACTATATATCCCAAGGGGTAGTGTTTGTCGTGAGTGGCATGCGCTATAATTATATCCAAGGAGGGTATTGTTAATGAGTAAGTAAGTTTACTGTATTAAACCGCCTCCAAGGGCACCGCCAACCGTGCATATGATTGTGGGCTATAATATAGGCTGCTATTAGCGCCTATTTCAGCTTAACCCTCGGGCTACCAGGGGGGGGTGGTATCCACCCCCCTAGGTTTTCCCAAATCAAACTTTTTTCGTTTGGAATAAAATTTTGACGTTTTAGGTAGCTGTAGAGGATTCATTTGCACACATTTTGAGCTAAAATGTGTGAGGATATACTATAAGTAGATGTCTTTTTAATTTTCTGAGGGTCTTTTATTATTTCCTGAGGGGGGTGCTCGGTAGTACAGTGGTTAGCGCGCTGAACTGTCAACCAAGAGGTCTTTTATTATTTCCCCCTGATTCCTCCTCTTCTTCTTTGGAGGTCTTTTATTATTTACTGATTCCTGTTCACATCTCTCATCATTTCAACTCTCAACATCACCCACCTCTAGCTCATTTTAGTTATTTAGCTAGATAGATAGATAGATAGATAGATAGATAGATAGATAGATGGATGGATGGATGGATGGATGGATGGATGGATGGATGGATGGATGGATGGATGGATGGATGGATGGATGGATGGATGGATGGATGGATAGGCCAACAAAGGCCAGACAAAGGTATTGATTTACACAACAGCTGCATGTAGCAACCTAACCTATCGACCGTAAAGAAATCAATATTTTCTTCAGCAGCTGTCTCTGTTCGCTCGCCCTACACGTCATGCAAGCAACCTAACCTATCGAACGATAAAAAATCAATATTTTCTTCAGCAGCTGTCTCTGTTCGCTCGCCCTACACGTCATGCAAGCAGCCTTTGTTCGTTCTATCGACGTGTCATACAGCAGCTGTCTTAGCAGCAGTAGCCATCTAACGTCGAGACAGAGAAGACTCTAAGTGGCGTGTTCGCTTCAGTCTATTTTAACAACGCAATAGTAATCTTTCTGGTTTGTCTGTTAGCTACAAGTACTTGCGCTGTAGGCTTATAACAGAATGGCCGATCTCAGTGATCTGTTTATAAAAATCGGGAAACGCTGTAAAGAAGAAATAGATAGAGCAGTTGAGAAGAGTTCTTTAACAGTCGCTAAAAGAACGAAATTAACGGAACAATTAGAGAAAATAGCCACCTGTCTCGATGAACCAAAGAAAAGAAAACGTCAGATTAAAAGACCTCATGACATCGATCAACCACCGATTCCACCTGCTACCGATCCACCACCGATTCCACCTGCTGACAACCAACCGATTCCATCTGCTGTCAATGAACCGATTCCCGGTGGTAGTAAGACTCTATCTGACATTCAACCCGTTGAGTCTCAAACTCCACTCGGACGTCAGTCAGATAACTACAGCTTGAAAATTTTCAACGAAAAGATTATACCCCAGATACGGGAAAGGATCGCGGAATACAGAAGCCTTCATCCACACTTGGAATGGAATTTGGAGCTGAATTTTCTGGACAACCCTTCTAATTTAAAACCGACTGACCTAGCATCAATTAAACGAATTCATGAGCAACTTGTAGACAGCGAAAAAACAGCGTTGAATCTGCATCTCCTCATTACCTACCACAGAGGAATGTGCTACCTCTCTGCATGTAAGTACATGCCAACTAACATCCCTATAAAAGAATGGTTTCTTCAAGAATTCGGCTTGCCCTATATAACAATTCACCGCTACTGCCTATTTTCAAAACTTATCCAAAGCTATCCCGGGTTAATCTATTGTGGTCTATCCTTTACACAACTCACAAAACACCACAGCAGAATCGAAAACCTTCTCAACATCGACGACGGCCTTAGGATGAAACTAAAATCTCGAGTCGAAATCTGTGCTCATAACAGTACATCTACCATCGAACCTGTAGACGAGAATCTGAACGTTGATCCTGATTACAAAGAACGTTTAAACAGTTCTTCGAGTTCTCCAATGGAAGTCGAAGACGAAGATAGGCTGCTGCAGGATGTTTCTTAACCTAATTGGATACTTAGCACAGAGTCATAAAATGTTCTTATGTAGGAGTTTTTACTTCAGCGTGTTCATATGACCTACTTTTGGTATCACTCGTGATACCGTGGATTGTAAAGGACAGCATGACGCATGGACAGAGAAGAAATCGATTCGGCCTACGTCGAAGTAGATTCAGCAGCTGCATCCATTAAAGCACCGCACGCATGCGCGTGTTCATATGACCTACATTTGGTATCACTCGTGATACCGTGAGATTGTATAGGACAGCATGACGCAGGGACAAAGAAGAAAATCGATTACGTCTACGTCGAAGCAGGTGCAGCAGCTGCATACATTAAAGCACAGCACGCATGCATGTCTTCGTGACCTACTTTTGGTATCACGAGTGATACCGTGAGATTGTATAGGACAGCACGCTCTTATTCATAGAAAAGTAATGATTACACAAGAGCTGTTTTGATGTACTAAAGTAGTAGTAGTATAATTAAGCTTTTGGACATTTGCTAATAGTAGTAGTAGTATAATTAAGCTTTTTGGACATTTGCTAATAGTAGTAGTATAATTAAGCCTCTAGCTCTTGACGCTATAATAATTCTAGGGACACCGCTAAAAGTATATTTTATAATTAAGACCATAAATTCGTATTATATCACAATGATATCAAGTCTTTATTATTAACCCATGAATTGAATGACTCATCATAGCCTAACCATTTCACCAATGAACGATTTCCACGTTTCCTAATAATCTTTTCTATTTTAACCCTCGGGCTACCAAGGGGGGGGGGTGGTATCCACCCCCCTAGGTTTTTCCCAAATAAAACTTTTTTCGTTAGGAATAAAATTTTGACGTTTTAGGTGGCTGTAGAGGATTCATTTGCACACATTTTGAGCTAAAATGTGTGATGATATAACATACCATTCAAAAGTTACACCCGATATACCCGAGGCACCAGGGGGGGTGGATACCACCCCCCCTTAGATTATCGGCTGTATCTTATCCGTCCTTTGACATGAAGAGACACCAATTACACCATTCTGTAGAGGGAATGTGGGGCTACATTGTGGTGGTCACGGAGTTGTCATTTGACAACCGGAAGTGCTCAAAATAAATTAAAATATATAAAAAGGTGTTTTATTTTCATAAAATTTTCATGTTGTTCCTATTAAAAATTATTCATAATTTATTTTTTAAGAGAAATAAATTATGTCATTCTATAGAGGGCAATTAGGGCTATTTAGTGATACCAAATAATTTGACATTTGATGACCGGAAGTGCTTAAAATAAATTTAAATGTGTGAAAATGTTGGGTTTTTTTACAACGCAAACCGATAAGTCTGCGTAAACGTTTTTCAGCATGTTTTACGTGTTTTTTCTCTTTTTATTGTAACTAAAACTAACTTATTACTAGTTTTTATAGTTGAATATTGGACTTTACTATATGTAACCTATTTTAAATTAAATAAATTATGTTAAAAACACACAGAATCTAATATTTTGCTTATGCGAAAGTATACATTTTGTGGAATCGACGGGTGCCTACGGTAAAAAATTCATAACTTTGGGGTGCTTTCATATATTTTAAACCTAAATATACCATTTTGTGCAGAAATGAATGCTGAATCCATAGGTGTATTACAAGTTATGATATCTCAAACCAAACCCAAAATCCAGGGGGGGTGGTAACCCCCCCCCCTTGGTAGTCAGTGTTACAAAAAAAGCTTGGTAGCCTGAGGGTTAAATGTATCTTGCGTTGTCGATTGTAACTCAGCTTCATAAAATGTTCCTTGTATTTGTTCTCCATGATAGTCAGAGATTTTATAGGTTATAGGGTCTGTGTACTGAATGTGTGTTATAGTAAAAACTTCCTGTGTCCAATTCTGCGTGTAGCCTTTCTCAAATGTCTTTTTCTTCTTAGAAATTCTTACTTTATCTCCTACTGAAAATTTAGGTTTAGCAGTTTCAGGTACAGCATCACCGTATAAATTCATCCACACAACCCATTCGTTTGCTTTGACACTCGCTTTAATAGGAGTCATTTTAATGGAAGAATGTCTTGTGTTGTTGTATAAACTAAGCATATTATCTAAAACATCGATTTGCTGTAAAATATTTAAACATCTTCTCTTTTACTGTTCTATTAAATCTCTCTACGATACAAGATTTCTCTTCGTTCTCAGTTGAATACAACTCCATACCTAATGATTTTACCTGTTTATTATAGAATTCTGTTCCCTTATCGACCCAAAGTTTTTCACCCCTTCTTTTGCTCGTATTAAATATTTTAACGAAAGCATCTGCCACACATTTCCCAGTTTTATCTTTTATCGGAACAACCCATCCATATTTGGAAAATATATCAATAACACTTAACAAATATTTCACACCAGAATTAAATTCAGCAAAAGCCTGCATGTCAATCAAGTCAGCCGCCCAAATTCTGTCCACTCCCTGAACATAAACCACTCGCTTCCTAAACTTCCTGACTATAGGTTTATGCAATTCGTAAGCAAGTTGGTCTGTCCATCTCAGAGTTTTTTTTTCAACCCCATTCCAAAATGGGTTTTCGTTGATAAAATTGGTTTAACTATAGATCGTTCAATTCGTTCGCGGAACGAAGGATTAGGTATATTATTTAATTCATCTATCATAGCTCTGTCAGCGACGTTTCTCCCTGCTGTATCAGTATGTTTAGCATAAGACAGGTCATGGCGATAAGCTGCTTGATCAACCCTATCTACTGGTTTACTCCAATCTATTGGCGTCCCATCACTATTCAATCGCAAATCCAATCGAGTTCCTGGACCCGTGAAAGAATGTCCTGGAAGATGCATTTCACCCGGGTACTTTGCCCATGGAAGTTTAATGTTAGAAGTAGCAGAATTGAGAGCTGAGACCAAATCCCCTCCTTGTACAGTAGTAGACATTTTAGTAAACTGAGTTTTTCTAGCGCCACAATCAACGCATACACATCTAAGCATAGATCTACCATTCTTACTAACGACTCGTTGAATATCTCTACACTCAGTTTTTCGTTTACATTTTACGCAATACGAGCTGTGCTCCATTTTAATATAATATAATTAAAATGGAAGTCCAAGACCTATCGTGGAATGAAGAATCAAGTAAACGCTTTAACAGTCCTCTCTTACCAAGAAGCATCAGAGGTTTGATCGTAGGTAAGTCTCAATGCGGTAAAACGACTTTACTACTTAATTTATTACTGAGACCTGGTTGGTTAGATTACGATAACCTGCATATCTTCGGCAAATCTCTTTTCCAACCAGAATACAAGATACGGTACTCAAGAAAGCATTCGAAGAGAAATTACCAAAGGAAGCAATTATAAGACTTTTTGATAATCGCGATGAGATAATGAAATTAAATGTATCACCGACCGCCGTAGTCGAGGAGATGTCTAAAAACATGGAAAAGAAATCCGATATAGATTGCAAGTTCTTTGAAACCTCTGAAGATTTTCCAGATCCACGAGACTTAAGTCGAGATAAAAAGAACCTAATGATTTTTGATGATTTACAATTAGAGCGGCAAAGTAAGTGTGAATCGTATTATATAAGAGGTAGGCATAGTAATGTAGACTGCTTTTACCTAGCACAAAATTATTTCAAACTGCCTAGACAGACTATAAGAGAGAATGCTAACTTTATATGTTTGTTCCCTCAAGACCTCAAGAATATTAATCATATCTACAGCGATCACATAGGTGTAGATGATATGACTATTAAAGATTTTCGAAAACTATGCAAAACTTCTTGGGATGAAACGCATGGTTTTGTGGTTATAGACCTTACTAGTAAAACAAATAAATTATAACAAATTATAAGTCGGTCATTTATCATCCGATTTTTATCTGGTTTTCAGCAAAATGTTCAGCTCACTTAGCTGGTTTGTGAAGGCATAATAACTCCAAACCCGACTTATGGTACCTTTTCATGAAGCGGGTCACAAATATTATGCAAGAGCGTACAGGTTTCGTATGCCTGACAGCGATATAAACAGATGCATAGAGAAAGACAGAGAGAGGCACAGAGAGGCGTGGAGTGATAGGATGAGGGATGTACGCAGATAGCTGAAAAATAGTGGTAGTAGCGAGGAGTGTGTATAAGCATGTGCAATAAGAAGCCTATATTATTGTAGAGCGAGATAGTGAAGAAAGATTGCAGTCCCACAGTAAAGTTAACTTAGGATAGACTTAGGCAGCGCTGAACGTCTGTCAAAATTAATACGAAGAGACTGGTAAAGAGATTAACGCGTGAGGGAACAAGCTCACACTCTGGCCCGGGGGGGGGGGTAATTGTCCGGGGGGTAATTGGTACGGGGGTAGTTGTCTGGGGGGTAATTGGCAAGAGGGTAGTTGTCCGGGGGTAATTGTCCGGGGGTAATTGTCCAGAGGGTAATTATTGTCCTGTCACCCTATTAATATAGGCTAATATTGCATTCTCGGAATTTCTGACTTTTAGCCTACATGCATATTTGAAAGTCAAATACGTATACGGTTTATTTTAAAACAGTGCTCTTAGCTAAAAAAAATGGGAAACAACGTTAAGTGTCCCATCTTAGGTGACTCCACCAGTTCCGTATTGACAGATAATCAACTGAATTACCGTACCTATGGTAACTCGACCCGGACCACCACGGACTTTACTCTCACGGACAACCCTTCTGACCTGACGCAGCACTCGTGAATAAGCCCCACGCTTGGATTTTCAAGTAGCGCTTTATAAATTTGAAGATTACGATTACGAACTGCGAAAATCTATGCTTGCTGCCTTGGGCCCCGCAGACCCTAAGGCCGGGTCTGGTACTCACCTTCTGGCCATCTACTAACTACTAAGCATTGGCCGTGATTAGTTGCTTTTTTAGTTGATAGGCCTAACTGGACATAGGAGAATAGTTTAACTCAAATTAACTTTCGAGTGCCCAAGGGGTGGGGGTCCGACCGGACCCCAGGCCTGTTTTTCCAGGATAACTTTTTAAAGGCTATGGATCTGCCTAAATGCTTTTAGGTATTCCTAGAGCAACCATTTGGGCATAGAATGGTATATTTTGCATGAGTATTGTCCAACCCTGCACCCCGCAACCCCAGCATAATTATACCCTTGTTATGCGGCTGATATTCATACAAGCGCATGGTTACTTGTCAACAAATAAATGGTCAGCGCACGTTATATGAAAGAAAGATTCATGCAAATTGTTGAACTTAGATTTACTGACATTGTAGCACTATGTTTGGCCCATGTTTGCAGCATAGAATTTGAAAGTCTGCAAGTCTGTGTAGACCTATCAAAGCAATAATTGCATACAACAGGCTTGCGTCAAAACGGATGGCATAGGACAGCTCATACAAATGGTGGCAACCATTCTGTCAAGGTTGCGCAAAAAAATTTACACAGATTTACAGTTATTGCGACTACGATTTAGTCTACCATAATGCTACTGGTACTTCGATAGCTGGAAATGAGAGCAGCTGACTGGCATGCGGACGCGCCAGACGTAATAGGTTTCCTTCGGTAAATAACGCTAGCAAGCATAAAATGTGTATCACGAGATTTTACACTATTATTTACCACCAGGTGGTGTTATTGTGATATAAGATAGGGGCCTACATCAATCGATCGCAAATTCATTTGGGATCACATAGAATCAAATTCTGTAACGATATTCCAATCCCTAATTCAAGTTATTAACATAAAACGCTGAGGTCCGTGCGGACCCTCCCTTGGGCCATCGTGTACCAAAAAATACCTTGAGCACTCGAGTGTTAACCCTCGAGTGCCCACGGGGGGGGGGGGGTCCGACCGGACCCCAGGCCTGTTTTTCCCGGATAATTTTTTAAAGACTATGTATCTGCTTAATGCTTTTAGGCATTCTTAGACCAACCATTTGGGCATAGAATGGTATATTTTGCGTGAGTATTGTCCTACCCTGTACCCCACAACCACAGCATATACTAAGGGTACCGCAAGATATGCGGCTGATATTCATACAAGCGTATACATGTAGGTTTCCTTCGGTAAATGACGCATGCAAGCATAAAATGTGTCACGAGATTTTTACACTATTATTTTACACCAGGTGGTGCAATCACTGGCGGAAACCTAGGGGGGGGGGACAGCGGGGGACAGTCCCCCCAATGAAGACGTTGGGGGGGGGGGGGGACGGCCCATGCATTTGTCCCCTCCAATGTTCAAGCGTTAGGACATGTACACAATCTTCAGTAGTGAACTAGAGAGAAAAAAATGTTTAGCAGATGAAGTAAATATTTATAATGATATGAATTCCAGAGCAATCCAGGCTCTAACCAAAAGTTATTAAGTCCAACGTTGTGTAGTTTGCGAACATTATACTGTATAAATAAGACACCTCTTTTAACATGTTACCAATTATTACAAAAGCCTTGTTAACACCCAACGTCACAAATTCACAATGTCATCGGTTTTCTGCTACATTCAATTCAGATTCTCTTCAGGCTCAAATCAGCGTCATGTTCAACATTAGAAATGATATGGAAAGTAAATACGTAAGTAAGTAAGTATTTTGTTTATTATTCCTCTTGAAAACGAACAATGGGATATAGAACATCAGTGGGTCCATGGGCGGAGTTTATTACGGGCTAAGGGGGCTCAAACCCTCCAAGAAGGCCCAAATTCGGGTCTGTCAAATTGGAACAGTTTCCGGGGTTAGCCCCCAAGAAACTTTCACGAATGAAACTTGAATCCGATGATTAACACTTGTTTGTCCGGGAAAATAGCATGGTGGTTGCGAGACTTCAATTAAAGTCGTTGACTAAAACGGGTGTGTTTGGAAAGTTAGTATGGTTTCATGAGATTTCTACTAAAAACGATCGACGTGTGTAAGGAAAAAGAATGGTATTTATGAGATTTCAACCCGATGACTAAGAAAAGGTCAACACATTTTTTTGCCCGAAAAATAATATGGGTTTTGTGAGATTTAAACTAAACTCGATGTCCAAAAAATACGTTTACGCAAAATAGTATGGTTTTTATGAAAATATATTAAAAATTTCTATGACTAAAAAAGGTGTTTACGGAAACATTATGGTTTAATGATATTTCAATTAAACTCATTGATTAAAAAGGTGTTTACGCGAAACAGTATGGTTTTATGAGATTTTAATTAAACTCGATGAGTTGATGACTAAGAAAAGGTGTCTACGGAAAATAGTATGGATCTATGATATTTCAATTAAACTATATGACTAAAAAAGGTGTTTACAGAAAAAATTATGGTTTTATTATATTTCGATTAAACTCGGTCACTGAAAAAGGTGTTTACGCAAAATAGTATGGTAATATGAGATTTTAATTAAACTCGATGAGTTGATGTTTAAAAAAAGGTGTCTACGGAAAATAGTATGGATCTATGTTATTTCAATTAAACTTTATGACTAAAAAAGGTGTTTACGGAATAAATATTGTTTTTATTATATTTCGATTAAGCTCGATCAATAGAAAGGTGTTTACGCAAAATAGTATGGTTTTTATGAGATTTCAATTAAACTCAATGACTAAAAAAGGTGTTTACGGAAAATAGTATGGATATATGATATTTTAATTAAACTAGATGACTAAAACAGATTATTACGGAAAATAGTAAGGTCTTATGATATTTCAAATAAACTAGATGACTAAAAAAGGTGTTTGCTCAAGATCGTATGGTTTTTTAAATTAGATTTCAATTAAACTTGATGTCTGAAAAAGCTCATTAACTCTTGAATCGAGAAAAAAATTCCGGCGCTGCTCAATCTGGACCAAGTCTCCGCCTCACATCCAAACTTCAAGTTTTTTAGCCCCCAAGAATGGAAACCAAACTCCGCCCACGATTTGGTCTCTTGAACGGATTTAGGCTATGCATTATGAGGATTGGCAGGGCTTTAAACGTGCAAGTTCACATAGATGTGTTGATTTTAAAAAGGCAGTTATACTGGTCTTAGAGTGTTGTAAAATAACATCCTCGCAGCTAAAAATAGTTTCAAAAAATCCATTGTCATCTTGTTGGCAGTTATTATTTTACTAGGGAAGATCGAATGGTTGAGAAAGAGTCATGCAGTTCTGAAACTTCCTTTGAAATGCTCTGATAGCAGATATAATATTATAGACATGAGTATGTTTTCATTTCTATCAGTGTTTATTCCGGCGCTGCTCAATCTGGAAATCTAATAAAAAAACATACTATCTTGAGTAAACACCTTTTTAGTCATCTTTCCAGTCTTTCTATTAACCCTCGGAGGCTAACCTATAAAAAAATCACATATTGGATAACCTGGGGTATATTTTTCACCCCACACCATTTGAGGCCTAAGATATAAAATTAGACCATCTTTGATCAACAACTGCTCTTAATTCAAGTTCAGCAAAGATTTTACAATCTACGAAACCTAACTAAGTTAACACATTGACCGCCTACACGCCATGTTAAATGACTGGCTGTACTACGAGTTAACTCGTAGTAGGCGGTCAACGTGTTAAATTATCAGCACAATCGTCGAGTCTACGGTCATCTATACACAAGTAACTTCTTGTTACATTCTTTCCACATACAAAGTTGCAACACGTAGGCTAGGTCTATGAAATCATCGATTTCAACAGTATCTGACTCTGTGACATCATCACAATGAACAAACTCTACAATATCCTCATCACTATCATCATTTTTCAATCCATTGATATCAATTCTGATATCAGTTAAGCGGCATTGGCTGCTTATAACCGTCGAAACCTCTTCAACACAAAATACATTATCAATAACAATGGCCATTGTCTGACTTCAGTCACGTGACTATGCATTCGATAAAAATTTTTTTTTAAATGTGGAATTAAGCCAAAGTCATATATGAACAGATACACAAAAGCGCATGGAATAATTTCAAAGCAGTAAAAAAATTCAAGGCAAATACTGACAGTGGGGTGAAAAAACACCCCAGGTTAGCCTCCGAGGGTTAAATATAATTTGCATATAAAAAATTAACGCAAAGAATTTAGTCATGAATTTGAATAAAAATCAGTACATTGCATGTTTTTTTATTGATATGTATCGTAGATTTAATGCATTACAGAGGTGTCTATGTTAAATGCTTCGACTGTTTTCTGAAAAGCAATTGTGTGAAATTTGGCACATTCCATCATTATATAAATTTATAATATAAACTTTAAAAAGGTGTCTAATGCAATCTGCACTCCGATCGTGTTCAATAAAAAATTACAGTTTGAACTACTTCTATCGGGACTGAGAAATTGGATCATTTTTTATTTTTAATGACAGCTAAAATGCTACAATTAGATGTGAATATTAAAAAACAGCCTTCCTTCACCCCTCCGAACTGGGCGCTTCGCGCTTCGCGCTTCAGCGATCGTCCTTCAGCCGCTCGTCCGTCCCCCCCCCCAAAGTTCGGACCAGGTTTCCGCCCCTAGGTGCAATTGTAATATAAGATACATCTATCGATTGAAAATTCACTTGGAATTACATAGAACCAAATTCTGTTACGATATTCTAATCCCTTCTTAACCTTCGCCACACGTATGGGGGTCAAATAGACCCCCAGGGGTATATTTTCATCTGTAACTTTTTAAAATGTGGGCACCAAAAAGTTTCCTTTGGTGACTTTTCCTAAAAATTCCTCCTTGTCAAAATGGTATGAGTGACGTCATACGTTGACGCTTAGTTCTGACGCTGTGACGTAATTTTGGTGAGATCTTAGAGTGAAATTCATGTCCATATCATTAGTGTCCATACAATGAGGTGTATCTCTGCTTGTACGCAAGGTATCTTGAAGATTATTTTTTTTGGTTCCATTGTTTTAGGGGTCAGGGAATTCACTCCAGCTACTGACAAATGCCTGACCTTGACGGAAGACCTTGAAATTCAAGGTCACATGATTTTTTTACATGACCATACCTTTCTCTGCTACTATACCTGTTGGTTTCTGTTGTTATTTGGTACAAGGAACTCAACAAAATATAAACAAAACACAACTGGAATATGTTATGTTACATCTTATGTTACATCGTTTCACAAGATAGCATGCGAAGAAGCAGAGATACACCTGAAAAATCATGTGACCTTGAATTTCAAGGTCATCCGTGAAGGTCACGCATTTGGCAGTAGTTGCAATGAATTCCTTGACCCATAAAACATTAGAAACGAAAAAATTTTATCAAATTCCATGCCCAGGAACAGGTATACCTTGGGGTCATTTGGACCCCCAAGCATAGAAGACGTAGTTTTTTTGGTCGCGCATGGCGAAGGTTAAGAAATTGGTATGAAAACGCTGGGCAGACCCCCTCCTTGGGCCTTCGTGTACCAAAAATACCGTGGGCACTCAAATCTTAAAACAGCAAAGTCTTCAAAACTTTCGTTGAACTGTACAGGATTAGGCTATAATTTCCAAATGATCATAATAATTGCTTCACCGTTCAATTCTGCACAATGATTTTCTCTTTGCATTGAACTAAGCGTTTTGTTCTTCAATGACTACCTGTTTCAATTTCTCAGACGCGTAGAACCGAGTCGCTGGAGATCCATCCATTGTTACAAAGATGAAATCTTGTTGCGACTTTTTGTTCCGTGTCGTTATAAAAGTCACCTGTGTATTTCTAACTGTGAAGCAACTGTACTTCGTATACATATAATTGCAAACGCAGTTGAAGCAACTGTGATTTGATTTAATTAACTCGACTGCTTTACTGAAAACAGTTGAGCGATGGTAAATACCATGAATGGCTTCAGCAGTTCACCATATTTTTTCCAATTTGGCGTTTCATTATTCACAAGGCATCGAGCTCTTATGCATCTAACGTTGTTTTTGTTTCTGCATGGCTCACCACTGATTACAATGAGTCTGTTATTGTAAAGAATCATCCCAAAGTAATCTGGATTTCTATCCATTTTAAACTGATTTCGATCTTGCCATGTCATGCGCTCCAAGTCAAAAATGAAGCAGGAATCCTTGGTCATTATTACTGCAAAGTTTTCCCAAGATGCAGCTCGCGGACATACGAAAGGACAAGGCAAAGGCGTCGAAAGAAGTGTGCAGGTCCTATCAACTGGGTTGAACACTTGCACACAATCCAAAACTTTAAACTTCAAATTAAAACCCCCGAATATATAGATTGAACCTTTGTAGGCGACACACGCTGCAGAAAAGGCATTGCATCTCAATTGTCCTACAACTGCACTCTTCTTGGTCAGCGCATTGTAGGATTCAATACTATCCAAAACGGTAGCTCCAAATCTGCCTCCACAGATGTACAACGTTGCGCCTATGAATTGTGCAAAGTGAGAATATCTTCCATTGATTAGAGTTCCGCATCTTTTCCAACCAGAAGCAAGGTTGTATTTCCATATTTCGTTCAGAGATTTTCCGAATCCTGTGACAAACATTGTGTTCTTGTAAACTGCAGCAGCAGGTGCAGTCCACACCGTTGCAGTTGGTTCAATCGCAACAAAAGAGGATACTTCATTTTGACGATGCAGATTTATTTTATATATCACAGGACGTGAGTCAATTACGTCGATTAAAACGGCAAAGTCATCAAGACATTGGCCTCGCTCTGTGTCAAATGCAAATTAAATTCAGCAGATTTATAATTTCAATAATAATGACAATGTATGAATTCTGCACTGTTATTTCTTCACCTCGCTTGTTGCCTATTTCCATGCGCATCTATTGCAGAGTTACTGCAATTGTTTTGCGGTACCCTCGTGGTTGTGATGAATGATGTCGATTGTGGGCCATCTAACTGGAATATTGCCATCACTCGCTTAATATAAGTCCCTCAATTCACACTTCGCTGTGGATGGTGATGGAGAACCTCTGTAAGATATGTGCGCAATACGACTTCTCGATTAATGAACGACAATATGAATAATGGTGTCACGACAACTCGTCTAACGACAACTCGTCTACCGACAAGTGGTCTCCGGACAATTCGTCTAACGACAACTGGTCTACTGACAACTGATCCAGCGCTTGAGAAATGGAAGCTGGATGACAGTTTTTAGAGGTGAATTGGAGGTTGGATTGATGAAAAAACGCAAGAGAAACGGAATCTGGATGATGGTTCTTTTACATGTGAAATAGAAGCTGGATTGACGAAAAATAACGCATGATAAATAAAAGCTGGATGAAGGTATTTCTAGATCTCACATAGAAGCTGGATTGATAAGAAAATCGCCTAAGTAATGGAAGCTGGATGATGGTATTCTTATATCTGAAATAGAAGCTGGATTGACTGAAATAACAGGCGAGAAATAGAAGCTGGATGAAGGTGTTTTTAGATTTGAAGAAGAAATAGTTGCATGTTGAAATACGTGAATGAAAATCATCAATCCAGCTTCCAGTTAAGCTAAAAACCCATTTTCATAAATCCAGCTTCTATTTCATCAATATTATTCGTCTGTAGACCAGTTGTCGTTAGACCAATTGTCCGGAGACGAGTTGTCGTTAGACGAGTTGTCGGTAGACCAGTTGTCGTGGAACCATGAATAATAGTAAAATATTATAATATCAGTGAAAAAACTGTGAAATCGCTAAGCGAAACATAAATTGTTTATTATTATACTAGGCTCAGTAGGCCTACGCTGTGGAAATAATTGATATGCACGGTTTTGGTTCCAATGTCTTGAAAGATAAAATAAGAAATTAAAAATCAGTGGACGTTAAAATTAGGTCAAGCTCGACAACAAAATGAGACTCACCGTTTAGACTTCCTATCATATTTCCATTGGTGGTCTTGAGAAATTCGGTTAAATCAGTCGCCTGAAATGTAACATCAAATGAAGTCTTTGCACGCATAATGTACGTTTCGTGGTCTTCCTCTAACTCATCTGCTCGTCGTAGTAATTCATCTTTATTTCGACAGATGTCGATAGCTGATCCTTTTGATATGAGATCATCGCAATATCTTGAAAAGCTTTCCAAAATTGTTAGACGCCTGTCAAGTTCGTCTTTTTTGATCTTTATTTCTTTCATTCGTCGATTCTTTATTTCATATAAGGAACTCAACAAAGATTTGGAATGTTCATCTACCATTTTCTTTAACTCTTCACTCCTTTGCAAAATTTCTTGTTCCCTTTCAGCCATTTTCTCAAGCAAATCCTCTTTACTTTCCGATGTATCTTTATTGGCCAACAACTCTCCAGCAAGCGACGATATCTTGTCTCCGTTAACCTTAATGATTTGGCGGAATTCCTCTTCCACTGCAGTTACTTCCTTGTATTCGTGTATTCTGTGGTATGCAAGAAAACATGAGGCGCAGACAACTTTCCTACATTCGACGCAGTAATAGTCTAATATTTTTCCAGCATGAATATCACAATTCAGCGCAGTTACAGTCTTTGCTGCTTCTTCTTCTACACCAATTCCATCCCAAATCTTCAAGATTTTATGATTTTCCGACCCTTCAGATGCCAAATGAACCTTGCAGCAATCCTTGCAAAGATTGTGTTCACAATCTAAGCATCTCAGTGTAGCTTCAGATATGTTTTCTTCAGTGACATCAGTGTTTACTTTGCATGCATCGCATGGTATAACTGCCACCTTCGACTGATTTAATGCATTTCTTACTTCAATCATCCCAGCCATGAAGAAATTCTTCTGTATTCCCTGCACTCCATCATTTGGAATAGTGAATTCCTTCCTACAAACGAGACAGTTAATTTCATTTCGAGCTTTCTTGTTTGACTTGTCGATCAAGTCCTTTAAGCATTGAAGGCAAAATGTGTGAATGCATGGAAGCATTCTGGGATCATTGAACGTCTTGAGACATATGCAACATTCTGTCATGTCACTCAGTCGATTCATAGCGCTGACCTTTTCAGGGGATCTTGTGAGATACCCTGTAAAATTGATAAACATGTGAAATTGCGAGTGCATTAGGTGAAAAATAGGGATGTGAACCACATGATGCGACGCCTGCAGCTGCCGGTGCGTATTGGTACTTCATTGGGGACAGTCCATAAATGACGTCGCCCACCTCGAGGAGAGACCGAGTCACACATCTGTGACTATTTGTGACAGTTTCTGACTAGATATCGTATGCATTTTGTGACAACATGTAACTCGATGGGGTTCGGGGTAAACAAATCGTCCTAAATTACGTGACGTCATTTATGTCCGGCCCCTTATATGTCTCATAAAGTGCATTTCAACTTGTTTTATTGCTGATTAGTCAAGAGTAAAGAAAATTATATCAGCTTGGTTTGTAATAGTGCAACAGTTACTGTAAGGCCTATCTGCTTAGTTATAAGCTGTTCGTATTGAAAATACAGAGCGATTTTGACCAAAATCGGTCCCTAAGTTCTGGGGCCATGAGGGACCCTAGGATGACATTTTAAAAATCTGTAAAAAATATCTGTAGGCCACACATGAACAAAAACATGGGAAAAACTTCAGTATGGGTGTTTTCTGAAACTTTTTGTTATTCTGGACAACCCTACACTGCATACACTGCAAAAAGGCCGGATGACTTAAACAAATGTTATCAACTTTTTGACGGAAAAAATGGGTACTTTTCTGGAGATTTCGGCCGGATGACTAAGAAAAAGGTCGTCATAAATTTTGGTCGGCAAAAATGGAACATTTTGTTGGCGACTCAACCAACCAAACCATTCGTCGGCCCATAATCTCGCAAAATCTCGTGTCCTTCCTTTGGCGCCGCTCGCTTGTCCCCCCCTCCAAGTCCCCGCCCAAGTCTCCGCCCATGCTCAACATAAGTAATCTCTGTATAGCCTACGCTTAAAGCCTAGTGGGCAAGTTTCGATACTCAACGGAATTATACAAGGAAAAAAGTGAGAAATATTATGAAGAATAACGAAAACGAAATTTTAAAAATGTTATATTTAACCCTCGGGCTACCAGGGGGGGTGGTATCCACCCCCCCCCACCCCCTAGGTTTTTCCCAAATCAAACTTTTTTTGTTAGGAATAAAATTTTGACGTTTTAGGTAGCTGTAGAGGATTCATTTGCCCACATTTTGAACTAAAATGTGTGATGATATACCATACCATTCAAAAGTTACACCCGATATACCCGAGGCACAAGGGGGGTGGATACCACCCCCTTAGATTATCGGCTGTATCTTATCCGTCCTTTGACATGAAGAGACACTAGTTACACCTTTCTGTAGAGGGAATGTGGGGCTACACTTTGGTGGTCACGGAGTTGTCTTTTGACAACCGGAAGTGCTCAAAATAAATTAAAATATAAATAAAGGTGTTTTATTTTCATAAAATTTTCATGTTTTTTCTATAAAAAATTCTTCATAATTTATTTTTTAAGAGAAAAAAATTATGTCATTCTATAGAGTGCGTTTAGGGCTATTTTGTGATACCAATTAATTTGACATTTGATGACCGGAAGTGCTCAAAATAAATTTGAATGTGTGAAAATGTTGTTTTTTTTACAACGCAAACCGATAAGTCTGCGTAAACGTTTTTCAGCATGTTTTACATGTTTTTTCTCTTTTTATTGTAACTAAAACTAACTTATTACTAGTTTTTATAGTTGAATATTGGACTTTATTATATGTAAACTATTTTTAATTAAATAAATTATGTTAAAACACACAGAATCTAATATTTTGCTTATGCGAAAGTATACATTTTGTGGAATCGACGGGTGCCTACGGTAAAAAATTCATAACATCGGGGTGCTTTCATATATTTCAAACCTAAATATACCATTTTGTGCAGAAATGAATGCTGAATCCATTGGTGTATTACAAGGTATGATATCTCAAACCAAACCCAAAATCCAGGGGTGGGTGGTAACCACTCCCCCTCTTGGTAGTCAGTGTTACAAAAATAGCGTGGTAGCCTGAGGGTTAAAGTACCAAAACGAACAGCTCTGATTCTGTGAGTAGTGTCTTATAAATATTCCATTACAATAATCTCTCAATAGAGAAGCAGATAATTTTTTAATGCAGATAAAAAAGAGACAATGATTTAAATAAACATTCAAATTAACTGGGAAGATCTAATTGATTATGTGTAAATCGTCCTAAGTGTTATTAGCAGATATAAACTAATTATTCAACATAAAAGTAAAAGTATAATAGGCTTCAAGCCTCTGATCCAGTTCTAAACCATCGGGCTACCAGGGGTGGTGGTGGTATCCACCCCCATAGGTTTTCTCAAATAAAACTTGTTTCGTTTGGAATAAAATTTTGACGTTTTAGGTAGCCGTAGAGGATTCATTTGCACACATTTTGAGCTAAAATGTGTGATTATATACCATAGCCCGAGGGTAAGCAGCTCAATTAGGCCTACACTAAGGTACAAATTTTTCTGTAGGCTAAGCCATGAATTTACTTCGTAGAATCCTCTAACAGTGACTTAGGTCATAATTAGGCTATCTATGCTCAACGTTGCACATTGACTAGGTGTTTCATGCAGGCCGGTGTCGCGCAACAGAGTCTCCCCCCTAAAAGTCTCCCCCCGGAGACTCTATTTCGAAACAGATTCTCCCCCCGGAGGATCTGTTTCGGAATAGATTCGCCCCCCGGAGACTTTATTCTGAAATAAAGTCTCCGGGGGGAGAGAATATTTCATCCCCTACCGAAACAAAGTCTCCCCGGGGAGACTTTATTTCAAAGCGCGATTTGATTCAGTCGCATCGTAATTATCTATACCAAAACATGTCTGAAAGTTTGTCCGTCTGTTTGAATATTCGTTTGAAATAATTTGCAGAACGTTTTCTTGCGAATGTGTAGGTCAACGCGACTGTTCTCAACTCAAAATTCACTTTAGTATCCCAGACACGGATATTTTAAAATTCGATGTGGCAATTATTACCGCAAAATTAAGACGCTCTTTCACCGCTATATCACGGCTCCATTGCTTTTGACATATTCTCGCTTAACGGAGGTGGGGTTAAGCCCAATGTTTAAGGAAACTTTAAGCGGAATCACAATAATAATTTAAAAAATAATGATTGTATGAATGGACAACCGCAAAATAAGAAAAAATAATGACAATAATCATGAATAATAATTATCGTCTCCTAGGCCTATCTGGGCATTTATAGAGCGCTCCTCGCAGTGTGAACTATTCAGAGGCGATCTCGGTGCATAAACACCGGGGAAAAGATTTTAATATAAACTATTTCAAGCAGCGAGTAGACAAAGAGGAGACCCACACAGTAACTTTGCCCTTAGGGGAGTAGAGGTCATTCAAAGCAGGGTGTATGTCATGTATGGTCTTATAATTATTATTGTTATTAATAATATTATTGGTTAGTCAAAATGGTTTCGATAAATCCAACTTCTATTTAATCTAGAATTGTTTTAGTCAATCCAGCTTCTATTAATTTTCGTCAAGAATTCTTTTTATGATATAAATGTAATCACGAAATGCTTCAAATAATTAATCAATCCGGGTTTGATTTAATGAAAAATTCTTTTCATCCATCCACTTGATATCTGACCAAGCACTGTTTTCCTCAACAATGTAGGCCTATTTACCATAGGCCTTCAATGTCCTAACAACTGTCAACTAAAGTAGGCCTAGGGCCCACCTGATTGAAGCTATAGTAGACTTGGGCCTATTCAGCTAGTGACGTATACACCTAAACTACGGGTTTGAAAACAAGGAATTATTTTAACAACGTACCGTAGTCTATATTGCTAGCAGTGAAAGTCTCCGAAAGGATATATAAGGATGATTAATCATTTATCATTCTTTATTTATTGTGTAGCCGTAAGGTTAACATATCGCTTAACCTTACGGCTACCAAGCTTTTGTGACATGGACTACCAAGGGGTGGGGGTGGTTACCACCCACCTGGATTTTGGGTTTCTCTTTAGATATCATAACTTGCATACACAAATGGATAGAACATTCATTTCTGCAAAAATGTTACATTTAGGTTTAAGATTATATGATTCTACCTCGAAATTATACAACTTTTTACATGGGCACCCAACGATTCCAAAAACGTGTAATTATGCATGAACAAAATATTAGATTCTGTGTGTTTTGAACATGTGTGTATATATATATGTATGATTGTATGTATGTATGTATGTATGTATGTATGTATGTATGTATGTATGTATGTATGTATGTATGTATGTATGTATGTATGTATGTATGTATGTATGTATGTATGTATGTGTGTATGTATGTATGTATGTATGTATGTATGTATGTATGTATGTATGTATGTATGTGTGTATGTATGTATGTATGTATGTATGTATGTATGTATGTTTTTTATATGTATGTATGTATGTATGTATGTATGTATGTACATGTATGTATGTATGCATGCATGCATTCATCTTCAATATCTGCTTCAGCTAATATAAGTTCATTAGCTACTGACAATCTTTTACGCAGAAATATCGATTTGCGTTGGAATAAAAAAAATCGCACATTTTAAATTTATTTTTTAGTAGGCCTACATCCTGTTATTAAACGACAAAGTAATTAGCACGGAAAATAGTCCAGCATTCCCTCTATAGAATGGCATAATTTATTGCTCTTGGATAATAAATTTTGAATACGTTATACGGTTATAGTTGAAAAACATGCATGCAAATGTTATGAAAAATTCATCCATTTTTACATATTTTAATTTATTTTGGACACTTCCGTTTATCAAATGACAAATTATTCTTCATAAAAATGTATCCAACATTCCCTCTATAGAATGGCATAATTTAGTTCTCCCCATAATAAATTACGGATAAGATAATATTATATTCGATAATCTAAGGGGTGGAATCCACACCCCCGCGGTATCTCGGCTATATCTGGTAAAACTTTTGAAAGGTATGGGGTATCATCACAAAGTTTACCTCAAAATGTGTGCAAATGAACCCTTTATAGACAACTAAAATGTCAAAAAATTACAAACGTAACAAGTATTATTTGGGGAAAAACCTAGTGGGTGGATAATACCACTTTTTGGTAGCCCGATGGTTAAATGGAAGCTCCATGACGAGAACATTAATAATCTGCTCATACTAACTTACAGAGCAAGCTTAATTGTATTATACTAATGGGCGTAATATTATTGTAGCATCGTCATAGTACCGCTGGTATGGCTGGCCACTTATGTACTACCCGTGGATCCAGTTAATAAATAGGTATACAGTTTTATACACCTAACTATTAATTAGATATAGGCCTATGGGTAGTCTATTTGAGCCCAATCTCTCCGCTGCGCTTTAACATAAGTGTCCCGACATGCCGTAATGCTAGGCCTGTAACTATGCTACAATATTACGCCCGTTAGTACAAAAACTTTAAGCTTACTTCATAAGATTCTCATTATTATTTCAATGTCCAATTCCACTAATGGATACAACGTCATTTATTTAAGCAAAATACGCACTTAAAGTCCGGAAATATAGGGGGGCGATTTTTAGTAGGGGGAGACTTTGTATCGTAGAGGGGGAGATTCTATTTCAATGAGGGAGACTTTGTTTCGATACAGAGTCTCCCCCCGGAGACTCTGTATCAGCAAGGGGGAGACTCTGTTTCGGGGGGAGACTTTATTTCGTGACACCGGCCGGTGGGATCACGTGGTTTCTGCTGAAGCATCTTTGGGTAAAGTTCACTAATCATTTAAAATGACCTGATGACGTGGCTTGCTTTCGTTGCTCCGCAAATCACACCTTTAACTGTACCCCATAATATTAAATATTATAGGCCTACTCTTGTTTATTGTTATGTCCTCTGTTTCAACGTCACTGGACAGCTGCTCAACATAGGAAGCTCAAGATTTTCAATGCATTTTGTACATTGCGTTGCTTTGCTTTCGCTTTCAAAACAGATCGTCACTTAGTAAAGACTCTGGCTAATCAATAGACCATAAGCAGTTCATAATCTGTGGAAAACTTCATTCTTAGCGTATAATTGTGTTCATCGACCCCTCCTGACCCCTCCTCAGCGAGGGATTAATCCTAGCCAGAAGGAAAAGAAGAAGAATATATATTAACATGAAAATAGTTACCTTCGAATATCTTTGTCCGAAAACTATACTATACTGTCGAGGTCGTTATTTCCTTCAAAATACGGAGCAAAATATGGGTTATTGCAACGACTTTGTACTTTGATCAAGCACCTACATGTATAATTATCTACAGGTGATAAGAATAATTATTATGTTGCGCTGATCGATACATAGCAGAATATTTCTTGACGCGATTCTGCCGTGAGGATAAGAACGAATGTAAGTAAGTAATTGGCAATTTCAACTGGTCAGCTTATTATATGCAATTACAGAAATAGTTGAAATAGATATTCGCAATTTAGCGCAACAGAATAGGCTACAATCGAATGGAATGAATTGCTATAAATATTTAGGCTATGTATATTGTATAAGCTTAGTGTTGGAAGTGGTCATCCGTTCCCTATTTTATTCGCTCACACGTGCACTAAACCGTTGGCATCGCCATCCTCGTCTATTATTATAGGCCTACAAACTCGGAGAGATCTCACTATAATTATTTATTTGCAAACAGTAAGAGTTACTTGTATCCGGCAGAGGGGTTCCCGGAAAATTCGTAACCGGACGATTCGGAGATGGACAATTCGGAGATGGACAATTCGGAGATGGACAATTCGGAGATGGACAATTCGGAGATGGACAAATCGGAGATGGACAATTCGGAGATGGACAATTCGGGGATGGACAATTCGGAGATGGACAATTCAAAGATGGACAATTCGGAGATGGACAATTCAGACCGGACGTTAATTTAATTTCTCGGTGCTAGACACCTTTAGAATATAAGAGGTTCTCAACCGGTGTGTCGTGACACACCGGTGCGGGACATGCTTTGTCACATAACCGATTTCTTATAACACTGTGAGCATTGTGTGTGTGCGTGTCTAGATAATTTTTATATCCCTAATCTTCGCGGCGGCCGTGCAACCGCAAAGGAGCTGTATTATGCCAAACAAAAAATCGAGAGCAATGGCCTATGTTGTCATATTAGGCCATCGCCGACGTTTTGTAACAAGCCATAAAACTTCGAGAAAGACGATTAAGAAGGCGATTAAATTTCTAACAGAGGGCGACAGTTAAGTTGAAGAGAGGGAAATAAATTATGAACTCAGTCAACGCCATGCGTCTTTTGGGAAGATTCATGATGGCTATTTTGAAACAGTTGACAATTCTGTTTGAATGGCTGGCGTGTTCTCATTAGACACCTTTAACACTAAAATTATATGACTTATATCAAGAATTTAAGAAACCTATTAAATAAAAACTGGTCTAGTACCTTGCTCATAAGTACTTTAATATGCCGAGCAAATTTCTGCCCAGGGTAACGGCCTCTGTTGTCATAGACCCTGGTCAAATTGGAATCCTCCTCCTCCTTGTTTGTATTCAAAATACATAGAGCAGTTAAACTGAACATACTACTTCTTTGGAATTGGACACCATTAGGCCCTAATACGTTTTAAAGTTTCTATAATAATATTATTATGTGTGTTTGGGACATGAGAAATCTTCCACTTATTTCTTACCTCCTTGTAAACGTCATGAGATCTTCAACAAGTCCTTCGTTTGCATTTGCATTTAGACATACCATGATTGGCAAATACATGCATATGATAATAGTACTTTCCTTTACTGAAAATCCGGTTGACAAACCGCAACTGTGTGCAATTTACAGTAACTATTGTTCAATCGAAACAATTCGCAAGAATACATTGCTTAGCTAACAGAACAGACTGCCTGCAATGCACGGCGCTAATGGCAGCCTACATTGTATAATAAAGCACTCATCCTAGGGGCTTTGGTAGTCGAACTCTAATCCATTGGTCTCCATGCCGGTGTGTTATCTAATGTTCCATTGGGTCTCACCGCCCTCGATGACGTTCAAAATAGCAATGACCAATATGCATTTGTGATGACGATTGCGATTATATAAACTACAACAGGAGACAAAAGCAAGTATTTGTAAGCCTGCTCTGGCATGGTTACATATGCAAGTAGGAACATTCTCAACTCACTTACAGGCAAGTTACAGGAGAAAGGAAACCCCCATCCCCATTGTCGATTACGCTAAAATTGACACAGCGATGGCGATAACGATTACGATGATGATGATGATAATGATGATGATGATAATGATGATGATGATGATGATGATGATGATGATGATGATGATGATGATGATGATGATGATGATGATGATGATGATGATGATAATGATGATGATGACGATGACGATGACGACGACTCTAGTGAACGTTTTTGGGCGACGCTAATAATCTTTGTTATTACACGGCGTCGTTACAATCAACCAAAAAAAAATGCGCTGACTGTTCGTGCAAATGTATAGCATTATAATTATTATTGACATTCAACGAAGTAATAACAATATCAATAGATTGACAGCATAATCGAGATTTGTGGTGAGCCCAGATAAATCTTTTTCGAGGTCCAATACTTACATAAGAACATGTTTTAGAGTTTTAAGTGTGTTGTTGGAGCGAACTCGTCGGTTGAGAATTATAAGGCTCTATGTCCATTTTTTGAAATTTTTGAGTTATTGGTACCATGACGTAGATCTTGTTCAGGGCTATCATGTCATGTGAGAATCTAAGCTGGATCTTCAATAGTAAAAGAGATATTTACTAAATTAAAAGGCTCTATGTCCCATGCATTTCAACAGACGTCTACACTGCAAAGTTTTCATCTTTTTGAGAATTATAAGGCTCTATGTCCAACAGCAAATAAGACCGCTGCGTTCAAGTCACGTGATTTGAATAAATTAGGTATGCAGCAAATAAGACCGCTGCACAGAAGTCACGTGATCTCAATCTATTAATAATAATTGGACCCACGCATTCTGTACATTGAGTGTCATAACTTTCATAAGGCTCTATGTCCAATTTTTGGGCATGGGGCTTTCTTAAAAAAATTCATAAAAAATGTTTTTACGTTTTATTCGCAACTTTTTTCAATGTACAATGTTACTTAATTGACAAATGAACTAAATCCGTTAGTTAAATTTGTAATATTTTCAGTATTGTTTGTGTGCTTCAATGCTGAACTTTCAAACTGGAATAAAAAATGTCCAGCCCTCGCATTGAGAATTATAAGGCTCTATGTCCAATTTTGGGGCGTGGGGCTTTCTTTAAAAAATTATTTTAAAATATTTTAACGTTTTATTCACATAATTTTTCAATGTACAATGTTATTTAATTGACTAATGAACTAAATTCTTTACTTACATTTGCAATATTTTCATTAGTGTTTGAGTGCTAGATTGTTGAACTTTCAAATTGCAATATCTCGGAATAGTACTTTTTGGACATAGAGCCTTATAATTCGCAACCGACGAACTTTCTAACAAATCGGTCACCCTGCCCAAGACGCCCGTCAACTAAAAGTCTAACCAAGATTATTATTATTGTTATTCCAAAGTTTAACGTCATCCTGTGACATCAATGGCCGTTGACGACAAAATTCTGTTTTCTAATTAAATTCACTTTGTTCTACATATTGCGATCAATCGTTTGCGTAATTCACAATTTCGACAAAGTAGGATACTTCATATGGGCAAATCAGATTTATTATAACTAATAATTATTGTAACGACTAACGTCCAACCAATTAAAACAGCAAATCCTACAAAAGCATTCGTCAGGCTTTGTGAGATGTGAACCATAATTGCACAGGTTTATAATTTCAAGATGGTAATCAATACTTCAAATACGAATTCTGCAAAGTTATTTTCCTGTGCATTGAACTAAGCGTTATGTTCTTCAATGACTCTTTGTTCCAGCTTCTCAGACTCGCAGAACCGAGTTAATGGAGATCCATCCAGGTTTACAAAGATGAAATCTTGTTGCAAATTATTGTTCCGTGTAGTTATAAACATCACCTGTGTTATAGAACCTCGTAACTGCAAACGCAATTGAAGCAATTGCGGTTTGATTTAACTCGACAGATTTACTGAAGACAATTGAGCGATGGCCCTTACCTTGAATTTCTTCGGTAGTTCACCGAAATTTTTCCAATTTGGAGTTTCATTATTCACAAGGCACTGAGTTCTTACGCACCTAACGTTGTCTTTATTTTTAGATGGCTCACCATTGACTACAAAGAGTCTTTTATTGTAAAGAATCATTCCAAAGTAATCTGGATTTCCATCCATTTTAAACTGATTTCGATCTTGCCATTTCTTGCGTTCAAAGTCGAAAATGAAGCAGGAATCTTTTGTCATTAGTATTACAAAGTTTTCCCAAGATACAGCTCGCAGATATCCGGAAAGACAAGGCAAAGACGTCGAAAGAAGTGTGCAGGTTTTATCAATTGGGTTGAACACTTGCACGCAATCCAAAGCTTCAAACGATAAATCAATACCCCCGAATATATAGATTGAACCTTTGTAGGCGACACACGCTGCATAGCAGGCACTGCATCTCAATTTTCCGACAACTGCACTCTCCTCGGTCAGCGCATTGTAGGATTCAATGCTATTCAAAACAGTAGCTCCAAAACTGCCCCCACATATGTACAAAGTTTCGCCTATGAATTCTGCAAAGTGAAAATGCCTTCCATGAACTAGAGTTCCGCATCTCTTCCAACCAGATGCAAGGTTGTATTTCCATATTTCGTTAACAGATTTTCCGAATCCTGTTACAAACATTGTGTTCTTGTAAACTGCAGCAGCAGGTTCAGCCAACACCATTGTAGTTGGTTCAATCGCAACAAATGGGGATACTTCATTTTGACGATGCAGATTTATTTTACATAACATACGACGTGTTTCAACTTCGCCGATTAAAACGGCAAAGTCATCAGGAGATTCACTTCGCTCTGTGTCAAAAGCAAATAAAATTAAGCATAATTTATAATAATATTTCAATAATAACGACAACCGATGAATTCTGAGCCTGCCTGGTTGCCTGTTTCCAAGCGCATCTATTGCAGAGTTATACTGTGGTTGTGACCGGTGCAACGAGATGAATGGCGTCGATTGTGGAATTGCATGTAACTAGGCCTGGGTCTAAACTCAAATGCTTAACAATATAAGTCCCTCATATCACACTTCGCTGTGGATGGTGATGGAGAATCAGAGAGTAAAATGCAAGATACAATGTAGCTGCGCGACAATGTCATGACCTCTCGATGAATGATATAATATAATAGCACCACAATATAATTACACCGTGTCTCAATAAAAACTGTGCAAAATTGTTTTTGTCAGAACTTCGTCAAATTTCAACCAATCTTATACTTTTGGTAGGTAGATGGAAAAATGGCTGAAATTTCATACCACATGTAAATTTTCCACCTCACCCGACTCATATCACCGCACTACTTTGTTAAACACAGATGTGCCAATTTTGCATATAACGGCGTCACGACGCTTGGCTGCACTGAAATCCATTGCATCAAGCCGGGTGTCAAAGTGAATGGGGCATAGGCCTACTATCGCGACAACCTTCTTGTCCAGAAGAAGCTGTCAGACATACGCCGGATATCCCAGGGCAAGTTTTTTGTCTTTCAACACGATGGCACCCCGGCGCATCGAGCGCGCGACACCGTCTTTTCCTGTAGCGAGAGACGTCCGACTTCATCCCTCCATCACTGTGGCCACCGAATTCACCGGATCTTAACACAGTCTATAATATATGGAGTGTGCTGTAGGAGAAGGTTTACCGCTCCAGAATTACAGCCAACCTCGACGAACTCAAAATGCGCCTCATTGACGACTGGGTGCGCTTTGACCAGTCGATCGTTGATGCTGCTATCTGCCAGTGACGTCGCCGTCTAGGCCCTTGTGTCCATATACGCGGGACACATTTTGAGCACCAATTCTAACACTTTTAAGCAGATCTGTCATAACAATTAAAAACTCTACTAAGGAACCATATTTTACTTTACTGCGTGCTAAATCAGTTGTCAGATAGTTTGTTGCAAGTAATAAAAGTAAGCGTTTTATGCAAAATTGGCATATCCGTGTTTAACAAGGTATTGCGGTGATATGAGTTAGGTGAGGTGGATATTTTATATTACAGCATAAAAGTTTAGCCATTTTCCCATCTACCTACCAAAAGTTGGTGTATATAGTAAAATATTATAATATCAATGAAACATTTACGGAATCACTAAGCGCCCGCGTAGCCTATAAGGGAAGAATGATCTGCGCTTTGAAGCAACTGTAAAAATATGTTTGTTATTATACCAGGGATACGGTGCACGTGTAGAAAAACATTGATATGCACGGTTTTGGTTTCAATATCTTGAAAGCTACAATAAGAAAATAATGAGAAATTAGTGGACGTAAAAATTAGGTCAAGTTCAACAACAAAAAGAGTCTTACCGTTTAGACTTCCAATCATGTTTCCATTGGTGGTCTTGAGAAATTTGGGTAAATCAGTCACATGTAATGTAACATCAAATGAAGTCTTTGGACGCATAATGTACGTTTCGTGGTCTTCCTCTAACTCATCTGCTCGTCGTAGCAATTCATCTTTATTTCGACAGATGTCGATAGCTGATCCTTTTGATATGAGATCATCGCAGTATCTTGAAAAGCTTTCCAGAATTGTTAGACGCCTGTCAAATTCATCTTCTTTGATCTTTATTTCTTTCATACGTCGATTCATAATTTCATCTAAGGAACTCAACAAAGATTTGGTATTTTCGTCTATCATTTTCTTTAACTCTTCGCTTCTTTGCAAAATTTCTTGCTCCCTTTTAGCCATTTTTCCAACCAAATCCTCTTTACTTTCTAATGTATCTTTATTGTCCAACAATTCTCCAGCAAGCGACGATATCTTGTCTGCGTTAGACTTAATGATTTGGCGGAATTCCTCTTCCACTGCAGTTACTTCCTTGTATTCGTGTATTCTGTGGTTTGAAATAAAACATGAGGCGCAGACAACTTTCCTACATTCGACGCAGTAATATTCTAATATTTTTCCAGCATGAATATCACAATTATTCATTGCATTTACAGCCAATGCTAGTGCCTCTTCTACACTATACCCATAACCAAGCTTCAAGATTTTATGCTTTTTCGACCCTTCAGACGCCAAATGAATCTTGCAGCAATCCTCGCAAAGATTGTGTTTGCAATCCAAACATCTCAATGTAGCTTCAGATATGCTTGCTTCGGTGGCATCATTGTTTACTTTGCATGCATCGCATGGTAGAACTGCCACCTTCGACTGATTTAATGCATTTCTTACTTCAATCATCCCAGCCATAAAGAAATTCTTCTGAATTCCCTGCACTCCATCACTTGGAATAGTGAATTCCTTCCTACAAACTGGACAGTTAATTTCATCTCGAGCTTTCTTGTCTGACTTGTCCATCAAGTCCTGTAGGCATTGAATACAGAATGTGTGAATGCATGGAAGCATTCTGGGATCAGTGAACGTCTTGAGACATATGCAACATTCTGTCATGTCACTCAGTCGATTCATAGCGCTGACTTTTTCGGAAGATCTTGTGAGATACGCTGCAAAATTGATAGACATGTGGCATGTCGAATAAAGCTAAATTAGTTAGGCGTACGAATAAGTAAATTTTCAATACACTGTTACATGGCGTTGCTCTGCTTTCGCTTTCAAAACTTATCGTCACTTAGCCACTGGCTAATCTTTAGGCTATAATTATTTTAAGCAGCACATAGTAGATGTCATTGTAGCAAGCTCGGACAATTTGACCAGTACAGCCTTGACTTTCGTCCAATCTGACCAGTATAGCCTTGACTTTCGTCCATTTGACCAATACCAGCCTAAAAATTTGAGTGCCCGCGCAGTTTGACCAATATAGCCTTACTTTTTCATATTCGGCGTCTGTCGTAAAAAAAGTAAAAAAGTAAAAAAGTAAAAAAAGTAAAAAAGTAAAAAAAAATTTTCTCCGGCGTATACAAAATGGACTACCCGAAGAAAACTGTTACTGAATTACGAAAAATCGCCGAGCGGAGCGGCAAGGATGGATATTTCACAAGACGGTGGAAAGCAAAGTTGATTGCTAAAATTGACGCCCACATCCGCGAATGCTACGACGATGAATGCCCATGCAAGTATCCACGGCCGGATCGTCAACAAGGGCCATGCGAGACCATCGTCGTTCGTCGTCGGCGCAATGGCAACTCACCCCCGTGTGATGTTAGTTTGATCGACAACGAGATCATCGTCGTTAATTGTCAATGCAATGGCAACTCATGCCTGTGTGATGCAAGAGCGTGAGTGGACTACGACGTAGATATGGGATTACAATATCGCAAACGATTTTACACCGTTGGTTTATAATCGTCTTGGATCAATCGAATATTATTATTTTTTTTCTCTCGTGTATGTAAAATAACTGAAAATGGAATATCCAACTCGGCCTAAAGACAAGAGATCCCAATATAAAATGGACTACTCATCGTATAATCTGAAAGAATTACGACAAATTCCTAAACAGAGAGGACAAAGAGGATACTCGAGTTTGCGAAAAGCGGAACTCATAGCGTTCATATTGCAGGGAGATCGACTAGGCGCTCGGGCTCAGGTCAACAAAACACCAGCGCATACTCCCGCCACTGTACGAGAATTGCGAGAAATTGCAAAAAAGAGAGGTGTGCGCGGATACTCGAGATTAGCAAAAGCGGAACTTACGGCATTCTTGACTACTACTTGGAAATTTTTGCATCCGGGGAAAAATAAAACAGTTTTTTCGGATTGGTTGACTAGCGAGATTAGTCAGTTACCCCCGCAAATAAAACCGCCCATTCATAAGTTCAAACTTCGAGAGACTGCGACGGCTATCAAAGGGTTTACAAAAAGATACACGATCGATGGCGACAGCAGGATCGATGTTGCTACTTTTCTCAAGGCTGTAAAACCGCAGGTAGTTAGGCTGCTAGGGAAAAATCGGGGGGTAAAAGTTCAACTCGATCTCATGTGTGTAATGGAGAAAGTAGATATGAAAACCGGCGAAGTAGTAACGGCTGAGCCTAATTTCAAATCAAAGAGTGATATTATTTTAGAAGCAACCGATGTGAGGGAAATATATACCAACGCAGCGGATAAAATTAAGGAGAGCATGGCCAGTTTTCAGATGCGGGGGAGTAATTGGAGATTCAAAACCGTTTTGAAGTTGGATATCGATACAGTGGTATATAAACCATTGAAAGGAAATTCTTATATTCCACTTCCTGATTATTTAGCGAATAAAAAGGCTATTATTAATATGAAGAACAAAGATGAGGAATGCTTCAAGTGGTGTGTAGCGAGAGCTGTAAACCCCGTTGAAGAACACCCGGAGAGAATTACGAAAGAATTAATTAGACAGTCTGAGAAACTCAATTGGTCCGGTATCGAATTCCCTGTAGCAGCGGATGCTAATGTGATAGGTAAATTTGAAAGAAATAATAATATTAGTATTAATGTTTTTGGTTACGAGAAAGATGTGAATGTATTCCCACTATATATATCAAAGCATGAGAATGATAGGTGTGTAGATCTATTACTCATTTCTGATGGAGAAAAGAAGCATTATTGTTGGATCAAGAATTTCAACAGACTGATGGCGGTGAAAACAGAAAATACTACTACAACAATGTACTATTGCAAAAGATGCTTGATAGGATTCAGTAGAAAAGAATCGCTTCACAAACATACTGAGTACTGTTCGCAGCAGGACGCTCAACGAATAGAACTTCCGGAACCTGGGACTGTGCTAAGTTTTACACATCACTATAGAAAGATGCGTGTACCGTTTGTGTACTTCGCCGACTTTGAATCGTTCATCAAACCTATCTGTACATGTCAACCCGTTCCTAGCACGTCTTACACCAACAAGTATCAAAAACATACGCCCAGCTCGTTTTGTTATCACATGAAATGCTTCGACGATGATGTTTATTCCCAAGAGCCGGTGCGGTTTACAGCTGAAAACGAAGACGATGATGTTGCACAGTTATTCATAGACTCTATCGAGGAAAATGTAAAACGGATATACAACCAGTTCAAATTCCCCAAGAAGATGATATTCGGTAAAACTGAACAGAAAAGTTTTGATGAGGCCGTCAACTGCCATATCTGCGGGGGAGAGTTGCGTGAGGATCGAGTACGAGATCACTGTCATTTGACTGGAAAATTTAGAGGTGCCGCTCACAACCTTTGTAATCTGAAATACAAAGTCCCCAAGTTCTTCCCTGTCATATTTCACAATTTGACCGGTTATGACAGCCATTTATTTATCAAGAAATTACGGGGTGAACACGGCGAGAAAATCAAATGCATTCCCTGCAACGAAGAAAAGTATATCTCATTCAGCAGAGAGGTCGTCGTCGATAAATTTGTAGACGCAGATGGAAAAGAGAGAGAAGTCAAACGCGAATTACGTTTTATCGATAGTTTTAGATTCATGCAGACGAGTCTCGACGCGTTATCGAAAAATCTTCAGAAAGAGCAGTGCAAGAATTTAGGGAAATATTTTGAGGGTGGGAAGCTGGATCTTTTACTCAGAAAAGGCGTTTACCCATATGATTACGTCGACGGTGTTGAAAAATTAAACGAAACCGAATTACCATCGAAGCATGCCTTCTATTCAAAACTAACCGATTCGGGCATCAGCGAAAAAGATTACGCGCACGCGAAAACGGTATGGGACAAATTTGAATGCAAAACATTACGCCAATATCACGACTTGTACAATTTATCGGATGTTCTATTATTAGCGGATGTTTTTGAAAACTTTAGAGACGTCTGTATGAAGAACTACAACCTAGATCCTGCGTGGTATTATACTTCGCCGGGACTTGCTTGGGATGCGGCGTTGAAGACGACTGGCGTAGAGTTGGAGTTGTTGAGCGACTACGATATGTTGCTGATGATCAAGCAGGGAATACGAGGAGGTGTCAGCACGATTTCACATCGATACGCGAAAGCGAACAACGAGTACATGGGAGAAGCTTTCAATCCCACTCAGCATTCAGTATTCATTCCATACTTGGACGCGAACAACTTGTACGGATGGGCGATGAGCAAACCGTTACCAACTCATGGGTTTGAATGGATGAACGATGACGAATTGAATGATTGGAGAAACATTACCGAACGAGATGGAGTGGGATGTGTGTTAGAAGTCGACTTAGAATATCCAAAGGAATTACACGACCTGCACAATGATTATCCTCTAGCCCCCGAGAGTGTAAAACCCGCGGGATCGAATGTCGCAAAACTCATTCCAAACTTGAACGACAAAAAGAAGTACGTCGTTCATTACGGAAATTTAAAATTGTACGAACGCCTCGGATTGAAAATCGTAAAAATACATCGAGGAATAAAATTCGTGGAAAGTGCCTGGCTGAAAAAGTATATCGATCTGAATACCAACCTGAGAACGAAAGCTACGAACGATTTTGAGAAAGACTTTTTCAAGCTGATGAATAATAGCGTTTTCGGCAAAACAATGGAAGCTATCGAGAATCGTGTTGACATACGATTGGTGAGTGATGAGAAGGAAGCTATCAAGCTAGTCGCGAAAACTAATTACGACAGACGAACTATTTTCGATGAAAACCTCATCGCTGTTCACATGAAAAAGACCAAGTTGTTTTACAACAAGCCGATATATCTAGGGATGTGCATATTAGACACCAGTAAGACGCTCATGTATGAGTTTCATTATAATTACATCAAGGCCAAGTACGGAGATAGGGCCAAGCTATTATTCACCGATACCGATTCTTTGGCGTATGAAATTAAAACGGAAGACTTCTACAAAGATATTTCCCCCGACGTCCAAAGTATGTTCGATACTTCAGACTATCCGAAAGACCATCCATCGGGTATAGAATCTGGCGTTAATAAAAAAGTGGTTGGTATGTTCAAAGACGAGGCCGCGGGAAAACAGATTGAAGCATTTGTCGGGCTGCGATCCAAGTTGTACTCTTACAAAATGGCGGGTGAAGACTACAAGAAATGTAAAGGTGTGAAAAAGAACGTCGTCAAGAAATCAATCACTCACGCAGATTACAAAGACTGCGTGTTTACGAAAAGACAGCAGTCGAGAGCGATGAACGTCATTCGATCCTACCGCCATGAAATTTACACCGAAGAAGTAAATAAAATAGCTCTGTCTGCCGACGACGACAAAAGAGTAATAATGGATGACGGGATCCACACCCTAGCCTATGGGCACTACACGCTGAAAACTAAACAAAATAAAGAATAATTTACACTAATATAAAATGGATGCGGCAAAAAAGTGTGTACCAAATGCAAAAAAGAAAAAAGCTTGGACGAATTTCACAAAGATCATACGCAAAAGAACGGAATCTATCCGAGCTGCAAACTTTGTAAAAATGCCAAAGTAAAGGAGCTTGCGCACAAATACGCAAGACAGGAAAATAGGGAGACAAAAGACAAAAAAGTTTGCAGTCGGTGTAAGGTAAGTCAGAACATATCGGCATACGACAACAATCGATTTCAAAAAGATGGAAAGGCGAATGAATGCAAAAATTGCAGGCATAAATATTATCTCGCCTGCGTAGAAGCTCAAAAGCTCATTAGTTTGTAAAACATCTAGATGAAATATTAAAATGAGCTATACAACTGTGAAAAATATAAATGTCGAAGGCGTGGTCCTCCCGAATCATCCGTTGACGAATTTTGAACTGCTAGATGCTGCTAAGAAGCTCAATATCCCTAATTTCCGGGGAGTATTTCTCAGAGACGAGCTGCCGAAGAAACCTGGACGGACTGAATGTGGGATATTGAATCTAGACGATTCTAATGGAACTGGCTCGCACTGGGTCGCTTTTTCAAAAAACGGCAAGGACAAAATATATTTCGACAGCTATGGCCTGCCCCCTCCTACAGAACTGGTAAAGTATTTACAGAGTCCCGTGTACTACAATAGCGAACGCGTACAGCCCGACAACGAAGTGTTTTGCGGCCATCTATGCCTGCACGTCCTGAAAAAAACATGTAAAGATGGAGCGACTTTTCAAGAAGTTATAAACAGCCTGCATTGAAAATTATATTCAGATGTAAAAAATGCCTGTTGATAAATTTGGACATACAGATTCAGGATCTACTCAAAGAGTAATTGCTGGTGGAGTTACTGAAAGTCAAGTAAACAGTACTTTTCTAAGGCTGGATGGAGCAAACCCCGCGACCGGAGATCTAAATATGAGTGGTCATACTATTAGAGGTCTGCCTACAACGAATACACCGAATACAGCGAATACAGCGAATACTCCGGAAGCGGGAAAAGATGAGGCTGTGAGTCGGGGACAAGTAATAGATTTACTGCGGAATCACGACGACGTCCCGACCGACAATAATCATTTGACGAATAAGAAATACGTCGATGAACAACTTACTTCGAAAGTGGCGACGGTAGTAGGACCCGCGGTTAGCGCTTACAGTTCAACTCAACAGACTATACTCGCTAGAACACACACTGCAGTTACTTTTGACGTAATAAGATGCGGTACCGCAAAACACGGTATTGAACAGGGTATCGGAACGACTTCTTTCTTCCCCAGTAAAGCCGGGTACTATATCGTTTCGGCGTACATAGAATTTTGTAACAATAGTAATAACGCGTATGGCACCGTCCACCTGTACAAAAATGGAGCGTCGTACATGCAAATTGCGGGCGGAGGGAGTACGAAAGGTTCGCACAACCATTCAATCGGTAGTAACATAGTTTTTCTAGACGAGTTCGATTACGTCAGCATACACGCTTTTTCACCCATCGCCACAGACATTTTGTGTAGGGACTTTTCGGCGGCATTCTTACGGCCCTAATTAATAAAAATTATTATATTCAAAATGCCTGTTGATAAATTTGGACATACAGATTCAGGATCTACTCAAAGAATAATTGCAGGGGGCGTTACGCTGTCCCAAGTAAACAGTACTTTTCTAAGGCTGGATGGGGCAAATCCGGCGACTGGGAATCTAAATATGAATGGCAACTGCATCAAAGGCCTGCCAATAACGAATAATCCGGACGCGGGAATGGATGAAGCGCTAAGTTGGGGGCAGGCTATAGATTTGATTACGAATCACACGGGCGTTCCGTCAAACGATAATCATTTGACGAATAAAAAATACGTGGACGAACGAATTGCTTCGATAGCGCCTACACCCACTGCTGAGGTCGCATTTGGCCCGGCGTTTAGTGTTTACGCCCTCTCGGCTCAGGCTATCATCGCTAACACAATAACGCAAGTATCATTTGGAGCTGTAAAATTCGATCCGGATAATTGTCTAGTCAATTCGAACCGTTTCCTTCCTCGGAAAGCCGGCTGTTACATGGCTACGGCGTGTTTGGAAATACGCGACAGTAGTGGTAAATATAACGAAACTGTTGGCTTGTACAAAAGTGGGGGAGTGGACGAGCTGATTGTCGGCGGCGGGGGTAAGGCCGGGTCGAAAAAATATGTGTCGGGCACTAGCCTAGTTCGATTAACTAATACTGATTATCTCGAGATATTTATTAGTTCGTTTGATCCGGTAAATATTTTTGTTCGCGAATTTTCAGCGGCATACTTACGACCTTAGAATTCAAAACCGAATCAAGTTTTGAATTTGAGTACTACACTTCAGCGACCATTCTATCATGATCTTCAATATACCACGCTCATTTTCTGTCCGTCCGATTGAAACCTCAGTAACTTGTCTGAAATCACCATTGCGTACGCTTCCGTATTAGCCGGCGGCGCCGTATTGAACGTGCCTTTGATCTGGATATCGACCACCGATGACTTCAGACGCTCGGATTGCTTGCTCACGTCAAACACCATAATCGGAAACAAATCTTTGAAGTCCGAGGGCGTGATATTGCATTGTGTCATTAGTTCGTCCATTCCATAGTATTTTTCACTGAACGCGGCTGCTGCTCGGTACGCCCGCGCGAATTGTTGATTCGGAAATGATAGATTATAGTCGACAACCGGGTATCGGTCCTGGTTCATCATCACGAACATGTTCTTCAGATCGCAATGATTGAAAACGGATGGATTGTGTAGTTGATCGCCGCTTTTGTCGGTTTGAAAACCCAAGATGATGTACCTAGGTTTCTCAGGTAATGTCTTGACGCTAAGTCTCCAGCTAAAATTAGTCGACTGTGCGACGGAGGTGGTATCGCATTGACGGGCTCTGTACGCAACTGGCAACGACGCTTTCGATTCGATCGTTTTGTACAATTGCATCTTCTCCATATCCGCGGGAATAACGTGCGGCATGAACCACGAGATTTTATCCAACCTAACTTTCCCTGCATCCGCGGCGGTTCTAAAAATTGCGTCATCATCGGCCTTACGAACAAGAGTTAGCGTATGTTTCACCCCAAAAACAACCTTGTCGTAATCATCGCAAAATCCGAAAATATGCTTCAATGGAACTACAAAGCTAAAAGTACCTTTGGCATTTGGTTTTTGAATTATATACGCCTGTCTCACAGCGAAACCTTGATTATTCGCGATAACAGCCGTCGCCCCGCTGTCCTTGTACCACAACTGATTCAAACCTTGAGCTAGTTGAAAATCATTCGGGTATTTGAGCAATCCGAGCATCGTCGTTGCTTGACCTGGGTAAAATAACGATTCAATTTCCTGATTCGACAGGGAATACGAAATTTGACTGAAAAGATGCATGAGCCCATTATTCGTAAGAGTTGCTTCATCGGCATCGGCGTAGGAGGTGTTGTTGTTGTCCGCCTTCGTCAATCTACCCTCGAATAACAGGTAAGATTCCGCCGGATGACAAAATAGATCTTGAAGTTCGATGTTTATTCTAATCTCGCCGGAGGTGTTTAGATTCGCCCCCGATATCGGCTCATACTCGTACCATTCGTAGCGTTCGACGCTTTCATCGCTCAATGGGTGTTCGGTAAATCTCAGAATATCAGATGATTGCATTTTTACTATTACGCGATAATATATTTTTTACGCGACCTTCATTCCGGCGCCGTTTAGCGAGCGTACTAAATCTTGTATCGATATGGCGTCGTTCTTCTTCAGACCATCCCCCATCATCAGATTATTAATATTCGAGATATTTGGGCTCGACCCGACGCCGCTCAGCCGATCTAAAATTTGTCTAGTTTCCGGCGTAATTTTCTTGGAGGTGGGAGTAGGAGCAGGAGTAAACAGTTTGGCCACTGCTTTGTCCACTAATCGTTTGCCGGCGTCGATTGCGGTTGTTTTCCCAACATCGATGGCCTTTTTCCCAATTTCTTTCGCCACGTCTTTACTCGCGTTGAGAGCGGTCGTTGCTAATTGTTTGGCGGCGTTCGACGTTACTAGTCGTTTGAAAAATCCCGAAATTGTATCGAATATTCCCGATCCTCCGATAACGTATTGTTTTCTATACCTCCTTCTATTAATGACTTGCATTTTTTCTGCATTTTACAATGTCATCATTATATTTTTGTAAGCATCTTTACTCAGCACTTCCTGCCTCAATAACGCGTCGCACATCGCCACGATCTCGTTTCTCACGCCGGTATTGCCTGCTTTGAAGCTTTGAAATCGTAGTTCTAGCTGTTTCGCTAATACGTTTGGATCTTCGGAAATAACGATTACACCACCCACGCCTTTACCCACCGCATTACGAGTCCTCTTTTCCCATATCGGCTTGATAATTTCTCTATATTTGACGCTCGCAGATGCTTTCGGTTTGTTGGGATTTTTTGGCTGTCTGATAGCATCCGACGCGAGTAGAATCTCGGCGTAATCGTCTCTATCATTATTATCGTATATCGACGTGTTCGGTTGTTTCATCGTCAACAACTCCCAAAGCCCTGGTGTTCCGCGATACGTCTTATTTCCAACCGTCACATCATCACCTTGAATAAAAATCGGAGTATCGCCGATGTAGAATTGACCATTTTTTGATCGTATTCCGAACGTCGTGTCTACGATTTTTCTATCGGAGGCGTATTGATGAAGGTACTTGGTGGCTACATCACCTAATTCTAAAGTTCTAATATCCTCAGTCGGATCGTCGCTATACGCTTCTATCGAGGGATACTGAGGAAATTGAATCTTCAACGAAGCGGGTAGCGTCTGTAGTGCGTTTGTAGTAGCTATCGAGTTTTCTTTGATGGCGGATAGTAAGACATTTTGCTCTTTGGAAATTGCGGATTGCGAATCGACAATAGGCTTGTACAGCTTGGTTAATTCTTGTTGCAGCCCCGAATCCCCCAATCTCTCCGATAAAAAGTTCTGTTGAATATTCTTCTTGGACTTCAGAAACTCTTCGACTATGAAATTTCTTTTCGCCGGGTCATCTATCTTTAGAAACGACATTTTTAATAAAAAATTTAATGTTTTTCCACATGTTTTTAGACGTGTTTCTAGACGTGTTTTTCTACATGTGTAAAAACACAAGTTAGACGTATTTTCAGACATAGCGACATAGGTCTACATAGGTATACAAAACTCCACAAAACTCTACATGTCTACATGGTTTCATACATGTTCGCGTTAGTCATCTTTCTCACAGATTCGGTATTTTTCTCAAACATGCTTTGAAAGGACTGCCTGACTTCTTCTCTTCCTCGGTCGATGAGAGATTGTTTCGTTTCCTCGTCCATCGCGGCTGCTGCAACTTTCGACTTACTTTTAATTTCTTCTTTCATGCCATTGAATTTTTCAATCTCGCTTAGAATCAGAGAATATTCCTCGTCTGAAATGTGATCATCCACGAGTGCTTTTGAAATATGGTCGCTGATCGTGTTGAGCTTCGCATCAGCTAGCGTTTTGATCTTTTCATGCTTCTCCGCCTTGAGGGCGAGCTTTTTACAGATTCGGCTGCCAATTATACTCAATAGCCCCGCACCTAGCGCTGCCCCCTCCATAGCAATAGCGATGGGGGCTGCAATTATGGTGGACAATACGCCGATTCCCGAAATCCCGAGCCCCATCGTGACCACCATGAGGAAGCTGTCTACTACGCCGATTACGCTCACACTTCTATGGTACTTTTTACTCAACGTTGCTCTTTTGTCTCGTTCTTGCTCGATCTCCTTTTTGATTTCGCTAATCTTCTGAAGTCGATACGTTTGTGCGGACCCTGCGGCTATTTGTATTTCACCTTCTGGCGCAGAGGGCGTTATATTTGTTAGGTTTGGATAGAGTTTGATGCCTTCGTATTCCATTCTTTTATTTATTAGCAATATATATTTTTTTTACCGTTGATAATTTACACAGCATAGCGAATCTCCTTCGTTTATCGTTACTGCCGAATCGGAGTTGTTTTGAATGGAAACTATGATATCATCAACCAAATCTTCTGAAATCACTCCGTCTAGTAGGCTGCATCGTCGTTCTTTGATACTCTGTCTGAGGGAAACGAGGCAAAGTCCTACCGTCATTTCTACACCGAGTCCAAGCATTAGCGTATTTGCTGTCTTTGGTTGTATCGTGATATCATTTTGCGCAAAAATCTCCCATCGCAGACCTCCTAGTTGTCTTACTGGGGTGCGAGTAACACCGCTCGTAATCTTCCAAAAGACTGAAACGGGCTGCGTTCTAACCTCTACCGGTCTAGTTGGTTTAGTTCCAAATTTGTGTATTGGTCTCGACATTTTATAATAGAATAGATTATAATATCATGCCAAGAATCGGAATGTTTCGAAACGGAGAATTAGGGCCCAACAAAAGTCCTTCGCCCCTCGCATAGCCCGACCCTGTTTTCATGTACAGCCCGGATGCCGTTATTGAGCTACCTTTTTGCCAGGGAGACAAGTACAAACCAGATCCGGCTGCTCTTATTTTGCACGCCATGTCGCCTTTCTTGACATACATTACACCCGAACCACTGATTTTATCTACAATCTTAGTAGTTGCCGCGGAGCCGAGACCGCTCAATGCTCCCATCGCCAAACTTGGCAGTGCATTAGACAGAAGGAACCGTCCCGCTGTCGCTAGAAACGGAAGTATAGCGCCTATGAATCCGCCTTCGACTTTCTTGTTGTTCTCCAATTGCGTTTTGCTCATTTTAATAATCATGCCAGTTCCTTTTTGGTAGGCTGCTGCCATTTTATTGATTTGCGCCTGGGTGAGAGCCAAAACGTGTTCGCCATTCAAATCATCGTGCGATAGTTTGATACTCACGCCGCTCCCCGCTTGAAGTGATCTTTTAATTTTGTCTTGTTGCGCTTCTGAAATATTAACTTTTACGCTCGTGTAACGATTCATTTTATTAATAAATTACAAAAACTTTCAAACTTCTCTGATGTGAAATCGAATCGCCAATTCTTCACCTCGAAGATTTAGTAGGTTCCCGTGTTGGTCTGTGAGCCTCGTTTCCATCGTTGAAATTGTAGATAGCAAAATCGGGAGATATATCAAATTATGCGGCACTTCGATAATCTTGTAACCCGGGCCTACGTTTGGGAAAAAAGAATATATCACGTTTTCCGATGTTCCGTTAGTGTACGAAGACCCGATAATGTCGCTGGTCACTCTCAGGCTGCTTACACTCATTATATTTACCAAGTCCTCCGATTCGTTGTATCCGCCGTCATACATCCATTTGTGGAAACCTAGAACCTTTCCGATCGAATTCTTTGGCGTAAAGTCAACCCAATAATCTCCTGCGATATTTACCACAGACCTCAGCGTATTGGTGTTTGGTGTTATTGAGATACAATATTCCCCATTTACTCCGTCGTAATGTCCATTCCCCTTCATGACTCTCTGTATATATTCGCTGATATCCGTTATTTCATAACAACCTTCTGGAACTTCAATGCGCACCCAATCTGTGCCGCGATTTGGCGAATACCGAAAGACGTTGTTTGTCGCGTCGATATTTGGAAAAGAATAGTACGTCTCGAGAGCAACTAAGGCCATTTCATATCTCTTATTCTTCTCCAGTTCAAGCAGTGGACTAAACTTTGTTCTGATTCGCGTGCTCTTTTCACTTAGAAAAATGGAAAATGATGTTTTTGGTTCCGTGTTGCAGGCCGTCTTTTCTGTGTTTTCCGATATCTGTTTGAGAAGCGATGATTCCATTTTTACTATACAATACAATTTTACAATGGCGGATCCTCGATTATATAAAATTCGTCGAGTCCGCATCGGTATTTGCCATTGTACTTGTCGCTAGTCAGGTCTAAAACCACGAATCTATGAGGTTGTTCCCATACTGTTTTGCATAGTTTTCTAAATTCATCTTTCGACATGTCTGTACTCACGTGATCGTTGTAAATATGATTACAATTTTTCAGGTCTTGTTTGAACAGGCAAATAAAGTTCGCATTTTCTCTGATTGTTTGACGCGGTAATTTGAAATAATTCTGGGCGAGGTAAAAACAATCTACATTACTATGCCTGCCCCGATTATAATACGTTTCACATTTGTTTTGTCGTTCCAATTGAAGATCGTCAAAAATCATCAGGTTCTTCTTTTCAGCGCTCAAATCTCTCGGGTCCGGTACATCGTCGGCGCTCTCAAAGAACTTGGCAATTATATCAGATTTAGCGTCTATGTTTTTTGCTATTTCCTCCATAACGAGGTCTGGCGACGCATTTCGGCCCACGATTTCATCTCGGTGGTCGAACAACCAAACGATCGCTTCTTTCGGCAATTTTTCTTCGTATGCTTTTTTAATAATGCGATATTCCGGTTGAAACAGAGAAGTACCGAATACCTGCAAGTTATTATAATCCAACCAGTCTGGCCTGAGTAAAAGATTGAGAAGAAGCGTTGTTTTTCCACACGCCGATTTTCCAACTATCAAACCGCGTATGCTTTTTGGCAACAACGGATTATTGAATCTTTTGGAGAGCGCTGTGCCCCAACTCATATCTCTAATCTCCATTTTAAAAATATATATTATTAAAAACGAAATGTATTGCGTAAAATGTAAAAAACAGACTCAGACGACAGATGTGCAGAACGCCGTGGCTAATAATGGGCGATCGATGCTCAGAGGTGTTTGTGTCGTATGCGGAAAAACAAAAACTCAATTCGTGAAGGCGCCCGCCGCTGCGCAAGGTGGGGATCTAGTAGGTTCATTGAACGCTACCACCAGCAACATTAAATTACCTTGGGCTAAATTTCCGGGCGAATTACATTTGCCAGGCCATCAGTTTACTGGTCCCGGTACTAGACTAGATTTGCGTCTGAATGCCAACGAAACCCCCAAAGATTGGAGCAAACCTATAAACAGGGTAGATAGTGCGGCATATATTCACGACCTGGCATACAATCTACACACTGATGCGGCTTCTAGGAATGTCGCTGATAGAGTAATGATAAACCAATTGAATAATATACCTAATCCAAGCGTGCGGGAACGAATAGAGAGGGCGATAGTCAAACCTATTTGTCTGCTAAAACGAATCTCGGGCTAGGTTTAAAAAAAGCCTAGAATTACAGCAGGACCTGAAATGGACTAATCAATTAGCGAATGAATTACACAAACCAGTAGTGAGAAATTTTAGGACGAGGCGGGTCCGTGTTGGCGGGATTGACCAGATTTGGGCGGCTGACCTAATCGACATGCAGGCTTTCGCTAGAGATAATGATGGCGTGAAATATCTATTGACCGTCATAGATGTATTTTCCAAGTACGGATGGATCGTTCCATTACATGACAAGAGTGGGAAGTCTACAGCTGATGGGTTCGTGAAGATACTCGGGGGTGGCCGACAGCCAGTCAAAGTTTGGTGCGACAAAGGGAAAGAATTTTATAATAAAAATGTGAGGAATTTAGTCGAGTTGTATTCTACCGAAAACGAGGGGAAAAGTTGTATCGTAGAAAGATGGAATAGGAGTATGAAAGATAAAATGTTCAAGTACTTTACAGCCAATTCAACTAGAAGATATATCGATGTATTAGACGAAATGGTTAGTAATTATAATGACACGAGACATTCCTCCATTAAAATGACCCCCGCGAAGGCTAGTATGAAAGTGAACGAAAAGACTGTATTTATGAATTTATACGGCGATGAGATTTCAGAGCCTATTACACCAAAGTTTTCAGTCGGCGATCGAGTCAGAATAACTAGGAAGAAGAGCATTTTTGACAAAGGATATATACCTAGATGGACCGAGGAGGTTTTTGTAGTATCTCAGGTTCAATATACAGATCCGCCAACTTACAAGATCACTGATTCTAATTCTGAGGAAATACAGGGGTCATTCTGTGAGCAGGAGCTACAGAAAACAACTCAAGAAATATTTAGAATCGAAAAAGTGATTAGGAAACGCGGGAAGAAATGTCTCGTGAAGTGGTTGGGCTACCCAGACTCGTTCAACTCGTGGATCAATAACGAAGACTTGCTGGCATTGTGAAACGATTTTGACAAAATAGCCTATGCCGTGTTTGATATCGATAACGAAAGTGAATGAAAAGACTGTGGACCTAATAGCACATCGTCAATACTGCGGGAAATTTCCATCACTTTTTACGCGGTGTTCCTAAAAACTGAACCTCTACTATAGCTGCAATAATTTGTACATTTTGATAAAACTTGGAAAAACCCCAGTTTGGGGAACCTGAATCAGATTACTGTTGGTGTTGTAAATGGAACAGCAAAGGAATAAATTAGTCTATCTCGAAATAATATTCCAAAATTTCTGCTGATAAATTCTCTTTTTTTTACGTTCGCGGTGTATTTAGCTTTTAGGAGGCGGTTAATTGCGCGCAGATCTTCGCTCGTCGGACTTTGGACCCGCTGTGTTTACATCGCACAGTATCATCGTGCGACTACAATCGTGTCTACATTAAAACGCGCGTTTTAGTGTGGCCAGGATTATAGGCTTGTATTTATTTCTCGGTACATTACGGTTTTTTGCCCCACTTGCAGCCCCTTCTACTATTCTTGGGTTGAAAATGAAGACGTGCCGACATTGCGTCGACGACGAACGACGGTAATCGTGCGTGGACGCGGATACTTGCATGGGCAGTCATCGTCGTAGCATTCGCGGTTGTGGGCGTCAATTACAACAATCAACTCCGATCTCAGCAGTCTTGTATAATATCCAACCAAGCCGAGCTGCCTGGCGATTTTTCGTAATTCAGTTTTAGTTTTATTCGGGTAAACCATTTTATATTGGAATATCTTGTCCTTAAGCCGAGTTGGATATTCCATGAATTTGAAAAAGTAAGGCTAGTATTGGCTGAACTGCGCGGACACTCAATTTTTAAGGCTGTTTAGGTCAAATGAGCGAAGGTCAAGGCTGTACTGGTCAAATTGTCCGAAGGTCAAGGCTGTACTGGTCAAATTGTCCGAGCTTGCTACAATGACATCTACTGCACATAATCTGTGGAAAATATCATTTTTGCGTATTTTGTTCATCGATAATAACATGAAAATAGTTACCTTGGAATATCTTCAGCAGAAAACTATAATAGCCTACTATAACGTCGTGTTTGATATTTCCTTCAATATATCTTGCAGAATATGGGTTCTTGCGACGGCTCTGTACTTCGATCAAGCACCTGCATGTATTAGCGACATCTCAAATCGCCGTCGTTGCTTCGCGACGGTTGACTACACAAACGGATCAATACTGTCGCGAGCAGCGTTCATGCACGACCGTCTGAATCACAGGCCGTAGGCTACACAAGGGATCGTGACGTCACAGAATGCAGCTGAATGCATGCAGCTGTTGCTGCTTGGTATGCATTCAGATACACTGTTTTTTAAGTTTAAATAATTAATTAGCCTATTTTAAAATACCAAGCGAAGCATGTACGCATACAGAAGTGTGTATTTATGTATATGTGAGTTCGTCTTTCACAACCAAGCGGATGTCGCTAAATACAATTTCGAGAAAATGGTAAAAAAAAATGACCGGCACGGTAAAAATTGCTTAATTTGACTATGAGTCAAATTCGTGTAATAAAATCATTAATTTATCCTACAAACGTTTTGAATGACACAATTTTACATTTAAAGTGCTTAAATTATGCTTTTGTAGAAGGTACCGAAACGATGTTGACGAAAAGGCCATTTTATGCATTTTTGACGCCTTCTACTTTTGCGATCTAGCGATATTATGCCACTTGTTTAACATGTACGGATATTTTTAGATTCACAAACGACTTGAGAACTGAAGGACATGGCACAACAGCGGGAAAAGTGGAAACATTGGACGTTTGGACCTGCCAATTGGCAGAGAACGTGAAGAAGAAGAGAATCGACTTGGCATTGTTTTAAAAAACCAAGCAATCATAGCAGAATTCCCAACAGCACAATTATTAGGTCATTAATTTTGTCGTACACAACTGTATCTAGGTCCATAGTAACGGTCACGTGATCGAAATTCCGATGTATTATTGGACAACATTTAGGTCAGGCTAGGTCAGGCATGCGCAGTCTCCGACAATTATGGAAATCGGCTGTTGATGCTGGGATGTAATGCACTGCTGGTATTAGGCTATGTCAATTACTCGAGAAAATTACATTTCAGATGTAAACAATCTCCATTTTCGGCGGAGAATAGGATCCCCGACGCATTGAAGTTGAAATTATCATCGGCGTGTTTTGCGGACGAATTTAGAAGTGTGTCGATGGTATTTTTTATTACAGTTCCGGATGGTTTCGATTAGGCCTGCCATAGCGATTAATTTTCGATGGATGAAAATGATTCAGACCAGTGTGGAAAATGTTGCGAGTTAATGAGGGTCATGGCCAAGACGCTGACTTTGGCATGCTGTCTGCACGAATTCGATAATATTATTGACCGATTAAATTGTCCTCAACATGCGTCAATGACGCTTTGACGAAGCTGGATAGAGGGTGATCTAACCTAATGGAAGCTTGCAACATAATCACTGGAGAGGAAGCAGCAAAGTGGGAGAGGTAATTAGCACCAGACAAGAACAAGGCAACACCACGAGGTCACATTAGGGCCTATATATTTGGATATTTATGAAGAAAAAATTAGTGCAGAAATTCTTCAGTGCACCTGTAATATTTCTTGAAAAGTAACCTGGAAGTACAAACACTGAATCATTATTTTAAGCTGAAACATGGCTTAGCATGACTGCAAACATCGCTTTTGCTCGCTCCGACAGTGCCAGTCTTTAATGATCAATAATTATTAACAACTAAACAGGCGATTACCACGAACAAATATCTGTTTTCAATCTTTATTAAATGGCCAGAGGGTCAAACCATCCAATGTGTACTTAGACCATGCAAGTTTGAGTTCTCGTGCGAAACATTATCTAGTGCACGAATAACCATATTTATTTTTTAGCAAGTCTTACAACATAAAATGTTAAGTCATCACTATCCAACCACCTGTAATATTTTTTGAAAAAGTAACATGGAAAATAATACAAAACACTGAACAATTATTTTATGCTGAAACATGGCTTTGCGTCAATGCAAACATGGCTTTTGCTCGCTCTGACAGTGCCAGTCCCAACTCTGGAGTTACGAGGAGGGTGGCGCTGACCATCCATATTACGCCAGCGTCGCTAAACAGTAACCGACCAACTGTGATTAGGAAAGGTTGTATTGTGCCGAGCTATTATTCAGTCGAAGTATTTATGACGCTAGTAATAGTAAACACAGTTAGCAGTTTTCTTACGAAAGTTCAACACATAATTATAGTTCTATAAGCAATTGCAATTTTAACTATAACATTATTACATATTCTATTTCAAAGCGCTCATCAGTTAATTTAGCGGTCCGCGAGCTTCAACAAAATTTGTTGCCGGTCCGTGGCCTGCAGAAGTTTGAGAACCGTTGATGTAAGCGACCACATGGTTACAGGATGACGTGAGATTATATAGTTAATAAAGTGATGTAGCCTACAGGGTGGGCCATAAAAGTAGTCCCTACAATTTTAGCCAATATTTTGGTCAAAAAATAAGAATTTTCAAATCAAATGACACGGGCTTAAAGGTAATTCATTATGGCCAAAGTTTTACCAAGCTGGGACTGGGAAAAAATCTTTTTGCTGCGTAACTTTTTTTATCTTCAAAAACAGTGGGTGGGCTCACAAAAAGTGATGTAGCTTTTGTTCCGTTTGAAATTTCTTGTTAAAGAAACCGGAATTCAGCAGGCGGAATTCCAAAGGCGTAATGATGTGTTTGCAGGACTTAATGCTATCCAAAAAGTATCACCCTTAGGCTACTTCTCTTACAGAGGTAGGGCCTACAACTTTTCGCCTGTGAATTATGCACAGTGACACTATCTACCTTTAACTAAAGATCCGCCTTTCGTGCAACCAGAAGCTAATTTGTATTTCCATATTTCGTTTATAGCTGATGCGATGCGAATCATGTGATAAACATTGTGTTGCTGCAAAGACTTATTTTCAAAAAATCACCTCACTCAAATATTTGCAATTTCGACAAAAGGAAGATACTTCATTTGGACGATGCAGATTTATTTGATATAGGCTTAACTAATAATTATTGTAACGTGAAACAGCCCAACCGATTAAAACAGCAAAGTCTTCAAAACATTCGTCGGGCTCTGTGAGACGTGAACATAATTGTTCAGATCTATATTTTCAAGATTATAATTATTGCTTCAAATATGAATTATGCAAAGTGATTTTCCCTGCATTAAACTACATGTAAGCGTTATCATGTTCTTCAATGACTCCCTGTTTCAGCTTCTCAGACGCGTAGGCCTACAACCGAGCCATTGGAGATCTATCCAGATTTACAAAGAAGAAATCTTGCTGCAAGTTATTGTTCCGTGTTATAAACGTCACCTGTGTACCTCGTAACTGCAAACGCAATTGATGCAACTGTGATTTTATTTAACTCGATTGATTTACTGAAGACAGTTGAGCGATTGTCATTACCCTGAATTTCTTCGGAAGTTCACCGTAATTTTTCCAATTTGGCTTTTCGTTATTGACAAGGCACTGAGCTCTTATGCACCTAATGTTGTCTTCATTTCTTCGTGGCTCACCATTGACTACAAAGAGTCTTTTATTGTAAAGAAACATTCGAAAGTAATCTGGATTTCCACCCATTTTAAACTGATTTCGATCTTGCCATGTCTTGCGCTCAAAGTCAAAAATGAAGCAGGAATCGCTGGTCATTACTATTGCAAAGTTTTCCCAAGATACAGCTCGCAGACATGAGGAAGGACAAGGCAAGGACGTCGAAAGAAGTGTGCAGATCTGATCAAATGGGTTGAACACTTGCACGCAATTCAGGACATCACACTCCAAATTAAAACCCCCGAATATATAGATTGAACCTTTATAGGTGACACACGCTGCATAGATGACATTGTATCTCAATTGTCCGACAACTGCACTCTTCTCGGTCAGCGCATTGTAGGATTCAATGTTATCCAATTCAGTGAATCCAAAACTGCCCCCGCTTGTGTACAACATGTCGTCTATAAAACCTGCAGAGTGACTTTCTCTTCCATGAATTAGAGATCCGCATCTCTTCCAACCAGATGCAAGGTTGTATTTCCATATTTCGTTAAGAGATTCTCCGAATCCTGTGATAAACATTGTGTTCTTGTAAACTGCAGCAGCAGGTGCAGACCACATCGGTGCAGTTGGTTCAATCGCGACAAAGGGTGATACTTCGTTTTGACGATTCAGATTTATTTTACATAACATAGGACTTGAGTCAACATCGCCGATTAAAACGGCAAAGTCATCAAGACATTCGTCTCGCTCTATGTCAAATGCAAATGAAATTGAGCAGAATTATAATTTCAAAAATATAGTAGAATTATAAGTTCATTAATGATTTCTTCGCCTCTCTGGTTTCCTATGTCCAATCGCAATTATTGCAGAGTTACTGAAATATTGTTTGGCTGTTACCCTCGTGGTTGTGACCGGTTCAGTGGGATGGACGGCGTCGATTGTGGGCAATCTATCTGGAATAATATATTGCATTCAACTAGACCCGCACTCGCTGTTACATCTAATCTCGGATGCTTTAAAAATAATGTAAGCCCCTCTGATCACACTTAGGGTGGTGTGGGAGAATCAATTGTCTACCCCGAGAAACTTGACTCTTCCCAAGGAAGGGTAAATACTGGATGGGAAAATTAAGAAGTATGATAGGTGCGCAATATGAACTATCGATGAATGAGTGTCAATTACAATACAATATAACTTTTATAGTAAAATATTATCTAAATGAAACAAAAATTATGGAATCACTAAGCGCTAGCGCAAAATTAAAAATGAAGATTGATCTGCGCTGCGCTTAGAAGCGACAATAAAAAATATAATGTGTATCTCAGTGACCTACGACCGGGTTACGCTGTGGAAATAATTGACATGCGCGTTTTTTTAATAACTTGAAAGCTACTAAAGAAATGAAAAATCAGTGGACGTAAAAATTTGGTCAAGCTCAACAAGAAAATGAGCCTTACCGTTTAGACTTCCAATCATGTTTCCATTGCTGGTCTTTAGAAATTCCGTCAAATCAGTCACCTGTAATGTAACATCAAATGAAGTCTTTGGACACATAATGTACGTTTTGTGGTCTTCCTCTAACTCATCTGCTCGTCGTTGTAATTCATCTTTATTTCGACAGATGTCGATAGCTGATCCTTTTGATATGAGATCATCGCAATATCTTGAAAAGCTTTCCAGAATTGTTAGACGCCTGTCAAGTTCATCTTCTTTGGTCTGAATTTCTTTCAAACGTCGATTCTTTGTTTCATTTAAGGAACTCAATAAGAAGTTTGTATGTTCATCAATCATTTTCTTTAACTCTTCACTCCTTTGCAAAATTTCTTGCTCCTTTTTAGCCATTTTCCCAACCAAATCCTCTTTACTTTCTGATGTAGGCCTATCTTTCTTGTCCAACAATTCTCCAGCAAGCGACGATATCTTGTCTGAGTTAAACTTAATGATTTGGCGGAATTCCTCTTCCACTGCAGTTACTTCCTTGTATTCGTGTATTATGTGGCATGCAAGAAAACATGAGGCGCAGACAACTTTCCTACATTTGACGCAGTAATAGTCTAATATTTTTCCAGCATGAACATCACAATTATTCATTGCTTTTTCAGTCATTGCTGCTTCTTCTTCTACTCCAATCCCATCACCAATCTTCGGGATTTTATGATTTTCCGACCCTTCTGACGACAAATGAATCTTGCAGCAATCCTTGCAAAGATTTTGTTTGCAATCCAAGCATTTCAATATAGCTTCAGATATGCTTGCTTCCGTGGCACCAGTCTTTACTTTGCATGCATCGCATGGTATAACTGCCACCTTCGACTGATTTAATGCATTTCTTACTTCAATCATACCAGCCATAAAGAAATTCTTCTGTATTCCCTGTACTCCATCATCTGGAAATGTGAATTCCTTCCTACAAACTGGACAGTAAATTTCATCTCGAGCTTTCTTGTCTGACTTGTCGATCAAATCCTGTAGGCATTGAAGACAGAATGTGTGAATGCATGGAAGCATTCTGGGATCAGTGAACGTCTTGAGACATATGCAACATTCTGTCATGTCACTTAGTCGATTCATAGCGCTGACCTTTTCCTTTGAGACACGCTGTGAAATTTACAGACATGTGGCATGTTGAAAAAGAAAAATTAGTTAGGCGTAGGCCTATAAACATTGAACAAATAATTTTCGGAAATGAAACATTAGTCTAACCAGATTTGCAAAAGTCTCAGTTTTTACCATTTTACCATTTTTACCATTGCGTCATCAATTCACAACAATTATATTTTTATATTCTGTAACATTATTTTAATAACATAACGACTATTTGAAATATTGAAATTGAAATTAGGCTTTAAAAACGAGTCTACTTAGTCCATGCTGGCATATACCTTGACATTAACAGTTAGAAGTTAAACTTTGTAAGTGCATTCAATAGAGAGTTACCAATTAGGAATTATGCCCAACAATTTTGCTATCAAGCACTTTTATAGAATTCATTTCTTGTACTGAACTATTTATTTCTCAAATAGCCTAATGACGCTTTAGCGGTGAAATGTCGATGTACATTAGCTGAATCTTTTTTTGTCGGACTACATGATTTTACACGAAAATGCAAGCAACGGAAATAATTATAACACAATCACCGGCTTGATATTGTCACATCACAATAAAAACAGAAAACGAAAAAAAACAGAAAAAAAGAAAATCAGAAAACGGATTTTTGGTAAAGAATAAAATAAAACAAATTTTAAATCGTAGTAAAGACTTACCCCTATGGACGGAGACTTTGGGAGGGAAGGGGGGAACGGTCCTACTCAATAAATGTGTTGAAGGGGGACCGGTCATGCATTTGTCCGCCCACCCCTCACCCCCCCAATAATATTGTTGAGTGCTAGGGCATGGACATTTCACGAAGACACACTGCAAACACTGGAAAAAGGCCGGATGACTAAAAAAGGTCATCAACTTTCCTGGAAATTTTGGCCGGATGACTTAACCCTCGGGCTACCACGCTATTTTTGTAACACTGACTACCAAGGAGGGGAAGGGGTGGTTACCACCCCCCTGGATTTTGGGTTTGGTTTGAGATATCATAACTTGTAATACACCAATGGATTCAGCATTCATTTCTGTGTTTTAACATAATTTATTTATTTAAAAATAGTTTACAAATAATAAAGTCCAATATCCAACTATAAAAACTAGTAATAAGATTGTTTTAATTACAATAAACAGAAAAAACATGTATTAGCTGCTGAAAAACGTTTACGCAGACTTATCGGTTTGCGTTGTAAAAAAACCCAACATTTTCACACATTTAAATTTATTTTGAGCACTTCCGGTCATCAAATATCAAATTAATTAGTATAAAAAATAGCCCTAAATGCCCTCTATAGAATGGCATAATTTATTTCTCTTGAAAAATTAATTATGAATAATTTTTAATAGGAAAAACATGAAAATTTTATGAAAATAAAACACCTTTTTATATATTTTAATTTATTTTGAGCACTTCCGGTTGTCAAAAGACAACTCCGTGACCACCACAATGTAACCCCACATTCCCTCTACAGAATGGTGTAATTTGTGTCTCTTCATGTCAAAGAACGGATAAGATACAGCCGATAATCTAAAAGGGGTGGTATCCACCCCCCTCCCCTCTGGTGCCTCGGGTATATCGGGTATAACTTTTGAATGGTATGGTATATCATCACGCATTTTAGCTCAAAATGTGTGCAAATAAATCCTCTATAGCTACCTAAAACGTCAAAATTTTATTCCAAATGCAAAAAATTTTTGTTGGGAAAAACCTAGGGAGGGGGGGTGGATACCACCCCCCTGGTAGCCCGAGGGTTAAACAAAGGTCATCAATTATTTTACGGGAAAAATGGATATTTTTTGGAGATTTCGCCCGGATGACTTAAGAAGAATGTCATCAACTTTTTTGACGGGAAAAAGGGTATTTTCCTGGAGACTTCGGCCGAACGACTAAGAAAAAGGTCGTCAGAAATTTTGGTCGGCAAAAATGTAACATTTTGTCTGCGACTCAACCAACCAAACCATTCGTCGGCGCAAAATCTGGGGAAAATTTCGTGTCCTTCCTTCGGCGCCGCTCGCCCCCCCCCCCCCCCCCACCATGGCTCCGCCCAAATCTCCGTCCAAGCATAAATAGCCTCTGTAATATAATAGCCTAGCCTACGCTTATAAAGCTTAGTGATCAAGTTTCGATACCCCACGGATATACACATGGAAAAAAAGAAGTATTATATATTATATTTTGAAGAAAACGAACATGAAAATTAAACGAATTGCTCTATTTGAACTACCAAAAGTGAACACCTATGAATCTCGCCTTATAAATATGTTCGCAATGGGGAATAAATAATCAGATACAAAAAACAGAGGAGACAGAGATTCACTTATAATTCATAAACATTCAAATTAACAGTAGGAGGAGGAGGATCCAGTTTTGACGAGTGCCTATGACAACAGAGGCCGTTGCCCTCGAAAAAATTTGTTCGGCATATTGCAGCACTAGTGAACAAGATCAAATTGCTTTATCAATGGAAATTGTTTTAATTGTTACTAGAAGTCATTAAATAATTATTAAATAATTATTCAATTTAAAAGCAAAAGTATAATAGGCTTCAAGCCTTTGATCCAGTTCTTAAGAGAGGACACTGACTGTGACTGACATCCACAAATAAAGACAGAAAAAACAACTGTAGTCTTAATCTAGAAACTAAAAATATACAGCTTTAGGCCCACAATTAGGTACTTGTAAATTTTTCTATTGGCCAAATCATGAATCCACTTCATAAAATCTATTGATGTAGGACATATCCATGATCAACACTGCCCAGTGCTTGGGCGTGCCGAGTGTCTTATGCAGGCCGGTTGGATCACGTGTTTTCTGCCGAAACATTTTGGTGTAAGGTTAATGAATCATAGAAAATGGCTTCATGACGTGGCTTGTTTTTATTGCTTCACAATCCACACCTTTAACCTTACCCCATAATATTAAACATGTTGCTATTGCAGGGGCGGATACAGAAACTCTGGATGGGGGAGGCAAAAATTCTTTGCCTTGGGTGTGGACGATTTTTTTCGTATCCGTAAAAAAAGGTGATGGCCTTTTTTTAGTCACCTGGTTGAAATTTCGGAAAAAGTATACCATCTTTTCCGCCAAAAAAGTTGAGGACCTTTTCTAGTCATCTATGTCCCATCTGACCAAAACCAGGCGTAATTCGCAACACACGCTTCTGAAATAATGACCAAAATGTTAAAAAATCATTTTTTTCATTTTTTTACCGAAAATGATAACTAAATATGTTTTATACACATTAAAAGTAAAAATTTCCAAAAATATTATTTTTTATGATATTTTTGATAACTTTGTGGTTTTATTGTTCAAGTAATTCCATGAATTTTTCCCGCCATTTTCCACTTTCCCGCCCTTGGTAGCCATATTCGGCATGTGGCTAACATAATAAATTTGGCATCAGTTAAAAGCCCAGACTTCCCTCTAGCCCCTTATGCAATCTCTTTTTTGTTGCAAATTTTATTTAATTGTGAACATGGCTCTAAACTTCTAAAGAATTTTGCATTCCAAAGTTATAGAAAATTTTTAATGCATTTTTCTCAGAATTGTAATTTGAACGGTTGAACCACGTTTTTACTCATAACTTTGGACAGAAACATGGCAAAGCAATAAGATTTGTGTCATTTTAAAGAAGAGACTTTATTCTTTCAGAAGATATATGACACTCATATTGTACAAATCCGACTTACGCCTGGTTTTGGTCAGATGGGTCATAGATTCCAGTCCACATGTTCTCATTATACATTGTTCAAAGAGCCTGTTGAAACCAAAATTAATGGGGGCACGATACATGGACAGTTCCGAATGGGGCATGGCCGGATAGACCCCCAAGCTCCGCCCTTGTGCTCTTGTTTCCTGTTATTTCCCCTGTTTCAACATCAGTGGGCAGATCAACATGTATGTAGGAAGCTCAATATTTTCAATACATTTTCTATATGGCGTTGCTTTGCTTTCGCTTTCAAAACTGATCGCCACTCAGCATAGGCTCTGGCTAAGCTCTAGTTTAAAGGCAGTTCATAATCTGTGAAAAATTTGACTGTTAGCGTATAACTGTGTTCATCGATGATTAACATGGAAATAGTTACCTTCGATTATCTCTGGCACTGGCAGAAAACTAAAACGTCGAGGTCGTTATTTTATTCAAAATATCGAGCAAATAATTATGGGTTCTTGCAACGACTCTGTACTTTGATCAAGCACCTACAGTGTAGGCTATAATTTTATGTATGGCTACCTTACCCTTAGCCCTTAATCCTTCCACGCACTAAATCGGGGACACATCTATGTATGGCTACAGGTTATAACAATATTATGTTGCGCTGAACAATTATACATAAGAGAACATTCATTGACTCTATACTGCAACGAGAATAGGAACGAAAATAAGTAAGTAACAAAATTGTTTAACCCTCATCCGAACAAGCGAAAATCCAACTTAATTTGAACAAGGGGGGGTCTGGCCAGACCCCCCGTTTTAATGTAGGTTTTTCACAGGTAATAGTGTTTTTTATATGCCAATTTTGTAGTATGATGTCTGAATGACTAAAAACAACAATGTATCATTCTCTCTATGCAATATAAATCATTTTTATGATGAATTTTGGACTAGACCCCTCTACATGTTAATACATTAATTGCGACGGTTTGTCATACCTGTTTCATGGACTCAATAACTGTTTATCTATAAAATTTGGAAAATCAAATAAAGAATTCACAATTCTAGTAATATTAGTATTAAATGCTGGTAAATTCAAAGTCAGTATGACTGTTTTATATAAAATATATATCAAAAATTAATGGAATATGCCTTCACATAAATTATAAGCATGTATCATAGTCCGGATTTGTATGTCGAATGATGATGTGTCTCATCTCATTGGTTAGGAAACTGTCAAAACTATCTTGAATATTCTCATATAATGTGTCCGTATTCTTTTATTCCACATTTTTTGCTTACTACATTATGCAACAGAGCACATTCTTTTGTCTGCCAAACATATCCGGATCTTTACTTGTATTCAGTTCTCGGCTTCATCAGTATCAACAGTTTCGTCATCATCATCTTCACTAATATGTCCAGTCTCATCATCATGTTCATCATCATCTTCAATTTCAACACTGTTTTTATCATAAGAAACACCTGAAGGTTGTTATTCAGGCATTGGTATCTTTCCACGTTCAAATTCCTTGTTATTGCTCTTATTGTCGAAACTTTCAACATTATACAGTATCCGTCAGTATTATCCTCAGTATCTCCTTATCACTCAACCGATTTGGTCGCTTAGACGTGCTAATTGTAGCTCATCCATATAGGAACAAAGTCATAAAAGCAATATTAGAAACTATCACTTTTAAAAAAGTTATGCACCAAATATATGAAGGGGGGTCTGGCCAGACCCCCCCTTGTTCGGATTAGGGTTAACTGGTAATAATTTTCGTTTATTCAACAATCCGGTTGACAGAACGAAAACAACTGGTTATACAACTAAGTGTAGAACTATACAGTTGAAACAATTCACAAGAACACGATCACAGAAATAGAATACGCAAATCTTAACTATACTAGCTGAACAGACGACTTGCCATACGATCTTATTGTATAATACCGCTACACTATTAGCTTTGCGTCCACGGCCGCCAATATTCCTCTCACGGCCGCATATGGCTTCGCTGCACAACAGAATACAATAAAATGGAATGAATTGTTATAAAATACATGTAAGCTCACGTCTGCCAGCTTTTCAAGGTTCATAGGACGGTTCATCGGCTGAATGTGTATGTACATGTATAAGCTTAGTGATGGGAGTGGTCCTCCGTTCCTCTTTCATTCGCTCACACGCGCAAACACCGTATACATCACCCTCCTCCTCCTCTGTACAAACTGTTGGCTTATATTATAATTATCAGAATGCAAACAGTAGGAGTTACGCGAAGCATAGAACAATATAATCCATTGTAGTCCTATATTTTCATGCTATGTTCAGTGGCGGCGCCAGGGGGGCTAGGGGGGGCTAAGCCCCCTCCCTATCGGCGGCTCAGCCCCCCCCCCCAAAACAAAACGAGGAAAATCTCTACAACTGCTAACTTCGAATAAGAAAGCTAGACATTGACCAACGGCAATGAAAACAACTATGTAGAGGGTTTATCCCAATAGAATCCACGCATACATGTATAATATTTTTGCCAAATATCCGCCCCCGACCCATCATGAGGGTATGCATACCATAATATATTATGTAGCCCGCCGGCCTGCTGAGGGGCTACACCTGTACAGTAGTCTTATACAATCACATGCGAAATGGGGTTTTCCATTAGCAGCAGCACTCATGGTGAGACTTTGGGGGCTTGGGGACGGTCCCCAAGTTTGTGGTCAAACCCGGCTCTAGGGTGTGCGGGGCCCAAGGCAGCAAGAGATTCTCTGAGAATGGTTCTGAAGCATAACATTTACGAAGTTGATTTCCTGACAAAATGGTAAGGAGGCCTAACAGTACTGTATATCATAGGCTTTGATATTCTAGAGGGAACCTGAATTCTGCAGGTAGGCATAGCCCAGAGCTGAAAAGTGGTTTGGAAAAATGCCTGGTCTGACTTTGACGGACGAGCCGAAGCCTTTGAGCCGAAATTTTTCAGAAATCTTGTTTTGGTCATTCGCCAAAACTTGAAAAATTTCACCCATTTTTGTACCTGACGACCTTTTTTAGTCATTTGCCCATAAAATTTTAAAATCATACCATTTTTACCGATTTATTTTTGACGACCTGTTTTTTTAGTTGTTTGCCCACAAATTGTTAAGACTAGTCTTGCTTCCCGGCTGATACCCGGCACCAGCAGGTCAAGAAAATCAATGCCGGGTCGCAGACCCTGACAGACCCGGCTCACTTTCAGCTCTGGCCTACTGTAACAGCCAACAGTAGTTGTGATTCGCTTTATTTGCAGACTCATGGGCGGAGTTTGGTCTCAGCTCGGGGTGGGGGCTAAATCAATGTTCCGCGGATCTCCATTATAATAACAGTCAAGTCAACTTCAAAAAAGCAGGTCGTTGATAAGACTAGAATCAAAATTATGACCTAAAACACCAGAAAAACGTTGGTAACACTAAATCAAAATAATATCCTTAGACACCCGAAAATCGTTGATAACACTAGAAACAAAATGATGTTCTTAGACACCCGACAATCGTTTGCAACACTGGAATCAAAATGATATCCTTAAACACCCGAAAATTGTCGATAACACTGGAATCAAAATAAAGTCCTTAGACACCCGAAAATCGTTGGTAGCACTGGAGTCAAAATGATATCCTAAAACACCCGAAAATTGTTGATAACACTGGAATCAAAATGTTGTCTTTAGACACCCGAAAATCGTTGGTAACACTATAATCAAAGTGATGTTTTTAGGCTCTCGAAAATCTTTGATAAAAACTATCTTCAAAGCGATGTCCCTATACACCCGAAAATCGTTGGTAACACTGGAATCTAAATGATTTCCTTAGACACCCGAAAATCCTTAGACATTCGAAAATCGTTGATAACACTGGAATTAAAATGATGTTCTTAGACACTCAAAAATCGTTAATAACACTAAAATCAAAATAAAGTCCTTAGACACCCGACAATCGTTTGCAACACTGGAATCAAAATGATATCCCTAAACACCCGAAAATCGTTGATAACACTGGAATCAAAATTAAGTCTTTAGACACCCGAAAATCGTTGGTAGCACTGAAATCAAAATGATATCCTAAAACACCAGAAATCGTTGATGACACTGGAATCAAGATGATGTTTTTAGACACTCGAAAATCGTTGATAACAATTATATTCAAAATGATGTCTTTAGACACCCGAAAATCGTTGGTAACACTGAAATCTAAATGATATCCCTAGACACCCGAAAATCGTTGTTAACAGTATGATCAAAATGATGTCTTTAGACACCCAAAACTCGTTGGTAAAACTGGAGTCAAATTGAAATCTTTAGACACCCGAAAATCGTTGATAACATTGTAATCAAAATAATGACTTATACGCCTGAAAAGGTGTTTTAAACAAAGGAAATTTTGACAGCTAAAGAAATGTCTTCAAAAATTTTGAAATCTAAAGTAAGGTGCCATAAAAAAATTTCACAAATAAAAAAATTCTTCAGAAATTTTGACTCTTAATTAAAGGTGTCTTCAGACATTTTTACGACTTAAAAAAGGTGTTTTCAGACATCTTGACGACTTAAAAGTCGTCAGAAATTCTCCGCCGAAGAAACACTACAGAAATGAAATCCTGGCTACGGTCTTGGAGGCTGAGGGAAGTTGCTCTGTTCAAAAAATTTCTTTACAAACCCGTGCATTCTTATACTGGTAGTCGGCGACACTGCAAAACGACTTCTTGTTGAAGGTTTCATGATTTTATCGTTCATAAATGGCTGGCAAAAAAGAGCCTAAAAAGACTCCAGTTGAGGTCAACAGAGCTAAAAATGCGTTGGTGGCTGGGGATCCGCCCCAGACCCCGATGGGGGAGCTTACGACGCTCCCCCAGACCCCCTAGTCGGTATGGGCTTCGCGCCTTCGGCACTCGAAGCATCGCGCTTTCGGCGCTTCGTAAAAATATAGATTTTCGGCCTTGGGGCTTCAGCCCCCCAAAACCTGAATTCCTGGCGCCGCCACTGTCTGTTTGGCCGGACCCAAAGTTAAAGCCAACGGAACAGTGTGTACACTGTACATAGGACAATTGCAAGGTTTCATTAAGTCTCCACCCATGGTCTTATAATATGAAATGTTCAAAACAAGGCAACTGGAATTTATTTAATAGGTTCTTTTGAGAAGTGCTAGGCTATGTAAATACTTCAACGAAAATCTGTGAAAAGTGTAATCAAATTATTTTGAGGACAACGGCCTCTGTTACAAGAAGTCCTCGTCAAATCTGGATCCATCCATCCAATCACATAAATTCATAAGGTAAAGGTTGGTGAAAATAATTATAACGCGATGACGCCCAAATTTAGACACCCGTTTTAATAACTAGAGTTGATTTATAAGAAGTATTCAATTCAAATGAATACAATTTGGCGTCCAAAGGCACAACACAAACACATATTACAGTTTGAGAAACAGCAATTAAACGGTTCCGTGGCATGTAATCCCGCGACAGTTAATCCCGGATTTGTCATCATCTGCCAATCCCGAGACGTTTGACACAGCAACACTAAATACCACGACAGTAAAATAGCATGTTACAAAAAGTTAAATTCCATAAATTAATCAATATTCACAGTCATATTCACTAGTGTTTAATTAAAGGACTTCAGCCTTTGAAGTAAAATAGAATAAAAAACCCATCAAAATTCTATTGACTGTGAATGTTTATTATATAAAGACTTCATGTGGTATGACGAGTTTTTCAGTGAAACTAAACCGCTTTGCCACATCGCCAATCTGTACAGTAGTTCCATTGACATTGTAGCGCTGTTTAATCTATTCGTAATTTCCATGTATCACAGTTTGTTTGTCTTTGCAACTCAGCCGAAATTCCATATCGTAGACTACGCTTCGCAAAGCCTGTTTAACATCCTTTGTAAGGATCTTTTTACGTACATTATCTGCAACAGAAAACCTGAACGGAGAGGAAGGCCTACCTTATTGGCTGTGTGTACAGGTATAATAACTTAATTAATAAGTGTCGCGGTATTAAACGTTGGGTGATCATGTGTCGTTGGAATTAAAATAATGTCGTCGGGATTAAATGTCGTCGGGATTAAATGTACGAAGAGCGGCGGATAAGACCAGAGACAGTGCAACATGGAGACGTCTTGTTAGGGACTCATCGCCAGCATAAGCAAATATGAAGATGAAAAAAATAATCACAATAAATGCAAAGAGCAAAAAACTTTCCAGTTTCTGAGTGACAATAACATACAGACTGAAAACGCAAACTGTGAGGCCTGCCATAACTGCATTCACTAAGACACCACTGAAACATTATTAATATATGCTATATAAATCCTACGGCACGAGAGATAATAATTGTGGTTTAACATCGCCTTTCTTACAAAGCTCAGAAGAATATATTTTGTGATTTAAGGACTTGCTCTATGCCCCTACACAGTTAGCTCCACGGATCAAACCCGTACTATGCGCAATACAGGCCGACCGCTCTAACCAAGAGGAGAAAATGTTACCAGTGACAGTGTTATATGGACAACCAGAGGGGAAAGAAGCAGAGGAAGATCAAAAAGACATGGATGAAGAACTTGATGGGGGACCTAGAAACGCAGGTTATGGACATGCATGTACGAAGAGCGCGGATAAGACCAGAGACAGGGCAACATGGAGACGTCTTGTAAGCTTGACGGAGGATAAATTGAATATAACACAGCAGAGCATCGAGCCATCTACCCGGCTTAATATTTGTTGTGCCATGACATTCCTCCTGTAACTCGAGCATTAGTCCTCCTAGATATCTATCTAATGGAATAATGGAACAGAATAGAATAAACTGATTCGTTAATCGTCATCTGCGTTTGTAAGACTATCGTGTTTCGTATGGATATGTAGCCCGTTAAAAATCGATTTTCTTACGTAACAGGGTTAAATATAAAAATGTTAAATGTTCAATAAAAGGTGTATACGTGGAGCTTTGTGAGCGGACAACGTTTATAAAAAAATGTAGATTCATGTTTCTATAACAAATTAACAGGGTCTAGTCCATGGACCGCAAAACAAAAATCAAGACGAGGAGAACAGAAAAGAGTAAGTAAGTAAGTAATTGTAGGACTTTATCTGTCCAACCTGTTAACCGCTTGACACTCCGATGCAGTGTCTGCGCTGCATAAGGGAGCGCCTCTGAGTAGCGAGTCCTTAAAAAGGCGCTATAACAAGTGCGCATACAAAACAAACAAAACAAGTATTTACAAATTTTATGTTGTGGCCATGTTTCAGGTCGGTTCCAAGTCTATGCTCCAAGAGGAGTCGTCGGTCGGGTCTCCTCCCTGCTTTACTCAGATGAATGAGTGGCTGACAAACCTTTGCGACCTACGCAATTATTTGCAACCTACATGTAATGTAATGTAATGTATGATATTTAATTTATTACAATGTACTGCTCTGTGATGTAATTTTATGCAATCTGATTCAATGCAATGAATTGCAATGAGCTGCACAGTGGTTTACTTACTTTGAAATGATTTGACGCAAAGTACATTTTTATTTTACTTTACCGTAATGTCTTGTATTGTGTTGCATAATTATGAGCATTTGTAAATGTCTTTAGAACGGTGAACATTTCAGAAGCGTTCCCATTGCTCAGGGCTGCTATAGAAAAAAAGATTTTTTCCGTACAAAATTTTCCTATTGCAGTGGTCCCATTTTATATAGCAACTGGTAAAATCCTAATAGAGGTGTTAAAGAGAGCAAAATAATTATCGCTGATAGTAGTAGTATTTTAGTATAATAGGCAGAAGAGTCTTTCTGTGGTCTCTTTTACACTGGTCTCGTAATCGTAATTCTAATGAGTCAAACATTACAAGGTGTTGTTTTTAAGACAGATGCGAAGGTTGTCGACACCTAGTAGCAGGAAAGGCCGTTGACGACGATAGAAAGTAATTTAGAACCTCGAATGGGCTCCTGTTCTGCCGTGAAAAGCCAAAACACATTAACTCGAAAAAAATCGTTTTTCATTTTATTGCATTTTTACGCTTAAGATGTTACTATCTTCATGTCCTGTAAATGTCAGAGTTTTATTTTCACTGGTTTCCGAGATATTATGTTGCCAAAACACAGTAAGTCGGATATTTTTCATTGGAAATCAAGCCAAAACACAGCACTGCGTTTATAACAACAGAATCTGCGGCGCTGACAATCGAATGTCAAGCCAAAACACAGTACTGCGTTTTGGCTTCGCATAGGCACCACATAAATTACTGTGTTTAGGTGAACTTTATGTATTCTATTTCCGGTTATGTTTACAATACGCGTGAAATTAATTTATCAGCACGAAATCATCTAATATTATTTGGTTTAATATTCATTTCTCAAGTTTCAATTGTTTAATCATTCTCCGTAAGTTACAGTCCTTATAATTGTTATAATATTTTTAATCGTTACAATCGCATGTCTTTCATTGGAATTCAGTTGTTAATTATAATTAGGGCCTATGTATTTTTATATCTCAGCGAATATTTCCTATATTTGCACGATGTTGCTATTAGGCCTATACTAGTAGCCTACTGCTGCGCGTGTGTGAATAATACACGGATGGACGGAAGGCGGTAATCCTTCACTTTAGCGTCCGAAATTATTTCAGTGGTTTCAATGACTAGTCGACTTGAGGCTGTAATAAGGAGTAAAGGAAACATTATTAAGTACTAAATGATAATTTGTATTAATTAATTATGTGTGGATTAACAATGATGGTCGTACAATAATGTTTGCGGCTTAATTTGACGTTTATTTGGCAGGAATTTGATGACGTCACGGAAATTGGCGCTACAATTTTATTAAGTGAGATAGTGATCTAATTTTTTTATATTAACATTTTCATTTGAATAACCTATCCGCCAGTATAAAACTTTCCACATTATATTGTGTATAACATATATTTATCTGCATTCAAAATCGTTCACGACCTATCGAGACACCCTATATAATTCAAGCCTTGCGTTGAGGATTATAATTTATTAGACACCTCTAAAATAGTTTATACTGATGCTATATTAATGTACGCTGTGAAAGCGCTAAAGTACCTTGTCGTGGTCGTATTCCCCAACATAGCAATAAAAATGGCCATAACTATTATACCATCAATTATTATCATACAAATGTCCTTCGTTCGCCGTGTCCATTCTGTAGTTGGGAACGCCTCTGAGTCTGAAGTGAGTCTAAAGGGGCGCGATAGCAAGTGCGATAAATAAAAAAGATTACCTGATACAACATGGGAACTCACCAAAGTTCGCCTCCCCATCTCTCCACATACAGCTTTGTCTGAAAGCTGTTTATTTATTTACCAGACTCATTTTGAAAAAGTATTTAATAATTATTATGCTTTTTAAAATAGATATAAGTAAAAATTGGAATTCGTAATATTATTATTACGATTTCCCATTTTCTACTTATTGTCAACGTATACTATACACCATTTTAAACTTTTATCTAATCTTATATATACGCGTTACCTAGAAATATACGATAATTTTTTTGCAATGTTTTTCCAATAAACAATTATTGTTTCAATAAGAAGCGGTATCATATTACATAATGTTAAATTGTAAACGTCGTTCACTTCTAGCTTTCGTGGCGTTAATTGTTGATCATAATTATTGCAAAATATGCAATTGTTTCTCGTTACATCAGGGGTGTCAAAGAGCTGGCCCGCGGGCCATTTCTGGCCCGCCGACGATTTTTTTCTGGCCCGCGAAGCCTTCCATGAAGATTACAATTTTTTAAATGTTGTAAAAATTTAATAAGAAGCGAAAAGAGGGCATTAAATCAAGATCTTTTTTCGATATTTGGACTTTTCTGGGAATTGGCTGACCAAGCCCGAAGCTCCCTCTCAGATCACTACCAAATTTTGCTCAGGAAGTTGCCCGCCAATAAAAAAGGTTTGACACCTCTGCCTTACATGCATGATGCTTTATAATTAATATTGGCCGCTTTCCTTGCAACTCATAATAATTATGGCAGCACTCATCTGGCGTTGACTCACTTCGTCTAAGCATCTTGTTGAGCTTTACAGACTGTACTATAACAGGGATTATTAATTTTGTCATGCATACCAGTTACAGACACGAAGATTTTATAGGCAATTTGGGATGATCGCTTGCATATTAATTTTAATTCATATATTGTATGTATCAGTTAAAGAGGTGTTAAATGTGTGGGGTTCGAGGAACAGTAGTAATGGCCATTGAAAAAGGTTTCTAAAACGCTAAGCGTTTAAAATCAATCAATCAATCAATCAATCAAAATTTATATAGCGCCCTTCAAAATACCTACTCAGAGGCGCCCCGGCCGAGACCAAGTGAAAAACAGTCTTCAACAGTTTGTGAACTTGAGAACAGCCTGGGAGTTGTCGCATAGACAAAGTCATTCCTTAATAATCTTAAAACAGTTCTTTTTAGGCGCGCTGGAGTCGGGAGCGCCTCTGAGTAGTTGCTTTTACTTGAAGGAGCGCTATATAAATGTCCGAATGAACGAATGAATAATAATAGTATGACAACAATTTAATTTTCCTATTTATATATATAATGACTAAAACCATTGTGACAGTTTTATCTTCTTAATTGCGTGTCATGTTCCGCGTCACATATTTATAGAATTTGTACAAGCATTTCAAAGGTGTCTAAAGAACGCTGCCTTACCAACAAATAATTCTATGTGCAATTCACGAAGTTCATTTACTTTCGGGTATTTATCGGTTTTTACCGTGAACTTTACCATGCACGATGGCTTCTCGAAATTTCCAATTTGATTGTCTCACCATGCGCGCTCTCTAGACTATGATGCTGCAGTGTGACGATGACCCGTCAAAAGGGCGCCGACAAAAGAGCGGATAGGATTCATAGGGATGGAGGAGTAGGCTGTAAGAAAGGAACGAGGATAACAAGAAGGTTGAGAATGTAAAAAATTCAGGTTAGTGTGGGGTTTCAACCTCATAATTTTGATAGTCATCATCATCATCATCGTCGTCGTCGTCATCATCATCATCATCATCATCATCATCATCATCATCATCATCATCATCATCATCATCATCATCATCATCATCATCATCATCATCATCATCATCATCAAAATCATCATCATCATCATCATCATCATCATCATCATCGTTGTCGTCGTCATCATAATCATTATCATCGTCGTCGTCGTCATCGTCATCATCATCATCATCATCATCATCATCATCATTCATCGATTACCTTATCTTGTGATGGTAACTATTCACTAACAACAAATAGCAATACCCTCGGCGCGGCGGCCAACATGATACTGCGATAGAGGCGAATTCGACAGACTTCACCAATGTGAGGTCTGAATCTGCTGTGGCCTGGTTTGTATTTAAAAGACGATTTAGATCGAACTTCACAAAATTAAGAAAAGAAGCAGTACCTAGACACCTCATTTTAACAATTAAGTCACGTTATATGAAATGTTTTCTGAGAAACTGTTTGCCTCAGTTTCTAATTTTATCAAGACTCACCAGAAATTACGGAGGCCCAAAAAAAATTGAGGTCCAATCTCTATATAAAGACATTTTCCGAATTATAAAGGTGTTTTTTTATAATAGAGCGACTCTCTAACAAATCGGAACTCTATGGTCGGCGGCCATGTTGGTCGTCAATCCCTGAGCTTCTACGGCAGATTGTCTTGAGCGATAGACGCTCGAAAGCATCTGTATAATTTTGTAGATGTCTTCGCTATAACGCACGGACAACGGTGGAAGAACTTAGAGAAAATGGCGTCGGACACCTACGGCGATGAGCCCATGTTTTAAAATGTTAATGACCAGCACAGAGTTAACACTGCATCGGAGTCTCACGCCGAAGCACTGAGCAATTGCGAGTGAAGAACTTGCCCAAGGCCCGTACGCGGCGACTAGATGTGATTCGAACCTACAACCATTCCGCTGCAACCTGCAGGGCGACGAACATACCAACTACACAAACGCGCCCACAATGTAGCTATTATATGTGTGTTTTTATCAATTGTGATTAGCGAAACATTTCAGTAACGAACATCGTGGTGCGTTTATTTTAGGAAATAAATAAATTGCCTCATATCATGGCAATTGATAGTAAACTCAAGGAAGTCCATGACTTCGTGAATTTCTCACATAAATCAATTTGTCAATCTGCACGCTTTAAACACCTTTAAAATACTTTTATGAATGCTATTTAATTGTAAAACACTGCCCTAGGTCTGCTAAATAGAAAAATCCGAAATATTTAACGTAATTAGTTAGATCAACGGTGACGCAGGGTTGTCAGGTCATTGTGAAAAGCGCAAGTTGGGTCTATGTTCAAACTGCTCGCTTCGTTCCTGTTTGGATGGAAGGATCCAGATTTGACGAGGGTCTATGAAAAGAAAAAAAATCGGTTGTTCTAATTCTTTATCTCGTTTTTCTCAGATGTCTGAAGTACCTATTCGCTTACTTACTTGTCATCATAGCCACTCATCGCTGACGTATCATGTCTTTAAAACAGTTGCTAGGCAACCAACATCTATAAGCCATAGCTTTAAAAGGATCGGTTGTTCGTCATCAAATCGTCTACCGAGTAACAGAAGGACGTAAGTAAAAAAAATTCGAATGGAGATAATTGAGTTAGTAGTTTGACACTCTGTATCAAATCAGCTTTATTTTATAAGTACGTGTTTGGTTGGTGACTAGACTTTAAAAACATGCAATTTTTAGCATACAACTTTTAATTTTAATGAAACACTCTATAGCTGCAATATAAGTTCAGTGGCGGAGAATTCCTCCCCCCCCCCAATTCTCCTGGCCGGAGAATTGGGGAAGACGAAGGTGTGGCCAACGGAAAGAAAAACAGTTGATGACTTTTTTTAAAAAAAAATTTAGTCCTCACGCTCAATTATTGGGGGGGACGAATGCATGGGCCGTCCCCTCCCAACCACTACATTCGGGTAGGGACCGTCCCTCTGTCCCCCTAGGCCTCCGCCCATGTATAAGTCACTTACGCCCTTTTGATTGTATATCACGTCAGTATGGACAGAGACTTACGCCCTTCTATCGGCCATTCTTATCACTGTAGATACATCACTTACGCCCTTCTGTTTCTTCAGAAAATGTCTCATATGTACTTACGCCCTTTGATTACTGCATGTTACATAGGTATGCACATGTCACTTGCGCCCGTTTCTTAATCCACATCATAATATAATACCGGAAGAGCAAAAAAAACAAAGAATATGAATTTTTTAGATTTCTGTCAGTTACGCCCTTCTGTTACTCGGTAGACGAAATATCGTAAGACGCCCAGTAATTATCGGTCGCTACATACGTTGACCTGTTGAGATAATACGACACCTCTGTTATGTTGTTTAACTTTTCTATGAGTAGATTTTAACCAAGGCGGATGAAGAATCCCTCCAGAACCGAAACAAAATCAGTTAACCCGTTAAGGACAATCGTTCGTTTTACGAACATATTTTTTGAAGACGTCAATTTGGGGGACGGCATGATTTTAACCCTCGAGTGCCCAAGGGGGGGGGGGTCCGACCGGACCCCAGGCCTGTTTTTCCCGGATAACTTTTTAAAGGCTAGGGATCTGCATAAATGCTTTTAGGTATTCCTAGAGCAACCAGTTGGGCATAGAATGGTATATTTTGCGTGAGTATTGTCCAACCCTGCACCCCACAACCACAGCATATACTAAGGGTACCCCATGATATGCGGCTGATATTCATACAAGCGCATGGTTACTGGTCAATAACTATTATTTTATACCAGGTGGTGCTATTGTGATATAATATATATCAATCGATTGCAAATTTAGTTGGGATTACTTACAACTAAATTATATAACGATATTCCAATCCCTTCTCAAGCTATTAACATGAACACGCTGGGGTCCGCGCCGGACGTATAGGCTTTCCTTCGATGAATAACGCAAGCATGCAGGCATAACATATGTATTACGAGATTTTTACACTATTAGTTTACACCAAGTGGTGCTATTGTGCTATGAGATACATCAATCGATTGCAAATTCATTTGGGATTACATTGAAATAAATTCTATAACGATATTCCAATCCCTTCTCAAGATATTGGCATGAAAACGCTGGGCTTCCTTTGGTCAATAACGCAAGCAAGCGCAAAATGTGTATCACGAGATTTTACACTATTATTTAACACCAGGTGGTGTTATTGTCATATAAGATACACCAATCGATTGGAAATTCATTTGGGATCACATAGAACTAAATTCTGTGACGATATTCCAATCCCTTCTCAAGATATTAACATAAAACGCTGGGGTCCGCGCGGACCCCCCCTTGGGCCTTCGTGTACCAAAAAAATACCTTGGGCACTCGAGTGTTAATCTCCTGTACCGATGTTTTTAGGTCAGCAGGAAGATTGATTTGTCAGATAGAATGAAAAAATTATAGTTTTTTTAAGTTTTGAACTGTTTTTACCTAATGCAAAAAAACTGCAAAACTACGTATAATAGCCGTCTTTTGTTAGCAAAGTTGCTATTTTGGTGTGAAGTGCGAGAACACTCAAACTGATATGAATTTTAAAAGTGCACATATTTGTCACAAAGCACATGGCATTTGTATAATTTTCCTGTAAAAAACGAAATTTAAAAAAATTCATATCTGGGTCATGTTCGTTTTACGAACAATGGTCCAATAGGTTACTGATGCGTCATGTCAAGTCAACGTTGATTTACCGACGCCTACATGCATAATTATTCAAGTCTGAGTTACATATATAAACCAACTCAAATTGTAGGCCTATGCTTTTAGGCCTATGCATGTACGCATGTATGCATGCATGTACAGCATACATGTATGCATACGTGCACTTATGCGTGCACGTATGTATGCATACAGAAATGTACATATTCACTAGTCATGTACACATGCATGTATGGATACATTGTTGCATGTGCATGTAGATATATATATATATATATATATATATATATAGATATATATATGTATGTATGTATGTATGTATGTATGTATGTATGTATGTATGTATGTATGTATGTATGTATGTATGTATGTATGTATGTATGTATGTATGTATGTATGTATGTATGTATGTATGTATGTATGTATGTATGTATGTATGTATGTATGTATATATGCACGTATGTATGTATGTACGTATGTATATGAACATTTATATAGCGCCCTAACAAGAATCTCACGAAGTAGCTACCCAACAGATCTAAACAGATGCATACATGCATGTATGTATGCACGAATGTATGTATGTATGTATGTATGTATGTACGTATGCATGTACGTATGTATGCATGTATGTATGTATAAATGAATGAATGAATGTATGCATGTGCGCATGCATGCATGTGTGCATGTATAGTATGTATGAGCGTGTGTCTATGTGTGAATATGTATAATTATGTATAAGTATATATGCATATATTTATACAAGTACGGTATGTAGGCATGCATGCTTGCATATGTGTATGCATGTATCCATATGCGTATTTTTATGTATGTATGTAAGCATATATGTACGCATGTATGTATGTACATGTATGTATTCATGTATGGATGTATGCACGCAAGTATGCGTATATCATAATAGATGTGTTAGTGTAAATGCATGGATGTCTGCATGTATATATGTTTGCATGCATGCATGCATTCATGCATGCATGTATACAATGCCTGCATATATTTTGAATGTAGCGTGTATATATGTATGTATGTATGTATGTATGTATGTATGTATGTATGTATTTATGTATGTATGTATGTATGTATGTATGTATGTATGTATGTATGTATGTATGTATGTATGTATGTATGTATGTATGTATGTATGTATGTATGTATGTATGTATACGGTCTCTTCCCTCGGAGGTTATGGTTATTGAACCTTTTGTTGGGTGCCCGTATTGTTCTGCATTGGTTTGGAAACTAGCCTACTCTTAACATTCATTCCTCTTTATGGTAACACGGTGTACTTGGTTTGTTCGTTTATTTCAGGTCGACATCGTTCGTTCTCAGGAAGATCAAGATTTACATTCTGACTACTCGACTATAACATTCATTAATAGTATTATCACGTTGGACGGTCGTCACAACGCTACGATTATAAAATGTTTTGGCGCTGTAGGTGTAGTTTAACAACGCGTAGATCTCGCCAAAGATACAATTCAGAAAGAACCATTCGTTTTTATAGAAATCTAAACATGCAATACAGACGTATACCTATATAAGTTTGTCTAAGAAACAACTTTTGTATTATTAATTGTTTGTCTACTTGTGTCTTAGTCTGTCTCTTGTCTGTCTATTCCTATGTGTATGGAGTGCGCGAGTCTGTCTCTCTGTCTGTGTGGGTAACTCAGTTAACCACGACAAAACCACACGCCTTAGTTATATACCAATGTCTGTGGTTTGACTAAATCCAATTAGATTTTCTCTCGTCTTGGTGTTGACATCCAAGCTACCCTATCTCTTAGTCTGTCTGACTTTCCGTCTCTCTCCTCTTGCCTGTCTGTCTCTTTCTAGATTGTGATTCTATGCTCTTTCTCCACTCTCGGTTCTTGCTCTGCAATTTTCACTCCTTCCCTAATCTACCCCTTCCCCTTTACGGCTCTGCCTGGGCTGCCCCAAGGCGACCACGCCCGTGCGCCTCCAGGCCGGTGTGCGACTCCAGGCCGACTGTGCGACTGCAGGCCGTCGCCCGCCCTCTTGCTACACTATTGCCTGCTCTCGCTGCCAGTACATTCGTCCTTGGGTTTTTCCTCTACCGGGTTTTTACCTGCCCCCTAGGCTCTCTACTCTGTCTATTTCTTTACTCGATTTTGTGACCATAAAAGGTGCTCTCTTGGCCATGTAAGGTAATCCTTTTTCGCCCCTGCCAGCTCTACGCCTAACTCCTATCCACGGTCTGTCCCCTTGTCTTTCTTCCCTAAAATTTCCCTTGTAAGGGCTTTCCGAGGTTCTGTCCTGCAAGACTTTCCTCTACCCGCCTACCTGCCATCTTGGCCTAGCCTGCCACCGCAAGCCGCTTCAGCCACGCCCTCACAGATCTCTCTCCTAACGGAAGTCTGTGGCCCCTGCCACATACAAGAGCTAATTAATTCCCTAATCACTTACCCAATTACTTACGCAACTTACCCCTCAGTCAACTACCCAAGTAATTCCTTAAACAATTGATTAACTACCCTGACTGGCAATATCAAATTGAACCATCAGATAACATCTAGAAACGATCGTTTCGAAAAGATCGTGCGGCAATGCGGTGCCTAACATACATGCAAGCAGCTATTTTCATTCACGGGAAAATCCCGAAATCGAAAGTGATACAGGAAAGTACGCAACTGCACGCGTTCGCAAGAATAGACATATACGCTGCAAACATAAATGTTTATCAAAACTGCTTAACTATCCGACCCCCATAGTTACCGCACCAGTCAAACTGATTGCCTGATGAAAACACACTATGACTAGTATCCCGTTTCAGCTTATCTGAATATACTATCAAAAAGAGCATTTTCCAACTGGGAAAATTTTGGCGATGTATTGAACCCGAAAGTTACATTTACGTAGTAATGTAGTTAGTATACGGTGAATTAATTAAATGTGTGTGTCTACGTGTCCCTTTCCTGTAGCGTGTCTCTTCGTGTAGTTGTCTAACATTATTTTTATTGTCCAAAATATCATGACAGCTTTAAAAATTTTGCCTAATAAAGCTTTGGTCCATAACGGGTTAACTTAACCAATGATAACAAGTCCCATAGATGCAATGAATTATGTCAACAAATTTCACGAAGTTCTTACATTTACCTCACATGAAAATGTTGACCGCTGGAATGCCACTGCCAAATCCGGACAGTAGATTATTGCAATGAAATTAATATTTCGTACGCCGCAGTGCAAAAAGTCTGTTTAATTTCAGGCCACTTCAGTTATATATATGAAAGCGAACTGATGAAGTGATGAGACGGCGAGGGAGAGGACTGGACTCTTGCTTTCATACACTGTGGCTAAAAAAATAAGTCACGAACACTTCATAGCCATGGCTACGCAACTCCTTTGTACACCGATGCGGACTCGCCGTACATTCTCATGCATTGGCCCTTCTTATTGGAACTGTCTTCCATTAACACTTGCTTTTAAATTCCTGAATGCGATTTTTTCCATCCTTCTTCAAAGGCCTCGCAATGACGATTTACCCATTTCGTTACTGATGACCATAAATCTGCTTCTCTTATTGATTATACTCGAAAGACAAAATTATATATAAATTACTGTCAACATTTTTTGGGGTGTCAAGTCGGATATTTGCTGGTTTCGAGTGTTTTTGACAAAGTTTTAAAAATTGTGTAGTAAATTAGTAATCGTGTCATCCATAAAAATGGCGATAGCATGAATATAACTGGAACTATTTATTACATCATCATTGTCACTATCAGTTCTATCACTAAAATGTTCGTTCTTTTTTTAGCCTGGACCTTAACTTTGCCGAAATTTATGACGGATCTCTAATGTTAGTTGCTGCAGCTGAATGTGTCCTTAACTACATGAGCAATCATGGTGTTTAATCTGGATACTATTTTTGTAGGTTTCTCACCGTGCATCCAAACAAGCATGATTATTGAGCAATTGATACATTGCGCCATTTCTATTTTTCGTTCACAAGTTGCAAAGTTAAGTATATATATTTAGTTTGATTATTTGTCATAACAATTTATGTATGTATGTACGTGCACTTGTTATAGCGCCCCTTCAAGCTCTCTCTACTCAGAGGCGCTCCCGATGCAGAGCGGACACTGCATCGGAGTTTCACGCCGAAGCGCTGAGCAATTGTAAGTGAAGGACTTCCCCAAGGTCCTTACGCGGGGAGGTGGATTCGAACCTCGGACCTTCCGGCTCCAAGGCAACGACGCCACCACTAGACCACCGCGCCCCACAATTTATGCCGACATGAGAAAGTCTAAATCTGCAACTCTAAATTATAAGTTTTAGTTATGAATTATTTCAATTGTGTAGCTGTAATATTATTTTCAGATGACATCCTTTTTGTGCAAACACCTGGTACTCTGAGATAATCTCGCGATATGACGTTGTATCGATAAGAACAATACCAAAAGATCCACTGAGATAACCAGCTCCCAATTATATTATATAGCAATGATTAAATTTGCTATGGAGGTGTCTTCGTTGTCTTTAGTTTTGTTGGATTATTATCTCACTGACGTCATGAACTGTAGTGTTCCATCCTCCTCTCACTCATCCTCCGTCGTCTCCATCGCATCCTCATCTTCATCTTCCGCTTCATCAGCAGATCGAATGTTACAGGTAACTGAATTATTCAGATAAAAGTTCAGTTAATTCGAGTTTTCTGTGATGGATTATTTTAAAGATACGTTATAGAACACCACGGGTAACGACTGACGTTGGACACCTTTACTAGTATTTATTAGAGTTATATACAGGGTGGGCCAAAAGTATTTGTTCAACTTTAAAGGCCTATAACTTAGGCAGTTTAGCAAGTAAGTGCATGCCTAATGCATCAAATTAAAGGTCGTTATATCAGCTATAAGTCCGACAAATTTCATTACGGTAGCTTGCACTATGGGCCATAATCATATGGCCAAGACTGGGCTAATCTCCAAAGATGTAGGCTAGGTAAGGATTGCAAAAACGTAGTGGTTCTAGGGTTAAGGGATACTGGGGGATTGTTTCTCTAAGATGTACATCAATGCAATATATTACTCTTTCTCAAGTAATTTTGAATATTAACGTGGACACCTCTAAATCGGTTACTCAAAATGCTATATAAACGTTGGTGAGTGGTTTTGACATCGAATTCCTCCATTTTGTCCGATCGCTACTTTACATAATAGAAATCGTCGATAAAACAGGATACGAAGAACGAATGTAATTGTAATTGTAATCGAACATTTATATAGCGCCACTTCAAGAGAACTCCTCAGAGACGCTCAATGATGGTAAAGCATTTTACTGCACTCGTTGTTCTTCGTCTTTCTTTATTTCGTCATCCACCATCATCTCCTCCTTTCTTATCCTACACCTTCCTTAATTATTCTCTTTCTCGTCCTCTCCCTCCTGGTGCGATGTCAACGGCAGGCCAACTCAACTCTCGTGCATATAAATGCATGCATCAAAGTAGTGGCGGCTTTGGTTGTAAACGAGCGACGAATCTGTCGAAGATGGTAGAAACACGTCCGACATACATTCCTCACGTGATCAGTAAGGGTCAATTCATGGTCCAAGGTCACACCCAAATCACGAAATGTAGGAATGAAATACCTCTTAGTTTCCCTGCAGGCGATAATCCAAGTAAGCTTGCACAGCTGAAAACGGAAAGACCGGTATTCAAATGGATTCAAAAGGATTCAAATGTATTCAAAGGTATTCAAAGGGATTCAAAGGGATTCAAATGTATTCAAAGAGATTCAAAGGGATTCAACGGGTGCTACGCCTCAGATTTTTCCATTGCTACGTGTAATCTCACACCGAAGATAATTTAATGGCTAGTAATATAATTGAATACTGCCTGGTGGCAGACCGGTAACGCGTCCGCTCACAAAGCAGGAGGTTGCGGGTTCGACTCCGGGTAACGACCTTGGGCAAGTTGTTTACGCACACGTGCCTCTGTCACCAAGCAGTATAATTTGGTACCGGCGTAAGCTGGGAAGTAAACAGCAAGTCCTGCAATACACTGGCCCCGTGTCCAGGACCTTGGGATTCGTCCGTTGCTGGCTCAGGGCTATGGAAAAGGAGATGAGCGCCTCCCTATGTTCCTCATGGAACGGGATAGGACTTTACTTTACTTTACTTTTAATATAATTATTATAATGAAATTTTACGTCAAAGTCTAAAGGTCTTGGAGTGCCAGTCTTAAGATTTTAAACAAAGGGGGGAGATTGACGCTAATGATCACTGTAATCATTTGCATCAACTTTTTCCTTCGTGTCAGCACATGGTGACGTCAACAAGAATGCTGCTATTCAATACTTCTGCTCCAGCTAAGCGACCGTGCACTGTCGGCGAGATTACGATGTCCGCATATGCCGAGGCTAAGAAAGTGAGGTCGTTTTAATAATAATGAATGCTATGAACTGTTATCAAGTCTTTCAAATTGGATGAAGCTTTGTCGGTTTTGTATTAATCCGTTTATTCATAGCGCGATTGGATGACTTAAAAGAGGTGTTCAAAGAGTGGGCTCATCTGAAGTGACTTGCTTAGCGCCTTCCGGATCATCTTATACTGACATGTTATATGATGCAGTGTCGTAAGAAAACTGCCAGTTTATGTTTTTGGAATGAGGCCTGCTAAAAGATAGGTGTTTGCCCAAATTTTCATAAATGAACAGACACAGGCAGCGCCGTGATTTCTCCGTGGCTGGCCATGCGACCTGGAATGAGCTGCCTGTTATCCTTCGTCAACTACCTATTAGCCTTTCTACTTCTACTTCATTTCTATCTCTTCTCAAGACTGTCTTATTCGACCAGGGTTGGACTGGGAGCACTCCTAAGTAGTAACCTTGAAGGAGTGCTATATCAAATTCTCAGTAAATATGAAGGATGGTTGCCGTTAAACACCCGTTTAACTGTTTAGTACACGTATATTGCTCTATAAGTTTTTGCTTCTATACAATGAATTGGTGAATAAATACAATGAATACAATTGTATTGTTGATGTTATTATCAGTTAACCATTTGCTGTTTTTAAGCATTGGTCACAAAAGACATTGAACAATAATATTATATCATGGCTAAGTTTTCTGTTAAACAACGAATATTGATATTGTTGTGACAATGTTATATAGTGTATCTCGGACGTTATGAATTCATTGTTAGGCTACTGTTCTGTACAAGGTGTAAATTTGTCGTCAACGGCCTTTGATGTCATACGACGACGTTAACCTTTGGTGAAATAAAAACAATGAATTAATTTATATTTGGTTAAATGGAGGATGGATATCAAATTAACGGTTAAAAAGAGAGCGCAAATATTTTTTTCAGATAGAATATGGTTGGGTAATGGATGTCGATGAACACCGTTTGATGCGTTAATTTTTAACTTATTTGACGAATAAGTTACCTATTAGTCTCCGTAATGAACTTCTTTGTCTTTCTTTGCCCCTTTTCCGCAAGCGTTTGAAAACCATTCTCTTTGATTATGGTTTGGTGTCAGGTCGGGAGCGCCTCTGAGGAGTTCTCTTGAAGTGGCGCTATATAAATGTTCGATTACAATTACAAGTTATGATGATTCTATATAAAAGCAATTTACAGTAGCAAGCAAATTTTGTGATGGCTCGGAAAATAAACGGTGTTGCTCTCTACTTTAGAATGCAGTTCTCTCGAGGAAAATTCAATTATATTTTCTCCTTCTAACCCTTATTAAGTTTTCGCACAGTCGTTTAAAAGGTGTCAATAACGAGGCTAACACTTTTACCAATATTATCATATATTTTGTGGGGTGCGTTGGTGCAGAAGTATGTTCGGTGCCTATGAGCCGGAAGGTCGCGGGTTCAAATCCACCTCAAGCCGCCGCGTAGTTATCCGGAGCAAGTATTTCACTCGCAGTTGCTCATGGGGCTCGGCGTGAAAATCCGATTATAAGCTGTGGTAATCCGATTCAGTGTCCGCTCTGTAGTCGTGATCGCCCCATCTTGAAGGGAAGCTATAACAAGTGTCCACGCATACATATTTATCATGAACCTTGTGCTCATCGTCAAGCGTTGCATGTCCATTGCGATGTTGCTCTGTCTTATTATGCTGGTCTGTCAGTACCAAACCAATTTTTTCGAACCTATAACATACTACGATTATCAGATATATATAAGTTTCAAATCAGTTTGTTCATGTTTCGCTATCATCACAAATTGTTGCCTAGGACATTAATTTTTTGATGGTTATTTTTGTCAGGGAATTGCTGTACATAACCATTTCATTAGAACTCTGTTACACTACCGCACCGATGTTGCACATACTAGGATGAAATTATTTTCGATTAAATGTTCTGGCCCTATGATATGGAATAACCTCCCAAAATATATTACACTTATACCCACCATTAACATGTTTAAGAAAAAATTAAAAGACTGTTTAATCTCTGTTTACTAGATTTAAACAATTGGTCATAATTTGTTTTTTTCTTGTTTTTTGTTTTGTTTTGAAATCTGTGTGTCATTTCATTTCAGTTTGCTTTCGTTTCATGTGTAAGATGTTGTGCTGTGCACTGTTTTTTTTTACAATAGCCAAATGTTATTGAGAAAGGAAGGGTCAATCCAGCCTCAGCGGGTCCATACGACCTTTTTGGATTGACCCTTTGACTTATGCACCGATCACTCGAAAGTCATTGAATTTGTACTGATTACTGCTTTTTTGTACGTGTTTGATGCTTTGTCAATAAACAGCTTACTTACTTACTTACTTACTTGTCATAGGCCATGGTCAAATTTGGGTACATCCAACCACCTGTAATATTTTTTTTAACTAACCTGGAATTACAAACACTGAATCATTATTTTTTGCTGAAAATGGTTTTGCATCACTGCAAACATCGCTTTTGCTCGCTCTGACAGTGCCAGTCCCAACTCTGGAGTTACGAGGAGGGTGGCGATGATCATCCACATTACGCCAGCGTCGCTAAACAGTAACCGACCAACTGTGAACAGGAAAGGTTGCATTGTGCCGAGCTATTATTCGCTCGAAGTATTTATGACACTTAGTAATAGTAACCACAGTTTGCAGTTTTCTTACAAAAGTTCAACACATAATATTTTATTTCTATAAGCAATTGCAATATTAATTATAACGCAGGGCGGTTTTTAAGGAATTTTTAAAACTGCATAACCCCTTCTTTTCCTCACATCCTCCATTCTAAATTACTCCCAATTGGATGACAATTGCCATTATTTGCTAGTTTTTAATGTATAGATGTGCTTCTACAACTGCACAAATCTATTTAGAACTACTCATTTTGTGTACAACTGCACGTTAACAAACCATGTTATAACGTTATTACATATTATTCTATTTCAAAACGCTCATAATTTAATTTAGCGGTCCGCGAGCTTCAACAAAAATTGTTTCCGGTCGGTAGCAGGAGTCTGAACCGTTGATATAAGCGACCACACGGTTATAGAATGACGTGGAATATAGTTGATAAAGGGCTGTATAGAGTGGGCCATAAAAGTAATCCCTTACAATTTTTAGCCAATATCTTGGCAAAAAATAAACATTTTCAAATCAAATTATACGGGCCTAAAGGTAATTCATTATGGCAAAATTTTACCAAAATGTGACTGGATAAGATCGTATTTGAAAAAAAACCTGTTTCTTGCATTACGATTTTTATCGTCAAAAAACAGTGGGTGGGCTCACTGAAAGTGATATAATTATGTTTTGTTCCGTTTGAAATTTCTTGTTAAAAAGCACAACATTCAGCAGGAAAGTCATTCATAAGGCGTGGTGTTGTGTTTGCAAGATTCAATACTACCCAGAAAGTCTTGCCCTTACTTCTGTGACACAGGTACAGCTTTTCATCTGTGAATTATGCACAGTGACATCCTCTTCAAACAACCCGTGCAACCACAAGCAAGTTTGTAGCTTCTCCGAATCCTGTGATAAGCATTGTGTTGCCTCAAAGACTATTTCAGGAAAACACCTCCCTCCAGTGTTTGCAATTTCGACAAAGGAGGATACTTCATTTGTACGAATCAGATTTAATTTGATATATTATTAGTCCTAAATAATGATTAATTAAGCTTATTGTCACGAGAAACAGTCCAACCGATTAAAACAGCAAAGTCTTAAAGATATTCGTCGGGCTCTGTGAGACGTGAAACATAATTGTAGGCATGCAGGTTTATATTTTCAAGATGATAATTGCTTTACCTATGAATTATCAATTATGAAAAGTGATTTTTTTTCTTTGCATTTACCCAAGCATTGTGTTCTTCAAACTCGCAGAACCGAGTCACTGGAGATCCCTCCATCCTGGGTTACAAAGATGAAATCTTGTTGCAAGTTATTGTTCCGTGTCGTTATAAACGTTACAATGTCATGTGTACCTCGTACATGCAAACGCATTTGAAGCAACTGTGGTTTGATTTAACTCGACTGCTTTACTGAAGACAGTTGAGCGATGGTAATTATATCGAATAATTGCTTCGGCAGTTCACCGTAATTTCTCCAATTTGGCGTTTCATTATTCACAAGGCACTGAGCTCTTATGCACCTGACGCTGCCTTTATCTCCAGGTGGCTCGCCATTGACCACAAAGAGTCTCTTATTGTAAATAATCATTCCAAAGTACCCTGGAATTCCATTCATTTTAAATTGATTTCGATCTTGCCATGTATTGCTCTCAAAGTCAAAAATAAAGCAGCACTTGCTGGTCATTAGTATTGCAAAGTTTTCCCAAGATACAGCTCGCATATATCCGGAGGAACAAGGCAAAGGCGTCGAAAGTAGTGTGCAGGTCCGAACGACTGGGTTGAACACTTGCACGAAATTCACAGTGTCAAACTCTAAATTAAGACCCCCGAATATATAGATTGAACCTTTGTAGGCGACACACGCTGCGTACAATGCATTGTATCTCAATTGTCCGACAACTGCACTTTTCTCTGTCAGCGCATTGTAGGATTCAATGCTATCCAGATCAGTATCTTCAACAGTATCCGAAGCTTTGTATCCAATTCTGCCCCCACAGATGTACAACGTTTCGTCTATGAATTGTGCAGAGTGACCTTGTCTGCCATGAATTAGATTTCCGCATCTCTTCCAACCAGAAGCAAGGTTGCATTTCCATATTTCGCTAAGACATTCTCCACATCCTGTGATAAACATTGTCTTCCTGTAAACTGCAGCAGCAGGTACAACCCACTTCGTTGCAGTTGGTTCAATCTCGACAAAGGAGAATACTTCATTTTGACGATGCAGATTTATTTTACATAAAGCAATACGTGAGTCAACATTGGCGATTAAAACGGCAAAGTCATCAAGACATTCGCCTCGCTCTGTGTCAAAAGTAAATGAAATTGAGCAGAATTATAAGGTGACACGAAAGTTCGTTCACCGTTTTCAAAATGCGTTATCTCAGTAACGGCTTCATATTTCTTTATAATATTTGGTCAGTGTATACATCAGTCAAATGAAAGATATTGGTACAAAATTGATTATGATCCGGTCCGTTTTCGCCATTATTCATAAGAAATTGTAAAGACGACCAGTTTTTGCGGAAAAACTGCGTTCATCAAATTTACACAGTAAAGAAAATGGAAAATGTGTTCACGCCTATAGCCTCGTATATACAAGCGTGACAAGACACTGTTGTTACCTATATAGGACATACACAGACGTAGGTTATTAGCGCACAGTAGCTCTTTTTTGCTTAATGACTCTATCCGGCATGACTGGATCAGCGTCTGAAGTGTCCCAACTTCTATCGATCTCCACGCTCGTTGGAGGAAATTTGGTTCAAGATCTTTAAAAACGCAGTCATCCCACCCCAAACCATCACCGAAGGACTAAACTTCATCTCTGGAGCAGGCAGAACGTAGGCTTACTCTTTCTATGCTAGATAGAGTCAGTGCCGTCAGTAAGCAGAAAGGAGATATTGTACGCTAATAGCCTACGTCTGTGTAATAGTGTGTATGTCCTATAATGACCTATATTATAGGTAACATCAGTGTCTTGTCACGCTTGTATACGAGACTAGGCGTATACACATATTCTTTACTGTGTAAATTTTATGAACGCAGTTTTTTCCGCAAAAACTGGCCGTCTTTACATTTTCTTATAAATAATGGCGAAAACGGACCGGATCATAATCAAATTTGTACCAGTATCCTTCATTTGACTGATGTATAAACTGACCAAATATTATAAAGAAATATCAAGCCATTACTGAGATAACGCATTTTGAAAACGTTGAACGAACTTTCGTGTCACCCTATATAATTTAAATAATAATGATAACTCATGAGTTTTGAACAGTTATTTATTCGCCTGTTTCCATGCGCATCTATTGAAGAGTTCAGTTAATGCAATTGTTTGGCTGTACCATCGTGGTTGTGACCGGTTCAACGGAATGGATGGCGTCGATTGTAGGCCATCTATCTGGAATTGCTTCGATACTATAATATTATACATGCACTCGCTGTTAATGCTTAATATAAGTCCCTCAAATCACACTTCGCTGTGGAAATCTCTAAATAAGATATGTGCGCAATATGACCTCTCCATTAATGAATGTTAATTATAATAATTTTAAGAGCACGACAATAAAATTATAGTAAAATATTATAATATCAATCAAACAATTATGGAATCACTAAGCGCTAGCATAACATAAAAAGGGAATATAATTCTGCGCTTAGCCTAGAAGCGACTGTAAACAAATTAAAATTTAATGTTTAGTATTATACTAGGCTCAGTAGGCCTACGACCGTGTTACGCTGTGGAGTTAAAATATTGATATGCACGATTTTGGTTTCAATATTTTGAAAGATAACAAAAGCATGGGCGGAGTTTATCAGGGGCTAGGGGGGCTAAGCCCCCCCAAGAATCCGCGAATTTACCATGCATCAGTAAGGACTTCTAAGGGCAACAAAAGAGCAAAAGGTCTAGTTAGTGAGTTGCTGGCCACCAGCCCCCCTTCCTACATCAAGACTGTGAAAACGAAGTCTGGCAATCTGTAGCAGTATCGCAGTCTAATTCGTTCTAAGCGCAAAAAAACATGTTGGCAGATTGCAACCTCAGATATTGAGACAAACTAAATGACAGAAGGAGAAATGAGTAATTATTTAGTAGGCTGTGATATATTATATCACATTACTACCGTAGTATGTGACCTTGAGGTGAAGTTCTAAGCATTTTAGATGGAAGTTCAAAGTTGAGCATTTGTTCTCTGATCATGAGACCAGGCACGCGAATTGTGATCTTTCAAGTAAAATCAACTTTTCTCGGATGTCAAAGGTCATCGTTTTGATTCCAGTATTATCAAAGATTTTCGGGTGTTTAGGGTCATCATTTTGACTCCAGTATTATCAACGATTTTCGGTGTCTAAGGTCATTTTGATTCCAGTATTATCAACAATATTTTCCGGGTGTTTAAGGACATCGTTCTTGATTTTAGCATTATCAACGATTTCGGGTGTCTAAGGTCATTATTTTGATTCAAGTAATGTCAACGATTTTCGAATGTCTAAGAACATCATTCTGATTTTAGTATTATCAACGATTTCGGGTGTCCAAGGCCATAATTTTGATTTCATTATGAACAACGATTTTCGGGTGTCTAAGAACATCATATTGATTTCAGTAAATTATCAACAATTTCGGGTGTTCAAGGCCATTATTTTCATTCCAGTAATGTCAACGATTTTCGGGTGTCTAAGAATATCATTTTCATTGCAGTATTATCAACGATTGCTGGTGTCTAAGGCCATTATTTTGATTACATCATTATCAACGATTTTTGGGTGTCTAAGATCATCATTTTGATTGCAGTATTATCAACGATTTCGGGTGTCTAAGGCCATTATTTTGATTCCTGTATTATCAACGATTTTTGGGTGTCTAAGAACATCATTTTGGTGTTAGTTTTATTAGCGATTTCGGGTGTCTAAGGCCATTATTTTGATTTCAGTATTATCAACGATTTTCGGGTGTAATAAGAACATCATTTTGATTCCAGTATTATCAACAATTTCCGATTGTTTAAGGATATCTTTTTGATTTTAGTATTATCAACGATTTCAGGTGTCTAAGGCTATTATTTTGATTCCAGTATTATCAACGATTTTCGGGTGTCAAAGCGCCTCTCGGCGCTTCGCGTTTTGGCGACCGTCTTCTGCCGCTCAGTGGTATACCCAAACCTACGGAGGGAATTTATGTTTAGCCCTCCACCCCATGAGCTGACAGCAAACTCCGCCCATGTTGATTACTATTCTTAATACACAATTGATTCATAACTTTTACATACAGAAATTCTTAAAGAGGTTAATATAAGATATGATTTTCCTTATACATGAACAAGAGCATATAATGACAAACAATATTTCAGCACAATCAATGGCATGACATTCTTAATTAACAACAGCAATACAAAAATTGATGATTATTAATTTATTTCCACTCAAATGATATATTTTTTTATCCTATTTTGTCACAGTAAACAACTGTGTTTCAAAATCTAAACTATTGATTCATCATATCTTTGATAACCAACCATCACATGCATTTTAAAATAAAATAATATAAATTAGACACATAAACCTTCAAAACAAGGCAGAGTTTCCCAGCCCATGAGCTACGAAATAAAATAAAAAAATAAATTGATTAATACACAATATATAAACTTCTTACACGGTCTAAGAAATAGTATGGTTTTATGTGAAATTTTAATTAAATTTCATTTACTAAAAAATGTTTTTACGAAAAATAGTATTTTTATGAGATTTTAATTAAACTCTAGGACTAAAATTGGTGTTTACAGAAAATAGTATGTTTATTTTATTAGATGTTCATTAAACTCGATTAGCCTACTAAAAAAGGTGTGTCCACAGAAAAAGTGCTGTTTTTTATGAAATTTCATTTAAGCTCGATAACTAACAAGTTGTTTACGGAAAATATTATTTTTTATGAAGGTTTAATAAATTCTATGACTAACAAGGTGCTTCTGCAAAAAATGTATAGTTTTTATAAATCAACTAGATGACTAATAAAGGTGTAGAAATAAGTTGGTTTTATGAGAATTCAACTCGATGACTAAAAAAGTCATCAACTTTTGGGCTGAGGAAAAATTTTTTTTAGCCCCCCCAAGAATGGAAACCAAACTCCGCCCATGAACAAAAAAAATTTAAAAAATCAGTGGACATAAAAATTAGGTACGTCAAGCTCGACTACAAAATGAGACTTACCGCTAAGACTTCCAATCATGCTTCCATTGGTGGTCTTGAGGAATTCGGTTAAATCTGTCGCCTGTAATGTAACATCAAATGAAGTCTTTGGACGCATAATGTACGTTTCGTGGTCTTCCTCTAATTCATCTGCTCGTCGTTGTAATTCATCTTTATTTCGACAGATGTCGATAGCTGATCCCTTTGATAAGAGATCATCGCAATATCTTGAAAAGCTTTCCAGAATTGTTAGACGCCTGTCAAATTCATCTTCTTTGGTCTTTATTTCTTTCATTCGTCGATTCTTTATTTCATATAAGGAACTCAACAAGGATTTAGTATGTTTGTCTATCATTTTCTTTAACTCTTCACTCCTTTGCAAAATTTCTTGCTCCCTTTTAGCCATTTTTTTAAACAGATCCTCTTTGCTTTCTGATGTATCTTTCTTGTCCAATTCTCCAGCAAGCGACGATATCTTGTCTGCGTTAGACTTAATGATTTGGCGGAATTCCTCTTCCACTGTAGTTACTTTCTTGTATTCGTGTATTCTGTGGCATGCAATAAAACATGAGGCGCAGACAACTTTCCTACATTCTACGCAGTAATAGTCTAATATGTTTCCAGCATGAATATCACAATTACTCATTGCATTTACATTCATTGCTGCTTCTTCTTCGACACCAATCCCATCACAAATCTTCAGGATTTTATGATTTTTCGACTTTTCAGTCGCCTCATGAAACTTGCAGCAATCCTTGCAAAGATTTTGTTTGCAATCCTGGCATCTCGATGTAGCTTCAGATATGCTTGCTTCAGTGGCACCAGTGTTTACTTTACATGCATCGCATGGTATAACTGCCACCTTCGACTGATTTAATGCATTTCTTACTTCTATCATTCCAGCCATAAAGAAATTCTTCTGTATTCCCTGCACTCCATCGTTTGGAATAGTGAATTCCTTCCTACAAACTGGACAGTTAATTTCATCTCGAGCTTTCTTGTTTGACTTGTCGATCAAGTTCTTTAGGCATTGAAGACAGAATGTGTGAATGCATGGAAGCATTCTGGGATCAGTGAACGTCTTGAGACAAATGCAACATTCTGTCATGTCACTCAGACGATTCATAGCGCTGATCTTTTCAGGAGATCTTGTGAGCTATGCTGTAAAATCGATAGACATGTGGCAAAAGATAAATTAGTTAGGCGTACGAACAGTTGAACACTGGACAAGTAATTTTCGGAGATGAAACATTAGTCTAACTACATGTAGATCTGCCAAAGTATCAGTTTTAACTGTGGCGCTTGATAGCTAAGCGTCATCAATAGACAACAATAATATTTTTATTTTACTTGCTGTAACATTGGTTTGATAAGATATCGGCCAATTGAAATATTTAAACTGAAACTAGGCTATAAAAATGAGTCTACATAGTTCATACATTAACAATTAAAAATTAAACTTTTTAAAGGCATTCAATAGAGAGTTCTCAATTAAAGAATTTTGCTAAAAAAATTGCTATCAGGAATATTTATAGACTTCGTTTCTTGTACTGAACTATTTATTTCTTAAAATAATATCGCTCAAACGGTGAAATATTGATGTGAATTAGTTGAATCTTTCTTTGTCGGACTTCGAGATTTTACACGAAAATTTAGGCAACGTTAATAATTATGTCACATTCACCGGCTTGATATAATTGTCACATAACATTGACAACGGAAAACGAAAAAAAGGAACAGATTTTTTTGGAAGAATAAAATAAAACAAATTTTAAACTGTAGTAAAGACATCGACATAAGAACGGAGACTTATGGAGGGAAAGGGTGGCGGTCCCTCTCGATGAGGGAGTTGGGGAATGCATTTGCCTCTCCCCAATTGTTGTGTGTTACATTTCACGAAGACACACTGCAAACACTGCAAAAGGCAAGATGACTAAAACAACTTTCCTGGTGATTTCGACCGGATGACTAAAAAATGAAAAATTTCGTCGGCGACTCAACAAATAAACCCATTCGTCTGCCCAATATCTCGCGAAAATCTTGTGTCCTTCCTTCGGCACCGCTTGTTCGCCCCCCTCAAGTAGGCCTATTCGCACAAGTCTCAGCCCATGCTTAGCATCAATAACCTATTTATAGTATATGCTACGCTTAAAACCTGGTGGACAAGTTTCGCTACCCCACGGAATTACACAAGGAAAAAATTGAGAAGTATTCTGAAGAAAAAACGAACACGAAAATTTAACGAATTGCAATAAGCAATAATATATTTTGAACTACCAAAAATGAACACCTCTAAAACTCTTTATAACTATTCCATTACAATATTTTCGCAATGCAGAAGCAGATAATTTAAGAATAAAAGTCTGATAAAAAAATATATGAGACAATGATTCACTTAAAATTATTAAACATTAAAATTAACTGGGTAGATCAAAATGATTATGGATAAATTTTTTAAGTGTTATTAGCATACATTAAATAATTATTCAACATCAAAAGAAAAGTATAATAGGCTTCAAGCTACAGAGATGACACGGACATTCACAAATAAAGAGAGAAAAATATAAACTAAATAGACTCTAGAAACTAAAAATATACAGCTTTAAGCAGTTCAACTAGACCTACAAGTAGGTACGCATTTTCACAATGGCTAAGTCAGGAATTTACTTCATAAAAAATCCATTGACGTAGGGCATAATTATTTATCTATGATCAAAACGTGATTGGACGCCAGGCGCCTCATGCAGGCCGGTGGGATCACGTGGTTTCTGCTGAAATGTTTGCGGTAAGGTTCATGAATCATAGAAAATGGTTTTATGGCTTTTGTCATTGCTCCGCAATCCGCAGTATTCCGCAATTTCAATCTTACCCCATAATATTACCCCATAATATTAAATATTATGCTCTGGTTACCCGCATAGCATAACGCTCAGGCTACCATGCTTTTTTAGTAACACTGACTACCAAGAAGGGGGTGGTCACCACCCAACTGAATTTTTTGTTGGGTTTGAAATATCATAACATGTAATACATAAGCATATTCAGCATTCATTTCTGCACAAAATGGCATATTTAGGTTTAAAATACTTGGAAGCACCTCAAAATTATGAATTTTTTCCGTAGGCACCCGTCGATTCCACAAAATGTATACTTTCGCAAAAGAAAAATATTAGATTATGTGTGTTTTAACATAATTTATTTATACAAGAATAGTTTATATAATTACAATAAAGTCCAATGTTCAACTACAGTGTATAAAAACTAGTAATAAGTTAGTTTTAGTTACAATAAAATGAAGAAAAATGTAGTAGCTGGCAGCTACTACGTGTTTTTTTCTTTCTTTTTAAACGTTTTTCAGCAGCTAGTAGGCTAACTGCTGAAAATATCAAATTTTGAACATTTTCGGTCATCAGATGTAAAATTAATTAGTATCAAAAAAGCCCTAAATGCCCTCTACAGAACGACTTAATTTATTTCTCTAAAATAATAAATCATAAATATGTTATAATAGAAAAATATGAACATAATTTTTATGAAAATAAAACACCTTTATAAATATTTAATTTATTTCGAGAACTTCCGGGTGTCAAAAGACAACTCAGTGAACATGAACATGTAGACTCACATTCCCACTACAGAATGGTATGATGTTTGTCTCTTCATATTAAAGGGCGGAAAAGATATGGACGATAATCTAAGGGGTGTGGCATCCACCTCCCCCTGGTGCCTCGGGTATAATATCGGGTATAACGTTTGAATGGTATGGTATATCATCACACATTCTAGATCAAAATGTGTGCAAATGCGCAAATCCTCTACAGCTACCTAAACTGTCCAAATTTTATTCCAAATGAAACACGTTTGATTCGGGAAAAGCCTTGGGGTGGATACCCCCTGGTAGCCCGAGGGATAATAATGTTTCAACGTCACTGGCCAAGTGGGCAGCTCAACATAATAAGGTGAAGATTTTCAATGCATTGTGTACGTGGCGTTGCTCTGCTTTCGCTTTCAAAACTGAGTGACACTTAGCATAGACTCTGGCCAATCTCCAGACTATAATATAAGCAGTTCATAATGTAGAAAACTTCATTATTAGCGTATTGTGTTCATCGATAATAACATGGAAATAGCTTACCTTCGAATATCTTTGGAAGAAAACTATAACGTCGTCGTCGTTTCCTTCAAAATATCGAGCAAAATATTTTTGGATTATTGCTACGACTCTGTATTTTGATCAAGCACCTACATTCCTACAATGTACATGCATGGCTACCTTACCATTAAACCTTAGTCCTTCCACGCACTAGTATTGCATCGGGTGACACAGCTAATGTATGTATGGCTACAGATGATATATTATGTTGCGCTGAACCATAGGAGAACATACATGAACATTCCTTGAATCTATTCTGCAATGAGAATAAGAACGAATGTAAGTAAGTAACAAAATTGGTTCACTTGTAATAATTTTTGTTTATTCAACAATCCGGTTGACAGACCGCAACCGTTAGAACTATTACAGTTGAAACAATTCACAAGAACACAATCACAGAATACGCAAATCTTAACTGTACCAACTGAACAGACGGCTTGCCATACAATCTCATTGTATAAGCTTACCACTACACTGTAGTTAGCTATGCACGGCCGCCAATAATTTTATTCATTTCACGGCCGCTTGCTGCCGTACGGTCGCCGGACGCCGGTTACGCACCGCTGCACTACAGAACTAGGTTGAGATACATTTTAGCACAACAGAATACAATAAAATAGAATGGATAAAATTTTATTAATGCGTGGCGACAGGTTTGCCTAAAATCAGATGCATACATTGTAAATGTAAAGCGCAGTGCGTCTTGCAGGCGTTTCAATGAAAAAAAGATAATAATTATTATTAATATTACTATTATTAATATCGTTGTGCAGTCGTACTACTTGTATACCCATAAATTATATCTCTATGTCCTTACGAATACTTTAGTATTCACAACATGTTGATAATAAATCTGGAATAGGCATGCAGTATTATGCGTGAAGACAAAAATGTCAATCAAACCCATAACCGACATTTCAGTCTTGATAAAATAAACAACAGCAAGGTAATTATTGTCAATAAAATTTCGCCACTGTTTGTATTCTTACATCTGGCAGTGCCAGTCCTAGGTCCAAATGAAAGAGGAGGGTGACGCTACTGTTTTTGTTGCTACCGCACGGTGTAGAAAAACTGAATCAATAACTAATATCGTTCACAACATCGACCGCCGTTGATATTAAACTTTATAGCAAAAGTTTAGTTTTCTACGAGCTCTAGAAAACTGTCTTGATGGAAAGAGATTGAATTTGGAATCACGTCAGTTCATTGCCATAGTTTTCTAGGAGATGTTATTTAGATTCTCTGAATAACACTCTTGTTGTTGAATGAATGGTTTAGATGCGTGTTAAAAAATGCAATAAGCATTGTTAGTTCATCAACTGAGCGATTGGCATAATGAGGTGAGACGTACAGTTACTGTAGTTGTATACGCAACCGTTAAAGTTTTGGTAAAACAGTCACAAATTGTTGGAAACCTTTTAAACACACCTAAAAGCATTCAATTTAGCTAGCATTTGGTAAACACGCAGATTGAGTCACCGTACTCCAAACAATATGGCTGCCAACGAATGCCGTAAAATTAGAACGCGACCGATCGACGACATCGCAACATGTATCTCAACATGCAAAGCGTGAGGGTCGGTTAGGGCTCAGGTTAGGCGCCGTGAGGGTCGGTTAGGGTTAGTTTTAGGGTTAGTGCAGTCATTCTGCTGAAATTGAAGCGTCCTTTAATTTTCGCGGAAATATTAGGCCGTATGTCGGGCCGCTCTGTTATGCACGCATCTACGGTGGCCATATTGTTTGGAGTACGGTGACTCAATCTGCGTGTTTACCTAGCATTTGATTGACTACACATGGTTCCATTATAATTAAGCATTACTCTTGAATATATATATAGCAATAGTTGAAGCGTTAAAAAGGTATCTTAAAAGAAAATGATTACTTATTGCGCATTGCACGCCGAAAAGTTTGGCTTAGTCTAAGCTCAGTCTATTTGCATTGTTCTGCTCTGTCTATTTAAAATTCTTTTCTCTTGTCATCGTGTTCTACTGTTCATTATTCGATCAATAGTTGAAGTCAGGTGCCATTGGTCGCCAAAATAGATCGTTAAAACACGAATTGTAACCGATTTTCGAAGTTAATGCTTAGATTCACCGAAGCTTTCTAATATAGACATTATTTTTAATATTAAAAGGTGTTTAACGTCAAGCTTCAGTCACCGTGACCATTTTGTCCAATTCAGTAAATACGCCAATAAGTTCGGTAGTTTCATATATCTATTGTGTCGTTTACATAATTTATGTGATTTCCGTCACTGCGTAGGAGCCCTGTGTTTCTTTCGAGCTGGGGATGTCCACTCTGTTAAGTTTAGCCTACCTTTCGTCATTAAATATAACGCAAAAAATTCCTCATTCAACGCTACCAGAGTCACAAATGCTGTCTAATGTACCCACCCCCTCGAAAAAGGGCGTTTTACTAATTTATATCATAGAAACATTGAGAACTGTTTTAAATAATTGACACCTCTTTTAAGCGGCTATTTGCTATTTATGAGTTGGCAAAACCGATGTTAGGCATTACTACCAAAATGTGTTCAACATTAAAATTCATCGCATTAATAAAATTTAATTATAATATAATTATTATCGAAGTAACATCGAGAACTGCAGCTGGTTTTGGCGCAACATTATGCTATTCTGCGCATCCATTCGTCCATCCATCTATCCGTTCCTCCGTCCGTCCCCCCACCAACCCACCCATTCGTAATGCCATGGAACAGCTATTGATGGAAAGTGTTACCGATTTAATTTTCTTGGCATCAGCGTATACAATCATGTAAGATCCGATGGCCAATCCTCTCCCTCGCCGTCTCATCTTCGCACCGCCCAATGGCGTCCGTTCCTTGCCCGAATCAGATACAAGGTCTATTAGAGTCTGAGTTGCATAACATTCAAGGTTAACGTTGATAATTATTTCTTAACAATATAAACGATGCTGTTCTCTCTAACACATTCTATAACACATACTATAAGCACTTAAAAACTGTTGAAGATGACGACGGGGGCGATGACGACGACGATGACGACTATGATAATAATGATGTTGATGATGATAAGAATAAATTATTGTTCTGGAAACATAAGAAGCTTACGGCGGAAAAAATCCTTAGAAAGGATAATTATAATTATTTTTTATATTTTTTCGCCGTAGGATTCGTTCTATTGTTCATGGGTCCACCCGTATAATTATCAACTGCACTCTATATTGGTGATAATTATAACTAACATATTTTGACTGTTTAATCTAGAAATTTTCATACTTTCAGCAAGCCATGTCATCATAATTATCTCTGTTGTTGCTAGTTGGCGATTTTGAACACTTCTATAAAACGTTGAAAGAGCCCGTTCAATATGCATTCAAAGTTACGTACAATTTATATAGAATTATATTTATACCTTATTACGGTGTCTAAAACCGAACGTTAATCACTGGCTCGTTTTATCTATTTTTACTATGAACAATTATTTTTAGCCAATATCTTGACAAAAAATAAGAATTTTCAAATGAAATTGTAGGCTTAACCCTTTAATGCCGGAGGGTATAGGATTTTCCATACATTTTACTACACTCTCGGCATAAAAGGGTTAAAGGTTATTCATCATGGCCAAATTTTACCAAGATGTGACTGGATAAGATGGTATTTTTAAAATTTTTTTTTGCTGCGTTACATTTTTGTATCGTAAAAAAACAGTGGGTGGGTTCACTAAAAGTGATATACTGTAACTTTTGCTCCGTTTGAAATTTCTTGTTAAAAAGGAACGGAATTCAACAGGCAGGTCATTTTGAAAGCGTAATGTTGTGCTTGTAAGATTCAATGCTATCCAACAAGATTCACCCTTAGCCTACTTCCATCACAGATGTACTGACAGCTTTTCGCCTGGGAATTATGTACAGTGGCATCCTCTTCATTGAACTAAAGATCCGCATTTCGTGCAACCAGAAACAAATTTGTATTTCCATGTTTCGTTTATAGCTGCTTCGAATCCTTTGATATACATTGTTTTGCTGCAAGGACTATTTCAGAAAAATACCTCTCTCCAATATTTGCAATTTTGACAAAGAAAGATACTTCATTTGGACGATGCAGATTTATTTGATATAAGCATAACTAATAATTATGACGTCATTCAGCCCAACCGATTAAAACAGCAAAGTCTTCACAACATTCGTGAGACGTGAAACATAATTGCACAGGTTTATAATTCCAAGATAATAATTATTGCTTCACCTATAAATTGTGCAAAGTGATTTTCTTTGCATTGAACAAAGCGTTATGTTTTTCAATGAATCCCTGTTTCATCTTCTCAGACGCGTAGAACCGAGTCACTGGAGATCCATCCAGGTTTACAAAGATGAAATCTTGTTACAAGTTATTGTTCTGTGTCGTTATAAACGTCATCTGTGTAGTTACTGCAAACGCAATTGAGCAACTGTGGTTTGATTTAACTCGACCGCTTTACTGAAGACAGTTGAGCGATGGTCAATACCTTGACTGGCTTCGGCAGTTCACCGTAATTTTTCCAATTTGGCGTTTCATTATTCACAAGGCACTGAGCTCTTATGCTGCTAACATTGTCTTTATTTCTATGTGTCTCACCATTGACTACAAAGATTCTTTTATTGTAAAGAAACATTTCAAAGTACGATGGATTTCCATCCATTATAAACTGATTTCGATCTTGCCATGTCTTGCGATCGAAGTCAAAAATGAAGCAGGAATAGCTGGTCATTAGTATTGCAAAGTTTTCCCAAGGTACAGCGCGCATATATCCGAAAGGATAGGAGAAAGGCGTCGAAAGAAGTGTGCAGGTCCTATCAACTGGGCTGAAAACTTGCACGCAATTCAAAGCTAAATATGTTTCATTAATACCCCCGAATACATAGATTGAACCTTTGTAGGCGACACACGCTGCATCAAAGGCATTGTATCTCATTTGTCCGACAACTGCACTCTTCTCGGTCAGCGCATTGTAGGATTCAATGCTATCCAAAATAGTGCATCCAATGCCCCCACAGATGTACAATGTTTCGCCTATGAATTCTGTAGAGTGGTGATGTCTTCTCTTAACTAGAGTTCCGCATCTCTTCCAACCAGAAGCAAGGTTGTATTTCCATATTTCGTTAAAAGATTCTCCGAATCCTGTGATAAACATTGTGTTCTTGTAAACTGCAGCAGCAGGTACAGACATCGTTGTAGTTGGTTCAATCGCGACAAAGGTGGATACTTCATTTTGCCGATGCAGATTTATTTGACATAACATAAGACGTGAGTCAACTTTGCCGATTACAACGGCAAAGTCATCAAGACATTCGTCTCGCTCTGTGTCAAATGCAAATGAAATTTAGCAGAATTATAATTTCAATAATAATGACAATCCATGGGTTTTCTAGTTATTAATTTTCTTCGCCTCTCTGGTTGAATATTTCCATGCGCATCTACTGCAATTGTTTGGCTGTACCGTTGTGGTTGTGACCGGTACAAGATGGTAGCCAGGGGTGTTTTGAGCGTTTGAACACCCCACCCCCCGAAATTACAGATGCCAACATAATAATTATATGATGCATTTACTACCACATAATGTATGAACTACAGCTATAATAAATACTTTAAATTGAATCTTTTAACGCCGCGGTCGTCAGAAACAATTTGGTCGAATATTTTTGGTAAACACCCCCGAATCCTGGCTACGATCGGTCCAAGGAGATGAAAGGCGTCGATTGTGGGCCATCTATCTGAAATTGGTTCCAACTACATTTCTGGCTCTTACGTCTACACTCAACTGCTTAATTAATACAGGCTTAAATCACACTTCGCAGCGGATGGTGTAGGGAAAATCTCTTAATGGATGTAATGTAGATGTAAGCTATGTGCGCAATATGAATTCTCGATGAATGAGTGTTAATTATAATATAGGCTAATATAATTAGTGGACGTAAAAACTAGGTCAAGCTCGACAACAAAATGAGCCTTACCGTTTAGACTTCCTATCATGTTTCCATTGGTGGTCTTGAGAAATTCGGTTAAATCAGTCGCCTGTAATGTAACATCAAATGAATTCTTTGGACGCATAATGTACGTTTCGTGGTCTTCCTCTAACTCATCTGCTCGTCTTAGTAATTCATCTTTATTTCGACAGATGTCGATAGCTGATCCCTTTGATATGAAATCATCGCAATATCTTGAAAAGCTTTTCAGAATTGTTAGACGCCTGTCAAGTTCATCTTCTTTGGTCTTTATTTCTTTCATACGTCGATTCTTTATTTCATATAAGGAACTCAACAAAGAGTTGGTATGTTCATCTATCATTTTCTTTAACTCTGCACTTCTTCGCAAAATTTCTTGCTCCCTTTCAGCCATTTTCCAAACAAAATCCTCTTTATTTTCTAATGTATCTTTCTTGTCCAGCAATTCTCCAGCAAGCGACGATATCGTGTCAGCGTTAGACTTAATGATTTGTCGGAATTCCTTTTCCACTGCAGTTAATTCCTTAAATTCGTGTTTTCCGTGGCATGCAATAAAACACGAGGCGCAGACAACTTTCCTACATTCGACGCAGTAATAGTCTAATATTTTTCCAGCATGAATATCACAATTATTCATTGCATTTACAGTCATTGCAGCTTCTTCGTCTACACCAATCCCATCACCAATCTTCAAGATGTTATGATTTTCCGACCCTTCAGACGCCAAGTGAATATTGCAGCAATCCTTGCAAAGATTGTGTTTGCAATCCAAGCATCTCAAAGTAACTTCAGATATGCTTGCTTCAGTGGCATCATTGTTTACTTTGCATGCATCGCATGGTATAACTGCCACCTTCGACTGATCTAATGCATTTCTTACTTCAATCATCCCAGCCATAAAGAAATTCTTGTGTATTCCCTGCACTCCATCATTTGGAATAGTGAATTCCTTCCTACAAACTGGACAGTTGATTTCATCCCGAGCTTTCTTGTCTGACTTGTCGATCAAGTCCTTTAGGCATTGAAGACAGAATGTGTGAATGCATGGAAGCATTCTGGGATCAGTGAACGTCTTGAGACATATGCAACATTCTGTCATATCACTCAGTCGATTCATAGCGCTGACCTTTTCGGGAGATCTTGTGAGATACGCTGTAAATAATCGATAGACATGTGGCATGTCGAAAAAGATAATTTAGTCAGGCGTATGAACAGTGGCGGCGCCAGGATTTTTGGTTTATTGGGGAGGGGGCTAAGTCATTCCTCCCTTCCAGGGGCACAACTATAGAACATTTTCTTTGATGGTGTTCATAATTATTGCAAGCGCCGAAGGCGCGAAGATCGTACCGACTAGGAGGTCTGGGAGAGTGTCGTAGGCTTCCCCAGTGGGGTCTGGAGCGGAGCCCCGGTCACCAAAGCATTTTTTAGCTATGTTGACCTCAACTGGAGCCCTTTATAGGCTCTTTTTTGCCAGCTATTTATGACCAATAATTTAGATAAAATAATGAAAACTTCAATACGAAGTCTTTTGCAGAGTCGCATGAATTTACTTCATAAAATCCTACAACATTGACTTAGGACATAACTATATGTTCAACGCTGCAAAGTGATTAGGTGTCTCATGCAGGCCGGTGGGATCACGTGGTTTCTGCTGAAGCATATTTGGGTAAGACAGACTCACGAATCATAGACTCAGCGTCGCTCATCCCCCCTTTCTATCCCAGCCACAGGTCGAGCGCTCCTTCCGTTCGTCTACTGCAGTGACTCTAATCCCATGCCATCGAGCGTCGATTCGGTTGGCTTCGTCGACTGTCCTGGGTCGTTTATTGCGAGGCAAGTGGCAGAAGAAAACATCAAAATGGCGTGACTTGTTTTCATTGCTTCGCAATCCACACCTTTAACCCCATAGTATTAAATAATATGCTCATGTTTTCTGTTATTTCCGATGTTTCAACGTCCGGGGGGGGGGGGGGTAATTGTCCATGGGGTAATTACCCTAGAACCCAGCTCAGCATAGAAAGTTCAAGATCTTCAATGCATTTTGTGCATGGCGTTGCTTTGCTTTCGCTTTCAAAACTGATCGTCACTAAGTAGTATAGAATCTAGCTAATCTCTAGATTATAAGCGGTTCATAATCTGTGGAAAACTTCATTCTTAGCGTATAATTGTATTAATCGATTGTGGCTGACCCCTCCTCAGCGAGGGATTAATCCTAACCAGAAGGAAAAGAAGAAGAATATAATAACATGGAAGTAGTTACCTTCGAATATCTTTGTCAGAAAACTATACTATACTGTCGAGGTCGTTATTTACTTCAAACTACCGAGCAAAATATGGGCTATTGCAACGACTTTGAACTTTGATCAAGCACTTATATGTATTATCTACAGGTGATAAGAATAATTATCTATTATGTTGCGCTGATAGATACATAGGCCTAAGAGAATATTTCTTGACTCGATTCTGCATTGAGAATGTGGAAGAATGTAAGTAAGTAAATGGCAATTTCAACTGGTCTGCTTATTATATGAAGAAGTAGTTTAACCCTTATAGGGTCACGAAATTTCTCAACCGATTTTGGTCACCTGGGGGTAAAAAAATACCCCCACTGTGATTCGCATGATTCCTATGATAAACTCCAATTTTCAAGTATAAAACTAAAAGAAATTATTTATAGAAGGTTCGCTGAATGCACTGGAACAAAGAAACATATGCAGCACTGCAGGAAAATCAAAATGGCGGACAAAATGGCTGCCATAATCTTAAATGGCTATAAGTGAAGTTATGTATGCAGTGGAAACATGATTTCAGAGTCTAAATCAACATTTTCGAGGTCAAGGAATGCAATGGAACCAAATTCACATATGTGGCACTGCACGAAAATCAAAATGGCGGACAAAATGGCGGCCAAAATATTAAAATGGCTATCATTGAAGTCGTATGTGCATTAGAAACATGAGCTCAGGGTCTAAATTGATGCTACACTTGTTAACTTCACGTGATTTGCTGTAGACAATATCATTTATTCATCCTAATTTTATGAAACCAACACGATTTCTATATATAAAACGCTACTAATCATAGTAATCATGACATGCGTTTCTATTTGTCCGTGCTGGAGTCGGGAGCGCCTCTGAGTAGTTTCCTTGAAGAGGCGCTATATAAATACTTCAATGAATGAATGAATGAATGATACTATATAATGTTCAGATACTGATAAGGGAGACATTGTGACAGCAAGACACTCACGTGTAACGCATGCATAATGCTATGTTTATGAATTCCTGACTAAAATAGCTATGAAGTGGTCCATTTTCGTACTTTTTAGCTGATTTGGGTGCATGGATAGATAATAAAACTGGATGCATTCTGTGCATAAAACATATTTAGGAAAAGTCACAAAAGCAATTTCTTTAATTATTTTCAGGGAAAAAAATTTCCGTGAAAAACCGAGCTGGGGGTAATTTTCACCCCCCGGTGACCCTATAAGGGTTAAATATATTTTTGCAATTTAGTGCAACACAATACAATCAGATGGAATGTATTGCTGTGAATATTTAGCCTATGTATAAGCTTAATGTTCGGAGTGGCCATCCGTTTCATTCGCTCACACAAAACCGTTGGCCAGTGGCGTAGTTACCATGTGTGCAATGTGTGCAAAGCACACGGGCCCACGACCTCCAGGGGCCCACCCAGAATTGCTAAATAATTTTTTAAATATTATTAATCGAACCTAATTAGTAATTCGCATTATTTTGTGACAAATGTAGTTTCTGTGAACACACTTACGTTACTTTCTTTACTTTACTGATGCAATGACGAATGTCAACCGCCGTGCTGTTGACAGGAAAAATTGCTTTTAACTTGTGCTTTTGTCTTGAGTCATGAAAAAGTTGAGAACAAGAAACGAATCATACTAAGCAGCATAAGATTCTTATTTCGCTGATTCGCTTTCCTATGCAAGTGGCATGGGTGCATATGCTATCTAGGATTGGATTGGTGTGATAATCATGCCCGTCTATCTGTCACATTCGTTTGTTGTAGCCTAATTAAACGGTGCGCCGTAGAAAGCTCATAGGCCTACTTGTCACAGTCATGCTCGTATATTCCGGTCATTTACTGGATGTGGTAACGGTAGTGACATGACATCTCCCTCAACCAGGGTGAGAATTGTCGGGGTTTGAGGTGGTAGTTAAGTTTTCTAGTAAAATTGAGCACGTGTAGATCAGGGTTGTAGGGAATCACGTATTATTTGTTTAGGCCTACCCCGTTAAATTTTTGCACTTGCATGGAATATTGCTAAACTTATTTGTAGGTAGGCCTACAATAAAAATATTGATGATCGTGTCTTTTTTTTTGCAAATCATGGACGGTGGACCTGATTAGAATTGATAGATGATTGGCAATTTCTGCTAAACAAAATGCTAGAAATAAACTCTATGATGCCATGACATTGTACTTAGAAGGCCTACTAATAATAAGTGGTTACGTAAAATAATTATGCTAAGTGATAGATTTCAAATTCTACGAAGCTACATTGTAGGTCTATGGCACTTTATCTGTATCATTCGTGCTGCATTCATGTTTATTCTGTCGGGTCTAATAACAAAATGCCATTGATTAGTTTTAGTGATCTTGATTGCAGGCAGAGTAAGAATTGCGGAGGGTTGTGGGTTCTACCCCCAGTCTTTCTTTGGACGCCATAGTAAAGTCCTCATCGTACACCCAACTCCACATAAGTCAACGTCTGACCCCCGTGTTATTTTTCTACAATTCTCATGCTGATTGCATGAACAAAAAATACCGGCCTAACAAGATCAATCAGGGGCCCATGTGTAGCTTCTGCACACGGGCCCATGAAAAGCTAGCTACGCCACTGCCGTTGGCATCGCCATCCTCGTTTATTATTGGCGCACAAACTCGGAGAGATCTCACTATAATTATTTATTTGCAAACAGTAAGAGTTACTTGTATCCGGCACAGGGGTTCCCGGACAATTCGTCGCCGGACAATTCGGAGATTTACAATTCGGACCGGACGTTAATATTTAATTTCTCGGTGCTAGACACCTTTAGAATCTCAGAGGTTCTCAACCGGTGTTTCGCGACACACCGGTGCGGGAAATGTTTTGGCATATAACCGATTTCTTATCACACTGTGAGCATTGTGTGAGTGACGAGATATCTCCCTAATCTTCGCGGCGGATATGTAAGCGCAAAAGAGCCGTATTATGCCAAACAAAGAAAAAATTCAAGAGCAATGGTTTATGTTGTCATATTAAGCCCTCGTCAAATCTGGATTCATCCCATCTATGCAAAAGCGCGGACATTTTGTGGCAAGTCATAAAATTTTGAGAAAGGCTACGAAGAAGGCCATTGAATTTCTATCAGAGGGCGACAGGGAAGTTGAAGAGAGAGAAATATGAACTCAGTCAACACCATGCGTCTTTTGGGAAGATTTATGATGGCTGCTTTGAATCAGTTGACAATTCTGTCTGAATGGCTGGCGTGTTCTCATTAGACACCTTTAACACTAAAATTGTATGACTTATATCAAGAATTTAAGAAACCTTGTCTGTATTCAAAATACATCGAGCAGTTAAACTGAAAATACTACTTCTTTGGAATTGGACCCCATTAATACGTTTAAAGTTTCTATATGTATGTTTGGGACATGACAAATCTTCCACTTATTTCTTACCTCCTTGTAAACGTCATGAGATCTTCAACAAGTCCTTCGTTTGCATTTGCATTTAGAATTACCATGATTGACAAATATATGATAATAGTACTTTCCTTTACTGAAAATCCGGTTGACAAACCGCAACTGTGTGCAATTTACAGTAACTATTGTTCAAATGAAACAATTCGCAAGAATACATTGCTTGGCTAATAACCGAACAGACGGCCTGCAATGCACGGCGCTAATGGCAGCCTATAATAAAGCAGGCATCCTAGGGGACTTCGGTAATCGAACTCTAATCCATTGGTCTCCATGCCGGTGTGTTATCTAATGTTCCATTGGGTCTCACCGCCCCCGATGACGTTCAAAAAAGCAATGACCAATATGCATTTGTGATGACGTTTGCGATTATATAAACTACAACAGGAGTCAAAAGCAAGTATTTGTATTATGCAAGCCTGCTCTGGCATGGTTACTATTGTAAGTAGGAACATTCTCAACTCACCTACAGGCAAGTTACAGGAGAAAGGAAACCCATCCCCATTGTCGATTACGCTAAAATTGACACAGCGATGGCGATAACGAATACGATGATGATGATGATGATGATGATGATGATGATGATGATGATGATGATGATGATGATGATGATGATGATGATGATGATGATGATGATGATGATGATGATGATGATGATGATGATGATGATGATGATGATGATGATGATGATGATGATGATGATGATGATGATGATAATGATGATGATGATGATGACGACGATGACGACGCTGTACTTTGATAATGATGATGATGATGATGATGATGATGATGATGATGATGATGATGATGATGATGATGATGATGATGATGATGATGATGATGATGATGATGATGATGATGATGATGATGATGATGACGATGACGATGACGACGACGACGATGACGCTGTTACAACTGTTGATATCGTGTGTTGAAGTTGACACCTTTTTAAGCGACCATGTCCGCCATTAATTAGTTGTTCAATGGAACTCTTGATCATCTTTCTCAATGCAAAAACACTGGTGCTGCTAGTTCCAAGTCTAGTGAAGGTTTTTGGGCGACGCTAATTTATAATCTTTGTTATTACACGGCGCCGTAATAATCAAGCAATAAAAATGCGCTGACTGTTCGTGCAAATTATAAGCATTATAATAATTGACATTCAACGAAGTAATAACAATATCAATAGATTGACAACATAATCGAGAATTGTGGTGAGCCCAGATAAATCTTTTTCGAGGTTCAATACTTACATAAGAACATGTTTTAGAGTTTTAAGTGTGTTGTTGGAGCGAACTTTCTAACAAATCGGTCACCCTGCTCAAGACGCCCGTCAACTAAAAGTCTAACCAAGATTATTATTATTGTTATTCCAGAGTTTAACGTCATCCTGTGACATCAATGACCGTTGACGACAAAATTCTGTTTTCTGACTTTAATATATTAGAAAACAGAATTTTGTCACAAAGTAAATATTATTTACTTTATTATACATATTGCGATCAATCTTTTGCGTAATTCACAATTTCGACAAAGTAGGATACTTCATTTGGACAAATCAGACTTTTTATAACTAATAATTATTGTAACGACTAACGTCCAACCAACTAAAACAGCAAATCCTACAAAGCGTTCGTCAGTTTCTGTGAGACGTAAAACATAATTGCACAACTTGCAGGCTAATAATTTCAAAATGGTAATCATTGCTTCAAATACGAACAATGCAAAGTGATTCGCTTCGCATTCAACAATGCGCTGCGTTCTTCAGTGACTCCCTGTTTCAGCTTCTCAGAAGAGTAGAACCGAGTCACTGGATATCCATCCATTGTTAAAAAGATGAAATCCTGTTGCGTTATGGTTTCGTGTCGTCATAAACATCACCTGAATACCTCGTAACTGCAAACGCAATTGAAGCAAATGTGATGTGATTTAACTCGAAGACAGTTGAGCGATGGTCATTACGTGGAATTTCTTCATCAGTTCACCGTGTTTCTTCCAATTTGGAGTTTCATTATTCACAATACACTGAGCTCTTATGCATCTGATGTTGTCTTTATTTCTACATGGCTCACCATTGATTACAAAAAGTTTTTTATTGTAAATAATCATTCCAAAGTACAATGGATTTCCATCCATTTTAAACTGATTTCGGTCATGCCATGTCATGCACTCTAAGTCACAAATGAAACAGCCATCCCTTGTCATTAGTATTGCAAAGTTTTCATAAGATACAGCTCGCAAATATACGGAAGGACAAGGCAACGGCGTCGAAAAAAGTGTGCAGGTCCTATCAACTGGGTTGAACACTTGCACGCAATTCAAAGCTCCAAAAACTAAACTGGAACCCCCGAATATATAGATTGAACCTTTGTAAGTGACGCACGCTGCACACAAGGCACCGCGTCTCAATTGTCCGACAACTGCACTCTTTTCGGTCAGCGCATTGTAGGACTCAATGCTATCCAAAGCATCGTATCCAATGCCCCCACATATGTATAGCTTTTCGCCTATGAATTCTACAAAGTGACATTCTCTTCCGTGAACTAGAGTTCCGCATCTCTTCCAATCAGAAGCAAGATTGTATTTCCATATTTCGTTACAAGATTCTCCGAGTCCTGTGACAAACATTGTGTTCTTGTAAACTGCAGCAGCACGTGCAGCCCATATCCTTGTAGTTGGTTCAATCGTTACAAAGGGGGATACTTCATTTTGGCTATGTAGATTTATTTTACATAACACAGGACGTGAGTCAACTTCGCCGATTAAAACGACAAAGTCATCAAGACATTCGCCTCGTTCTGTGTCAAATGCAAATGAAATTGGGCAGAATTATAATTTCAAAAATAACTGGTTGCCTATTTCCATTTATGGCACAGTTACTGAAATATTGTTTGGCGGTTGCGACCGATCCAACAAAACGTGTCGATTGTGGGCCATCTATCTGGAATAATATTGCATCCAACTAGACCTGCACTCAACTGCTTTAAAAATAGTGTAAGTCCTTCTGATCGCACTTAGATGTGGATGGTGCGGGAGGGATCTTTAAGTAGATGTAAGATTGGAATATATGAACTCTCGATGAATGAGTGTCAATTACAATACAATAGCACGACAATATAGGCCTAGTAACACATTATATCAATGAAACAATTAGGCCTATGGAATCACTAAGTGCAACCTAAAAGGGAAGATTGATTTTCGCTGCACTTAGAAGCGACTATAAAAAATTATAATATGTAGGCTATCTACTATTATCAGTGGCCTACAACCAGGTTAGGCAGTGGAATTAATTGATATGCACGGTTATGGTTTCATTATCTTGAAAAATAAGCTTACAACAAGAAATGCAAAAAATAGTGGACGAAAAAATTAGGTCAAGCTCAACAACAAAACCAGTCTTACCGTTCAGACTTCCAATCATGTTTCCATTGGTGGTCTCGAGAAATTTGGTTAAATCAGTCGCCTGTAATGTAACATCAAATGAAGTCTTTGGACGCATAATGTACGTTTCGTGGTCTTCCTCTAATTCATCTGCTCGTCTTAGTAGTTCATCTTTATTTCGAGAGATATCGATAGCTGATCCTTTTGATATGAGATCATCGCAATATCTTGCAAAGCTTTCCAGAATTATTAGACGTCTGTCAAGTTCATCTTCTTTGGTCTTCATTTCTTTCATACGTCGATTCTTTATTTCATATAAGGACCTCAACAAGGAGTTGGTATGTTCATCTATCATTTTCTTTAACTCTTCACTTCTTTGCAAAATTTGTTGCTCCTTTTTAGCCATTTTGTCAACCAAATCCTCTTTACTTTCTAATGTATCTTTATTGTCCAACAATTCTCCTGCAAGCGACGATATCTTGTCTGCGTTAAATTTAATGATTTTTCGGAATTCATCTTCCACTCCAGTTACTTCCTTGTATTCGTGTTTTCTGTGGTATGCAAGAAAACATGAGGCGCAGACAACTTTCCTGCATTCGACGCAGTAATAGTCTAATATTTTTCCAGTATGAATATCACATTTATTCATTGCTTTTACAGTCATTGCTGCTGCTTCTTCTACTCCAATCCCATCACCAATCTTCAAGATTTTGTGATTTTTCGACCCTTCAGACTCCTCATGAATCTTGCAGCAATCCTTGCAAAGATTGTGTTTGCAATCCAAGCATCTCAATGTAGCTTCAGATATATTTTCTTCAGTGGCACCAGTGTTTACTTTGCATGCATCGCATGGTATAAATGGCACCTTCGACTGATTTAATGTGTTTCTTACTTCAATCATCCCAGCCATAAAGAAATTCTTCTGTATTCCCTGCACTCCATCGTTTGGAATCGTGAATTCCTTCCTACAAACTGGACAGTTAATTTCATCTCGAGCTTTCTTGTCTGACTTGTCGATCAAGTCCTTTAGGCATTGAAGACAGAATGTGTGAATGCATGGAAGCATTCTGGGATCAGTGAACGTCTTGAGACATATGCAACATTCTGTCATGTCACTCAGTCGATTCATAGCGCTGACCTTTTCGGGAGATCTGTTGAAATACGCTGTAAAATTGATAAACATGTGGCATGTTGAAAACAGCTAAATTAGCTAGGCGTATGAACATTGAACAAGTAATTTTCGGATACGAAACATTAGTCTAACTAGATCTGCAAAAGTCAAGGAATTTTATAGAATTCATTTCTTGTACTGAACTATTTTTTTCCTAAAATTTAATTACGCTAAAACGGTGAAATGTTGTAGATTAGCTGAATCTTTCTTTGTCGGAATACAGGATTTTACACGAAAATGCAAAGCAACGGAAATTTTATAACACATTCACCGGCTTGATATTGTCATATCTCATTGAAAACAGAAAACAAAAAAGACCAGAAAAATAGAAAATGAGAAAACGGAATTTTGGTGAAGAATAAAATAAAACAAATTTGAAACTGTACTGTGAACGGAGACTTAGAGAGGGAAGGGGGGACGGTCGCTCTCAATAAATGTGTTGGGGGACGGCACTGGAGATTTCGGCCGGATGACTTAAAGTAGGTCATCAATTAAAAAAGAAAAAAATCAGATAAGAAAAAGAGAAGAAAATGATTCACTTAAAATGAATAAACAATCAAATTAACTTGGAAGTTCTTAAGAGAGGACACTGGCATTCACAAATAAAAACAGAAAACAAAAGTAGGCTGAATCTAGAAAATAAAATATATACCGCTTTAAACAGTTCATTTAGTCCGTTTACTTTGCATGCATCACATGATATAACTGCCACCTTCGACTGATTTAATGCATTTCTTACTTCAATCATCCCAGCCATAAAGAAATTCTTCTGTATTCCCTGCACTCCATCGTTTGGAATCGTGAATTCCTTCCTACAAACTGGACAGTTAATTTCATCTCGAGCTTTCTTGGGCACAATTTTTCCCATTGGCTAAGTCAGGAATCAACTTCATAAAATCCATTGACGTACGGCATAATTTATCTGTGATTGGACGCACCCTGCAGGCCGTTGGGGCCACGTAGTTTCTGCTGAAACATATTGGGGTTAAGGTTCATGATTAATAGAAAATGGCTTGATGACGTGACTTGTTTTCAATGCTCCGCAGACCGCACCTTTAACCTTAACCCATAAGATAAAATATTATACTCGTGTTTTCTGTTCTTTCAACATCACTGGGCAGCTCAACATTAGGAGGCTCAATGCGTTGTTTAAGCAGCGTTGCTTTGCTTTCGCTTTCAAAACTGATCGTCACTTAGTAGGCTATAGAATCTAGCTAATCTCTAGGTTATAAGCAGTTCATAATCTGTGGAAAACTTCATTGTTAGCGTATAATTGTGTTAATCGATAATGACATGGAAATAGTTACCTTCGAATATCTTTGGCAGAAAACTAAAACGTCGAGGTCGTTATTTACTTCGAAATATCGAGTTCCTGCTTCTTGTTATTTTCCCTGTTCCAACGTCACTGGGCAGTTCATCAACATAGGATGCTGAAGATGGCGTTGCTCTGCTTTCGCTTTCAAAACTGATCGTCACTTAGCCCTTTCCCCTCAGCTTGGCGAAAAATCTTGCCAAATGAAATTTTTGCGTAGTGATCAGCTTGGCAAACATTCTTGCCATATTCTTAGGAACTGTTTCTACTACTCCACATGGGGAGGAAACCAACCATTATTGATTATTGTCTTAATATGCATGCATCGCTCATTCAGCAGCATACACATAGAGGGCTAGGTCAACGTTTTTGGGTCATGGCTCTGGCTGTGCCTAGCGCTCAAAGAGAGGGATTTAGGTCAGGTTAGATATGGCTGTGGTTTACACCAATCATCTTCGTTATGAAGTATTTCTGGCCATTTTGAATGTCATATTGGTAGACAGTTGATTTATTCCATTATAAAAACACAACCTGTGATAAAAATTAGCAAGAGGAGACCCAATACCATGCTTGAGACTTGACCTTCATTTGCAAGGTCATTGCAAGGTCAAGGGTCAAAGTCACGACGACGGCACTATTTTTCCCGCATTCCTTGACCAAAACTTAGTCGGAAACGACACCAACATCACTTCTTTCTGATGTGTGGTTCCTGAGATAGGTGGACCATATCGTAGACATGACATGTAGTTCCAGAGATATGGACCCTTGACCATTTTGGTCATGTGACCTTGACCCACTACGTGCCATTCCGGTTACCTGACCTTGATGGAAATGGTCATGTTGATTTATTCCATCATAAAAACACAACCTATGATAAAAAAGTTAGCAAGAGGAGACCCAATACCATGCTCGAGACTTGACCTTCATTTGCAAGGTCATTGCAAGATCAAGGGTCAAAGTCACGACGACGGCACTATTTTTCCCGCATTTCGTGACCAAAACTTAGTCGGAAACGACACCAACATCACTTCTTTCTGATGTGTGCTTCCTGAGATAGGTGGACCAAATAATTGCAAATTCCCACATAGGTTACTGAAATTCCTAAAATTTAATATGATCTGACGAAAATAACATGGTATATTTAATGTGATAGGAAAGGGTTGATATAACCTCTGGCTAATCTCTAGATTCTAAGCAGCTCATAGTAGGCCTATGTGGAAAACATCATTGTTAGCGTATCGTCGGTTGAGAATTATAAGGCTCTATGTACAAAAGTACCATTCCGAGATAATCCAATTTGAAAGTTCAACAATCTAACGCACAAACAATAATGAAAAGATTACAAATGTAAGTAATGGATTTAGTTCATTTGTCAATAAAGTAACATTGTACATTGCAAAAGGCTGGAAATAAAATGTAAAAACATTTTTTTTACTTTTTTAAAGAAAGCCACACGCCCCAAAATTGGACATTGATCCTTATGAAAGGTATGACACCCAATATACAGAATGCGTGGGCCGTTATTATTAATAGATTCAGATCACGTGACTTGTATGCAGCGGTCTTATTTGCTGTTGGACATAGATCATTATAATTCTCAAAAAGATGAAAGCAAGGGACCATCGACGTCTATTGAAATACATGGGACATAGAGCCTTTTAATTTTGTAAATATCTCTGTTACAGTTGAAGATCCAGCTTAGATTCTCACAGGACATGATAGCCCTGAACACGATCTACGTCATGGTACCAATAACTAAGAAATTTCAAAAAACCTTATAATTCTCAACCGACGGTATTGTGTTCATCGATAATAACATGAACATATTTATCTTGGAATATCTTTGGCTGAAAACTATAACGTCGAGGTCATTTCCTTCAAAATATCGATTGGTTATTGGTTATTGCTACGACTCTGTACTGTGTTCAAGCACCTACATGTATAACTACAGTTGATAAAAACTATTATGTTGCGCTGACCAATACTGCCGTGCTAAGCAAAAAGACAGTAACTCAAGTTTTTCCGTTTTTGAGTTAGCACTTGTTTTCACAACCTGACAACATGTTCTATCATATCTGGAAGCAAGGAAACGGTATCGGTCCGGGAACATGGAAAAAAACGGAAACGAAATTAACAGTATCTCAAAATTTGGTCGTCGTGCTAAGCAAAAAAGCAGTAACTTGAGTTACTGTCTTCTTGCTTAGTATTCCATGTATAGTCAAGGCCGACCGATTTACAGATATTTCAATATATCGGCTTTCAAATCACCTAGAATCGTCATCTTGGTGTCAAAACATACACATTAAAGGTCAAGGATTCCAATGGGGGCATTACAAAGTTCCCCATGACCCCAATGACGGCCATTTTGGAAAATGGCCGCCATTGACGACCCAAAAAGAGGGATTTTTCAATATCTCGGCTTTTAGTTCACTTGGAGTCGTCATTTTGGTGTCAAAACATACACATTTTGGGTCAAGGATCACAATAGGACTATCAAAAAGTTCTCTATGACCTCAATGGCGGCCATTTTCTAAAATGGCCGACCCAACTAGAAGGATTTGTCAATATCACGGCTTTCAATTAAGTTAGAATCGTCATCTTGGTGTCAAAACATACACATCTCGGGTCAAGGATCCCAATAGGGCCATCACAAAGTTCCCAATGGCCTCAATGGCGGCCATTTTCCAAAATGGCGGACCCAAAAAGAGGAATTTGTTAATATCTCGGATTTCAGTTCACTTGGAATTGTCATCTTGGTGTCAAAACATGCACATTTCAGTCAGGGATCTCAATATTGCCATCACATAGTTTCCAGTGACCTCAATGACCACCATTTTCTAAAATGGCCGACCCAAAAAGATGGATTTGCAAAATTCACTTTTTGGACGGCCATTTTGAAAATGACCACCATTGAGGCCAGATGAAGTTTTGGGAGGCCCCATTGGAATCCTTGTCCCTAAATATGTATATTTAGGCACCAAAATGACGATTCTAAGTGGATTTAATGCTGAGAAATAAAAAAATCACGATTTTGGTCGGCCATTTTGAAAAATGGCCGCCGTTGAAGCCAGAGTTGGTTTAGGTGGCACTATTGGAATCAGCGTCCCTAAATATGTATGATTTGACACTAAGATGACACTTCTAAGTCAAATAGAAGCCGAGATATTTAAAAATATGTATATCTGTCGGCCATTTTGGAAAATGGCTGCCAATAGGGCCAGAGGGCAAATCTGCAATGACCTCATAGCCAAATATTTTTCTTAGGACATGTTCGTGGTATATACCAAATTTCATTCTTGTATCGCAAAGAAAACAATTATTTTTCACCAGCCCCTTCTACCATACGATGAGTTACTGCTTTCTTGCTTAGCATCAAACCGATGTTCAATTCTTCGATACTAAGCAAAAAAGCAGTATCTCATTTCTATACAATTTTTACACAAATTTAACGAAAAACGAGTTTAGTTCCAAAATTCAGTAGTTTATATATAACTGTTTGCAAAAATTCAGAAAGATTCTAGCTTTATTTCCGGTTGAATTAAACCGATTTCTTCTTTATCGATTTACGCAAAATCGTCTTTTTTGAGTTACTGTCTTTTTGCTTAGCACGGCAGAATACATAGGAGAATGTTTCTTGACTCGATTCTGCATCGAGACTAGGAACGAATGTAAGTAGGTAGCCTAATTGTATTATTTTTAACTGGTCATCTTATTGTATGCCGTTAGATAGCCTACATGTAAATAGTTTAAATATATAATTATATTTTTGCAATTTAGCGCAACAGAATCAAATCGAGTGGAATGTATTTCCATGAATATTTCGACTATGTATAAGCTTGGTGTTGGGAGTGGTCCTCCGTTCCATCATTCATTCGCTGACACGTGCACAAAACCGTTGGCATCGCCCTCCTCGTCTTTATACAAACTCGGGGCTCTCACTTTAATAATTATCTAATTGCAAACAGTAAGAGTTTTTTGTATCCGGCATACTGGTTACAGGACAATTCGACGCCAGACAATTCGTCGCTGGACAATTCCGAGAAGGACAATTCGGAGACGGACAATAATTATTTGGACCAGACAATTCAGAGAGGACGTTAATTTCATTTTTCGGTGCAAGACACTTTTAGATGATGATTCAAAGCGTTATACAATTTCAACGTGCGAGTCCAACGCTTTGAAAAAGGAGGAGGGTGACGCGAATAATTTGTTTTGTTTCAGAGAGTTTTTGAACTTAAAAATGAACCCTTAACAGCCGAGTAGCAGTCTTGTCACCTACCCCCTGACGCCTATCTATTTTACCATAAAACAGCCTATAAACAAATTATTTTAAACTTGTGCTATTTCAGTTATTTCTTGGACTAGAGACATAATGTAACCACTGTTCTTTAGCATTTTATCTCCTCTTTCCATCTATCCGTCCAGTTTTAGCCCAAAATTTTTTGGGGGTACTCTAAGTTGCCCAAAATTAGACCCCTCCTCATTTTTAAAAACTTTTTCATGTTCAAACACCTATATTAAAATATTTTCAGTGACAACATATTTAGTTTGAGCATGAAAGATGTGCGGAAATGAATACCAGTCAAAACACACAAACAATTTTGAATATATCTTTATAAATGAGGAAGTTATAATTTTTTTAGTATTTAGACCCAAGTCTTAAAAGTGAGGAAAATAATAAGGAAATTGAAAAATTGTGAATTTGTGATATCTCATTTATTTCTTGGCCTATAGACATAATGTAACCACTGTTCTTTAGCATTTTATCTCCTCTTCCTTTCCATCTGTCCAGTTTTAGCAGGAAAAAATTGGGGGTACCCTAAGTTGCCCAAAAGTAGACCCTCCCCAATTTTGTCACTTTTTCATGTTCAAGCACAAATATGAAAATATTCTCATTGACAATATATTTAGTTTGAGCATGCAGGATGTGCAAAAATTAATGCCGGTCAAAATACAAAAACAATTTTGAATATATCTTTATAAATGATGGAGTTATAATTTTTTAGTATTTAGACTAAAAATTGTAAAATTGATCATCTAAGAAAATAGAGGGAAAAAATCCAAAAATGGTGCATCATAGGTTGGTCCAACACAGACGCCGGTAAACGGTACAGCTAGGGGAGAAACAGGAAATTCTGATACCTGTTCAGTCCAGTCTATTGCCCCAAAGTCAATATTATCATCTGATGAAACCGACCCAGTCTCACCCTCGGCGAGCGTGTACCGAATTCCATCGGTAAAATCCACAGCGTGTGTACCGGATTATATTGGCAAAGTCGGTGTCAATGTCGGAATTTTCTTCAGCCAAGGCCACTTTACAGTCGTCACTTGAACCATGTGACAAGTTTTCATTCTCATATTCATCAAAATACCGCCAGGATTCGAATCTAATTCATCATATAACCCCTGTAACATACAGCCCCGGTCTCCCGTACTCAGAGTCGCTCCCGAATGGAGAGCGGACACTGCATCGGAGTTTCACGCCGAAGCACTGAGCAATTGTCAGTGAAGGACTTGCCCAAACCCAAGGTCCTTATGTATACGCGGCGAAGTGGATTCGAACCTCGAACCTTCCGGTTCCAAGACTACGACGCCACCACTACACCAGCGCGTTCCACAATTGAATTGGGCACGAACCAAGAGCTGCTTTTTGCTACCCTCCAAAAGGTCGACTAAGGCTTCAGTCGTTGCAAACTGTGCAGCTGGACATTATGGACGACTTGCATGGATGTTGAATCTTGTGAATTCGATTCCTGTAATAACTTGTGAACAGGGTGATACGGTAACTTTCCAATAAGGTGATCGGGTAAATAAACGCTACAGACACCATTAACGAATGTACCATTACGCTGGACAAAGTAGAGGCGATCGTTGGAGACCATCTGCTATGGCAATAGTTTTTATGCTTACTGTGATACGTTGATTGTGTAAATACGGAGTGTATACGTGCAATAGATGTGCTGTTGCAAACACCTCTTTTCCTCTAGAACAGAGTATTCCAAAAGGATTAATTTTTTTTCACAAAAGGGATGTAATATGCCACGCATTATTATGTGGTTTATATGCATTTTGAATTGTGCGATAAAGATTGTGTTGCAGCATAGAATATTTCAAGAAATTACGTCCCCCGAATTTTGACAAAGGAAGATACTTCATTTTAACGATGCAGATTTATTAAGGTGTGATATAGGTCCAACTAAAAAATTGTGACGTGACACACTGAAACAGCCCAACCGATTAAAACAGTCTTCAAAACATTCGTCGGACTCTGTGAGACGGAAACATAATGTTTATAATCCCAAGATAATAACTATTGCGTCACCTATGAATTATGCACATTTATTTTCTTTGCATTGAACTAAGCGTTATGTTCTTCAATGTTTCAGCTTCTCAGACGCGTAGAACCGAGTCACTGGAGATCCATCCAGGTTTACAAATATGAAATTTTGTTGCAAGTTCTTGTTCCGTGTCGCTATAGGCTAAACGTCACAATGTGTTACAGTACCTTGTAACTGCAAAGGCAATTGAAGCAACTGTGGTTTGATTTAATTCGACTGCTTTATTGAAGGCAGTTGAGCGATGGCCATTACATTGAATTTCTTCGTCAGTTCGCCGTAATTTTTCCAATTTGGCTTTTCATTATTCACAATGCACTGAGTCTTTATGCATCTAACGTTGTTTTTATCTTTGCATGGCTTTCCATTGATTACAAAGAGTCTGTTATTGTAAATAATCATTCCAAAGTACGATGGATCTCCACTTATTTTAAACTGATTTCCATCATGCAATGTCTTGCGCTCTAAGTCAAATATGAAGCAGCCATCCCTGGTCATTAGTATTGCAAAAAATTTCCAAGATACAGCTCGCAGACATCCGGAAGGACAAGGCAAAGGCGTCGAAAGAAATGTGCACGTCCTATCAACTGGGTTGAACACTTGCACGCAATTCAAAGATTCCATAACGAAATTAATACCCCCGAATGAATAGAGTGAACCTTTGTAGGTGACACGCTGCATTAGAGGCACCGCACCTCAACTGTCCGACAACTGCACGCTTCTCGGTCAGCGCATTGTAGGATTCAATGCTATCCAAAGCAGTAGCCTACATCTAAAAATGCCCCCACAGATGTACAACGTTTCGTCTATGAATTCTGCAAAGTGAGAATGCCTTCCATGAACATTTGCCCCTCTGGATCCCCGCCTCGTACGACTATGCATCCAGGGTTACAAAGATGAAATGTTGATGCACGTTATTGTTCCGCGTCGTAATAAACGTCGCATGACTCTGTAGTTTGTGTACCTGGTAACTGCACAGATTTGATTAAACTCGACTGCTTTACTGAAGACAGTTGAGCGATGGTCATTATCCAGAATGGCTTCGGCAGTTCACCGTAAATTTTCCAATTTGGCTTTTCATTATTCACAAGGCTCTGAGCTCTTATGCACCTAACGTTGTCTTTATCTTTACGTGGCTCACCATTGATTACAAAGAGTCTGTTATTGTAAAGAATCATTCCAAAGTTCATTGATTTTCCATCCATTTTAAACTGATTTCGATCTTGCCATGTCTTGCCCTCTAAGTCAAAAATGAAGCAAGAATCCTTGGTCATTAGTATTGCAAAATTTCTCCAAGATACAGCTCGCAGAAATCCGGAAGGACAAGGCAAAGGCGACGAAAGAAGTGTGCAGGTCCTATCAACTGGGTTGAACACTTGCACGCAATTCAAAGCTTTAGACTTTAGATCAAAACCCCCGAATATATAGATTGAACCTTTGTGGGCGACACACGCTGCATTAAAGACAGGGCATCTCAATTGTCCGACAACAGCACTCGACTCGGTCAGCGCATTGTATGATTCAATGCTATCCAAAACAGTGAATCCATTTATGCCGCCACAGATATACAACGTTTCGCCTATGAAATCTGCAAAGTGATGTTGTCTTCCATGAACTTGAGTTCCGCATCTCTTCCAACCAGACGCAAGGTTGTATTTCCATATTTCGTTAAAAGATTGTCCACATCCTGTGATAAACATTGTGTTCTTGTAAACTGCTGCAGCAGGTGCAGCCGTCAACGTTGTAGTTGGTTCAATCGCGACAAATTGGGATATTACTTCATTTTGATGATTCAGATTTATTTTACATAACATAGGACGTAAGTCAACGTAGCCGATTAAAACGGCAAAGTCATCAAGACATTCAATACATTCGCCTCGCTCTGTGTAAAATGCAAATGAAATTGAACAGAATTGTAACTTCAATAATAATGACGTGAATTCTGCAGTTATTTCTTCGCTTCTCTGATTGTAGTTATTGCGATATTGTTTGGCGGTACCCTCGTGGTTGTGACAGGTCCAACAAGATGGATGGGGTCATTATCTGAATTGGCTAAAAAAAAACACTAGTCCAGGCAACCTAGATATAAAAAAATGCCGTAAACCTCTAAACGTCTAAACTCAAATGCTTAAAAATAGTATAAGTCCCTCTGATCGTGGTTTGTATGGGAGAATATCTAAGTAGAATGTAAGATAGGTGCGCAACATGACCTCTCGATGAATGAGTGTTAATTGCTATTATGTAATTATAGGAAATTATTATAAAATCAATTAAACAATAAGTATTTTTGGAATCACTAAGCGCTAGCGTAACCTAAAAGGGAAGATTGATCTACGCTAGAAGCGACTATCAAAAATTATAATGTTTATCTATTATGCCTACGACCGGGTTACGCTCTGGAAATATTTGATAATTGATATGCACGGTTTTGGATTCGATTTATTGAAAGCTACTGTAAGAAGTAAAAAATCAATAGACATTAAAATCATAGATGTAAAAAACGATGGAAATGGAATAAAAAACGATAAAAAAACGTCGTTTTTTTCGAAAAAATAAAAAACGACAAAAAAACGATAAAAAACGGAAACGGAAAAAAATTTGACTTTGCTACATCTAAAACCGCATTTTATCCTTGAAAACCTTGATTAAGAACCTACAACAAGCATGCTGTCTCTCAAATGATGATGTGAAACGATGAAATAATGACTTTAGTTAGCTGAATCCTTGAGAGTTGGCGGAAAACATAAGAAATATCAGAACAAATTAAAATTAAGGAAAATAATAACAGAAAGTAAATGAATAAATAAAGATAAATAAATAATAAAAAAAGATAAAAAACGTGGGGAAAAATAAAAAAACGAAAAAAACCACGTTTTTTGGGAGAGAATAAAAAACGAAAAAAACCTTTTTTACAACTATGATTAAAATTACGTCAAGATCAACAACAAAATAAGTCTTACCGTTTAGACTTCCTATCATGTTTCCATTGGAGGTCTTGAGAAATTCGGTTAAATCAGTCGCCTGTAATGTAACATCAAATGAAGTCTTTGGACGCATAATGTACGTTTCGTGGTCTTCCTCTAACTCATCTGCTCGTCGTAGTAATTCATCTTTATTTCGACAGATGTCGATAGCTGATCCTTTTGATATGAGATCATCGCAATATCTTGAAAAGCTTTCCAGAATTGTTAGACGCCTATCAAATTCATCTTCTTTGGTCCTTATTTCTTTCATACGTCGATTCTTTATTTCATATAAGGACCTCAACAAGGATTTGGTATTTTCATCTATCATTTTCTTTAACTGTTCGCCTCTTCGCAAAATTTCATGCTCCCTTTTAGCCATTTTTCCAACAAAATCCTCTTTACTTTCTGATGTATTTTTATTGGCCAACAATTCTCCAGCAAACGACGATATTTTGTCTGCGTTAGACTTAATGATTTGGCGGAATTCCTCTTCCACTGCAATTACTTCCTTGTATTCGTGTATTCTGTGGCCTGCAAGAAAGCATGAGGCGCAGACAACTTTACAACATTCGACGCAGTAATAGTCTAATATTTTTCCAGCATGAATATCACAATTATTCATTGCATTTACAGTCATTGCTGCTTCTTCTTCTACTCCAATCCCATCACCAATCTTCGTTATTTTATGATTTTCCGACCCTTCAGACGCCAAATGAATCTTGCAGCAATCCTTGCAAAGATTGTGTTTGCAATCCAAGCGTCTTAGTGTAGCTTCAGATATGCTTGCTTCAGTGGCACCAGTGTTTACTTTGCATGCATCGCATGGTATAACTGCCACCTTCGACTGATTTAATGCATTTCTTACTTCAATTATCCCAGCCATAAAGAAATTCTTCTGTATTCCCTGCACTCCATCATCTGGAATAGTGAATTCCTTCCTACAAACTGGACACTTAATTTGATGTCGAGCTTTCTTGTCAGACTTGTCGATCAAGTCTTTTAGGCATTGAAGGCAGAATGTGTGAATGCATGGAAGCATTCTGGGATCAGTGAACGTCTTGAGACATATGCAACATTCTGTCATGTCACTCAGTCGATTCATAGCGCTGACTTTTTCATGAAATCTTTTGAGAAACGCTGTAAATAATTGATAGACATGTGTCATGCTGAAAAAGATAAATTAGTTAGGCGTCTGAACAGTGGCGGCGCCAGGATTTTTTGTTTATAGGGGAGGGGCTAAAGCTCTAAGTCCTTCCTCCCTCCCAGGGGCGCAGCTGTAGAACATTTTTCTTGAGGGTGTTCATAATTATTGCAAGCGCCGAAGGCGCGAAATTGCGAGTGCCAAAGGCACGAAGCCCGTACCGACTAGGGGTTGTGGGGAGCGTCGTAAGCTCCCTCAGCTATAATATTTTTTCTCTTTATTATAAATGTGGGATAAGATAATAATAATCTAAATACCTAAGTGGGTGGTTTCCATGGGCGGAGTTTATCAGGGGCTAGGGGGGGCTAAGCCCCCCCAAGAATCCACCGACTTTACCATGCATCAATAAGGACTTCTAAGGGTAAAAAATGGTACATTTGTGGAGACAACAAAAGAGCAAAAGGCCTAGACAGTGAGCTGCTGGCCACCAGCCCCCCCCCCCCCCATCAAGACTGTGAAAACGAAGACTGGCAATATGTAGCAGTACCGTAGTTTAATTCGTTTAATGCGCAAAAAACCGGTTGGCAGAATGCAACCTGAGACAATGAGACAAACTAAAGGATAAAGTAGATATCAGTTATTAGTAGGCTATTACATTATTTCACATTACTACCGTATTGTCACCTGGAGGTGAAGTTCTAATTATTTTTTATGGAAGTTCAAAGTTGAGCATTTGCTCTCTGATCATGAGACCTGGCCCGCGACTTGTAATCTGTATATTATTATCCACGATTTTCGGGTGTCTAAAGACATCATTTTGATTCTAATATTATCGACGATTTTCGGGTGTGTAAGGACATCATTTCGATTTCAGTATTATCACAATTTTCGAGTGCCTAAAGTCATCATTTTGATTTTAATATTATCAACGATTTTCGGGTGTCTAAAGAGATCATTATGATTTTAGTATTGTCAATTATTTTCGGGTGTCTAAGGATAACATTTTGATTTGAGTATTACCATCGATTTTCGGGTGTGTAAGAACATCATTTTGATTTTAATAATATCAACGATTTTCGGGTGTGTAATGACATCAATTTGATGCCAGTATTATCAACGATTTTCGGGTGTTTAAAAACATCATTTTGATATTAATATTATCAACGATTTTCGGGTGTGTAAAGAAATCATTTTGATTTAAGTATTATCACAATTTTCGAGTGTCTAAGGTCATCATTTTGATTTTAATACCAACAACGATTTTCGGGTGTCTAAGGAGGTCATTAAGATTTCAGTTTTTTCAAATAATTTCGGGTGTCTAGGGGCATAATTTTGATATTAGTATTAGCAACGATTTTTGGTTGTGTAAGGACATCATTTTGATTTTAATAATATCAACGATTTTCGGGTGTGTAATGACATCATTTTTATGCCAGTATTATCTAAGATTTTCGTGTGTTTAAAGGTATAAATTTTATTTCAGTATCATCAACGATTTTCGGGTGTGTAGGGATAATATTTGTTTTCAGATTTTTTAACGATTTTCGGGTGTCTAATGTCATCATTTTGATGTTAACATTATCAAGGATTTTCGGGTTTCTAAGGAAATCATTAAGGTTTCAGTAATTTCAACGATTTTTGGGTGTCTAAGAACATCTTTTTGATTCCAGTATTAACAACAATTTTTGGGTGTTTAAGGATATCATTTTGATGCCAGTATCATCAACGAATTTTGGGTGTCTAAGAAGATCATTATGATTTTAGTATAATCAACGATTTTTGGGTGTGTAAGGATATTATTTGATTTCAGTACTAACAACGATTTTCGGGTGTCTAAAGACATCATTTTGATATTAATATTATCAACAATTTTCGGGTGTGTAAGGACGTCATTTGATTTCAGTATTATCGACGATTTTCTGGTGTCTAAGGTCATCATTTTGATTTTGATATAATCAACGATTTTCGGGTGTTTAATGACATCATTTTGATGCCAGTATCATCTACAAATTTTGGGTGTCTAAGGACATTATTTCGATGCCAGTATAATCAAATATTTTCGGGTGTGTAAAGACAACATTTTGATTCCAGTCTTATCAACGATTTTTGGTGTGTAAGGACATCATTTTGATTATAATATTATCAACGATTTTCGGGTGTCTAAGAGCATCATTTTGAATCCAGTATTATTAAAGATTTTCGGGTGTCTAAGGACATCTTTTTGATTCCAGTATTGTCAACTATTTTCGGGCGTTTAATGATAAACACGATAAACACGATAACTAAACAAGGTCTTTACGGTAAAAATATTTTTATGAGATTTCAATTAACCTGGACGATTTAAAGAGGTGTACCCACATAAAATGTTTGGTGTTTATGAGATCTCAGTTAAATTCGATGACTAAAAAGGTGTGTCCGCAGAAATAGTGTGGTTTACATGTGATTTCAATTAAACTCCATGACTAAAAAAGGGTGTTTCCGCAAAAATAATACGGATTTTATGATCTCAACTCGATGACTAAAAAAGGTGTTTACGTAAAATAGTGTTTATTTTTATGAGATTTTAATTAAACTCGATGACTGAAAAGGTGTTTACGGAAAATAGTTTTTTTCTGAGATTTCAATTGAATTGCTGACTGAAAAGGTGTGTCCGCAGAAACAGTAAGGGTTTTATGAGATCTGAGATCAATGATTTAAAAAATCATCATCTTTTGGGTCGAGGAAAACAATTTTTTTTTAGCCCCCCCAAGAATGGAAACCAAACTCCGCCCATGGTGGTTTCCACCTCCTCTTGGTACCTTGGGTATATTGGGTATAACTTCTGAACGGTAAACTTATCTCAAAATGTGTGTAAATGAACCCCCTAAAACAACTTAAAAAGTCGAGATATTATTCCATATGAAACAAGTTTTATTTTGACAAAAAACTAAAAATTGATGGATAGCGCCCCATTTGGTAGCCATAGGGTTAAATTTTGGACTATAGGCCTATGTATTGACCCAAAAATGTTCCACGAGTGCATGTGGTATGTGCAACATAACTTTCAGTCATTCATTCCAAAGTTCTATCTAGTTGATATAATTTCAACTCATGTTATCGGTATGGTCCATTGGACCCCAGGTGTGCTAAATGCGTTGGCGCGGAAGGTGTGCGTCATAGGGTTAAACATTATGCTCGTGTTTTTTGTTATTTCCTCTGTTTGAACGTCAATGGGCAGCTCGACATAAGAAGCCCAGGATTTTCAATGCGTTGTGTACATGGTGGTGCTCTGCTTTCGCTTTCAAACCTGATCGTCACTTAGGATAAACTCTGGCTAATCTCTAGAATCTAGATTATAAGCAGTCCATAATCTGTGAAAATTTTCACTGTTTGCGTAAAATTGTGTTCATCGACAATAACATGAAAATAGTTACCTTCGAATATCTTTGGCAGAAAACTATAACTATAGAAGCTACCGCTACTGTAACAGAAGTAGTTGAACTATATACTTGCAATTCACGGTAACATATTAATGCAAACGAGGTCATTACTTCCTTCAAAATATCGGGCAAAATCTGGGTTCTTGCAAGTTGCAACGACTCTGTACTTTGATCAAGCACCTACACGTATAGCTACATGTCATGTCTTGTCAAATCGCCATCGTCACGTCGCGAACGTTGACTACACTACCCAACGTCTCCTATCGCGAGCCGCGTTCAGCAGGTGTGTGCCCACGAGGCCAGTCCATTGTCTACCTCGTCCTCGGACTACTTCAACGAGACCCGTCATCAGACTGCTCTCGATATGTAGGCTATGGCTACAGGTGATAATAAATATTATGTTGCGCTGATCAATACTGTGCAGTGGTGTAGTGTGGGGAAGACGCGGGGGAACGCCGTTCCCCACTTTTTCCAGGGATAATGGAATATTGTTAATAAAACTACTACAAATAATATTATTATAACGAGCGTTCCCCACTTCATTGTTTAGGACTACACTACTGTCAATACCTAATAGAATAGTCCTTTACTCGATTATGCAGTAAGAATAATAAAAGATGTACCCGCAAAAGGGGTAACATTGGCATGTTTTGGAGGGTTTTTGTGGGATACCACCTAAACGATTTGAGCAAAAGACTTGATTTTTTATAGGCAGAGTGGTCTGTGTGTTGTCTGTTCCACATTGTTGTCGCAAATGGCTGTACGTCTCTGTATGTGTCGGAGGCGTTCGAAACCCGTCGGATGTAGGATAGATAGAGAGACAAAAGGCAAAACAGGCGAGAGGTTTCAAAAATATGGAAAATTGTTTTATGGTGTATTACTATTTTAAAATATGTCTACTTTCAATATCTACAAATAGTAATGGTTACTAAGGACTTTTATGACGCAAATGTGCTGAAACTTTGAGCTCGATTTTTTCCATTGTTGTGATTCTACAAGTTACAGAATCGAACGAATATAATTTCAGATATTTTCAGTTAGAAAAATGATATTTTCATCCTGTAAAAAGTATTTTGAAGCAGAATAACTGTAGAATATAACTGAATAAAAAAAGTCACAAACGATAAATGACGGGTTTTGAACGCTTCCGTCACATATAATAGGCTAGACGGGTCTGATATCGTCTCATGTGCATGGTCGCCAATGGTCTTGGTTGATCCGATCTTGTCTGTTATAATAGACTGGTATGTTATTGTTCTGGTGTGAAACTGTCTGGTCTTGTATGCATCGTTATAGAATGATCTCGACTAATCTGCACTAAAAAAATACGAAGCCGGTGTATCAAGTTGCGAGTATATTAAACGCAAAAACACGAATAAAGATAAATACGTTGCCATAAAATAAAACGATATCAATCTAATGCAAATGCAGGATGTAGCCTACAATACATAATTTATAAAACAAGACAACTGTTTAGTGACTCTGTGTGACTGGTCACGGGGCTGTTTTTAAGGAATTTTTAGAACTGCACAACTCATTTCTTTCCCAGCCTCCGTGGTAAATTACTCCCAAATTCCAATCGGAGGAAAATGGCCTTTTCCAACTAGTCTTAACTTTACAGAAGTACTTCTACAACTGCACAAATTCATTTTAACTACACATTTTGTGTACAACTGGACGCTAAAAAGCCATGCCCTGTCAGAACGCCGGTTTAGTCTCCCCAACATAAAGCTCCAATTTAAAAAAAGAATCTTCGCTGGCTGAAAGTCTGTGTCTGAAGGAATTTTTCTGTTTTAAAAGTCAATGATTTGAGAACGTATGTTCTAGTTTAAATAATTTTATCAACGTAAACGGCTTAGCCTGAACATCCGTAGGCTTTACATGTCAAAGGTCCATTTCACACTGAATGGAGGGAGACATTTTTAAGCGGCGGTGAAATAATCCCGGACAATAATTGGAGACCGCAGTCTACACTAGACAAGATCGAATTTATTAGGAAACAGATCCGCCTGGGTAGAATTTTTAATAGAGTCTCCGTTGGGGGTGATTATCACTCGAAAACGGTTGACAATAAAAGCACTACATAATAAGAAGAAGACTGTTAAAGTTTAATTTAAAGCAAACAAGACTCGTGCGTAAAACGATGCATGGAAATATAAATTATGGTATTATCGCAAATTGCTGGATACCTTTAAAACGCTTACGTGTTTCTAAATATATAACTGGCACATCACCACAGATTCGATGATAGCTGGAAATGAAGAAAGCGACAAAGTAAAATCATTGCCAATGATAATAATATCGTTATAACGATATTGACAATGGTAATGATACTGACTATGATAATCATGGTGATGATGATGACGACGATGATATTGATGGTTATGACGACGACGACGTTGTTGTTGACGATGATAATGGTGATGCTGAGATAATGATGATGATGATGATGATGTATGTATGTATGTATGTATGTATGTATGTATGTATGTATGTATGTATGTATGTATGTATGTATGTATGTGCACTTGTTATAGCGCCCATTCAAGCTCTCTCTACTCAGAGGCGCTCCCGATGCAGAGCGGACACTGCATCGGAGTTTCACGCCGAAGCGCTGAGCAATTGTAACTGAAGGACTTGCCCAAGGTGACGACGACGACGACGACGACGACGGTGACGAAGTTGATATTGTTGTGTGTGAAAAACTTGCATAATATCTCGGTAGTCTTATATCATATAGCTGCTAATAACTGTTTTGACTTAATATCATGATTCAGTAATTTAATGTCAACTGTTTATTTGGTATTATTTTAACATCAATAACTTGACGGATGGGTGCCAATTATGTCACCTCTAGTTGTCTTATTTTGAAGTTAAACAAATATTCTACCTTGTACTTTCCGACGAATAAAGTACGACTGTAGGGTGGATGCAGAGTTTATCGACATCTTTTTACAATAATATATGACTAAACTTTGGCAGAAATATATTTTGTAGCAGTTCCTATGATGTTAAAACGTGCAATTCTGAGTGTGTTTAAAACGCGCGTTTGCTCTTATTAAAAGAGCAAGTATTATGCTTAACCCTCAGGCTACCACGCTATTTTTGTAACACTGACTACCAAGGGGGGGGGGTGGTTACCACACCCCACCCTGGATTTTGGGTTTGGTTTGAGATATCATAACTTGTAATACACCTATGGATTCAGCATTCATTTCTGCACAAAATGGTATATTTAGGTTTAGAATATATGAAAGCACCCCGAAGTTATGAATTTTTTACCGTAGGCACCCGTCGATTCTACAAAATGTATACTTTCGCATAAGCAAAATATTAGATTCTGTGTGTTTTAACATAATTTATTTAATTAAAAATAGTTTACATATAATAAAGTCCAATATTCAACTATAAAAACTAGTAATAAGTTAGTTTTAGTTACAATAAAAAGAGAAAAAACATGTAAAACATGCTGAAAAACGTTTACGCAGACTTATCGGTTTGCGTTGTAAAAAAACCCCAACATTTTCACACATTTAAATTTATTTTGAGCACTTCCGGTCATCAAATGTCAAATTAATTGGTATCAAAATATAGCCCTAAATGCACTCTATAGAATGACATAATTTATTTCTCTTAAAAAATAAATTATGAATAATTTTTAATAGGAAAAACACAAAACTTTTATGAAAATAAAACACCTTTATTTATATTTTAATTTATTTTGAGCACTTCCGGTTGTCAAACGAAAACTCCGTGACCACCAAAATGTAGCCCCACATTCCCTCTACAGAATGGTGTAATTGGTGTCTCTTCATGTCAAAGGACGGATAAGATACAGCCGATAATCTAAGGGGGGTGGTATCCACCCCCCCCCTTGGTGCCTCGGGTATATCGGGTATAACTTTTGAATGGTATGGTATATCATCACACATTTTAGCTCAAAATGTGTGCAAATGAATCCTCTACAGCTACTTAAAACGTCAAAATGTTATTCTTATCGAAAAAAGTTTGATTTGGGAAAAACCTAGGGGGGGGGGGGTGGATACCACCACCCCCCTGGTAGCCCGAGGGTTAAAAGAGGAGTTTGCATCGCATTATTTTTTATAATATTTCTCTCCATCACCGTGACGTATGCGATTGCATTTAAATAAGCTAATGATGCTTTTCGCTATTATTATAAAATTATATGTATTTCGTTAGTAAGTTTTAATAATGTTCATATCAATCTATGACAGTTTTCTGGTGATTGAGGTTTTTCCGTAGCAGAATATTGATCAATAATCTCTTTGGTTTGGTTGTCATTTTGTTGTTGAATTTTTAATTAGCGAATAGTTTTTAATACAAAATTATTCAACCTGAAATTTCAGCTACAAGGTTATCATCGTGCACACCAATATGAAACCGATAGAGCGTTTAATAAGCTTTTGGTGAACTCAAAATAACGGTTTTTACCAGGAAGTTGTTAGGCAGTGAATCTATTCCCTCGACTGTCACACACAAATTTGTGTGGCGTGGTAGTATAGTGGGTATTTTCGTCGCTTTGCAGCCGATAGGTTACAGGTTTGACCCCACCTAAGTCGCCGCGTATAGACCTTGGGCAAGTTCTTCACTGCAATGGCTCAGCCCTTCAGCGTTAAACTCCGATGCAGTGTGCGTTCTGTAGTCGGGAGCACCACTGAGTAGAAAGAGCTTGAATGGCGCTATAACAAGTGCACATACAAACAAACTTCAAGCAAAGTTTCTTGCAAAACTGCGTAATAGTACTTGCACACCTTGAAAACAGTTTTAATTAATGCTATATAAAACCATTGGACGCTATGAGTCTCCAGTTGGGTAGGCGCTTTCATTAATTATATACCTGGAGCAGGTCAGACGGGCGACATTGATTGCGGTTAAGGTGGACGTTGTAGTCGGTGGAAACCCGGGCGTACCCCGGGGACCGATCGGCGTCGCCGTAATCGGTGTGAATAGATAGATTGGCCACAACAGACCGTCGCTTGGAATCAGGACGAGACGTATATTCGGGTCATGAGATAAGACAGACGGACGGAGAAGCGCACGGCGGTGGAGGAGTTTAACCCTTTAATGCAGGTATGGTAGTAAATGTTATGGAAAATCCCTTTCCCCTCGGCATTAAAGGGTTAATTAAAGCGGGTGCGTTTTAAAGATGCCGTCTGAAAACAAGGGGTGGTGCGCATAAATTTTGGAGTCGAGTTTTCAAGAAAATTGGCTGTCATTTGTAGTTTAAAAATAGACCCTCTAATTGAATTCGTGAAATATGATTTTATTAGTGATTTCTTGCGATATTTTAGACAAAGAAATTTCCTTATCCTGTATTACAACAAATAGGCTACATACCAGTTCGACCCATTTGTCAGCCAAATCGTCTATGTCGCACTTGCTTCTACTATCTTCAACTTTGTATTGATAATTATCACAATTATCGTTCTTATTGTTTGACATTTACAATTGCTAAAGATAATAAGAAATCAAAAATTAGTATAACTGTATTTTCTATATTATTATCTTGATTTCATTATTATTTTTGATAAGTATTGATTATGATGACGATTACGATGACGGCTATGTGGACGCAACCGGGTTTTAGATGAGTGAGTTTTAAGTGAAAAATTGCTCTCTTTACACACCTCTAGAACATTTTCTAGGATAGTATATAAAATCTTATAGATGCTGAAAATTTGGTTCACAAGGAGTTCGAATTTATCTCAATATATTTCCATTCTGTGATAGCCAACACCTCTGACGTTACGCCACGCTCTAAAATAAGATCGTTCCCTTCGTTTGACTGATCGGAGTGCCGAAGATTTTAGAATTTTATAAAACGCAACTCGTAAGAATTGATCAGCACTGTGTACAGTCCTGGTCGATACAAAATCACAAGCAGTCAATCTGTCGGTTTTGACGAATGCATAGTCTGTGTCACGTGACACCTGTGACCGCTTGGTTTGAAAGCAGGTGTCATTGTTAACCGATTATTTTGGTGAAATTATTCGAAAACTTTGAAGACCAGGAATTTATAAGCTTCGAGAGAAATGTGTGTACATGCGATGAAATGGTTAGAAATTAAATTATTTACAGCAATTTTTGGAATTGACCATATTGGTGCTTTAGCACGAACAATCCGACCTCCTACTCCAATATGAGGTCGACCATCATGGTGGCGTAGAATAGTTTGAATTTGGAAGTTATTATTTATGAATAATAAGTAGCGACAGCGTTTTGCTGTCAATTAAGTCGACTCTGCAATGATCTATCACGTAGCTACGCCATGTTGACGAAAGGACCTTAAATAAGACGCAATCACTACTAATAAAGGTGACCAATGAAAACATTCGCGTTTTTCATAAATTATGTGCACTGTAATTATATGTAATTATACAGGTAAACAAAAAACTTATGTAGCCTCCAAACTACACCAACGAGGTGTCTAAACGGAGCTGTACAATCTCAATTACATTCAATTTTTAGACAACACAAAGTAGTTCATCGGACACTCGTTCAGGTTTACACATTATGAAAAAAAGGTCTTAAATCCAAACATTAGATATTATAATTGTACATTGATTGTCTACGCCATGTTGACGAAAGGACCTTAAATAAGACGCACTCACTACTAATAAAGGTGACAAATGAAAACATTCGCGTTTTTCATAAATTATGTGCACTATAATTATATGCAATGTTTCACCTCAACATCGTAGTTTACTATTTTCAACTCGATAAAATGACGTTACAATTACAGGAATCGGATTGTTCAGAGCTAATCCATCACTCACAACAATAATAATAATTATTGCATAGCACCATCGGGTCCTCATGATACTGAGAATAATTACAATGCACAGTTTTGATGTATATGTATGTGTGTGAGCGTTTTTTTAAAATGGTTTCAGCCGTCGAATTAGACACCTTTTTAACGGTGTAAAAAATGCAAACCTTCGAAAGGCATTATGGTTAGCCTGCACATATCACACACACCCTTAAAAGGTGTTACAACTTTTATATATAAGCATGAAACACGTTAAGTGATTTATGTACTACATTAACAAAGACCATTTTCGATTCAATTAAATTTTTATATTCCATTGCATCTTATGATTATTTTATATCATATCATTGATCCATTAGATGCACTTGTATAGCGCCTCTTCAAGGGGCTACTCAGTGGCGCTTCCAACCTGAGCGCGGCAAAATAAACTGTTTTGAGATTAGATAGGTAAAAAAGCCTGAGAAGGATTTTTATAAACATAGCGGAATATCAGAGGAAGACCATTCCAGGTCGAGGGTCCTACCACCGTTGTCACCGAGCTTTTATCAAGTCCAACATGGTACGCGCATTGTAGTAGATCCTTGGATGGATCCAGATTTGACGAGGGCCTATGACAACGTTTGCCGCCGAAATAAATTGGTTTGGCATAATACAGCACGTTCTTGCTCAGTTTATTATTTGCTTCGTTTGATCTTAAATCCAAGCATTCTATTAAATTCTAATTCTATCCAATGCTATCTTACCTTTTTCTTCCTATTCTGTTGCATTCCATTCATTTCTATTCCAGTTTATCATTTCCTTTTCGATTCAATTCTGTTTAATTCTATTCTATCTATACAATTTTGTTGCAATCCATTTTGGGTCGATTCAGACTTAAATGCATAGACGTGATACTCTCTAGTGACATATTTATTATAATACATTTCTATCGGTTGAAGTTGTTTAGACACCTTTAAGAATGTTTACACCGTACTATATAAACTATGGTGGTTGTATGCAGCCAATTTTTGTACTACATTCTAATGATTCTATTTCTTCTCTTCCATCAATTACCTGACGATGAAGCCTTAATGAAGATTGTCTCTGACAGTTTCGCCCACCATGGTCAAGTTCTTGTTTTGCATTTAAAATCATACGAAGTAAACAATGTTCTCAAATAGATAAACAATTGGAAGATTTAGTTACACCTACGGCCGCCAGTGGGCTGCGGTCCGATTGACAATGCGTTGCTCCTACTCGGCCGGACCGTTTATCGACGACCGGTCATAGCAGCAGCAGCAGCACTCGAGTAGACCCTGCGCTGCACCAACCACCGTCTTTGTCGTCGTCACCGTCGTCTTCGTCGTCGCTAGAGGCGCTAGTGCGGATGACGGTGTGGAGAACTAGTTCAGTCAATGGTTTACTTGCTTCTGGAAAGATGGCTGATTGAAGCAGTTGGCCAGGGCTTTATAAAAGAAATTTTTTGAACTGCACGAATAGCAATTTTCTATTGTTAGTTTGTTGGCGAAAATTTCTCACGACTTTTTTTTAAATGTCGAAAGTCGCCGTCTTATTTTCAGTCATTCGCTCGAATTTTTTTCTATTATTTATCTTTCCTGACGCATGTTTTTGACTGCACAAGCCCTTTCTTCCATGTTGCTCTTACGTGGTAAACCGGCTGCAGTTACCTCTTTCTAATGATTATCACAGCACAAGGTTGATTTTGCACCTGCATAGATTCGTTTAACACTGCAGAGTTTGTGTAGAACTGCAGGTGTAAAAAGTCTGCAGTTGACTATAATAATAATATTATAATAATTATGTTAGCAGAGATGGGAGGCAAGAAGATGTACAAGCAAGGTCGAAATAGAACTTAACTAAAGAAAAATTATGGCGGCAATCTTTATGCAATCGCAAGACACATATTAGAGGTGTCTTAGCAGAGAGAGATGATCATAAGCACTTATGTTTAATGGACACTTTACCATTCAAGATTTATCATGTCGGATGGATCCATATTTGACGAGGGCCTATGACAACAGAGGCCGTTGCCTTGAACAGAATATTTGGCATAATACAGCTGAAATATAGTTCATCATGTCTTGTGTCTGGATGTCTTGAGTTTATCCCTAATTAATACTTATAGTCATAAACGTTTCAGAGGTGTCTTAAGAACACACCAATCCCGAAACATCAATTAATAACGTTTTAGGTGTTTAATTTAATCGAGCGCTTTAGAATCAATCTGAGTAGTAGTAGTTTCAGCCTGGCTACGTATTCATTCATTCATTCATTCATTCATTCATTCATTCATTGATTCATTCATTCATTCATTCATTCATTCATTCATTCATTCATTCATTCATTCATTCATTCATTCATTCATTCATTCATTTAACCATTCATTCATTCATTCATTCATTCATTCATTCATTCATTCATTCATTCATTCATTCATTCATTCATTCATTTAACCATTCATTCATTCATTCATTCATTCATTCGTTCGTTCGTTCGTTCGTTCGTTCGTTCGTTCATTCATTCATTCATTCATTCGTTCGTTCGTTCGTTCGTTCATTCGTTCGTTCGTTCGTTCGTTCGTTCGTTCATTCATTCATTCGTTCGTTCATTCATTCACTCGTTCGTTCGTTCGTTCGTTCGTTCGTTCGTTCGTTCATCCATCCATCCATCCATTCGTTCATTCATTCATTCATTCATTCATTCATTCATTCATTCATTCATTTGTTCGTTCGTTCGTTCATTCATTCATTCGTTCGTTCGTTCGTTCGTTCGTTCATTCATTCGTTCGTTCGTTCGTTCATTCATTCATTCGTTCGATCGTTCGTTCGTTCGTTCATTCATTCGTTCGTTCGTTCGTTCGTTCGTTCATTCATTCACTCGTTCGTTCGTTCGTTCGTTCGTTCGTTCATCCATCCATCCATCCATTCGTTCATTCATTCATTCATTCATTCATTCATTCATTCATTCATTCATTCATTCATTTGTTCGTTCGTTCGTTCATTCATTCATTCGTTCGTTCGTTCGTTCGTTCGTTCATTCATTCGTTCGTTCGTTCGTTCGTTCATTCATTCATTCGTTCGATCGTTCTTGCACGCAATCAATCATTCATTAATTTTAGTCACTGTGTGAATTGTTCAACCAATCGTTCGCTTAATGAACCAGCCAATCGATCACTGAGGATATCTTCACTGCGCCTCTAACCATTCGTTTTTTTCATTCAGCCAGTAAACCAGTAAGTTATTCATTAGAATTTATATAGCGTCTCTATAGGAATTGACTAACATCATTGTTTTCAAAGAAATCCTTAAAAAATAAAAATTATTCCAATGTGTAATATCACCGGCTGTTGACAACAATCGAAGTTAGATGTAATTTCTGTTGTTCAGCTTTGTCGATACTGCGCGATGCCAGGCACTGCTAGAGTTTAAAGTTTAAAGAGAAGGGATAATAATCAATTTCTAAAGAAAAAATTATTTATAGTTACTGTTTAATCACATTCAAAGGTGTCCAAAAAGTACCTCATGCCGTGATTGCTATTCATTGCGAATTGAGATAAACCTAAAAAATGTAAATGATGATTGTAATCAAATAGTCTTAATAGTGCATGCTATTCAAGTTACATTAATAATTATTTTTCAAATTGTAAAACTGCTTTGGTAAAAATATTTAGCATCTGCAATTTCCAATCACAAAATGAAATTTATATTCTACTTTAAGCATTTCATGAATTAAGCATACAGTGCAATAAAAATTAACTCAGACGCTTAAAAACTGTTCTTTGTCAAAATTAATGTCATAGATTTTAAAACGAAAGATTAATTTCATCCGAAATTCTTAATCCGCTACTTTTAGTAATGCGTTACTTCATTAACCCTTGAACGGTAACCTTTTTTTTACACCGGTCCCCGGTAACCTGGGGGTGTTTTCTACCCCCGGGGGTAACTGCTGTTATTTGTGAGGTAGGAACGAATTTTTCTAAACGATACAGTAGGCCTACATCGTAGTTTGATAATATTCTTTGTATTAGGTATTCTATGTAGAGGACTGACGTCGCTACTATGACGTCATTGCGTTATTGACATAAAACCAACAGTCGTTTTTGCTAGTATTCATGTTATTGAATGTTTTTCTGTTATTATTACGATTACCGTTACTGATAGCATAACTAATACTACTATAAATTTTCTGGGCATGGCTGCAAGACCCAGGCGGCTCAATGCAGCTCAAGCATTAGTTTCCATTCAGGAATGGATAGACGCGGAACGTTGCGACGATGATGACGAAGAGGCCGCAGACATTTTGACCAGTGAGTCAGAATCTGACGCCGGTGAGGAAGTTGACAATGTAGAGTTGAACGACGCTACTTCGAGTTCTGCCGAAGATGAAACAACACACGATGAAGATCCAGACGAGTGCATTTCAAAAGACAAGACGCTAACATGGAGTAGCGTCCCACTGCAGCCGCCTCTAGGTCGTCGCGGTAAGCATAACATCGTCCGCGAACGTTGTTCAGTGACAATTGATAAGGCACTACTGGCAGATCCAAGGATGTGCGTCGAACATTTCCTGGATGAGAAGTTCATGACAACTGTTCTCCAACATACAAACGAAGAGTTAGAGCGCCGAAGACAAAAAAGAGCGGATAAACAGCTCGTTTGCCATGAAGACTTTGACCTCTTAGAAATAGAGGCATGCATCGGTCTTCTCATTCTCACAGGTGTCATGTCGTCGAAGGGAGAGTCGCCAGAACTGATGTGGTCCCAGACATTCGGGCGTCCTATTTTGCGAGCAACGATGCCGTTGAAAAGATTTCTGGTGTTTTTGTCGAGTGCACGATTCGACGATAAGTCCACGAGAAAAGAGAGAGTACTTTCAGATAAACTTTCCGCTATTCGTGATCTTTATGACTCGTTCGCCTGCAAATGCAGAAATTCCTATCGACCATCATCCTTTGTTTGCATCGACGAGACTCTTATCGGTTTCCGTGGACGTTGCCCTTTCAGGATGTATATCCCTTCAAAGCCAGACAGACATGGTATCAAGAACTGGTCGATGTGTGATAACGGAACAAACTACCTTTGCAACTTGCAGATGTATTTGGGCAAAGTTGGTTCAACACCCGAGCGTCATCAGGGCGCTCGTGTTGTGACTGACTTAGCTGAACCACTGTTCGGTTCAGGCAGGAATGTAACGGTTGACAACTTCTTCACTTCATATGCTCTTGGGCAGTCTTTGCTGTCGAAGAATCTGACTATCTTAGGGACGATCCGCAAGAACAAAACAGAGCTTCCACATTCAGTGCTTGTCGCTAAGCGCCCAGAACATGAATCAATATTTGCTTTCACTGCAGACACAACATTAGTTTCATATGCACCAAAGAAGAATAGGTCTGTAATTCTGATGTCGACAATGCATAACAAACCGGAAGTAGACACTGATGGTCGAGGACGCAAGCCTTACATGATATTGGATTATAATGCCACTAAAGGCGCCGTAGATGCTTTTGACCAGTGCATTTCATATTACACGTGTGCCCGTCAAACACGGCGTTGGCCAATGCGCCTTTTTTTCTTTCTGATCGATGCTGCCTGCTACAATGCCTTTGTGCTATGGAAGTTGACATCACAGAAGCCAAACAAACAAGTCAATAGACGCCGTCTGTTTCTGACTGAAGCTGGCGAAAAACTAATTCGTCCTTTCATAGAAATTCGTGCCAATGTGCCAACAATATCACATCAGCCGTCTGTTGCTCGTGCAATGTTGTCTGTTGGGGTGCAACCCGTGTTACTCAAACCGGAGTCGCAGAAGTCGAGAAAGCGTGGTCGATGTCATGCATGCCCCAGAAAAAAAGATATAAAAGTTGAAAAACAATGCATTGAATGTGAACAATTTGTTTGTCAGCAGCATGCTGAAAAGAAGCTAATATGCAAGAGCTGCAGGCCTACAATTGAAGATGTCTCAGCATAGAAGATAATATCACTTGAGTTTTTGTTTTGTATGTTATCTAGGTGTAAAGATACCATATGTTATTTGTTTGGATATGGACTAAGAATTTTAGATTCTCCTTTGCAATTAGGTTTTCTTCATAACATCTCGTTTTTCGCCACCATAATTATTGAAAATATGTTGACAGTAGCCCGGGGGGGGGCCCTATGCATAATTTTTTTTTATGAAATTGAAGTATGGTCAATATTAGGAAAAGTCACCAAAGCGATTGTAAAAATTTCTGGTGCTTCCTTTAATAGCAGCAGTTACAACAGTCTGGGGGTATAAATTACCCCCAGGTTACCGTTCAAGGGTTAAATGTGAGATGGAAACCTTTTTCGGCGAGACCCATAATCAAATTGAGATTACATCGCGTTTAGTGGCAACATATAGCATGGATCAATCTTGTTATGCAGGTGTGTAAGAAGCACCCAATAAAAAGTTCAGAATATCAAATTATGCCAATGCGCAAATGTCGCTCTTCCAATGACGGTGAATCGATCTTTTTAATTGGTAAATTAATTAATAAAAAAATAATAATTAAAATTAAAATTAAAATTATTATTATTACCATTAATAGTAGTATAACTAGTATAGCCTAGCTGGAACATTGGTAATCAATTACCTTTTACTTATTATAGCTCAAATTCGGAAATCTATAATTATTAAAATCATCGTCATCATAACTGTGATTTTACTATAATGATACCAATTTAAAATATTGTAACTATTAAAATTTTATCACTATCTTGCTTAGTAGGCCAATAATAAGAGTGATCATTTTTGTGATTATTAAACGAGGTGTGCTATAATCTGAACTGTCCACTGTTGTGTGGTATGAAAATGGTGAAATATTGTACTTGTCTAATAAGGCATTAATAAAACTCTTTTGAAATTACGCTTATATAAGGCGCAATAATCTCCTTAAAAGAGGTGCGCAAGGAATCTGGAAATTCTCATAATGCTCGTTGCTCATTACAGGTTTGTATGTCCGCTTGTTTTAGCGCCCATTCAAGATTCCTACTCAGAAGCTCTCTCGTCTACAGCGCGAACACCCAATTGGAGTTTCACGCAGAAGCGCTGAGCAATTGTAAGTAAGGATTTTACTAAGGTCACAACGCTACGGCTTGATGTGGATTCGAACCTGCAAGGCAACGAACATACCCATTAAACCACGGCGTCAACGCAATAGTATACTCTATATGATTTCCTATTAAAAAGCACTAATTTTACGTATTTCGGCAGTTCTCGCAGTTCCTATTGCATTGTGAATTTATGATACTTCCTGGCAGAGTAAGCTTTATATTAAAAAAATATTATAAAATATGTTTATACGTTTATCGAAATACAGGTGGGAAAGTAATGCGTTTTGCCAGGCACAGACAGTCTTGTGACTCTTGTCACATAGCACAACAGACAACTAATAGTTACTGTTAAACCACAGGTTTGCATTGGTATTAAATTTAGAATGCCTCGCTTAAACAAGGTGTGCAATAATTTTTGCTGTCTTAACTGTTTGTGTGGTGTTAATAAAGCCGCATTGTCAGCTACATGTACATGCATAATATTCCAAGTCCACAAGTCCAGCGGGTGTTATAATAGGCCTACTTAAAAATGGTGAAGAACGCGTATTTTGAGTTAAGCTAAACAGTGGTATTGGCATTTTAACGTCACTGTGTTGTAACGAAAACCATTAGCGACGCCCTCCTCCTTTATCCAGGCTTTGGATTGACACTGGCAGAGTTCGAAAAATGGCAGAGTTAACTAACTAGCTAAAAAAAAGTAATCAACACTACGCAATGAAAGACTTTTGCGACATGCAATTACATGTAGACATACCTACTGTAGGTTTTGTCGATGTTGTTATTGAGAGTTGGTTGCAACAGCTTTTTCCTGTGTCGTCGTCCTCCTCCTCATAACTGGGCTGGAATGTAGCATTGATAAAGCCACTAGTTACGCATAAATATGTTATTTTTCTGTGTTTAAAAGGTTTCCAATGAATTTTTACTTTACTTTACAACAACATCAGATGTACAACGGTGTTACAGGTCTAGCCTGTATTCTATTATAGCCTACGCTGGAAAGAAGCGAACGGTGTGGACGCCCCCCGTCTCCGCCCGCCAGATGACGCGCCTCAATGCTTGTGTGGAGAGCGACGGCCGCGGTGCGGTGTCCGATTGACTACAAGGCGAAAAAAATCCGCCATTTCTTACTGCACGTAATGATAATAATAATTATTGTATACTCAAACGTTTTATATCTATTTGGTCAACAGGTATCAGACTTTCGAAGAATTGTCCAGACATTAAAAAGTTGTGTGCATGGATGGAGAAGTCTAACTATCAGATTCACATCTCGGTGTGACCTTGCGCGCGTTACAAGTTTATTCTATAATAATAATGTATTTTATTGTGATGGAAACTGTTGTAGAGAGAATAGAAAATGTGTACAGTGGTTGGTCAAAGATAGAGTCCGTTGTCCAGGGACAGAATTGGGTTTTAGACAAACAAAGAAGATTGAAAATGGAGACTGCAGTGAATGCCCAATATTTCAATTATATGAGGAATTTTTTCGAATTAAACATTCTTTGCACAGCTTTAGAAAGTTTGAAAACTCTGCAGTAGGCTAGTCTACATGTATATTGCCGATTATTGCAGGCTGTATGATCAGTTAGTATACATTGTAGTTACTTTACTGTTAAGATTTTTTATACAAATTGGACAATGGCAGACTGTGGAAACAGTGGAATTAGAAGTAGATATAAATAAAGGATTACTCATTTTAAGGGTGTGTTTTGGTAAAAACAAATCTAATTATCATCGTCATGATAGAAACTACATAGCTTCTTATATGGCGCTGCTGCAATGTCAACATTATAGTTCTCATTAATTTACGCAAATCACAAAATGGAGTGAGGTCATTTATTTTCTAAACCGGAAGCGTTGCCAGCGGTCCGCGTGTGAGAGATAATAATTAGTATTATCCTTAATCTGCGCGCTGACCACGCAAAACGGTAAATGACGCGAAAGTTTCGTGCTGTTGACAGTAATCGATGTTATACGTAATAGTTGTTTAACTTTACCGACACGGTGTGGGTTCAATCATCTCAATGTTGTGTATTTTAGAGCTAATACTTTTCGACACCTCTATTATTGATTTAACTCTGTTTATAAGTTACGGAGCCTACATTCATTTTATTTCAAAGGAGTTGGTTGTAACAAAATATTATTATAAACTGACTTAACTCCTTAAAAGAGGTGTAATAGATAATCAGCGTGAAAACACGTCGTGAGAAAAGTCAATAATTTAGAAATTATCTAATAAAATGATTTAGCAATGTTTACGGCTTTAGCCTGGTTATCTATAAATTTTATGTGACTTTGGCCCAAACGGTTTATCTATAGTTCTGCTGATCATCACGTGACCGGATGTTGTTGTAGGAGTGTGCCGGATGTAAGAAGGTGATAAGTGAGCGCTTCCTGTTGAAGGCGTTGGACGAGTTCTGGCATGAAGACTGTCTCAAATGTTCGTGTTGTGACTGTCGCTTGGGAGAGGTCGGATCAACGCTGTTCACGAAGGCCAACCTACTACTCTGCAGGAGAGACTACCTCAGGTAATCGTTACGATTACTTGACCTGCCATCTCGCATGTAATGTAATATGATGCAATGTAATGTAATGTATGTACTACTCTGCAGGAGAGACTACTTCAGACAACCATCTTTTGTATGTAATGTCTTGCATCGCCCTCCTTATATTAAGTGGGAGGGGGTAATTGTCCAGAGGGAATTGTCGGGGCGGGTGGGTAATTGTTCGGGGTCATTGTAAAGGGGTAATTGTCCCGTCACTTAAGTTATAATGTTTAGTTCACCGAAAATAGTTTATTTTTCGGCCAGTTGCTTGTGTCTCTATCGCATTACATTTTTTTATAGTCTTCGGAATTCAAGGAAAAAAACGATAATGTTGCTGCGCCAGGACATTACATAAAATATTGAAATCCTTAAAAGTGGTGTCTAAAATGTAAATATTGGTAGTATTCATTTTGTTCGTATTGCAGCGACATCTTGCGGACTGATTCGTTGATGATGGTTACCAGCATTATAGCCCTCTTCTTTTTTCATGCTTGAGACTGGCGACACCTGGATAACGTGGTTTTCCGATTTCGATCCTATTTTGTCAATTTGGTCAGTTCATTTTCTTCATAAATAATTACGGAAATTCCCTTCATGACTACCATATACACGCGAGTTGAGATGTGAGCTACTTGTAGAAAATAAATGTTTCCTAAACGAGGTGTCTATTGAGAATTCTGTGTCTTCTGAAAGATATTCAGTAACCTATGTTTTCTTTTGGGTTTAACGCCAGCCTGCATCATCGCCGTCGTTGTCAATAACAGCGTTGCTGTTATTTTCTGTTGATTTTTCATATCTCTTAGTGTTAACAAGTTAGAGGTTGCTCCGTTATCTATAGCTCTGCATGACTTTATCATTGACGTCATGAACTGTGGTGTTCCATCCTCCTCTCACTCATCCTCCTTCTCCTTCATCGCATCCTCCTCCTCATCTTCCGCTTCCTCGTCAGATCGGATGCTACAGGTAACTGAATAATTCAGTTAAGAAGTTACATTATTATAAAGTTTCGGCATTGGCACGCATTCCGGTGAAGTTTTGGTATAAAATTAAGGTACCGTGGTTAACGAAGCTACCCTTAATTGTGCAGAATACGGTGCCGTGGTTAACGAAGCTACCCTTAATTGTGCAGAATACGGTGCCGTGGTTAACGAAGCTACCCTTAATTGTGCAGAATACGGTGCCGTGGTTAACCCGTTTGACGTTGTTGCGTCGGCAGAGTGCGCTTTAACATCGACTTTAAGGCAGATGAATTGGAAGTTAAGGCGGCGTCGGAAATCATCGAAATTCGAGGATTGGTTGACCGAAGCAGAGGTGGAAGGATGGCGTTTCGCTATTTGCAAAGGTAGGATCCGTTTTCGCATACTTGCTTTGGTTTTATATATTTTAGTACACCTCTTTTATTGATGCAACTATTTTTATATATCTTAGCGCTTCTAAATTTGACGTAATACCATCTATAAGTGCCATTGTCAACAAATATTTAATTATAGGCTATTCAGACTTTAACCCTCGAGTGCCCAAGGAGGGGGTCCGACCGGACCCCAAGCCTGTTTTTCCCGGATAACTTTTTAAAGGCTATAGGGATCTGCATAAATGCTTTTAGGTATTCCTAGAGCAACCATTTGGGCATAGAATGGTATATTTTGCGTGAGTATTGTCCAACCCTGCACCCCACAACCACAGCATATACTAAGGGTACCCCCTGATATGCGGCTGATATTCATACAAGCGCATGGTTACTGGTCAATAACTATTATTTTATACCAGGTGGTGCTATTGTGATATAATATATATCAATCGATTGCAAATTTAGTTGGGATTACTTACAACTAAATTATATAATGATATTCCAATCCCTTCTCAAGATATTAACATGAACACGCTGGGGTCCGCGCCGGACGTATAGGCTTTCCTTCGATAAATAACGCAAGCATGCAAGCATAACATATGTATTACGAGATTTTTACACTATTAGTTTACACCAGGTGGTGTTATTGTGCTATGAGATACATCAATCGATTGCAAATTCATTTGGGATTACATTGAAATAAATTCTATAACGATATTCCAATCCGTTCTCAAGATATTGGCATGAAAACGCTAGGCTTCCTTTGGTCAATAACGCAAGCAAGCGTAAAATGTGTATCACGAGATTGTACACTATTATTTAACACCAGGTGGTGATATTGTCATGTAAGATACACCAATCGATTGGAAATTCATTTGGGATCACGTAGAACTAAATTCTATGACGATATTCCAATCCCTTCTCAAGATATTAACATAAAACGCTGGGGTCCGCGCGGACCCCCCCCCCTTGGGCCTTCGTGTACCAAAAAATACCTTGGGCACTCGAGTGTTAAAAAGGTTTTGATTTTTTTGTGTCAATGTGACTCAATGATGAGGAAGGTTGTCAAATTTTTGTGTTTGCATACAAATTTGTAAACTGTGCGCTTGTACTACTTTGTGGTGGTGATCAAATCAAAATTATTTATTGGTCCGTTTGTAACGGCAACAAGCACACCAAGTCAGGAATAAAAATTACACAAAGCATCGCATGTATCACCAAGTTGTTAGACATCAATCAATCCAATAACTTAATTAGTTAACATAACTTATTCAGTCATTATGGCCAAGACAATCTCCAAAGATGTAGGCTAGGTAAGGATTGCAAAAACCTAGTGGTTCTAGGGGACTGTTTCAGTGTTTCTCTAAGATGTACATCAACGCAATAATTATATTACTCTATCTCAAGTAATTTTAAATATTAACGAGGACACCTCTAAATCGGTTACTCAAAATGCTATATAAACGTTGGTGAGTGGTTTTAACATTGAATTCCTCCATTTCGTCCGATCGCTACTTTACATAATAGAAACCGTCGATAAAACAGGATACGAAGAACGAATGTAATTGTAATTGTAATTATTGTAATCGAACATTTATATAGCGCCACTTCAAGAGAACTCCGCAGAGACGCTCAATGATGGTAAAGCATTTTACTGAACTCGTTGTTCTTCATCTTTCATTATTTCGTCATCCACCATCATCTCCTCCTCTCTTATCCTACACCTTCCTTAATTATTCTCTTTCTCGTCCTCTCCCTCCTGGTGCGATGTCAACGGCTGGCCAACTCAACTCTCGTGCATATAAATGCATGCATCAAAGTAGTGGCGGCTTTGGTTGTAAGCGAGGGACGATACTGTCGAAGATGGTAGAAACACGTCCGACATACATTCCTCACGTGATCAGCAAAGGTCAATTCCTGGTTCAAGGTCACACCCAAATCACGAAATGTAGGAATGAAATACCTCTTCGTTTCCCTGCAGGCGATAATCAAAGTAAACTTGCACAGCTGAAAACGGAAAGACCGGTATTCAAATGGATTCAAAGGGATTCAAAGGGACTCAAAGGGATTCAAAGGGATTCAAAGGGATTAAAATGGATTCAAAGGGATTAAAATGGATTCAAAGGGATTCAAATGTATTCAAAGGGATTCAAATGTATTCAAAGGGATTCAAAGGGTGCTACGCCTCAGATTTTTTCATTGCCACGTGTAATCTCACACCGAAGATAATTTAATGGCTAGTAATATAATTATTATAATGAAATTTTACGTCGAAGTCCAAAGGTCTTGGAGTGCCAGGCTTAAGATTTTAAACAAAGGGGGGAGATTAACGCTAATGATCACTGTCAGCCTGATAGTAATCATTTGCATCAACTTTTTCGTAAAAAACTGCCAGTTTATGTTTGTGGAATGTGGCCTGCTAAAAGATAGGTGTTTGCCAAAATTTTCATAAATGAACAGACAAAGCTATGAGTGAAGATTGACGTTAAACACCGGTTTAACTTTTTAATAAATTGCTTTATAAGTTTTTGCGTCTATACAATGAATTGGTGGATAAATACAATGGCAATGTTGATGTTATTATCAATTAACCATTTGCTGTAAAGCAATGGTCACAAAAGACATTGAACAATGATATTATATCATGGCTAAATTTTCTGATAAACAACGAATATTGATATTGTTGTGACAATGTTATATAGTGTATCTCGGACGTTATGAATTCATTGTTACTGTACTGTACAAGGTGTAATTTTGTCGTCAACGGCCTTAACGACGTTAAACTTTGGTGCAAAAAACAAACAATGAATTGGTTTATATTTGGTTAAATGGATGGATATCAAATTAACGGTAAAAAGAAAGCGCAAATATTTTTTCAGATAGAATATGGTTGGGTAATGGAAGTCGATGAACACCGTTTGATGAGTTATGATGATTCTATATAAAAGCAATTTACAGCGGCAAGCAAATTTTGTGATGTCTCGGAAAACACACGGTGTTGCTCTCTACTTTAGAATGCAGTTCTCTCGAGGAAAATTCAACTATATTTTTCTTCTTCTAACCCTTATTTAGTTTTCGCACAGTCGTTTAAAAGGTGTCGATGACGAGGCTAATACTTTTACCAATACTATTATATATTTTGTTGGGTGCGGTGGTGTAGAAAATAAATCACGGCGATTGGTCATAGGACGATTGGTCATAGCCTCATAAGACGATTGGACATAGGACGATTGGTCATAGGACGATTGAATTCTATCTGTGTTCCTGGTCGAACTGTCTCTGTCTCTCAGGACGGTGCAAGGTTTCAGATGAATAGTTGCGAAAGTGTGGTCATTCATTTCGTGAATTTATATAGCGTCTCTTCAAGAAACCTACTCAGAGGCGTTCCCAGTCCAGCCATCGCTAAAAATAGGATTTAAGAAACTTATAAAAATCAAGACTACATTTCATATAATTTTATATAAATTTTTATTCGGTCTTTTTGAGTCAATGTGCATTGAATTATTTAATCTTCTCGATAAAATGAAGTCGTTAAGACTGTGTGCAGAACATTAGAAAAGAAATCTGATATTGACTGTAAATTCTTTGAAACTTCGGAAGACATACCCGATGCAGAGGACTTAAGTGTTATGTTACCTATATAATGTTTTAAGTAAACTATTTGGAGGTGTCCATGTTTGCTTTGAAACCTACTTTTACTAATATTATTATTTTTTTATTGTTACTCATCTTTTGCACCGAGGTACATTGTTGATCTATCAGCGACTGAAACATTAATTAATTCAATAATGATATTGCATCTATTTGTCGATCTAGTCCACTGAAACAAAATTGCTGCGGCGGAATGTCACCGTATTTTTAAATTCTATTTGTAAAAAATATTTTAGAGGAGTTATTAATATTACTGTTGTTATTGCCGTTGTGGTTGTCGTCGTCGTCATCATCATCATCATCATCATCATCATCATCATCATCATCATCATCATCATCATCATCATCATCATCATCATCATCATCATCATCATCATCATCATCATCATCATCATCATCATCATCATCATCATCATCATCATCATCATCATCATCGTCGTCGTCGTCGTCGTCATCGTCATCGTAGTCGTCGTCATCGTCGTCGTCATCAATACCAGTTTAAAAGTTTACTGGTTTTCTATTCGAGGTTTCCACTCTTCTTTCTATGTATCGGGGGCCTTCTTAATGGAAAAATCGCCATTTTTAATTGTAAGGGAAATTTCGGAAACTTCTTAAAATGTTCTTCTAAGTTTCAACTACAAGTTGTGCAAAGCGGAGCTTACTCTCCGTATTCTGACTTGTACCGCTTAGACCCGAGGTCTCTAACTCTTAGACTACAGTTTTGTGAATCGACAGGTTTTGTGAGAACGACAGTTACTATCCTGGAAGTGTCTACATGCAGTTGCGTAGCAAATTAGCCAGGGGTCCCCCATACACTTTAAGCTTGGAGCATTTTCCCATTGACGAGACTAATGAATGAACATGATGGGATAGCAACAGACAACTATTTTTAATCAAAACGTTACAACCAATCGTCCACATAGTCCAAACTACCGTAATAGTTCAAATCATTGAATGAAAACATGGGATAGCCTACAGACAGTGGGGCGCGGTGGTGTAGTGGTGGCGTCGCTGCCTTGAAGCCGGAAGGTCCGAGGTTCGAATCCACCTCGCCGCGTAAGGACCTTGGACAAGTATTTTACTCACAATTGCTCAGCGCTTCGGTGTGAAACTCCGATGCAGTGTCCGCTCTGCATTCGGGAGCGCCTCTGAGTAGAAAGAGCTTGAATGGGCGCTATAAGAAGTGCACATACAAACAAGCAAGGCAAACATCGTGACCGCTCTTAAATTGCGGTGAAACGGAATACGAATTTTTACAGCCTATATTATACGCTCGATAAACTGCTTAAGCAAGCAAGTCAGTGTAATGCTAGAACGACGGGACACCAACGGCACAAAAATTTTACAGCTCTGTAGGCCTACTTTTTTGTTCTTTATTGTACTATAATACGACGTCTACATGTACGTTGTAATGTAATGTAATGTAATGCAATGTAATGTAAGGTAATGCATTTGATTGTATTGCATTTGAACATATTATTGTGAAGCGTCTTTAGACTTAGAGGGTTAGACGTGAGAGAAAAAGAGAGTGATTTAATGCAAAGTTCCAAATTTATATAGCAATGTTTGTAAATATTAAACAGGTGTGCAAAGAGAGTCGAATGATCCATAACACCGTAGTATAAATAGCAGAATGTCTGAGCTCTGTTTTACATCGATCTATAAAATGATCTCAAATTATTTTCAATAAAAGAATACGAAGCCAACGTGTCAATGTACGAATAAAAAATAATGTAGGCAATTATATTGCGACGAAATGCGGTACAAAATAAAACAAATTCAATGCGATGCAATCTAATGCAATTGCACAATAATATATTGCAAATCATTGCAACACAAGTCATACATTCGCTAAACAAAATAACAGTGTATGAAGTTATTTCAATTTAACTACTCTGTGTGAGAGTAGAGAACGTGATGGTCGCCATAACCAAGTGCACGAACAAACATAATATATTCAAAGGCTGTGATTTTCTGTTAATATTTGGGCAAATATTATTTGTGTACACAAAAATGAACTTTCAGAAATTCAAGTGCATAATTATACAAACAAATGGTGAGTCTCAACTACTGGTCAGAAAAAAAGCAACTAACACCTTTAAAACGTTCACACACAAATTATATAAGTGTAATTCGGCACTGTTCTGTTATTGCTTCTTTAAATGTGAAGAAAATTATTTGATCTTCTCGATAAAAGGAAGTCGTTAAGACTATGCGTGCAAAATACAACGAATGGATAGATGCTTGAATGAACTTCATTCGTGAATGAACGACACGCTTCATTGAACAACAGCAGGATGAGCATTCTGCAGCAGTAAAAGGATTAGATCTAAGTACAGTATATGGATCGAATGAATAAGGGAATTAAGGATGATATTGTGAATGAAAGAGGGAGAATACGAGAAAGTGGATGTAGAAAGAGGATGTATATAGGAGAATACAGGAGGAGATGAAGGAGGATAACGACATGAAGAACGATTAAGAGTAGCAAGCTGTAAGAAGGACACCAAGAAGAAAGAATTTATTAAGTCCTCTCACCAGGCCTTATATACAATATTAAGTTCACGATTTAGAGGTGTCCATGTGAAAATTTAAAAATACTTTTATTACAATTATTATTATTATTTTTTTTATTGTTATTATTTTTTGCCCTTAGTTACATTATGATCCATCAGCGACTCAAGAATTAATTTATGAAAATAATAAACTCGCCTGAAATGACATATTCTATTTCTCGCTCTAGTCAACTGCAGCAAAAGTGCCGCAGAATGTCACCGCATTTTATTTGTATAATTATTATTATTATTAATGTTATTATATTATTTATACTATCGGTATTGCTGTTGTGGTTGTCGTCGTCGTCATCATCTTCGGCATCATTATTTTCTAGTGAAAGATGTAGGCTACTTTGGATGGATCCGATTTGACTGCGAGGTTTGGCCACAATATTATTCTTTATTATGAAAGTATTGTGACTTTCTCAATGTTACTTATTTTGAAGCTGATACTTTGCAACACCACTAGTTTAGTTTATTGCTCACTAGTGCTGTAATATGCAAATTTTTTGAGGTTAACGGTCTATGTTGTCATAGACCCTCTTCAATTCAGGATCCTCATCCTGCAACACCACTATTATTGATTTAAGGCTGTGTATGTTAACGATCCCTTCACGTCAAGGTAACTAGACAGTGTCGATATGAAAATAAAATTTGTAAATTGACTTAACTCGTTAAAAGAGGTGTAGTAAAACTTAGCTACAAGGCAAGTCGTGCCAGTCAGATGAGTGTTAGGTTGGTTTTAGTATGATTATAAAAGTAAGTAAGAACTTTGTCAATTAACCTTCGAGCAAAGACAGCTACAAACTTACAGGAGAAAAATAATCGAATCAAAGTCAATTAGCATTCCCAATGAAAAATTGTGCATGCATGCTTTGCTTTGTGAGAAAATCTAATGAGGGTAACGGTCTATGTTGTCATAGTGTGTAGCCAAGTGAAAACTGTTAAAACTGCAGAAATTTAAATTCCACATTTTTATACTTAAAAAAAACAGCGAACAAGACGATTATAAAAGCGGGTCAAACGATATAAAAATATATTAGTTGAAGCTTAATTCTAAAATTGTTTTCCTCTCAATCTTAATCTCGTCTTCTTTATCGATGGATCTATTTCGACGGAAGGAACATCGCCAGTGCTGTAATATGCCGAACAAATTTTTGTCGAGGAAATCTGGATCCATCGTGATAATAATTGTCAATGACCTAAAGTCCTACACAGTAACTAAAAGACAAACCTATTACATTACTTGCTCGTAACGCTTTTATATAGCATCGGTTGATGCAGTTTTAAAGGTGTTAAACGTGATTGCCATCTACCAGTTGCATTATTATTATCCACTAATCATAATGCATCAAGCTCAAACATGTCAATGTCAATCACCGACGTCGCTGCGCGACGGTTGGTCGCATGCATGGACTACAGCTCTCCACTGCCTCCTATCGCGTACAGCGGCGAGAAGATTGGATCTGGAAAGACGGGACCAAGCAAGAATGTTGTCAATCCAGCTAATACGCGGTCTACCCTTGCGTCGACAACCTTCCACGTGACCCAGCATAATGGCTTTTTTCACGCAATCCTGGGGAATCCTGATGGTATGACCAAAATAGGAGAGTTTGCGAGCCTTAATGGAACCCAAGAGCTCTGGTGAAGTTCCGGCAAGCCGATACACCTGCTCTGTGGTAAGTTTGAGCGTCCAAGAAATGCGCAAAAGCTTACGGGTACATTTGTTTTCGAAACTCTGTATCTGCTTTTCCTCCGCCTTTTTAAGCACCCATGATTCGCAACCATAGGTTGCAACTGACCAGACCAAGGATTTCATCAAACGAAGCTTGGTTTGAGTACTAATGGACTTGTTTTTCCAGACCTTCGTAAGCTTCACCATGACCGCCATACCCATGGCCAGCCTGGACTTAATATCGACTGAGCACTTTGCATCGCTTGAGATTTTGCTGCCTAGATATGTAAAGTTATCCACTTGTTTGAGTTCACTGTCCGCGACAAAAATCCTGAGGATCCTATCGGTATTGGTCATAACCTTCGTCTTTGAAACATTTATCTTTAAACCGTACTCCTTGGCAGCGGATTCGACACGATTGACGAGCTCCTGGAGTTCCTCTGGTGATGTAGCGATCAAGAGTATGTCATCCGCGTATCTAAGATTACTGATGGTCCTACCTCCAATTCTGAAGCCCCCTCTGAACCCGTCAAGCGCCTTGCGCATTACCTGTTCCGCCAGGATGTTAAATAGGCAAGACGAGATGTTACAACCTTGCTGAACGCCTTTCTTAACGCGGAACCAGTTAGAGGTGATATTATCTGTCCTAACAGCTGCTCGCTGCTGTTTGTATAGGTTCATCAATAGTTGGACAAGTTGTGGGGGAAACCCCATGTCCAGCATGGACAACCACAGTTGACCGTGTTGCACCATGTCGAACGCTTTCGTAAAATCTATGAAGCAAAAGTAGCTCAAACAGAAGATTGTAATTTAAACGTTTACCAATTTTATCTAGCATTGCTGGAAACCGTTTCAAAGGTGTATTAAACTTGCCGCCATTTCTATTATTATTCTTATAGATATTATATTAAACGACACTTTATACGACGAATGACTTATTGAGAGAAGTGATTATCGAAGGCTATACACAGAACAATAATGTCATTATATGCATTGTCTCAGTAAATTATCCCTCAAGTGACCAACTGGGGTCCTAGGGGATCCCAGCACTGTTTCGGCTCGTGCCACTTTTTTGCTAATCAATATTTTTTAACGAAGTTTTATGAATTTGTCACTTGGACATCGCTCATTATTTACATCTAATGAAATCCAGTTTAACTTTTACGGTTATTTTTTAAATATGAAATATCTGGTGGGGTCCCGCGAAACCCCAGCCTTAGGACGATTTTTCCTATGGAACCGAACGCTATTTTGTGAAAATATATCGTGACAGCGAGAATGTATCCAGTACGACTTCGTGCAAAAGAAGCAATACAGACAGTTCTGGAATATAGAGTGACATTGGAAAACGCTATAGCACAAATAATGACCATGTCCAGAACACGATTTCGTGCATCCTGAAGTAGGCCTACCGGTATACCGTAGCCTACATGGGATTTTGCAACAAGGCAATTGAGCATGAAACACTTCATATGTCACTGAAAGGCTGAACAACAACAAAGTTGCTGCTTTCCGTTACATAAGAAAAGTGTTTTCTGCTCAGTATCATTGCAAAGGAATTTTTTCCTGGTAAGCTTACACGTCTGTGAGTGGATGAGCTTACTCTGGCAGGTGTAACTTCAGGCAGCACATAAAGTTCAAACTTGCAAACTATGGTATCAAAATATGGTGTGCTGCGATGCTGTCACTTCATAACCATTGACAGTATACCCGAACAGTGACAGAGGGAACAGCGTGAGACAAGTCAAGAGTTGTGAAACAACTGGTATCACCAGTCACCATGGCGACACAGTGGCAGAAACGTTATACCAGATAAATTTTTTCATATAGGGAATGAAGACCAGGCATGGGGCGCCAGGAAATGAGCTCTTTGTTTGGATTTCATGACCAACTTACTCTTGTATCGTTTATTCCTAAACCAGGCAGAGCTTTGCTGGTTATATTCACTCTGCAGCACGATGCCACAACTTATGCCTAGATGAACAGCAAGCCAGAACTAACCCTCCATTATAATGGAACCAAAAGTGGTGTTGACAATTAATTTTTGTCACCTGGCTATTATAATGCTCACCACAAGAAGAAAAGTCAACTGTTGGTCCATGACGATGTTCTTCAACATCTTCGACATCACTGGAATTGCTTCTTACAATACATGTATGTGTCTCAGCAATAATCCAGATTGGAAGATCTCGCAGAGATCATGGCGTCGACGTACCTTCTTGACAGTTATAGGCCTAATTGGATATGCCATGGGTACACCTCACATGGCATAGCAAGCATTGATTCATACAAACTAAGCACCAGTCAGAGCTGCGATAAAGAGATGTGGTGTAGAAATTCAAGCCCGGCAGCCAGGGTCAACTTCGACGTGAAACTCCGATTCAGTGTTCGCGCAGTAGTCGGGAGCGCTTCTGAGTAGTTTCAATTGACGCTGAGTAGAGCATTAATCTGGCGAATTATATTATTAGATGGTAATAAATACCCCCAAAATCGCTCAGTTTAGGGATATTTTGCTCAGCGCTTCGACGTGAAACTCCAATTCAGTGTCCGCGCAGTAGTCGGGAGCGCTTCTGAGTAGTTTCAATCGACGCTGAGTAGAGCATTAATAATCTGGCCGATTATATTATTAGATGGTAATAAATACCCAAAGAAACATCGCTCAGTGTAGAGAGCCTTTGCTCAGCGCTTCGACGCAAAACTCCGATTCAGTGTCCGCGCAGTAGTCGGGAGCGCTTCTGATTAGTTATTATGATGGGCACTATAACAAGTACACATCAAACAAACAATAAACTGCCGTAACTTGAACTATAGCAACATAAAATGAAACTTCAACAAGCGAATAAAGCACTGAACGTGTTATCGACTATTGGGGTCCCACGGGACCCCAGTTGGTCATATTAAGGAGTAAAATATGTTGGTCGCATGAGGGTTATCTAGTAATATTACTTTACGTCTTTGATTACAAAGATGATTTGCGACGCCCTCCTCCTTTACCTAGTCATGGGTACAGGCAGAGTTACGCATGTGGCGGTGTTTCTATCAGTAAATGGTCTTGATTGTTATTTTTCGGCAGTTTAACGATATCTTTCAGCTATAAAGGCTGTTGACATTTATAAATTTTTAAATGTATTATTGTTTACCTTTTGACCAATTTCCAGATTTTACGATGGTCTATGACAAAAGAGCCCGTTGTCCTCGAACATGTTTTGTTTTTCTAACGAGTCCATGTGAGGGACATTATGGTGATGCGTTTCATCCACATGAAATTCCTCTGCAGCTTTCCTTCACATTGTCCGTAATCCTCCCCAAGTCCGTGATAAACACCTCCGGTGATATTGGATCTTCCAGTCTTGTTCCTTTGTTGGTCCTAAACCATTCTCCCCAGTATTGCACGATGCTTATGCGTGTGTATTTGCTGTTTAACGTCGCTGTGTGATAACTAAAGTCCATTAGCTACGCTCTCCTCCTTTATCCTGCAGGCTTGGGCCTGCACTGACAGAATGCATCCAGTGGCGGAGTTTATCGATGAGTTCAAAGATGCGCTAATTCATTATTATTCCACAGTTTAACGTCATCCTATGGCAGCAAAGGCCGTTGACGACAATACAATATAAGTGTACAGAGCAGTAAACAAAAACTTATGTAGCCTCCAAACTACACCAAAGAGGTGTCTAAACGGAGCTGTACAATCTCAATTACATTCAATTTGTAGACAACATAAAGTAGTTAATCGGACACTCTTTCAGGTTTACACATTATGAAAAAAATCTTAAATCCGAACATTAGATATTAAAATTGTACATTGATTGTCTCATATAACTAATTACGTTACAAAAGTTCAATATGTAAGTGCATCAATAATCATAATAATAATGTGATGTTTCTTGTACAAAAGAAACATGCACCATTAAATTTTAAAACATCAATCAAATATTATAAATCTGATCAAGATACAAATGCCATTTATAACAAGGATGCAAACGATTTATTCACAAAATCCGACCTTTAGTTATAAGTTTAATCAACCGATACACTTGATTTTGATATAAATTGACAGTCAATAAAGTTTTAACAGAAATTTCATCTTTATATATTTGACATGTATTTCTTAATGAATTCTAAATATTTTCTTTTTTACATTCAATTAAAATGTGATGAATTGTCTCTTTGACGTGACAAGCATCACACAAACCGCTGGAATGTCTTTTTATAATGAATAATCTTTGATTTGTGTTTGCCGTTCCTAGACGCAATCTAGAAATCTGGACTTCCTTATGCCTATAAGGTTCGAAATATTTTATATCAGTACTAACAGTTGGACAGATAGATTTATAAAAATGACCTTTCTTATCACTATCATATTCTGACTGCCATCTGTCTAATATGTATCGTTTAATTAAACTAAAAACTTCTTCAAATTCAAGAACATTAGTAGAATTAATGTCAATACTTAGGGCTTCTTTAGCCAATGAATCTGCTCTGTCATTACCGCTCAAGTCAACGTGACTTGGTATCCAAATAAATCTTATTTGATCAGAATTTAGTTTGTTAATGCGAAATAGTAAATCATTTAACAAAGTGGGTCGAGATTCACTATAACACTTCTTGATTGATGTAAGAACACTCAATGAATCAGAAAATATTGCAAACTTGGAATTAGAAAAACATTCACTATTCGACATCCATTCAATAGCCTCAATTATGGCCGTCAACTCGGCTGCATATACACTTGAATCATTACACAATCTAAATTTCTTGCGCTAATTCGGACGAATCTGATCGTTACGTAGCATCGCTTGACTACGTTTAAAAGGTGTTTAAAACGACCGATATAAAGCCATCGGAAACATCCATTCAAGTAGGGGTGTCAAAGAGCTGGCCCGCGGGCCATTTCTGGCCCGCCGACGATATTTTTCTGGCCCGCGGAGCCTTCCTAAAAGATTAAAAAATTATTTAAAATGTTGTCAAAATTTAATAAGAAGCGAAAGTGGACTTTGAATTAATATCTTTTCGCGATATTTGGACTTTTCTTGGAATTGGCTGACCAAGCCCGGAGCTCCTTCTCAAATCACTACCAATTTTGCTCAGGAACTTCGACACCCTGGCCCGCCAATTGTTAGAAGATGTTCACACTGGCCCGCCACTAAAAAAGGTTTGACACCCCTGATTCAAGATGATCTCAGTCACCAAAAAAATCTGCGGCAAAGATGTAACAACCAGTCGCGTCGCAGATTTATATATTACCGATTAATTTCTTGGAGAGGGTGTCTAAGGCGATAGGTGTAACCTTTAGTAATCGGTTATATTAAAGTTTAAAACACCAATTAAATTTTCAAGCGTCATCCTTATATGTGACCCATCTGACCAAAACCAGGCGCATGTCGGTATTGTACAATATGAGTGTCATATATCTTCTGAAAGAATAAAGTCTTTTCTTTAAAATGACACAAATCTTGTTTCTCTACCAGGTTTTTGTCCAAAGTTATGAGTAAAAAAGTGGTTCGACCGTTCAAATTGCGATTCTGTGAAAAATGCATTAAAAGTTTTCTATAAATTTGGAATGCAAGATTCTTTAGAACAATATTCAATTTTATTAGTTCGCCTAGGTTACGGTATCCTCATCGTAATTTTTTTAAACTGAGAGTGTTGCTGCTTTGTTAACATTTGTCTGGAGATGAAACTTGGGAAGGTGAAAGCGTTCGAAAATATTTATTAAAGGTGTGTATCAGTAAATCCGGTGTTAAAAATTTTCTTTGAATAATTTTTTGCGTGAATTATTTCTTTGTCCAGTATTGAAGGTAATGGTAATTCCATATATTATCGCATACGCACATAAATCGCATTTTCACCTCACGTACATTGTGTGCACCCGTCCTCCATACTTGCGTACAAAAAAGCTTCTCTAACCTTCGATTTAAAAAAAGTTAATTGGCTGAAGTCATATTTAAGACAATAATTTATAGAAAGAGGATATGGAATGAACTTTAAAAAAGCAATTGAAGCTGCACTTGCTCTCGAGCTCATGACATATACTCTGACAGTTGACATTAGGCGTGTAAAGCATCCTAGAACTGGCTTGCTATTGCGCTGCTACAGTAATGGTCTGAATTACATTACATTGCATGGAAGGATGATGTAGGATGTAGAAGAGGATGGAGAAGCAGGATAAGGACGAAATGACTAAAGATGAAGAAGGAGTAGAAAGCAATAATAATAATAATTATGTCATTTACATCATTCTTCACTTTGACCAGGCATTATGAATGAATTCAGTGTTAATTATTATTAATCCAAAGTTTAACGTCATCCTATGGCAGCAAAGGCCGTTGACGACAAAACAATATAAGTGTACAGAGCTGTAAACATAAACTTATGTAGCTTCAAAACTACACCAAAGAGGTGTCTAAACGGAGCTGTACAAACTCAATGACATTCAATTTTTAGACAACATAAAGTAGTTCATCGGACACTCGTTCAGTTTTGCACATTATGAAAAAAGAATTAAAGTTAAAGTTAAATTATTCACACAAATTTATATAGCATTTGAGTAAATGATTTACAGGTGTCCAAGGGAACATTTTACTCAACCGGCTCAAGCCAGCAATATTGACTTGATCGACTGTTTGGCTTACCTACATACTCATTTAGCCTACTCTATAGTTACTCAGCACAAGAACATGTCGCATTTTAGTGACACCTAGCGTCGCAATGTTGAGCGAATCAGAAGCGTTATTACAACATGTAGAGATTTGTCAATGTTACTTATGTTGAAAAGCTATCATGTGATGCTATAAGACGGGTACAGAGTATCCGGGGGATAAACCAGCCTACCCCAATATAGTGTCCTATCCGATGTTCAAAGCAAGGCTACTCGACTTTATTTAGTGGCTCTATTTTCTAACTAATTTTGCTTTCTTCTACAAATGGCGATCATTACTTCTTTAGCGCAATTATTGTTTACCTTTGAATGCAAGGCTGTGTTTGATGAAGAACACATGGGCCTAATTATTTTCTAATGGTGACTCAAAAGGCGATGTCACTCAGCAATTTATTGCGAGTGAAGGACTTGCTCAAGGTCCCATGCAATTTTGGCATGGAATGAGAGTTGGTTTTAATTGAAACATAGTTTCTGCATCTTATTTTAATATAGTTTTGTTGTGCATGTTTAAATGGTGTGTAAGTGGGACACAGACATACATAGAGGCAGACAGAAGCACGCACATGATCAAATCTTTTTTTTTTAAATCTTCACAGGGAAATCCTTTCGAGCAAATAATTATTACGACAAAAATTATTACAATTTAACCGTGATCAGAAGTTGCGGAGGTTTTTACCAGCGTTGCCACTCTGACAAAAAATGGTCGATCGAAAAAACCCATGAAAAACCTCTTTGCCAAATCTTCCGAAATTTTCACAATTTTTCGTCCGAAAATTTCTGACAATTTTTTTAGTCATCCGGCCAAAAATTTTCGGAAAATGTTATCATTTCTCGTCAAAAATTCTGATTACCTATTTTTAGTCAATTGGCCCTAATCTTCAGAAATGTTCAAAAATTTCCGGTTCCCAAGCAAAAAACCCAAGTTTTTCCCGAAATAAAAGTTTTTCCGAAAAATTATGACCGCGTTGACGCAGTTAGCGCTTGCAGAAAATAACTTCCTTTCAACGTCGACGGACTTTAACCCTCGAGTGCCTAAGAGGGGGGGTCCGACCGGACCCCAGGCCTGTTTTCCTCGGATAACTTTTTAAAGGCTATGAATCTGCAGAAATGCTTATAGGTATTCATAGACCAACCATTTGGGCATAGAATGGTTAATTTTTCGTGAGTATTGTCCTACCCTGTACCCCACAATCACAGCATATACTAAGGGTACCGCATGATATTCGGCTGATTTTCATACACGCGTATTATAGGCTCCCTTCGGTAAATAACGCAAGCAAACATAAAATGTGTCACGAGGTTTTTACACTATTATTTTACACCAGGTGGTGCAATTGTAATATAAGATACATCAATCGATTGCAAATCCATTCGGGATTACATTGAACCAAATTCTGTTACGATATTCCAATCCCTTCTGAAGAAATTAGCATGAAAACGCTGGGGTCCGCGCGGACCCCCTCCTTGGTCCTTCGTGTACCAAAAATACCTTGGGCACTCACTGATGCAATCTTCTTCTGACTGGCATGACTTCTTTCCCAGCTGATTTTTTACTACACCTGAATTAGTGAGGTAAGTCTGTTGATAAAATTCTTTATACATTTATTTCTAATAGTTAAACTGGTGTGCGGAATACATAATTTATACACAGCCTTAGAACAATAATAGTGGTGTTGGCAAATATCAGCTTTAAAATAAGCAACATGGAGAAAGTCACAACACTTGCATAAAAAAACCGTGGCCAAATTTCGTAGAAAATCGAAGGAAGTTCTTGTTTATATTTGGCGATAATGTCAACTAAAATTTAGTCAGACACGATCTCATTCGTTGGTAGTTGAACACCTTTTAATAATAATATTTGCGTCATATTTAAAGTTCACTAGACCAAGTAGACGATGTTTCGTTCATATGCATCGACCAACGCCTTCTTCTCGTACATAGGTTGGCCCACACATTGACAGCGTAACTCCCAAGCTAAACGATCACCTATTATAGAATCACGTGACCCAGACTGCAGTGATGTGCTATGTGTGGGAAAAAGTCGGCGACAAGCATCAAAGTTTCGTCTAACCTTCGCCACTGTTTGCACTCTGACAGGGCCAGTCACAAGCCTCGATAAAGAAGGAGTGTCGTTAAACAGCAACAAGCTCAACGTGACATCTGTAGTGTCGGAAAATGCCCCCCCCAGAAAACCAGTAGTCCAAATCAAAATTGAAGGAGTGTCTGCTTGTAGATATTTGTTTCGACCACGTTGATGAATTTTCAGGAGATGTTTCGAATGAGCTCATTCCGTCGCATTATCCCTTAACTATGCAACACCGCCCATTCCATAGCCTTTAAAAAGTTGTCTGGGAAAAACAGGCCTGGGGTCCGGTCGGACCCCCACACCTCTTGGGCACTCGAGGGTTAAAACGCTAATAACTCTGGTTTTAAAGTGAATTAAAGGCTGAACATAGTGGCAAACGTGTGCATGCACATTCCTCGCTTTTCTGTTCTATTTTGTCCTTTCTACACCATTCCGTTCTATTTTGCTCAAGCCAATCTATCCATTGCTATATTTTTCTTTACAATTCTATTCCAGTACATATCCTCGGATCTATTTCGGAGAACAGGCAGCCGAGGCCTGACTGCTGGGTCGGTTGGCCGGTCAGGTCTGTCGGTTGGTGGGTCGGTTATTTTTATATTTTCATCGCATTAATTCTTGAATAGATTGATTTTGTGATTGCAGAACTTTTGCTGTAGTTTTATAAATAATTCTTTAATTGCTTCTGCAATTTTTAAGTTTTTGTAAAGCTTTATTTACATGTAATTAGTACAGATAACGCTTTGAATGTGATAATTATATCGGGCGAACTCTGACAGACAAAGATAAAAAATTTAATGCAGCGGCAACTTTTATATAATGGCTGACAACAGTTTAAAGGTGTCTTAAATGGTCTTAATGATGGAGCATGCGGATTGCGGAGCAAGGTAAAAATCTAAAATCCAACATCGGCTTGCACAGTTGCACGTAGAATGCTTTGTGTGATCTGTTTAGTGCTAATTGCAGTGATAATTTTAAGATAATTTTATAGGATCGGCCTATAACACCGCTACACATCACAAGACAAGTCTATTTACATCTGATGTTGTTGCAAAGTAAAGTTGGACGCAACTGTTAAAGATTGGATAGTAATGATGATGATGATGATGATGATGATGATGATGCCGTCCATACTCAATCCTGAGGATCGGAGACCAGAGGCAACGACAGCAGCTTTCTCCATTCCTCTCTGTCCTGCGCCAGTCTGGCCGGAGTGCGGTATCCGATTGACTCCACAGCGAAAAATGATCCGCCCTTTCTTACGGCACGTAATGATAACAAGTGTATGCTCAAACTTTTTATATATGTTTGATCAATTAATAGGTATCAGACTTTCGAAGAATTGTCCAGATATGAAAAAGTTTTGTACATGGATGGAGAAGTCTAACTATTAGATTCACATCTTGGTGTGACCTTGCGAGCCTTACAAGTTTATTTCATAATAATAATTTTTTCTGATGGAAACTGTTGTAGAGAGAATAGAAAAAAATGTGTAAAGTGGTTGGACAAAGATAGAGTCAGTTGTCCGAGGACAGAATTGGGTTTTAGACAAACGAAGAAGATTGAAAATGGTGACTGCAGTGAATGACCAATATTTCAATTATCTTAGGAAAATTTTTCGAATTAAACATTCTTTGCACAGATTTAGAAAGTTTGAAAACTATGCATTAGGCTAGTCTACATGACATTGTATAGTGCCGATTATTGCAGGCTGTATGATCAGTTAGTATAGTTAAGATTTTTAAAAATAAATTGGACATTGGCAGACTGTGGAAGCAGTGGAATTACAAGTAGATATAAAATGGAAGATTAAACATTTTAAAGGTGTGTTAACGAAAAATATCAAACAATCCTCATCATAATAGAAACAACACAGCTTCTTATACGGCTCTGCTGCAAAGTCAACATCCTAGTTATTAATTTTCGCTAGTGACAAGAGGAGTGAGGTTATAATTTTTTACTAAACCGGAAGCGTTGCCAGCGGTTCGCGTGTGAGAGATACTAATTATTATAATATAATAAGGATATTATCCTTTATAATATATATTTATATTATAATAAGGACAATTATCCTTAATCTGTGCGCCGACCACGCAAACGGTAAATGACGCGAAAGTGTCGTGCTGTTGACAGCAATCGATGTTACAGTAATAGTTGTTTAACTTTACCGACACTGTGTGGGTTCAATCATCTCAATGTTACGTATTTTTAGAGCTAATACTTTTCGACACCTCTATTATTGATTTAACTCTGTTTATAAGTTATGGAGCCTACAATGGATTTTACTTCAGATGTGTTGGTTGTAACAAAAAATTATAAACTGACTTAACTCCTTAAAAGAGGTGTAATAGATAATCAGCGATGGATGGATCCAATTTGACCAGGGTCTATGACAACAGAGGCCGTTACCCTGGACAGAAATTTGCTTGGCATATTACAGCACTTACGAGCAAGGTACTAGACCAGTTTTCAGCGAGAAAACACGTCGTGAGAAAGTCAATAATTTAGAAATTATCTAGTGATTTACGCAAATTTAATTGTAAAGGGGTAATTGCCCTTTCACTGAAGTTATAATTGTCTAGAAAAATGATTTAGCAACGTTTACGGCTTTAGCCTGCTTATCTATAAATTTTATGTGACTTTGGCTCAAACGGTTTATCTCTAGTTCTGCTGATCAACACGTGACCGGATGTTGTTGTAGGAGTGTGCCGGATGTAAGAAGGTGATAAGTGAGCGCTTCCTGTTGAAGGCGTTGGACGAGTTCTGGCATGAAGACTGTCTCAAATGTTCGTGTTGTGACTGTCGCCTGGGAGAGGTCGGATCAACGCTGTTCACGAAGGCCAACCTACTACTCTGCAGGAGAGACTACTTCAGGTAATCGTTACGATTACGTGACCTGCCATCTCGCATGTAATGTAATATGATGCAATGTAATGTGATGTATGTACAGGGTGGCGCAGAAAAAACCGGACTATTAGTAATTAATGCCTTAAACTATCATTAGACTGCAGAAATGACACAGAAAAATGGCATTGGTTTGGCATTTAATATAGCCTAACATTGAATGAACTGTAAAATTTCAGAGTTTTCTGAATGCGTAAGAAATTTAAGTCAAAGTGATGTCCTCCGTTTGCTGCGATAACCAATGATAATCACTTGCGAAACTGGCCAATAGCCCGGTTGATAGTGTCCTCGCTGATTTCGTCCCAGCATGCGGTCAGAACTTCTTTCAAATGTTCAATATCTCGAATTCTCTGCCTGTAGACAAGCTACTGAAGCATTCCCCAGATCGAACAGTCTACGGAATTAAAGTCCGGACTGTTCGGTGGCCAATTTTTTGGTTCAATAAAGTCTGGAACGTGAGCAGTGAGAAAAGCAACTGTTTTTCGTGAACGATGAGCAGGTGCTCCATCCTGTTGGAAAGTGAAATTGTCACCAGAGTGAGCTATAATGTCTAGCAGTAATACGCTGAACAGTTCTACGAGATATAGCCTACCAGTTTGACGTTCACTTTCTCTCGGAGATTTGCTTGTTCCCGGTTGGTCTTCTTGACTTGAAATCAGTTCCTCGACCTTCGCTACTTTATCAGCCGTACGAACCGATCGCGGTCGACCGCTACCCTGCTTTCTTTTAGTGTCGCCAGTTTCGTCGATCTTTTTAATCAAATCATTCAACGTATTTCGCTTCCATTGTCGTTGTGGGAATTCTCTAACCATTCGAAGCGAACCCCGTCCTTTTTCGAGTCTTAACGCACGAATTAACGATTTATCATCAATAATTGTCAGCAGACGCTTCGCCATGACGGTACAAAGAATAGTTAACGCCATAGAATACTTGATGTCAGTTTTATTTTATGTAGCGCTCTCATTTTTCTGTGTCATTTCTGTCTAATGATAGTTTTAAAGTGATAATTACTTTGGTTATTCAAGCGATGCAATTGCAAAAACTAATAGTCCGGTTTTTTCTGCGCCACCCTGTACTATATTCTGCAGGAGGCAATTCTTCAGGTAACCCTCTTTTGTATGTAATGCCTTGCGTCGCCCTCCTTATATTAAGTGGAGTGTAATTGTCCAGGGGGTAATTGTCGAGAGGTAATTGTCCGGGGGTCATTGTCCAGAAATTTTAAAAAAAATCGGCCAGTTAATTTGTTTTTGTCTCTGTCGCATTGCATCTTATGGTAACAATAATTATAGTTTCGGAATCCAAGGAAATAACGATATTTTTGCTGCTCCAGGGCTTAACATAAAATATTGAACTCCTTAAAAGTGGTGTTTAAAATGTAAAAATTGGAAGTATTAATTTTATTCGCATTGCAGCGACATCTTGCGGACTGACTCGTTGAAGATGGTTATCAGCAATATATATAGCCCTCATCTTTTTTCTTGTTTGAGACTGGCGACACCTGGAAAACGTGGTTTTCTGATTTCGATCCTAATTTTTGCCAATTTCATCTTCTCTTTTATGGCTACAGTATGCTCGTGACTGCCAAGTGCTGAGTGCCAGAAGATGCGGTTGCTTAATCGCTTTGAAGTGGATGCTTTCTGTTCTTTAGACTCACTACTCGAATATCGCCATCTACCGTAAGCCTAATGTATTGTATTGTGACGATTGCATAACGCCTCTTTGGAGAGAGCGTCGAAAAACTGCACAGAGTGATTGCTTAAGTCATAGCTGTTTTATGCATGGACACCATGGTCTACGCTGTGTAGCCTATGTGTGTATGTCTGCATACATTTATGTATGCATGCACGAACAAGAGATTGACACTGCAACAATTATTTTTTGCAAAATTAATGCTGCCATAAATATTTTGTAGATGTCTCAATTGTTGTTTTAATCTAATGTACATGTAATCTATCCAAAATTTATCCGCTACTTTTGAGTTTACTGTTGCACCACTATACTTTAGATCTATTGCTTATGCGGCCCATGGTGCCAAAAAGGTTTCGCAGTACTGTTACAAATTGAAATATCAACGGCTGTTGACAATTATAGTCGATGTTAGATGTAGTAGTTGTTGATAAACTTTACCGACACTGTGAGGGGATAGTCATCTCAATGTTATTTTTAGCGCTTATACTTTTTGACACCCCTATTATTAAATTAGGTCTTTGTATAAGTTTGCGGGCTTACATGGCGATTTTATTAAGAAGAGTAGATACGCACAAAGTATTATAAACTGTCTAAACTCCTTAAAAGAGGTGTAAGTAATAATCAGGTGGAAACAAGTCGTGATAAAAAGCCAATAATTTGGAAACGAATATTCTAGTAAAATGATTTAGCATCGTAAACGTCCATAGCCTGCGATCCGTTATGGCATGCTCTGAATTCAACCAATATTTATCGTGTTTTTATGTTGCATTTCAACTTTCCTCATCCGTTACTAAGGCAACCGATTTACCGAGCAGTCGCAGCGACAGACCGGATATGATTAACTTTGCCACTGCTCTACTTTGGCAGTACTTTGGGGGGAGGGGGAGTCTTTGGGGGGAGGGGGAGTGATGTAGCGGTGGTGTTCAGTGCCTTGGAGTTGGCGGGTTCTAGGTTCGAATCTAGCCTCAAGCCGCCGCGTGGGGAGTCTATAGACCTTGAGCAAGTCCTTCACTTGCAATTATTTATCATGCGCTCCGGCGACCTTGCAACCGAGAGGAACGGGCGGCGGTCGGAGGGTCGGTGGGTAGGTCATTCGGTCGGTGGGTCGGTGGGTAGGTCATTCGGTCGGTGGGTCGGTGGGTAGGTCATTCGGTCGGTGGGTCGGTGGGTAGGTCATTCGGTCGGTGGGTCGGTGGGTAGGTCATTCGGTCGGTGGGTCGGTGGGTAGGTCATTCGGTCGGTGGGTCGGTGGGTAGGTCATTCGGTCGGTGGGTCGGTGGGTAGGTCATTCGGTCGGTGGGTCGGTGGGTAGGTCATTCGGTCGGTGGGTCGGTGGGTAGGTCATTCGGTCGGTGGGTCGGTGGGTAGGTCATTCGGTCGGTGGGTCGGTGGGTAGGTCATTCGGTCGGTGGGTCGGTGGGTAGGTCATTCGGTCGGTGGGTCGGTGGGTAGGTCATTCGGGCGGTGGGTCGGTGGGTAGGTCATTCGGTCGGTGGGTCGGTGGGTAGGTCATTCGGTCGGTGGGTCGGTGGGTAGGTCATTCGGTCGGTGGGTCGGTGGGTAGGTCATTCGGTCGGTGGGTCGGTGGGTAGGTCATTCGGTCGGTGGGTCGGTGGGTAGGTCATTCGGTCGGTGGGTCGGTGGGTAGGTCATTCGGTCGGTGGGTCGGTGGGTTTTTGCGAGTAACAAGCTTAGACCATTTAGTCTACATGTTGATTTATATCGTCTGGGCGTGGTACAATATTGTATTTAATAAACCGTTCAGTAAGAAATATTGGTAGATTGGAGGGTCCAGTCCCTATATAGAAACATTTAAAAACGTTTTAAAGGTGTCTATGGAGCGACCACTGTAAACAATCGGTTAGCCTGTCCGAGATTCACCTGGTTTGTAACTTAAGCATTTACCAACCTAGTCGCCATTTGTCTACTTAGTTGTTACTTACATGTATCTACACAATTACCAATTGACATGCCTACAGATTAAATCAATTTATTGACTGACTTATTTTTTACTCAGCAACTGTTAGAAGCAGATCGCTGCTTTTAGCGCCACGTAGCGTTGTAATTTTGCGAGGCGCGGTGGTGTAGTTGGTATGTTCGTTGCCTTGCAGCCGAAAGGTTGCAGGTTCGAATCCACCTCAAATCGCTGTGTAGGGACCGTTGCGAACATGGACGGAGTTTATCAACGATTTTCGGGTGTCTAAGGACACCATTTTGATTCCTGTGTTAAAAACGACCTACTGTTTTGAAATTGACTTGACTATTATAGAGATCCGCGAACATTGTTTTAGCCCCCACAAGAGCCGAGACCAAACTCCGCCTATGTCTGGGAAGTCCTTCACTCGCAATATCTTAGCGCTTCAATGCAGTGACCGCGCTGTAGTCGGGAGCGCCTCTGACTAGTGAGTTTGAAGGGGCGCTATACAAGTGCACTTACAAACAAATTTGCAGGTTCAGACTTCAGAGGCGTGTTGTAGGGAAAGATGTGTCAATGTTTTAGATAATTGATTCGATTGAGATATATAGCTACATGTAGATCTTGCCATGGTCAATAACGAAAAAGCTCCTGGTCAACGGAGTTGCGGATTGGCAAGCAAATCGTAAATAGTGAATTGTAACTAATTAATTAGTGCGACCGCAATAAACACCTTTAAAATGTATATACATAACATATATAAAACTTTTTTGGGCATTTCGCTGATGGGATCATGGAAGCTTACTGTACAGGTTTTCGCATTTTCACGGCTCCAATTATAAGGCTTTTCCGCATAGCTACGTATTAGAAAAACGAGGTTCCTAGGCGTCGCCCTCCTTCTTGTCAAGGTGTTGGGACTGGCACTTTATTGGCACAGAAAGCGGAAGAGTTAGATATTGCGAAAAAAAGTGACAGATTATTCTGATTTTCATTATGCTACGCTGATGAGTTATTATTGTTTTATTATAATTATAATTATTATCATCGCTATTACTATTGTGCCATTATAATAATGATAAATATTATTAATATTATTTTTTATTGTATCGTTTTATGTGATTTCTATTAGTATGACCATAGCCGTATTGTGATGACGACGACAATTACGACGACGACGACGATGTTTGTATGAAGGTCATCAAGGTTTAAGATGCGTTAGTTTTACGTGAATATTGTTCTCTTTGCACACCTCTTGAACCTTCTCTATAGTCAGTATGTATAAACTCACAAAAGCTGAAAATTTTGATTTTGTAAGCATTGCGCTAATTCATAATATTTTACTAAGTTTTATTTTACTAAGTAACTTTAAATTAAATAGGATGGATGCAGAAGATGAAAAACTCAGAACTGTATGAGCAAATAGAAGCCACAGAAAATCTTATGCAGATATTAATAACCAGGAAGCTGGAGCTATTTGGTCACATATGTAGAATGAATGAGGACAGAAAAATAAAGAGGGTGGTGTTTGGAAGAATGGAGGGAACCAACAGAAGAGGTAGACCACACAAGGAATGGCTGGACAACATAACCGACTGGTGCGGAGCGCCAATACAAGACCTGACACATGCGGCGATGGAACGACAAAAATGGCGAGGAATAATGAGGATGGCAGCGGGCACCTACGGGCACTGGTCCCTCGGTTCTTGATGATGATGATGAAGTAACCGGGCTTGCAATCTCTCGGACCAGCGACTCAGTTTCTGTGGCAGTCAATGCCTCTGGCGTGATTCAGAGTTCGTAAATAAGAGACTTTACCATTACATATAGATAAACATGTAAAAATTAATAGCATTGAGCCGAAGTGTCCTTAAATTAAATAGGATGCTCGTCGTCGTCGTAAGGGGGAGCAAAGAGGAAAAAGAGGTATAATTATGAAAGGAGGATGTAGTGGAACACTGGAGGTCGAGGAGAAATAGGTGGAGTAAGAGAATGACTATTCAAATCTTTTTAACTGTTTTCTCGTTGATTTCTTTTCAGCTGAATGAGGACAAAGAGGAGGAATTCGGTGTTTAATCCGTCACCAACATTTAAATATTATTATATAAAGCGATTTAGAGGTGTTCATGTGTACATTTAAAATTACTTGTTATTTACATTATTCTTTTACAATAATTGTTAGACATTTTACCCTCCTATAGATGCATTATTATCTATCAGCGATGCAAACAAATAAAAGTTATTGAAAGAATAAAAACGTTGGCTGGCTGTCTGGTAGACTAATAATAAGAATATTCATACTTACTTTCGTAGCCATATAGAAGCTACCAAATTCTATTGAGACTGGCTTGATAGCAACGTATGCGGAATCGAACCTTTTCCGTGTTGAACCTATAGTGGCTTTCTTTTTTGGTCCATCGAGGTTATAATTATACTTTTCAGGACTTTTTCAGTATAATTATTTCCCTTCCCTCTAATATTTCCTCCGACTACCAATACATGGTCAATTGGCAGATATAAACTGCTGTACACAGATTGAAACTGAATAGGGACCTTGAACAAGTGCTTTGCGTACAGCATAGTTGCAGTTGCGCCATCAAAGCGTGGTGTATGAGCACTGCAAGAAGGCAATGTCAAATTTCAGATTTATTTTATTATTGTATCATGTAAACACATTTTTTATTTGTAGAAATGGGCTTGCAGTTTAGCGAATGGCGAACTGTGCATTAATAAATTATGAAATACAACATTATAAGTGAACATAAATAGCAATATATAGTTGCCAAAAAGGGGTGTATAACAATTCAGTTGTCCGAAAGTTTCGTAGCCAGTGTTGGCAACCTTTTCCAAACGCTTTCAAGTGAGCTACTCTTCTTTAAAATTTATTTATCAATATTTTCTTATTAATTTTCTCTTCGTTAGTTATGCTGATTAAGCACTGCCAGGTAGGCATGCGGCGATAATTATTTTGTCTGATTTCATTATCGTGAATATTAAATGAACTTTTTTCCCATCAAAATTATGTGTAGTTTAATTCGCTGCACAGACGATGTGTTTCTTCGTTGGTAGACTAATAATAAGAATGTTCATACTTACTTTAGTAGCCATAATATAGAAAGCCACCAAATTCTATTGAGACGTTAATTTCTAACGCAACGCCTATTTTAAAGTTTTCAATGTGTTTTATAATGATATCATTACATATTTTACATTCCAATTATCGACGGTAACACACTAAGGAGGAGGATTCCAATTTGACCAGGGTCTATGACAACAGAGGCCGTTACCCTGGACAGAAATTTGCTCGGCGTATTACAGCACTTACGAGCAAGGTACTAGACCATTGAATAACACACTAAAAATAGGAGCGCTAACTTATATAAAAAGTTTAACCCATAAAAGAGGTGTCGTAAAATGCTACTATTTTCGGTTGATCGGTCGACAAAAACGGCCTTTAATGTCGATTGTAACAGTTGGGCTTATAGTTTGATGATAACATTATAAACTTTGAGTGTTGATTGTCTGCAGTTTCGGTACAGAATAAAATATTACTCTGCTTGGTCTGCATTTGTAAGGAGCATCAAACGTTGTATGCAGAGTTTAGCAAACAACGGCATTTTTTTCAGTTCAGGGATACGACCTCGGACCCAACCGCATTCTGAACCTTGTACTTGCTATACAGGCGGCCACCTTGACTCCTAGAGCATTCCTTAGGTGGCAGCTAAAGTGAATAGAGTTTGAACCTGGCATGGCTGCTTATTGTGATCTCTGTATTCCGTGATTTTCGTTTACTGTAACCAATCGCAGTTTTCAATCGATTTGATGAATAAACGAAAATTACGATTATTATTATTATTAACTATTATTAACTATTATAAATTATGCATCAAACAGAAGATGTAAAAATTTGATTGCGGTGTGGCCTGTGAATCGATTTAGACACCTTTTAAATATATTTTTAGAACAAAATATATACGACGTACATTTTAAATTTTGTTACTCCAGCTGTACGAATTTTTACTCAGCAATGGTAATGATCATCGTAATCAAGCAGTAACGTTAAAGCCTGCACGAAGGCGACGTGGACAGTTTTCGCTATGACACACAGTGTCGTTAAACTGCAACTATAAATTACTCCTATTTGAACAGTGCCAGTCCTTAGCCTGCACGAGGGAGGAGGGCGATGTTAATGATATTCGCTATAATATAAATCAGTGTACGATGACTAAAGCCACTATTATGTAATAATGCGCTTGAAGCTCTGTAAAGAATTTGTTACGGTTTACTTAAGACACACTTTAGAGTCAGAAACTAAATATATATATATAACTGTTTTTAAATCACAGTTTTCGCCGTTTTGCCAGAGTAAGCTTCTTTCGCATGGTACAGAAATTGGTAACCAGTTAAAAGAGGTGTCTTATCTATACAGTATAATGTTTGAAAACTATCCAACGTGGGACCTTATAACTTTTGTTTACAGCTTGGATTGCCCTGGAATTCATATCATAAAGAAATATTTTACTTCATCTGCTAAACTTTTTTTATCTAGTTCTCTACTGAAGAGAGTGTACTTGTCTTAACGCTTGAACATTGGGGGGGGGGGGAATGCATGGGCCGTCCCCCCAACGTCTTCATTGGGGGGACCGTCCCCTCTGTCCCCCCTAGGTTTCCGCCAATGCTTGTAGGTTCATTAACCGCCACAATTTGCCGTATATTGTAATGTAATGGTGACATCCGATTAACTTATAGCACGTGTTTATTTCTTGGACGCCGTCATGAACGCCATGAATTTCTTAGGAATTCCGGCTTTAGTTTTTAATGGTTGTGCTATCCCAAAACATTTTACAATGATTGGCTGCTATAATAGATGATGCACGTTCATTTCTTAAACCACAGCTGTACAGAAGAAATGCGGATGTTGCTCTTCTTATTATTATTCACGAAGTTTGGTGTGCTCTCCTATTTAATAGTAAAATCGGAAGTCCTGTTCATTAATCGACTGCCGTGTCGTATCCTTATATAAAATCGTTTTAAATCCGTGTAAAGGTGTTTATTTAGCGGTTGACAAACTTGCAATACGCTGATGATATAATTGTCCTTCTGACAAACTCGGAGGAAGAGTTACAACTATTGATTTAGAGATTGGACAGGGTGGGCAAGAAATATGGAATGCAAATAAACACGGGCAAGACGAAGGTCATGACAACAACAGCACCTAAATGTAAAATTAAGATCAACCAAGAAGAACTGGAACAGGTGGACAAATACACGTATTTGGGTTCGACGATTGACTAAGACAGCGACTGCGGTACAGAAATCAGAGCACGATTGGCAAATGGGTATGCAATAGCTACAGACCTCAAAAGGATTTGGAAGAGTCATGACCTAACAAATGCAACGAAGATAAAGCTATGGAGGACACTGGTGTGGCCAGTGGCCATATACGGCTGTGGGAGTTGGACACTGAGGAAGAGAGAAGAATAGAAGAATAGAAGCGTTCGAGATGAAGTGTCTGAGATTGATAAAGAAAATATCATGGACGGAAAACGGACAAATGAATGGGTGCTGGAGGCGGCCTCGGCAGGAGTGGAGAGGAATCTGCTGAAGACAATAAAAGAAAGAAAAATGATTTATTTCGGACACATCATGAGAAGAGGGGGAACATGCGTTGAGAAAGACATCACGCAGGGCACAATGCCAGGAGACCGGAAAAGAGGAAGACCAAGAACAAACTGGCTGGGCAACATCAAGGAGTGGACTGGATTGACATTGGGAGAAATGATAAGATTGTACATGATGCGGCCGACCCTCGGATCGAGGATGGCTGAGAACAGAAGCTTCTTTCGATATAGTAACACTGCAGCGCTAGGGTATATAGGCCTATCGGATGGTAGGGTGGCAAAGATGTCGCCCTCCTTGTTTCACAGCGAAGGAACTGGTACGTCGTAAGTAAAGGTATTGTATATTTGTTTGTTTTTATGTGCACTTGTTATAGCGCTCATTTAAGCTCTACTATTCAGAGGCGCTCCTGAATACAGCGCGGACACTGCATCGGAGTTTCACGCCGAAGCGCTGAGCAATTGTGAGTGAAGGACTTGCCCAAGGACCATTCGCTGCGACTTGAGGTGGATTCGAACCTGCAACCCTCAGGCTGCAAGACGAGCATACCCACTATACCACCGCGAGTTAGGTATATGAGGCGCTGCCTCTAGCACAGATGAAGTGTCTAGCGACACCTCCTGGCGTGAAATACGGTATCAGAAATTAATTTTGATCACAAACTGTAGATTAATTTGCTATTTTTAATTACATTGCGTTTCGTGTTATTTGAAAGACAGTTAGGCGTACAACGATCCCAGACAGCCGTTTCCCAACGCCGAGAATATAATAGCAGCTAAATCTTCCTTAAAAGAGGTGTATTGAATGTAAAATTGGAATTTTCCATTTAATCGGAATTGCCTCGACATCTAGCTTTAGTTACTGTAGTAGTAACCGTTTATTGACGAAGCATCAACCAAAAACAAAATAAAAGCAATCAGTACAAACTCAAAGACTTTCGATTGATCGGTGGTCATAGGACGATTGGTCATAGGATGATTGGTCATAGGACGATTGGCCATAGCCTCATAGTTTGATTCATTAAACGTTTTGTCATAGGTCGATTGGCCATGGGACGATTGGCCATAGGATGATTGGTCATAGTACGATTGGTCATAGGATGATTGGTCATAGGACGATTGGCCATAGCCTCATAGGACGTTTGGTCACAGGACGATTGGCCATAGGACGATTGGTCATAGGCTCATAGGACGTTTGGTCACAGGACGATTCGCCACATGACGATTGGTCATAGGACGATTGGTCATAGGACGATTGGTCATAGCCTCATAGGACGGTTGGTCATAGGATGATTGGTCATAGGACGGTTGGCCATAGGATGATTGGTCATAGGATGATTGGCCATAGGACGATTGGCCATAGGATGATTGGTCATAGGACGATTGGCCATAGGACGATTGGTCATAGGACGATTGGCCATAGCCTCATAGGAGGTTTGGTCACAAAACGATTGGCCATAGGATGATTGGTCATAGCCTCATAGGACGTTTGGTCATAGGACGATTGGCCATAGCCTCATAGTTCGATTCATTAAACGATTTGCCATAGGTCGATTGGCCATAGGATGATTGGTCATAGGACGATTGGCCATAGCCTCATAGGATGTTTGGTCATAGGACGATTGGCCATAGCCTCATAGTTCGATTCATTAAACGATTTGTCATAGGTCGATTGGCCATAGGATGATTGGTCATAGGCTCATAGGATGATTGGTCACAGGACGATTGGCCATAGCCTCATAGAACGACTCATTAAACGATTTGTCATAGGACAATTGGTCATAGAACGATTGTCCATAGGACGATTGGTCATAGAACGATTGGTCATAGGACGATTGGTCATAGAACGATTGGCCATAGCATCATAGGACGTTTGGTCATAGGACGATTGGCCATAGGACGATTGGCCATAGCCTCATAGGACTGTTGGTCATAGAACGATTGGTCTTAGACTCTTAGGACGATTGGCCATAGGATGATTGGTCATAGAACGATTGGTCATCGGACGATTGGTCATAGGACGATTGGTCATAGGATGATTGGTCACATGTAGGATTATTGGCCATAGGACGATTGGTCATAGGACGATTGGCCATAGGACGATTGGCCATAGCCTCATAGGACGATTGGTCATAGGACGATTGGTCATAGGACGATTGGCCATAGCTTCATAGGATGTTTTTTCACAGGATGATTGGCCATAGGACGATTGCACAGAAAGACGTCCTCCGAAGAATTGGAAAATCAGGGCGAATTATACGATCAAGCGGCTGCTTTATAGCTCTTTAATGGAGAAAGCTTCACTTAAACGAGGTGTGCAATAACTTGAGCAGTCTTCACCGTTATATACTTGCAGAGTGGCATTTTCCTGTTGCATGCATGTACCTCGTCCTACGGATATTATAATGCCTACATCAAAACAGTGAAGAATGCGTGGTACGTGTTGATGAATAGAGCATTCTTATTCCGTCGTGACGTGTCATAGACCCTGGTCAAATCGGATCCATCACAGTGAATTGGTTTACATTTGGTCAAATGGATGGATATCAAATTAACGTTCAAAAGAAAGCGCAACTATTTTTTTCAGGTTGGGCAATGGTAGTCGTTGAACACCGTTTGATGCGTTATGAGGACTCTATAATATAAAGGCAATTTACAGCAGCAAGCAAATTTTGTGATGGCTCGGAAAATAAACGGTGTTGCTCTCTACTTTAGAATGCAGTTCTCTCGAGGAAAATTCAACTATATTTTCTTCTTCTAACCCTTATTAAGTTTTCGCACAGTCGTTTAAAAGGTGTCGATAACGAGGCTTATGCTTTTACCAATATTATCATCTATTTTGTGGGGTGCAGTGGTGTAAAAGTATGTTCGGTGCCTAGGAGCCGGAAGGTTTTGGGTTCGAGTCCACCTTATGCAGCCGCGTAGTTATCTTGAATATTTTACTCGCTATTGCTCATGGGCTTCGGCGTGAAAATCCGATTCAGTGTCCGCTCTGTAGTCGTGATCGCCCCAATCTTGAAGGGAAATTTGGCCTTTGTTTCGATAAAAAATTGCTGTATCTTCAGTGCGTTTGCTTGTAGGTTAACTGAGAGTATTCATGCTTACTTTTATAACCATAAGATTAGATGAAGCCTGGCTTTATTCTGATTGGCACGACTTGTTTTCAAGCCGATTATACACCTCTTTTAAACAATTAAGACTGTTTATATTCGTATAACCAAGATAACTCACTGTAACTAAATTGTTTCGCAAGATCGCTAACTTATCAACAAATTTAAATCAATAATAGAGGTGTCAAAAACTATCAGCAATAAAATAAGTGTATATCACGAGAAAGTCACATTCATAAGAAATAGCAGGGGCCAAACTAGTATGCCAAACAAATTATTTTTGAGGGCAACGGCCTGTGTAATCGTTTAACCTGGATCCATCATAACATTGTCCTCCTTTTTATCCAGATCTGGGTTTGGCACTGTTAGAGTGCGAACAGTGATGTTCTGTATTCAGTCTGGCTTTAGTAATTTTAACATAGGTCTGAAAACGTTTAGCAGCAAAATAATATACTGTATCGCTTCTCAACTAAAAAATGATGCTTTTATCAGTGTCATGTATTATTAAGACGATGATTTTTTATCGAACTGTTATTATTGACAGCGTGATACAGTGATACACAAACACTCTTGATTATTTTCTTTTTTTGAAGTTACAAAAATATATAGCTTGTAATTTTAGTTTCAAAGGTGTGTAAAATAGCCCATTGCTTTTAAAATGACCATCCAGCTATAATTCAGGGTGCTGAGTTATATTATTTATTATTAGGGCTGTTGAATTAATCGCGTTAACGCGTGCGATTAACGCGTAAAAAAATTTTGCGATTAAAAATTTTAACGCATTAATCGTCCGCGTTAATTAGATCTTATTCAAATGGAATCAGAGGCAGAAAACTCGTTTTAAACGGAAGGCTCATATTTAAAGCTAGTGATACATTCTTTGGCAAATATTCCCAAGAATTATTTGAGTATTATCGTAGCAATTCTTTGCTCAATTTTCACCTGCATGCGAACCAAAACATGCGCTAAACGCTAACGATGAGTTGTCGATATCGGCCGCATCGCATCGTCCAGTCCACTAAGGTTGTTTCCACTTTCCTCACCCCGTCAGACGTCAGACTATGTTGGTTGAGCTCCATGAGATGACAAGAGCCGCAAGACCAATGGATTTATACAATTCGTGGCCGAATAAATAATTAACTTTGACAGTCAGAAAACGGTTGTCTAGTTTCACATTTAGGCCTATAGGCGTTTTAATTAAAGGTGGCTCAAATGAAAATAATTAACGGATTTTGAGCAGTTGACTGATTTGAACAGTGTTTCAATTCTGCCTGTCATGCAAAACTGTTCAAAAAACTAAATGCATAAATTCAATAGGCCCAAATTAAAGGTTATTGAATACGTTTGCAATAGAAAGAATGCATTCAGTCATTAAAATATTATGCCTCAGGGGTCATTAGAAAATAGTTAGATTAGGCCTAATATAGGCCTATTTGAAGAAAATTCATTGCGATTAATTTGCAGTTAATTGCGATTAAAAAAATTAATCGCGCGATTAATTTCGATTAAAATTTTTAATCGAACAACAGCCCTATTTATTATTATTCATTATTATTTATTTTTTATTTATTTATTATTTACCGAGAATTTGATATAGCGCTCCTTCAAGGTTACTACTCAGGAGCGCTCCCAGTCCAACCCCGGTCAAGTAAGACAGTCTTGAGAAGAGAAAGAAATGAAGTAGAAGTAGAAAGGCTAATAGGCAGGCATTCCAGGTCGTGTGTGGGGGTATCACTACTGTTTGTGTCCGTTGTTTGTGGGCTTTTATGTGTTCTTTGCAACGCACGGGATTTGGTATACTATTTAAACACGTAAGTGCATGTAACACATAGCTAACAAGAATGGGTTAAAGCGGTGTGGAATGAATTGGATTAGAGTGGTAAGTGTGACGAACCAATTAGAATGCACAGTCTACGTGTAAAAATCGGACGGTGCTTTTACATGGACTTTCTCGTCATATCGTTTACAGAGAAGCCTACAATACCAAATTAGAGCTTGATATCGACTCTTTCGAAGTGATCACATGCAGCGACGGCGCAGTTAATAATTTATTACCGCGATTGAAGGATTTGAGTCACAATGTCTCTGTAAGCTAATTTAATCAGTGCACGACGATTGTCGTACAGCGACGCAGGTAGGACAGCTGCAAATTGGCGCGCGGCGTCTGGACAGGTGATTGTCTGGACAGTGCGTGATGTCTAGACGAGCGTACGTTGAGTGTACAAGGAGAGAGTGAGAGTGAAGAAGGAGTGTTGCGTGTTGAGAGCCGTTGAAATATGCAGTAATAGTTGTTGTTGAGTTGCGATAGAGTAGACTGATGAAGATAGTAGTCGTGTAGTTGTTATGATAACGCAAGTGTAGTCATTGTTGTGTTGTTGCTGATCGTTTTACTTTACATCGGATTTTGGAGTATAATAAGAAGACTTAAACACGTCGTCGTTGTTGGTTACAAAACAGTGAAAGTCTGTAGATTCTTTACCTAGCCATTTATGAAACAGTTATCTAGGGATAGGCCTATGCTACCACGAACTTATACGAAGAAGCTTCCGAAGAGACTGATAGGAGGTGATCACAAGGAGGATATCACATTTGGTGTCGTTGCGGTGAGATAACGATCCAAGTTGCAGGAGAACGATCCTAGTTACGAACGGCGGGTCTACGTGCCAAGTTACGAACGGAGGGATTCTATCCAATCAACAGACGTTGCGGAGGAACGGACGCTGTGCATTTATCAAGGAGCCGAGCACACGGGAGAAGCAACGATACATCGAGCATCCGTACGTCAGTGAGAAACGACAACACAACGACTACAAGGTAGAAAAACTTGCTTGTCTATTGAAGTGTGCATAAAGAATTGAAGTCAGTCAATTGCGAACATTTGAAGAGTAGCCTACTATTTTATCAAGCATCTGTAAAGTAAAGAAGTAAGATGGAGAAACTTACGGAGCAAAAGCAAGCAGCTATTAAAAAGATGTCTTCGGAGAGACTAGTAAAATTATTAATTGAAGCAGGCGTAGACGCAGAAGAAGTTGAACAGATGTCGAGGGAACATTTGATGAGAACTTTGGCTGAGATTTGGGCAAAGGAAGAAGTTGAAGAAGAAGGTGCTGTTGGAGGCGCTAAAGAAAAGCCGGTTGAGAAACCTCAGGCACCGATGTCCATGGAGGCGTTGCTACAATTCATGATGATGAGTAGACAAGAGGAAAAAGAGAAAGAAGAGCAGCGTAGACAAGAGGAAAAAGAGAAAGAAGAGCAGCGTAGACAAGAGGAAAAAGAGAAAGAAGAGCAGCGTAGACGAGAAGAGAGAGAATTACGACAACAAGAAATAGATATGCAGAGGCAGCAGTTCCAGGTACAATTAGAACAAATGAAAATAGATCGTGACGAATCAGAACGAAGAAGGATGGAGTTAATGATAGAATATGAAAAAGCAAGGAGAAGCGATGAAGAAATACGGAGACAGCAGATCAAAGACAAAAAGGCTCGTGAGGAAGAAAAGGAAAAGATGCGTTTACAAGAACTGCAAAGAGCCGAAGAGATTCGACAGGAAGAATTCCAAGCCGAAAAAGACAATTTGGAAAAAGCAGAAAGAGAAAGAGAAGAACAGATGCAATTGGAACAAAATAAACTTGCTATTAAGGAAGCTCAACTCCATGAGATGGCTATTGAAAAAGAAGAACGCAGAAAGCAGTTAGACTTGTTGCAGCAGAAGATTGAACAAGAAGAACTGCGCAGGGTAGAAGATCAAACTCGACTGACGAAGAAAGACGAAGACGATAGAAAATGTCGTGAAGAGTCAGAACGAAATAGGCTTAGAGAAAGTGAGACAATGGTGTCAAAGATTAAGAAGATAGGTGATGCAATGAAACATATGTTACTGAAGATGCCGAATGATATGATGGAAGTGCCATTATATTTTGAAACAGTTGAAAATGCATTCAATAGCTTCGCTGTGGAAAAGCAGTACTGGGTGAAATTGTTGTTGCCATTGATGACCCCGAGAGCGCGAACGGTATTGAATCGATTGTCATTTGAGAATTTAGATAAATACGATGCAGTGAAAGAGCACTTGTTGAAGGAATTCAAGTTAACAGCTCGTGAGTACAGGTCAAGGTTTGCAGATGCCAAGAAGACAGCCGAAGAAACGTATACGATATTCACGGCTAGGCTGAAGAACCTGTTGAATTATTATGTCCGAAGTAGACGAGTGGACAAAGATTACGAGAAGCTGTTTGATTTGTTAGTGGCGGACAAGCTGAAAGATTGTTTACCACCAGGTCCCCTACAGTTTGTCTTAGCAAAAGAGGGCACAGAATGTTTGGAAGCTAGTAATGTTGCAGACCTCGCAGACATACATGTAAACAATCGGATTGGTGTGATGTTTCAAGAAAAGCCGAAATATGAGTCATGGGACAATAATCCAAAGCAAACCAAGTGGGACAGCAATAACAAAGAAACTGGAAGCCAAGCCAAAAGTAATGATATAAGGAAAGATAATTTCTCGGGAAAGCAGTGGTCGCAAGATAAACAGCAGTCAACGTGGGACAGACAAGCCTACAATCGAACTCCGCCGCTGGGACGCCCAACAGAAAGTAATGCATCATACACGCCGTACAACAAGTGGGAGAACAATGAGCAAAGAAGTTTTATAAAGAAACGTTGCCACAACTGTCATTCTGACAAACACCTAATAAAACACTGCCAAGCACCAGGAGCGGCAAATCTGAGAAAGAGCTTTAGTAGGAGTGCAGAGAATTTGAGAGTAAACCAGATCCAAGTGATAAATGCACCTCCTGGTTGGGAAGAACAATACAACCGAGAAACGGAAGTGAAGTCGGTGATGAAATGTACACCACGGTTTATAATACAAAGTAAAGATGATTTTTCACTTATAAAGAAGATTGCATTGCAGCATGTGACGGTAGAAATACGTGGAAATGATGGTCAGCCTATACGAGTCAAAGCATTGAGTGACTCTGGAACCGAGATACCAGTAATCAACGAGGAACTACTGAAAGGAACGACAGTAGAAGAAATCGGCAGAGTTCATTTGCAATGTGTAGCTGGAGAGCCGATTCCAGCTAAGTTGGTGAAAATCGAAGTGCGGATGAGCAGTCGTAACGAAGGAGCAGCTACAGAGGATAGGACAATAAATATCGCGCCATATTTAACTTTAGTGTGTGCCAGCATTCCAGCGGATCTGTGCAAATAAAACAGGGAAAAGTTCTTGCTACATCCGGAGATAATTGCAGAATTGAAAGAGATTCCACCACTGAGTGTATTGCAAGGGGAACTACAAGCGAATGTGACTACAAGAGCTCAAAGTCGGAGAGCAGAAGTCGAAGGCGGAGAAGATGAAATGATAAACGAAAGTTCGCAAGAAGATGACACGGACAGCGAAGATGAACTCAGCATTCAAGATGATGAAGGAATAACACCCGAGAACAATGAAAATGAAGAAGTGATGGTTGCATGTGAACGAAATGATAGTGAAGATTCGGGGAGCGATGTGGAAATTGGTACGAGCATGAGAGAAATGTTTACGGAGAATACGAATGATGAAAAACAGGTGGAAAATGCAAAGAAATTGGAGAAACAAAAACAGTATGCCGGCCAATATAACAAGAAAGCAAAATATAAAGAATTCAAACCAGGAGAAAACGTCAACGTACTATATCCAACGTAAACCAACAAATTGATCTCACGATGGCATGGTCCATGTACAGTGCTACAAAGAAGATCCAAGTATTCGTATCTGGTGGACATGAATGAAAACGGCCGACGAATCGTCCATGCCAACAAAATGAGGAAGTTCATCGCAAGAACATTATCGTGTGGTCTCATCGTGGAAGAGGACGACGAATTCGGATCAGTGGTAGAACTACCATTGAAAGAAGACCAGGCAGAGACGACACAGAAATCGCTGCAATTGGACTATGAACAGATCGGACATCTTACCAGCGAGCAACAGAAATCACTTCAAGTGGGTGAGGAACAAATTAGCGATTTAGCAATCAAGATGTCTAAACAAGTGCTGTATGCAATGAGCCGTATGTAGATGACATTGAAGTACATTTTGATAATTGTCCTAATCATTTGAATGGACATTCTTTTAAGACAATTAGAATTGTTTCTGAAACAGATCAGATTGCATAATGTGATTTTATATATGTTTGAGGTTGGCAAACCATTTAATTTGTATTGTGATAGCAGTGACTTTGCTGTGGGAACTGTGCTGTCACAAGTGGACGATGAGGGGATAGAATGTCCCGTTTCATTTATCAGTCAGAAGCTGACAGATACCCAGAGGAGATGGGCTATGATTGAGAAGGAAGCCTATGCAATCATATGGGCTTTAAACAAATTGAAAGAAATTATTATTGGTTCCAAGATTAATGTGTTCACTGACCATAATCCTTTAGTTTATTTGACTGAGTCAATGTCGAAGTCTGCTAAGTTAGTCCGATGGTCTTTATCATTGCAAAATTTTGACATTCTGTTGAACTATAAGAAGGGAAAGCTGAATGTAGTAGCGGACTGCTTATCGAGATTGTAGTATAAGATATTTTGTGATTGCATTTAGTATAGAAATTGTTTGTATTTAGTTTAAGCATTATACGTTCGCTAATTTTTAAGATTAATTAGCTCTCTTCAAAAGAAAGGAAGGAGGTAATGTAAGCTAATTTAATCAGTGCACGACGATTGTCGTACAGCGACGCAGGTAGGACAGCTGCAAATTGGCGCGCGGCGTCTGGACAGGTGATTGTCTGGACAGTGCGTGATGTCTAGACGAGCGTACGTTGAGTGTACAAGGAGGGAGTGAGAGTGAAGAAGGAGTGTTGCGTGTTGAGAGCCGTTGAAATATGCAGTAATAGTTGTTGTTGAGTTGCGATAGAGTAGACTGATGAAGATAGTAGTCGTGTAGTTGTTATGATAACGCAAGTGTAGTCATTGTTGTGTTGTTGCTGATCGTTTTACTTTACATCGGATTTTGGAGTATAATAAGAAGACTTAAACACGTCGTCGTTGTTGGTTACAAAACAGTGAAAGTCTGTAGATTCTTTACCTAGCCATTTAGCTAATGAAACAGTTATCTAGGGATAGGCCTATGCTACCGCGAACTTATACGAAGAAGCTTCCGAAGAGACTGATAGGAGGTGATCACAAGGAGGATATCACAGTCTCTATACAGAAAGCGCCTCTTTAAGAAACCTACTCAGGGGCGCTCCAGCCCAGCCACTACTATAATCATCTCATGGTCTCTACACATCAACCGTCTCAGAAAAGACCGAACCAGTACGTATCATTATATGGAATCGGTTGAATGCGCTGAAAGGGTTATAAGGCGACCTACATACATTAGGTTTATAGCAACCAACTTGTTTTCAGAACCTTTCTTTTAGACCGTCTTTTTTTCCGAAAAGCGCGACCAGCTTATGCATGTTAAATTTTTTGGTTTTTCAGAGAACATTTTTCGCCGACCGTTTCCTAAGTTTATATAGAATAGACTAAAATCAGTTTAAAGGTGTCTTAGAGAAGAAGGAATTTAGTTGCCAACTAAGACCAAATAATTTCCCTTTACAGTGAGCACTCGAGTAGACCCAGCGCTGCTAGCGTCTTTATCGTAGTCGTCGTCGTCGCTAGTCGGTTTGGTTGAGTATCGGTTCCGTGGTGAAAAGTCTCCTACTGCGTACAATAGGTGTTACCAAGACATTCATATTGGGGCTATGTTAAATATTTATCAATGTCTTTAGTTTTATCTTTGTATGATTTTATGCGGAGTTCTGCTAAAGCAGTCTGTCGCTTGTCAGAAGAGTACCGCCTTTAAATTGAGAGCAAAATGGCAACGGACAATTAATGCATTGCAAGAGAGATCGACATGAGACAGACACAGACAGTGACACAGAGGGTGACAGATACGCAGACAGATAAACCAGAGGCCGATATTACGTGAATATGTGTCAAACCTGTAATTTTGGTCATATTGTGCAATGTGAATCAATTTAAATACCTTTTTTAATGTGTAATTATTATGATATATATATTTATATTTATATATATATATATATATATAATTATATGTAGAGGAGTCAACGTATAATACAGTTGACTTATTGATTCTGAATCCGCAGAGTGGCGGGAGACTGGCTGTCGGATCCAGTGGTCAAACAGGTCAATCAGTCCCTAGTGGACGACCCTACTATCCGACAGCCGGGCTTCGACTTTTCACGTGACGTCTGGACCCTATTGAATCGTTTCCGTACGGGCAAGGTTCTTGTCGCGCGATCCTGCACACATGGGGTCTCGGGTCGTCGGCGGACTGCGAGTGTGGACACTGGACAGGTGTAATCCATGGAGCACATCGTCAACGTGTGCCCACGGACAAAATTCAGCGGTGGCCTGCGGGCCCTGCACAATGCGGAAGAGGATGAGAGACATTGGCTGAAGTCAGAAGCGACTAAAGCACTCGCGAAATAATTAATTCTGGCATTCTGCATACATGAAACGGCGACGAAACAAATCCCACGCTTTGGAAAAAGAGGACTATAATTATATAATACACTGATAACCAACGTCAACAAGTAAGGCAATCAGATGTCGCTGAAGTCTTTAAGCGCTAGACATCGTTTGAATTTTACGTTTAACACACCTTTTTCATCGAGATCTGTGTCCTATATAAGTTCCTGAAGTTGAAAATTGTTGTATTTGACACCTTCTGAAGAGTCACACGATTGATATATATATATATATCACATGATATTGAATGCAATGTAATTAAAAGATATTTTCTCAACTAGGCCTATTCCATCGCAAATGCACAATGGGACATAAGAAATTCATTTTAATACATCGAAGAATTAGTTAGAAATTAAAAAGTAAACAAGTCACTTTGTACAACATTTTAGAAGCATTTCTTTCCAATCAACGAATCACGGCGTTGTTAATGCGTATATCTCAGGATTATTTGAATCCTAAGGAAGTATCAAGTTACACGTTCTGGCGGGACAATTTGCATGTTCCATATTGGGAGAAGATCATGGAGGACATGACCATAGTTACATAAGACAGATGCAATGTAAAACAGACTGCACACAGACTAATCTGCCAGTACTACGGTGTTGTGGTAGATCATTATTAGACTCTGTTTAAACACCTGTTTAATATTTGTACCCGTTGCTATATGCACTTGGAACGTTGCAATAAAACACTTTTCTCGCAAGATTCACCTGTTAAAGGCGCTTCACAAATGCACAAATACAAAATAATAAAATGCAATGCATTACATTACATGACTAAAGGAACGATGCGTTGGAAATACCCAACAGTGGGAATTGCCACATGGAGAAACAGAAATGGCCAAATTTACAAAAATAATTTTATAAAAAAAATTGACTGAATCCAAAAACAAGTTTCTCTTGTACATGTATTGTCAGTGCCACGCTTTGGAAATTATAATACACTGATAACCAACGTCAACAAGTAAGGCAATCAGATGTCGCTGAAGTCTTTAAGCGCTAGACATCGTTCGAATTTTACGTTTCACATACCTTTTTAAATGAGATCTGTCTCTTATATAAATTTCTGCCGTCGAAAAATTGTTGTATTTGATTCCTTCTGTAGAGTCACACGATTTATCTATATCACATTACATTGAATGCAATGTAATTGAAACATATTTACTTAACTATTCCATTGTTAACAAGTCAGAGATTGCTCCATTATTTGTAGTTTTCTAGGACTTTCTCACTGACGTCATGAACTGTGGTGTTCCATCCTCCTCTTACTCATCCTCCGTCGTCTCCATCGCATCCTCATCTTCCTCTTCAGCTTCCTCATCAGACCGAATGTTACAGGTAACTGCATGAATGATTAAGATAAAAGTTACGTTTATTCGAGTCTTGGCGATTTCACATTTTGGGTGATGGATTATATTAAAGATACGCCATCACTACGAAGATGAATGTCGCTAGACACCTCTACTAGGGATTCTTTTAAATTTATATAAACTAAAGTTTTGATAATTGATCACGTGTTTCTTGCCAAGTCACGCAATCACGATGTTACACTTCCGTAAAATTAATGAAGAAACTATTTATTTATTTATTTATTTATTTATTTATTTATTTATTTATTTATTTATCTCCTTTATTATCTATTTCCTTTATTTATTTATTTGTTTGTTTATTTATCTCCTTTATTTATTTCCTTTATTTATTTCCTTTATTTATTTCTTTTTATTTCTCCATTTCTATAGCGCAATTTGGGCCATCAGAGAGAATAATCTTGAACAATTATAATTTTGTGTGTCAATATCTGCGCTGTGAGTTAAACATTCGATCTTCTGCGTGGACATAAATATTTACGAGGCATCTCGCTTATATTTAGAAATATGATATAACTTAAAGGTGGGTAATTAGAGCGCCTTAACTTTCACTTGCACGCTGTTTGAAGCGCTAATACATGTATTGTATTGTGTTATATTTAAATATTTATATAGCGCCTCTAGTAGGGTGAATCGTTCAGAGGCGCTCCCAGTGCGCAAGGCCCCTTGAGAATAAACAGATTTGAGAAGAGACAAAGCAGAGGAGAGACCAGAAAGAAGTGTAGAGCGAACAGAAGGAGAAAGGGCATTCCAAAGACTCAAAGAGAAGGACCAGTTGAGACAAATGACCGAGACTGAGCCATAGCAGTTCTAGACCGAGGAACTAAGAGGTCAAATTTGTTGCATGAACGAAGTGGACGGTGGGAGGAAGCCGAGTGAGGACAAAGTACATGTAAAACATTAGTCAGATACTTTGGGGCAAGACCCCGTTGAGCCTTTATGAATTGGAGTGAAACGCCGAAGCGCCCAAGCAATTGCGAGTGAAGGACTTGCTCAATGTCCAAACGCGGTGACTTGAGGTGGATTCTAACCTGCCACCTTCCTTCTGAAAGATCATATCCACTACCCCACCGCACCCAACTTACGACAAAACTATTATAAATATTAATTGTTGAATCTGAGATAATTTGTTCGTATACTGTATGATTTTATTAATTCGAATCTCCCTCCCTCCCTTCCATTCAATGATTCTTGTTTTAGGATGCTATAAATTTGTTTTCATTGCATTGTATAGCCTATTTTATGTATTGTCGTCAACGGCCAGTTATGTCATAGGACGACTTTAAACTGCGGAATAATAATAATAATAACACTAACAGTTATAAGAAAAAGAACTGTATTATGCACACACAAAATTTCGAGGGCAACAGCTTCTTTTGTCATAAGTCAAATCTGGATCCATTCAATAAGTCACTCTATTTATCGCATTGTGGGCAGGATTGACACACAAAGCTTTTCCCACCTATTAACCGTGGTTGGGGTGTGTGTACTTCGGGCTTAACGACCCTTTTTCAAATCGAAGATGATTAGTGTCGGAGGCAGAGTACAACCTCTCACTCCACGTTTATATTGCGACCGAGCCACCCGCAGTAAAGATCCGAGAAATTAATCTCTGATAAACCGACCGACCGGGAATCGAACCCGGGCCGCTGGCGTGGCGAGCGGGCTACCAACCCACTCGGCCACTCAGGATCTCTAAAACCGTGGTTGGGCCAGGAGTGCTGCTGAGTAGCCTGTCTTTAAAAAGCGCTATAAAAATTTATGAAATAAATAAATAAAATGTTCACATAAACACCTCTAAATCGTTGAAAATGAACGCTATATAAATTTGATTTGTAGATTTTTGATAAGTACCGCCTCCCACTCCGAGCCCTTGTTATTACATTACAAACAAATTCATCTAGAAAACAGTTCAAAAGCAAGAACGATGGAAAGACATAGCTGACTACTTTTCTCTTTCCTCATCCTTCTTCATCTCCTTATCTGCCTCATTCTTTTCTTCATCATCATCATGTATTCTCCTTCTTTAACCCTTTAATGCCGGAGGGTATAGGATTTCCCAAACATTTTACTACACTCTCGGCATTAAAAGGTTAATAATTGTCCTCTGTTACCTCTTCGTCCTCTCTCCTTCTCCTCCATCTTCTTTCTACGAATCATACATTACTACTCCTCTTACTTCCACTCTTCCTTTTTTGTTCCTCCTCTTCGTTCATCCTCCCCCTGTTAATTTTCCTTCCCCGACTCCCTTCTCCTCGTCGTCCACTTCATCAGTTCTGTTGTTCATTGAAGCGTGTCGTTCGTTCATCTGTCCCCAGCATCTTCAATGAACCGTAAAATACGCTGAATAATTATAACTGGTCACACATCAGCAGATAAACGATCACTTAGTAAGAAAATTTTGACCCCGTGTTCATTGACCTGAGACCACGTATATATATATATATATTAGGGTGCCAACCAAATGCATGGTCAAAAAATAATTTTGCCTGATCCAGTTGCCCACCCCCTACAAATGTTTTCTATGGCAAGAAACTCATGTGATACAAATTTTATTCAGATAGAAGATTATTTAGAGGTAGCTTAGCGCGTCAGTAGTTTATAGTAGCGTATAACATAATTTCTTCAAAATCGCATATGGAAATAGCTTATATTTACAGAGAACATGCTGTGCTGTGACTCAATGCTCATACTGACTAAGAATAATAATGTTTCTTGTAATTTTTTGATCTCTCCCAATTCTTGGATGTTGCTCTAATAACACGGATGAACTATAAAGGGCTAAATAAAGACTGTCAATGTCATTTCATTCAACTTCCAGCAATACAATCCTTTCTGATGGTGCCTATGTTTTGTCTGAACAAAAGTGTATAAGAAAACACTACTGAGCTTGGTTTGTATACCAAAATCATGGAATTAGTCGATGCCAAAGTGTTCAACACCAGATGGGACCTCCAATGGCAAAACATCAAGATATTTAGAAGATTTAGAGAATCGCGTATAATTATGCATTTGAAGCAGACCAGTATGAAAATGGCATAAAGGTGACAGCAACTGCAGTGGTTTGGATCTGGTGCTAAATGAGTTTATCGAGTTCATCCAGCTCAATGATATTCAGTCAAGACTGTCAGGAAGACTGTGAGCTCTTTTACCTGGCACTGATATTCTTAAAAGGAGTATAAAGCAAGGGAGATGTGCATATCCATGCCCCTGGAGTCCACCCTAGAGCTAGATGGATGGCAAGGTCACAAACAAGGTTAAAAAGATACTTATTTTACTCTCAATAAATCTCATCAAATGTGAGTTGTCAGCTCTTCCAGAGTTCAAGTCAATTGTTAAGTTTACATTAAGTGTCTGTACACACACACATGCATGTGCCACACCTGATCCTCACAACGACTTGAATCTTCTGCATGAGTTTGATGCATACAGACAAACAACTAAACTGTTATCGATTCAGCAATCAATTCCTTCTGTAGTCATTTGTAGTATCTAGGTGAAATACTAATTGGTCACACTTTCTCTGATACAATGGTTCCTCTGGATTTGAAGGAAGCAATAGTCATGCACAGCCCTAAGTAAAGAAACCCATGGACAAACTTCTCGGCACGTTGTAAGTTTATACTACATGGACATGACACTGTTGCTATACCAATGCTTCGGTGGTTGTCACAACATATTTAGCAGTTTCTTGTGGCAATTGGAATATCACAGCACTTTTTGGCCCTAAAGACCTTAACCCTAGCATTTGAGAGAGCATTTCTGAGTATGCTAGTGCTCAGATATGGGCAGAGAGTCTGATGGTGGTCAACAATGCCGCTGATGTATTCAATGGTGTTCTTGGTCACTATGAAAAACAGAATAAATTTATGTTATAAGTTGCTGAGAGGCACCGCAGGACATTTCTAGTTACTAAGGAGTCTACTGTTGCTCACCAGTAGTGCTGGGCTCAATTGCTCATCACTAACTTAGCAATAATGAGCACCCTTGATAATAGTGTATCTTACGCATTGAAACATCATGGAATTTAACATTGTCCAATGCTAAAAACTTTAACCGCGTCAAGCTACCAGTAATTTTTTTAGAATGCTTCCAAATTTTGTGAGCCTTATTATTTCGACATTGAAAACATATGTGGGGGGTGGGAAGACACAAATTACAAACTTTTATTTTGAGTGGCACCCTAATATATATATATATATATATATATATATATATATATATATATATATGCTTGTATGAGTATGTATGTATGTATATATGTACTTATGTATGTATGCATGTACATGTACGTATGTATGTGTGCATGTATGTATGTTTACGAACATACACACATACATACATAGATACATGCATACTTACATACGGTTCCACGACAACTGGTTCACAGACAACTGGTTCAACGACAACTGGTTCACGGACAACTCGTCCACCGACAACTCGTCCACTGAAATAGAAGCCGGATTATTGAGAAAACGCTTGGGAAATAGAAGCTGGATGAAGGTTTTTACAGGTGAAATAGAAGCTGGATTTATGAAAAACCACTTAAGAAATGGAAGATGAATTTATTTTATTTTCTATCTGAAATAGAAACTGGATGCATGTTGAGACACATGATGAAAATCATCAATTCAGCTTTCATTTAAGAAAGAAAACCATTAGACTTTTTCTCATAAATCCAGCTCCTATTTCGTAAATAAAGGACCTTCATCCAGCTTCTATTGCCCAAGCGTTTTCTCAATAATCCGGCTTCTATTTCGGTGAACCAGCTGTCGGTGAACCAGTTGTCCGTGGACGAGTTGTCGTTGGACGAGTTGTCGGTGAACGAGTTGTCGTGACACCCTTACATACATACACACATACATACATGCAAATACACTGCACATTTGTACATACAAGCATACATAGGCTTACCTACACAGTCATATGCATACAATAGTGCCTGAATAGATTGCGTACGTACACACATACATACACGCATAAATAAATACAAACAAAAACACGTACATACATACTTACAAACATACAGTATGTATACATTCATACATACATACACACATACATACACACATTCATGCATACGTACGTACGCACGTACGTACATACATACAGGGTGCGGCAAAATAAAGTAATCCCCTACGGTTCTTAGCCCATATCTCGACCAAACTTACGAATTTTAAAATGAAACTTTACAGTCTTAAAGGCCATTCATATTTACGTACAATGGTTCAAATTTCGACAAAATATTTCAAATAGGACAAAAGTTACATCACTTTCAGTGAGACCACCCACCGTTTTTTGACGATTCGAAAACTAAACGCCCCAAAAATTAGGTTTTTTGCTAATATCATGGCCAGAAGTAAGAATTTCAAAATGAAATTTTACAGGCTTAAAGACAATTCATATTTACACACGATGACCAGATTTCATCAAAATATTTTAAACACATCAAAAGTTATACCCCTTTTAGTGAAGACACCCACCTTTTTTGACGATTCAGAAACGAAACGCACCAAAAAGTTACAAAACAACGATTTTATTAAGTCTCATTTCAAATAACTGTTGTCAAATTAACTTGGTAGTGCTTCACGACTTGTGTTCAATGTGCCCACCACCAGTGTCAAAACAACTTATTTTGAGTCTCTTTGCAAAGTTTCTTGATAGACCTGTTGATTAACCCTCGGGCTACCAGGGGGGGGGTGGTATCCACCCCCCCTAGGTTTTTCCCAAATCAAACTTTTTTCGTTAGGAATAAAATTTTGACGTTTTAGGTAGCTGTATAGGATTCATTTGCAGACATTTTGAGCTAAAATGTGTGATGATATACCATACCATTCAAAAGTTATACCCGATATACCCGAGGCACCAGGGGGGGTGGATACCACCCCTTCCTTAGATTATCGGCTGTATCTTATCCGTCCTTTGACATGAAGAGACACCAATTACACCATTCTGTAGAGGGAATGTGGGGCTACATTGTGGTGGTCACGGAGTTGTCTTTTGACAACCGGAAGTGCTCAAAATAAATTAAAATATAAATAAAAGTGTTTTATTTTCATAATATTTTCATGTTTTTCTTATTAAAAATTATTCATAATTTATTTTTTAAGAGAAATAAATTATGTCATTCTATAGAGTGCATTTAGGGCTATGTTTTGATACCAATTAATTTGACATTTGATGACCGAAAGTGCTCAAAATAAATTTAAATGTGTGAAAATGTTGGGTTTTTTTACAACGCAAACCGATAAGTCTGCGTAAACGTTTTTCAGCATGTTTTACATGTTTTTTCTCTTTTTATTGTAACTAAAACTAACTTATTACTAGTTTTTATAGTTGAATATTGGAATTTATTATATGTAAACTATTTTTAATTAAATAAATTATGTTAAAACACACAGAATCTAATATTTTGCTTATGCGAAAGTATACATTTTGTGGAATCGACGGGTGCCTACGGTAAAAAATTCATAACTTCGGGGTGCTTTCATATATTTTAAACCTAAATATACCATTTTGTGCAGAAATGAATGCTGAATCCATAGGTGTATTACAAGTTATGATATCTCAAACCAAACCCAAAATCCAGGGGGGGTGGTAACCACCCCCCCTTGGTAGTCAGTGTTACAAAAATAGCGTGGTAGCCTGAGGGTTAATCTGACAGATTCCTTATTTACCAATTTGATGTCATCTTGCTAAGTGACTTCTCAGTGATGTGCAGCTACGCTGGTACCCTGTTTATTTTTTGAATAGTAATAATAATGATCATCTGGCAATGTCAAGGCTATTTGATAACAAATATTTGAGATGAGACTTAATAAATTCGTGTGTTTGCTATTTTTTGCTGCGTTACGTTGTTGAATCGTCAAAAACCGGGGGTTTGCCTCACTGAAAGTGATGTAACTTTTGTTCTGTTTGAAATATTTTGTTGAAATTTGAACCATTGTACGTAAATACGAATTGCCTTTAAGACTATAAAGTTGCATTTAAAATTTCGTAAGTTTGGCCGAGATATGGGCTAAAAACCGTAGGAGATTACTTTATTTTGCCGCACCCTTTACGTGTACATACATGTATACATAAATTCATACATACACAGATACATATGCATGCATAATGCATACATACATACCTACATACACGCATACATACATGCACACACATACATACATAGTGACAATACATACATACATGCATACATTCATACATACATGTACATACATACATACAAATGGCAACTCCTAATTTTTTTTGGCTGCGCCACTGGTCAAAATTATTGAGCAAGCTAGAAATTCTCGCTAGGAAATTTTTTTATGAAAATCAACATTTTCACAAATTTTTATTTATTTTGAGCACTTCCGGTTATGAAAAGACAAATTATTTAGCATGACAATGTAGCCCTACATTCCCTCCATGAAGGGGCAGAATGTTTCTTTTTCATAATAAATGACGGATAAAATTTTACAGTCGTTAACCTAAGTTGGTGGTTTCCACCCCCCTCTTGGTACCTAGGGTATATCGGGTATAACTTTTGAACGGTATGGGGTATCATCACAAATCTTACCTCAAAATGTGTGTAAATGAACCCCCTGCAAGTACTTAAAATGTCAAAATTTTATTCCATACGAGAAATGTTTGATGGTGAGAATACTTAACGGGGGGATACCACCGGCCCTCCTTGGCAGCTTTAGAGGGTTAATTTTCGGCCTACATATTGACCCAAACATGTTTCATGAGTGCATGTGCTATGTACAACATACATTTAAGTCGTTCATTCCCAAGTTCTATCTAATTGATATAATTTCAGCCCATGTTATCGGTGGGGTCCATTGGACCCCAGGTGTGCTAAATGCGTTGGCGCGGAAGGTGTGCGTCATAGGGTTAACTTAAGATCCGCCTTTCGTGCAACCATAAGCAAATTTGCATTTCCTATTTCGTTTATAGCTTCTCCGAGTCCTGTGATAAACAATGTGTTGCTGCAAAGACTATTTCTGGAAAATACCTCCCTCCAGTATTTGCTATTTCGACAAAGGAAGATACTTCATTTGAACGATGCAGATTTATTTGATATAGACCTAACTAATAATTATTAAAACAGCAATGTCTTCAAAACATTCGTCGGACTTTGTGAGACGTGAAATATAATTGTACAGGTTTATATCTTCAAGATGATAAATTAATATTGCTTCAAATATGATTTTCTTTACGTTGAACTAAGCGTTATGTTCTTTAATGACTCCCTGTTTCAGCTTTTCAGACGAGTAGAACCGAGTCACTGGAGATCAATACACGGTTACAAAGATTAAATCGTGTTGCAAAATATTGTTCCTTGTCGTTTATAAACGTCACCTGTGTTACAGTACCTCGTTACTGCAAACGCAATTGAAGCAACTGTGGTTTGATTTAACTCAACTGCTTTACTGAAGACAGTTGAGCGATGGCCATTAAATCGAATTTCTTCGGCAGTTCACCGTAATTTTTCCAATTTGGCTTTTCATTATTCACAAGACACTGAACTCTTATGCACCTAACGTCTTTATTTCTATCTGGCTCACCATTGACTACAAAGAGTCTTTTATTGTAAAGAATCATTCTAAAGTAATATGGATTTCCACCCATTTTAAAATGATTTCGATCATGCCATGTCTTGCGTTCAAAGTCAAAAATGAAGCAGGATTCGCTGTTCATTAGTATCGCAAAGTTTTCACAAGATACAGCTCGTAGATGTCCGGAAGTACCAGGCAAAGGCGTCGAAAGAAGTGTGCATGTCCTATCAACTGGGTTGAACACTTGCACGCAATTCAAAGCTTCAAACACTACATTTTTAAAACCCCCGAATATATAGATTGAACCTTTGTAGGCGACACACGCTGCATTAAGGGCATTATATCTCAATTGTCCGACAACTGCACTCTTCTCGGTCAGCGCATTGTAGGATTCAATGCTATCCAAAGCAGTATTTCTAATTCTGCCCCCACAGATATACAACGTTTTTCCTATGAATTCTGCAGAGTGACAATGCCTTCCATGAAGTAGAGTTCCGCATCTCTTCCAACCAGAAGCAAGGTTGTATTTCCATATTTCGTTAAGATATTCTCCAAATCCTGTGATAAACATTGTGTTCTTGTAAACTGCAGCAGCAGGTTCAGTCCACGCCGTTGCAGTTGGTTCAATCGCGATAAATGGGGATACTTCATTTTGATGATGCAGATTTATTTTACATAACGTAAGACGTGAGTCAACTTCGCCGATTAAAACGGCAAAGTCATCAATACATTCAACACATTCGCCTCGTTCTGTGTAAAATGCATATGAAATTGAACATAATTGTAAATAATAATGACATGAATTCTGCAGTTATTTCTTCGCTTCTCTGATTGTAGTTATTGCGATATTGTTTGGCGGTACCCTCGTGGTTGTGACAGGTCCAACGAGATGGATGGGGTAATTATCTGAATTGGCTAAAACATACTAGTCCAGGCAACCTGGATATAAAAAATGCATTGAACCGCTAAACGTCTAAACTCAAATGCTTAAAAATAGTCTGTTTGTGTGGGAGAATATCTAAGTAGAATGTAAGATAGGTGCGCAACATGACCTCTCGATGAATGTTAATTGCTATTATGTAATTATAGGAAAATAATATATTAAATCAATTAGGCAATAATTATTTTTGGAATCACTGAGCGCTAACGTAACCTAAAAGGGAAGATTGATCTACGCTAGAAGCGACTATCAAAAATTATTTATCTATAAGACTGTTATGCCTACGACTGGGTTACGCTCTGGAAATAATTGATATGCACGGTTTTGGATTCGATATCCTGAAAGCTACTATAAGAATTTTAAAAAAACAATAGACATTAAAATTAGGTCAAGCTCGACAACAAATTTTAAATGAGACTTACCGTTTAGACTTCCTATCATGTTTCCATTGGTGGTCTTGAGAAATTCGGTTAAATCCGTCGCCTGTAATGTAACATCAAATGAAGTCTTTGGACGCATAATGTACGAATCGTGGTCTTCCGTTAACTCATCTGCTCGTCGTTGTAATTCATCTTTATTTCGACAGATGTCGATAGCTGATCCTTTTGATATGAGATCATCGCAATATCTTGAAAAGCTTTCCAGAATTGTTAGACGCCTGTCAAATTCATCTTCTTTGGTCTTTATTTCTTTCATACGTCGATTCTTTTTTTCTGCTAATGACCTCAACAAGGAGTTGGTATTTTCATCTATCATTTTCTTTAACTCTTCGCCTCTTCGCAGAATTTCTTGCTCCCTTTTAGCTATTTTCCCAACCAAAACCTCTTTACTTTCTAATGAATCTTTATTGACCAACAACTTTCCAGCAAGCGACGATATCTTGTCTGCGTTAAACTTAATGATTTGGCGGAAATCCTCTTCCACTGCAGTTACTTCCTTGTATTCGTGTATTCTGTGGCATGCAAGAAAACACGAGGCGCAGACAACTTTCCTACATTCGACGCAGTAATATTCTAATATTTTTCCAGCATGAATATCACAATTCATTGCAATTACAGTCATTGCCGCCTCTTCTACTCCAATCCCATCACCAATCTTCAAGATTTTATGATTTTCCGACCCTTCAGAAACCTCATGAATCTTGCAGCAACCCTCGCAAAGATTGTGTTTGCAATCCAAGCATCTCAATGTAGCTTCACATATGCTTGCCTTAGTGTTTACTTTGCATGCATCGCATGATATAACTGCCACCTTCGACTGATTTAATGCATTTCGTACTTCAATCAACCCACCCATAAAAAAATTCTTCTGTATTCCCTGCACTCCATCATCTGGAACAATGAATTCCTTCCTACAAACTGGACAGTTAATTTCATCTCGAGCTTTCTTGTTGGACTTGTCGATCAAGTCCTGTAGGCATTGAAGACAGAATGTGTGAATGCATGGAAGCATTCTGGGATCAGTGAACATCTTGAGACATATGCAACATTCTGTCATGTCACTGAGTCGATTCATAGCGCTGACCTTTTCAGGAGAACTTGTGAGTTACGCTGTAAAATTGATAGACATGTGGCATGTATAATTCACTGATTGAGTGAATGAATAATAAAGCTGAATAATAGTTAGGCTTATGATCATTGAACAATTTTCGGAAATGAAACGTTAGTCTAACTAGATCTTCTAAAGTCTCAGTTTTTTACCATGGCGCTTGATAGCTAAGCGTCATCAATCCACAACAATTATTTTACTTTCTTTAACTTTGGTTTAACAAGACATCGACGCATTGAATTATTGAAATTGAAATTAGGCTATAAAACTGAGTCTACATAGTCCATGCTGCCAGAAGCCTAGGCCTATGCCAGCATCATGCTGGCATAGGCCTAGACATCAACAATTATAAATTAAACTTAAGTAAGTGCATTCAATAGAGAGTTCTCAATTAAGAAATACGTTTAGCAATTTTGCTGTCAAACATTTTTTCATATAATTCATTTATTGTACTGAACTATTTGTTTCTTAAATAAAAACAGTTCTTAAGAGAGGACACTGACATTCACAGATAAAGATAGAAAATAACTGTAATCTGAATCTAGAAACTAAAAATATGCATCTTTTACGGGCCCGTTCATAAAGTACGTTACGCTCCAGGTGAGTGGGGGGGGTGTAAGAAAGTGTGACAGTTTGTGACAGGGAGAGGGGGTCAGGCCATGTGTGACGTCACACTTAGTTTCATGGGCGCCCGCAGAAAATTTTGCAGGAGGGGGCAAAAATTTTACGGTGGTCACGGTTACATTTTTCAGTGACAAAAGCATGCTAAATACAGCGCTGGAAATTAGAAACACGGGTATTTTTCAAAGACGTTTTAATGCAAATTTCTCAGTTTCATTTTGTGTATTATTTTTGCGAAAAATTGGTTAAAAATCCAAAAGTAGATGTTAAAAAGTAGGTCCATGAAAGGCACTTTTATATATAATTATACATTTATTTCTAAAGAGATTTATAAACGTAAATTTATCACTTTCACATGTGTATCATTCGTATGATTAGTGTTTTAATGCGAAGAAATTTGTTAAAAACTCAAAAGTAGTAGTTAAAAAAATAAGTTTCACTTTTCCAGGGGGGGGGCTAGTGCCCCCCCTTGCCCCTATGTGCGGGCGCCCATGCTTAGTTTTTACATTTTATTTCTCATTCTTTTTCATATTTTTTAGTAGAATTTAATAGCTCTAAAAATAATTTTCAAAGATTTTGTGAAACATTTGAATTAGTTTTATGTCAAAATAGCATGAAATGCGTATCCCTGAATGTGTTGTTCACGATTCCTATCGCTAGGAGCGCTAGTAATGCTAGGAGCGCTAGTAATGCTGTTGCGAAGCCTTGTTTTAGGCCCTACGTATAGCCTTGCGTTGTTATTTTTTTTAAATTCGAAAGTGTGACGCAATTTTATGGGGGGGTCCGAGATTTGTGACTGTTTGTGACAGGGGAGGGGGTCAAAAATGGTCACAAATAGCGTGACGTACTTTATGGACGGCCCCTAAGCAGTTCAATTAGTTCTACAAGTAGGTAGGCCTACAAATTTTTCTATTGGCTAAGTCATGAATCCACTGACGTAGGACACATCTATTTTAATTTTAATGATCAGTGGGCGTCTCATGCAAGCCGGTGGGATCACGTGGTTTCTGCTTAAACACTTTGGGGTAAGGTTCAGGAATCTTAGAAAAATGTATGTCTTGATGACGTGGCTTGCTTTCATTGCTGCGCAATCCACACCTTCAATCTTACCCCTTAATATTAAATATTATGCTCTTGTTTCTCGCTCTTCTCGCTGCTTCAACGTCACTGCCACTCACTGGGCAGCTCAAAATAGACAGTCGAAAATTTCCAAAACATCCTGTACATGGCGTTGCTCTGCTTTCGCTTTCAAAACTGACAGTGACTTAGAATAAACTTTGGCTCATCTCTAGAATAGCCTATAAGCAGTTTCATAATCTGTGGAAAACTTCAATCTTAGCGTAGCCTATAATTGTGTTGATCGATAATAACATGAAAATAGTTACTTTCGAATAGATCTATCTGCCGAAAACTATGACGTAGAGATCGTTATTTCATTCAAAACATGGAGCAAAAATATTGGTTCTTGCAACTATCAAGCACCATAACCACATGTCATGTCATGTCAATTCGCCATCGTCGCTTTGGCGACGGTTGGCTACACAAGCGGATCAATACTGCCTGCAGAGGCTGCTGTCGTGAACCGCGTTCAGCAGGTCCATAGTAACAGGTGATCATAATTATTATGTTGCGCTGATCAATTACACATGAGAATATTTCCTGACTCCATTCTGCAGTGAGAATTAAGCTTAGAAAGAATGTAAGTAAGTAATTGGCAATTTTAACTGGTCGGTTTATTGTATATCATTACAGAAGTAGTTGAATATAATTTTTTGCAAATTAGCGCAGCAGAATACAATAAAATGGCCAGAATAATTTTATTGCTATGCATATGTAGCCTAAGTTTAGTGTTCATCCTTCATTCGCACATAATATGTGCACTAAACCGTTGGCATCGCCCTCCTCGTCTATTATACGAACTCGGAGCTCTCACTATAATTATCTAATTGCAAACAGTAAGAGTTACTTGTATCCGGCATAGGGGTTCCCGGACAATTCGTCACCTAACAATTCGTCACCGGACAATTCGGACTGGACGTTAATATAATTTCTCGGTGCTAGACACCTTTAGATGATGATTCAAGGAATTACATAATATCGCGCGTCTGCAATTTATTAATTCGAATACATTCAAGCTTCTAAAACTGTCGCAAACAATGTCTCAACGCTAAACACATTTAAAATAAATCAAATAGTGATTTATAAAACCACCTTCGGAATGTCATAGAAGTTGTTCGCTAGTGTTGTAATGTGCCGAACAAATTTTTAACGAGGGCAACGACCTCTGTTGTCATAAGCCTTCGTCAAATCTGGATCATCCATCATCAAAAAGTTAAGAAGATCCATCACATCGTATCGACATAATATAAAATCAAGGACAAGCCAGCGGTAAGAAGTTTGTTTGTTTTGTTTGTAGGCCTATGTGCACTTGTTACAGCGCCCTTCAAGCTCTCCCTACTCAGAGGCGCTCCCGAATGCAGAGCGGACACTGCATCGGAGATTCACGCTGAAACGCAGAGGAATTGTGAGTGAAGGACTTGCCCAAGGTCCTAACGCTGCGAGGTGGATTCGAACCTCGAACCTTCCAGCTCCAAGGCAACGACGACACCACTACACCCCCGCGCTAAACAAGAAGTGGTTCAAATAATAATTGGTCGATAATGAATTACTATAATACTACATTTAAATGACGACACTTACAGTGGTGTGCAAAAGTCTGGAACCACCTAGAAATATCGCATTTTTTCGACTTTCCAGTCTCTTACTCGCATAGCGGCATATTTTTTATAGCCTATGCCATATAAAAACTTTTGTGTGTAGCAACATGGGGGATACATTTAGCTATTAGAATCAACTTTTTATTCTAGGTTGAACTAAATTTCACTAGTTTGTACGTGGAAGTTGCCATGGTAATGGGTTTTTGTGTGTAAATCTCGTAATTTGCACTTCCATGGCAATTGGCGTAAAAATATATAGTACGGTTAAAACACGTCATGTTTGATCTGATTTTTTTCATAGTCATTCATTCATTCATTTATAAAATTTATATGACGCCATTCAAAAAGGCTACTCAGAGGTGCTCCCAGCCCAACCACTGTTGAAAAGATAGTTCTTGAGCAACTGGTAGAAAGCGGGCAAATTATTCCGAGGTAGTAAGCGTAGTAGGCTACTAATTATTTAGTTGGCATTGGAAAGACAGTCTTGTAGACAGTAAGTTATACCTCTGGATTTGGTAAACCACCCCTTATTCTTGATCATCTGTCTGCACCGTGGCTGTATTGAGTACACCATCTTAACGGGGTGGTCAATGGTCATGGGTAGCGACACGGTGCCAGAACTGATGGCGATGAGCGAGTCGCACAACTTGCAATTACTGGTGGAATGTCTCTGTGACATCATTCTGTTAGGCTATTTTGCGCCAGAAATTCTCAATCGGATTCCTATAGCGTGACTGAACAGACCAGTCCAGAGTCCTGATGTTGTTCTGACTTCCAGTTGGTGATAGGTTGATGTAAGCGAACACACGGTTACAGGATGACGTGAAATAATATAGTTAGGCTAATAAAGTGCTGTACAGGGTGGGCAATAGAATAATCCCTACAATGCTTAGCCAATATATTGGTCAAAAATCAAATTATACGGGCTTAAAAGTAATTCATTATGGCCAAATTTTACCAAGATGTTATTGGATATTAAGATCGTAATTAAAAAACCTGTTTGCTGCGTTAGTTTTTTATCGTCAAAAAACAGTGGGAGTGCTCACTAAAAGTGACACAATATTTGTTCCGTTTGAAATTTCTTTTTTAAAAATCCGGAATTCAGCAAGCAGGTCATTCCAAAGGCGTAGTGTTGTGTTTGCAAGATTCAATGCTATCCAAAAAGTATCGCCCTTACTTCTGTCACAGATGTACAGATTTTTTTCTGAATTTTGTGCAGTGACAAACTGTGACATCCTTTTCATTTATACTAAAGATCCGCATTTCGTGCAACCAAGAAAAAATTGCATTTTTATAATTCGTTTATAGCTGCTCCGAATCCTGGGATAAACATTGTGTTGCTGCAAAGACTATTTCGGAAAAATAACTCCCTCCAGTAGGCTATTTGCAATTTCGACAAATGAAGATACTTCATTTGTACGAATCAGAATTAATGTGATATAGGTCTAACTAATAACAACTGTAAGAATTAAGATTATAACAGCGATGTCGTCAACACATTCTCTGTGAGACGTGAAACATTATTGTACAGGTTTATAATTTCAAGATGATTAATTGCTTAATTCACCTATGAATTATGCAAAGTAATTTTCTTTGCGTGTAGGCGCTATCATGTTCTTCAATGACTCCCTGTTTCAGCTTCTCAGACGCGTAGAACCGAGTTAATGGAGATCCATCCAGGGTTACAAAGATAAAATCTTGTTGCAGTTAAGTTATTGTTCCGTGTCGTTATAAACGTCACCTGTGTTAGCCTACAGTACCTCGTAGCTCCAAACGCAATTGAAGCAAATGTGGTTTCATTTAACTCAACTGCTTTACTGAAGACAGTTGAGCGATGGTCATTACATTGAATTTCTTCGGCAGTTCACCGTAATTTTTCCAATTTGGCTTTTCATTATTCACAATGCTCTGAATTCGTATGCACCTAATGTTGTCTTTATTTTTACGTGGCTCACCATTGATTACAAAGAGTCTTTTATTGTAAACAATGATTCCAAAGCACAGTGGATTTCCATCCAATTTAAACTGATTTCGATCATGCCATGTCATGCGTTCAAAGTCGAAAATGAAGCAGGAATTGCTGGTCATTAGTATGGCAAAGTGTTTGCACGATACAGCTCGCAGACCTCTGGAATGACAGGGCACATTCGTCGGAAGACGTATGCAGGTCTTATCACCTGGGTTGAACATTTGCACGCAATGCAAAGATCCATGAAGGAAATTAGAACCCCCGAATATGTAGATTGAATCTTTGTAGGCGACACACGCTGCATCAAAGGCAGGGTATCTCAATTTTCCGACATCTGCACTCTTCTCGGTCAGCGCATTGTAGGATTCAATGCTATCAAAAGCAGTAGTTATAATTTTTCCCCCATAGATGTATAACGTTTCGCCGATGAATTCTACAAAGTGATGATATCTTCCATGAACAAGATGTCCACATCTCTTCCAACCAGAAACAAAGTCGTATTTCCATATTTCTTCAAACAAATTTCCGAATCCTGTTATAAACATTGTGTTCTTATAAACTACTGCAGCAGCAGGCACAGACTCCTTTGCAGTTGGTTCAATTTCGACAAGTTGGGATATTACTTCATTTTGACGTTGCAGATTTATTTCACATAACACAAAACGTGGGCCAACTTTGCCGATTATAACGGCAAAGTCATCAAGACATTCACTTCGCTCTGTGTCAAAAGTAACTGAAATTGAGCAGAATTACAATTTCAATAATAATGACAACACTGAATTCTGCACAGTTATTTCTTCGCCACTCTGGTTGCCTGTTTCCAAGCGCATCTATTGCAGAGTTAGGGTAGGGTGGGGCATAACGCCTAGTGTGGGGAAGACGCCCCCGCTGAATATCTTTGCAGTTGGCGACTTTTGGTGGGATTTGATAACTGCCCATGACAGCAGACGCCATTAAGAATTATAAGAAGTTAAAACGTGACCAATTTCTTGTTTCGGTGGAAGACAGGAAATAAAAGTTTGTTTTTCGTGTCTATTTTCTAATTCTCGTATGCAGTTCATTCAGCTGTAATTAATTTCATGTTTAAGGGATCGGCATGAGCATTATGTCATTATTTAGCTAAATAAATGCACAGCAGAAATATAGCTTAAAGTTATCAATTCAGTTTAATAAAGAACCGACAAAATCAATAAAAGCAGACAACCATAGATGGGGCAAAAGGCCTCATACGCTTTGGAGCAAAACGCCCCGCCCGGGGCGTTTCCCCCCAATACAGATGGAAACGCCAATTGCATCAATAAATTTGGTTAGTTTCATATAATTTTTTATGTTACAAAATATATAGGCCTATTCATATCATTGCCCTTGCTTTGGGCAATATTGTGTAGGCTAAAAGAATGTTTCTATGGTATATAATGCCCCATGTAAAAGGGCTTCTTGCCCCATGTATGGGGCAAGAAGCACTTTTACACTAGTTGAATGCAGATGTACGCCATTGGGCTTCTTGCTCCATGTAAAAGGGCTTCTTGCCCCATGTATGGGGCAAGAAGCTCTTTTACACTAGTTGAATAAAAATTAAGTTTTTCTCGAAATGGTCTAACATTAAGTAAAATCAACATTTCTACTAAATAGTGCATATAATGCAGCTACTTGTCACCAATTTTTGTTGACTTCAGATTGCGCAACTTTACTGTGGGTCATGTCAAACGTTAAAGGGGGCGTCCTGCCCCACCCTACCCTACTGCAATTGTTTGACGGTACCCTCGTGGAAGGGGGTTAGAAGAGGAATTAACAAAGCAAATGGGTTAATGGCGGGATTCAGGAACATATGAACGAGCGAAACAATATCACATTCAACAAAGAAAAGAATACTACACGGTGTCCCAATTGAACTGGTATCCTGGGCATGAATATTACGCCCATCTGATTGTCTGTTTAAAAGCGCATCTATTGCAGAGTTACTGCAATTGTTTGGTTGTGACCGGTCCAATGGCGTCGATCGAGAGCCATCTATCTGAAATTGTATCCAACTATACCTGCACTCGCTGCTACGTCTAAATTCAGATGCTTAGTAAGTTAGTATAAGTAATAGACGGCGACTTGCGGAGGACGAACGAGTGGCGCCGAAGGACGAGAGATTTTGGGCGGAAGAATATGCCGCCGACGAAATTTTTCACTTTTGCCGACCAAAATTTCTGACGACCTTTTTTTAGTCATTTGGTCGAAATCTCCAGCAAAAATACCCATTCACCCTCCCAAAAAAGGTGATGAACTTTTTTTGGCCAAAATCTCCAGCAAAAATATCCATTTTCTTGCCAAAAAAGTCATGACCTTTTCACAATTTGGAGAAAAATGCAAGGGCCGCCCCCAACACATTCATTGAGGAGGACCGCCCCCCCCGTCCCCATACGTCTCCGCCCATGGTACAAGTCTCTCAAATCACGCTTAGATGTGGATGGGAATCTCTATGTAGATGTATGTAAGATTGGTGCGCAATATGATCTCTCGTTGAATTATAATGTAATTACGTGAGAATTATAATGTAATAAAATATTAAAATATCAATGAAACAATTATGGAATCACTAAGCTCCAGCGTAACCTAAAAGGAAGATTTATCTGCGCTTAGAAGCGCCTGCCAAAAATTATTAATGTTTATATATGCACAGGTTACGATGTGGACCAAATTGATATGCACGGTTTTGGTTTCAATATCTCGGAAGCTACTAAAAGAAATGAAAGATCAGTCGACGTAAAAATTAGGGCAAACTCTATAAAATGAGTCTTACCGTTTAGTCTTCCAATCATGTTTCCATTGGTGGTCTTGAGAAATTCGGTTAAATCAGTCGCTTGTAATGTAACATCAAATGAAGTCTTTGGACGCATAATGTACGTTTCGTGGTCTTCCTCTAACTCATCTGCTCGTCGTACTAATTCATCTTTATTTCGACAGATGTCGATAGCTGATCCTTTTGATGTGAGATCATCGCAATATCTTGAAAAGCTTTCAAGAATTGTTAGACGCCTGTCGAATTCATCTTCTTTGGTCTTTATTTCTTTCATACGTCGATTCTTTATTTTATATAAGGACCTCAACAAGAAGTTGGTATGTTCATCTATCATTTTCTTTAACTCTTCACTTCTTCGCAGAATTTCTTGCTCCCTTTTAGCCATTTCTTTAACCAAATCCTCTTTACTTTCTATTGTATCTTTCTTGCCCAACAATTCTCCAGCAAGCGACGATATCCTGTCTGCGTTAAACATTATGATTTGTCGGAATTCCTTTTCCACTGCAGTTACTTCCTTGTATTCGTGTATTCTGTGGCTTGCAAGAAAACTTGAGGCGCAGACAACTTTCCTACATTCGACGCAGTAATAGTCTAATATTTTTCCAGCATGAATATCACAATTCATTGCATTTACAGTCATTACTGTCTCTTCTTTTACTTCAATCCCATCACCAATCTTCAAGATTTTATGATTTACCGACCCTTGAGACGCCAAATGAATCTTGCAGCAATCCTCGCAAAGATTGTGTTTGCAATCCAAGCATCTCAATGTAGCTTCAGATATTCTTGCTGCAGTGGCAACAGCGTTTACTTTGCATGTATCGCATGGTATAACTGCCACCTTCGACTTATTTAATGCATCTCTTACTTCAATGATCCCAGCCATAAAGAAATTCTTCTGTATTCCCTGCACTCCATCGTTTGGAATAGTGAATTCCTTCCTACAAACTGGACATTTAACTTCATCCCGAGCTTTCTTGTTTGACTTGTCGATCAAGTCCTGTAGGCATTGAAGACAGAATGTGTGAATGCATGGAAGCATTCTGGGATCAGTGAACGTCTTGAGACATATGCAACATTCTGTCATGTCACTCAGTCGATTCATAGCGCTGACCTTTTCGAAATTTCTTGTGAGATACGCTGTAAATTTATAAACATGTGGCATATCGAAAAATATAAATTAGTCAGGCGTATGAACAGTGGTGACACCAGGTTTTTTTTTTTTTTTTGGGGGGGCTAGAGTCCTAAGTCCTTCCTCCCGCGCAGAGGCGCAACTGTAGAACGTTTTAATTGAGGGTGTTCATAATTATTGCAAGCGCCGAAGGGTCGATATTGCGACTGCCGACGGCACGAAGCCCGTACCGACAAGGGGGTCTGAGGGAGCATCGAAAGCTCCCCCCAGCGGGGTCTGGAGCGGAGCCCCAGCCACCAACGCATGTTTAGCTCTGTTCACCTCAACTGGAACACTTTATAGGCTCTTTTTGACAGCTATTTATGAACGATAATTTCGATAAAATGATGAAAACTTCAATAAGAAGTCGTTTTGCAGATTCGCATAAATTTACTTCATAAAATTCTATAACATTGACTTAGGACATAACTATGATCAACGCTGCAAAGTAATTAGGTGTCTCATGCAGGCCGGTGGGATCATGTTGTTTCTGCTGTAGCATATTTGTTTGGGTTTACTATCATTTGGTCGAAAGTCATTTGGTCGAAATCTTTTGGTCGAAATCATTTGGTCGACGATGAAAAAATCGAACGAAATGATAGGATACCATTTGTTTGTATGTGCACTTTTTAATGCGCCCCTTCAAGCTCTCCCTACTCAGAGGCGCGCCCGAATGCAGAGCGGACACTGCATCGGAATTTCACCCCGAAGCGCTGAGCAATAATTATTGTGGGTGAAGGACTTGCCCAAGGTCCTTACGCGGCGAGGTGGATTCGAACCTCAAACCTTCCGGCTTCAAGGCAACGACGCCACCACTACACCACCGCGCCCCATATTTGGGTTAGGTTCACGAATCATTCAAAATGGCTTGATGACGTGGCCGCTATTCATTTCTTCGCAATCCACACCCATTTAATCTTGCCCCATAGTGTCAAATATTATGCTCGCGTTTTTTGTTATGTCATCTGTTTCAACGTCACTGAGCAGCTCAGCATAGGCATCTCAAGATTTCCAATTCATAGTGTACATGGCGTTGCTTTGCTTCCGCTTTCAAAACTGATCGTCACTTAGAATATAGACTCTGGCTAAACTCTAGATTATAAGCAGTTCAAAATCTGTAGAAAACTTCATTCTTAGCGTATAATTGTGTTCATCGATTGTGGCTGACCCCTTCTCAGCGAGGGATTAATCCTAGCCAGAAGAAAAAGAAGAAGAATATAATAACATGAAAATAGTTACCTTCGAATATCTTTGTCAGAACACTATTACTATGCCGTGGAGGTCGTTATTTCCTTCACAATACGGATCAAAAGATGGGTTATTGCAACGACTTTGTACTTTGATCAAGCAACTTCATGTATTATCTACAGGTGATAATAATTATTATGCTGCGCTGATTGATACATAAGAGAACATTTCAGCGAGGATAAGAACTGGTCTGCTTATTGTATGCCATTACAGAATTAGTTAAAATATATTTTTTTGCAATTTAGCGCAACAGAATCAAATCGAATGGAATGTATTTTTATGAATATTTAGCCTAGGTATATAATTGTATAACCCTCTTGCCCCGTATGGGCGCTATAGCGGCTTGGTGGTCTTTGACAAATACCCGTAAGGGCGCTATAGAGGCTTCAACATAAAAACCGTATCCCCGTAATAATTATAATAATTATAATAATTATTATAATAACAATAATTATAATAATAATAATAGTAATAATAATAATATAATAATAATAATAATATATTTATAATAATAATATAATATAATAATAATAATAATAATTATAATTATAATTATTATGTTATTATAATAATAATATTATTATTATATTATAATAATAATAATAATAATAATAATAATAACAATAATAATAATAAAAATAATAATAATATAGTATAATATAATAATAATAATAATAATATTAATAATAATAATAATAATAATAATAATAATAATAATAATAATAATAATAATAATAATAATAATAATAATAATAATAATAATAATAATAATAATAATAATAATAATAATAATAATAATAATAATAATAATAATAATAATAATAATAATAATAATAATAATAATAATAATAATAATAATAATAATATAAAATAATAATAATAATAATAATAATAATAATAATAATAATAATAATAATAATAATAATAATAATAATAATAATAATAATAATATAAAATAATAATAATAATAATAATAATAATAATAATTATTATTATTATTATTATTATATTATTATTTTTATAATTATAATTATTATTATTATTATTATTATTATTATTAATATTATTATTAATTATATTTATAATTATAATTAAAAGTTTTGCCCAGGGCCATCGGGTGGGCGTTCCGCTTGCTGTGGGGCTATAGGGGCGAGAGGGTTTTATGAATATTTAGCCTATGTATATTGTATAAGCTTAGTGTTGGGAGTTGTCTTCCGTTCCATCCTTCATTCGCTCATACGTGCACTAGACCGTTGGCATCGCCTTCCTCGTTTATACCAACTCGGACATCTCACCATACTTATCTAATTGCAAACAGTAAGAGTTACTTGTATCCGGCATAGGGGTATCCGGACTATTTGGAGCGGACAATTCGGACTGGACCATTCGGACTGTTAAAAAGAGCCTAAAAGGACGTCCATAAATAGAACACACGTGGCCCTTTCTAGTCTGTTTTAGGTCACTCGCTACACTCCCCCTCAAAATTTCAAATACGGAGTGTACATGCAATAGATGAGATGTTGTTTTCTTGAGAACAGAGTATTCAAAAATGAATTATTTCCACAAAAGTGCTGTGATAGGCCACACAAATTTCTGTCCAGGGCAACGGCCTTCGTTGTCATAGGCCCTGGTCAAATCTGGATACATCCAACCACCTGTAATATGCTTTTGAAAACTAACCTGGAAATACAAACACTGAACCATTATTTTAAGCTGAAACATGGCTTTGCATCATTGCAAACATCGCTTTTGCTCGCTCTGACAGTGCCAGTCCCAACTCTGGAGTTACGAGGAGGGTGGAACTGATCATCCCTATTACGCCGGCGTCGCTAAACAGTAACCGACCAACTGTGATTAGGAAAGGTTGCATTGTGCCGAGCAATTATTCGCTCGAAGTATTCAAGACACTAGTAAATAAAAATAGTAACCACAGTTAGCAGTTTTCTTACAAAAGTTCAACACATAATTCTAATTCCATAAGCAATTGCAATTTTAATTATAACATTGTTACATATTCCATATCAAAACGCTCATCATTTAATTTAGAGGTCCTCGAACTTCAACAAAAAATTGCTGTGTGTCCGTGGCTGCAGAAGTTTGATAACCGTTGATGTAATCGACCACACGGTTACAAGATGACGTGAAATATAGTTAACCCTCATAGGGTCACACAATTTCTCAACCGATTTTGGTCACCTGGGGGTAAAAAAATACCCCCACTGTGATTCGCATGATTCCTATGATAAACTCCAATTTTCAAGTATAAAACTAAAAGAAGTTATTTATATAAGGTTCGCGGAATGCACTGGAACAAAGAAACATATGCAGCACTGCAGGAAAATCAAAATGGCGGACAAAATGGCCGCCATAATCTTAAATGGTTATAAGGGAAGTTATGTAGGCAATGGAAACAGGATTTCAGAGTCTAAATCAACATTTTCGTGGTCAAGGAATGCAATGGGACCAAATTCGCATATGTGGCACTGCACGAAAAACAAAATGGCAGACAAAATGGCGGACAAAATATTAAAATGGCTATCAGTGAAGTCATATGTGCATTAGAAACATGAGCTCATGGTCGAAATTGATGCTACACTTGTTAACGTCACGTGATTTGCTGTAGATAATTTCATTTATTCATCCTAATTTTATGAAACCAAAATGATTTCTGTATACAAAACGATATTATACATGACATACGTTTCTATTTGTCCGCGCTGGAGTCGGGAGCACCTCTGAGTAGTTTTCTTGAAGAGGCGCTATATAAATACTTGAATGAATGAATGAATGAATGATACTATAATTATAATGTTCAGATACTGATAAGGAGACATTGTGACAGCAAGACACTCACGTGTAACGCATGCATAATGCTATGTTTATGAATTCCTGACTAAAATAGCTACGAAGTGGTGCATTTTAGTACTTTATAGCTGATTTGGGTGCATGGATAGATAATAAAACTGGATGCATTCTGTGCATAAAACATATTTAGGAAAAGTCACAAAAGCAATTTCTTCAACTATTTTCAGGGAAAAAAATTTCCGTGAAAAACCGAGCTGGGGGTATTTTTTACCCCCCGGTGACCTTATGAGGGTTAATAAAGTGCTGTACAGGGTGGACAATAAAAAGTAAACCCCTACAATTTTTAGCCAATATCTTGGCCAAAAATAACAATTTTAAAATCAAATTATACGAACTCAAAGGTAATTCATTGTGGCCAAATTTTACCAAGATGCGACTAGATAAGATCGTATTTTTAACCCGCAGGCTACCAAGCTTTTTTTGTAACACTGACTACCAAGGGGAGGGTGGTTACCACCCCCCCCCCTGGATTTTGGGTTTGGTTTGAGATATCATAACTTTTAATACACCCATGGATTCAGCATTCATTTCTGCCAAAAATGGTATATTTAGGTTTAAAATATATGAAAACACCCCGAAGTTATGAATTTTTTACCGTAGGCACCCGTCGAATCAAAAAAATGTATACTTTCGCATAAGCAAACTATTAGATTCTGTGTGTTTTTAACATAATTTATTTTTAAAATAATAGTTTACATATAATAAAGTCCAATATTCAACTATAAAAACTAGTAATAAGTTAGTTTTAATTACAATAGCAAGAAAAAACATGTATTAGCTGCTGAAAACATTGTGTTATGATGTAACAATGTGTTGGTCCATGTAAGCCACACACACGCACACACACACACACACACACATGTCTTGCACTTGTTGACTCTTTAACTTTTTTCTTCTTCTTATGTAGTTAAGAGTTTACATTGTCTGGTTTAGTTAAGATACCAGAAGTAGTTGTAATCATTCACTTCTTGTTAGTAGCAATTGTCGGCCGTTTCATCTTTTCGTTTCACATGTACGTAGGTGTCCCTATCAGCGGGGTCAGTGATCCCTTCAGGGCCCATCCTTGTGGCCATTCTAATTTGAAAATGTGATTTGTAACTGCATAATTGTAAAAGATTGTTTGGTTACAAAATAAAATGATTTGATTTGAAAAAAAAATAAATAAAAAATAAAAATAAAGTTTACGCAGACTTATCGGTTTGCGCTGTAAAAAAACCCAACATTTTCACACATTTAAATTTATTTTGTGCACTTCCGTTCATCAAATGTCAAATTAATGGGTATCAAAAATAGCCCTAAATGCCCTCTATAGAATGACATAATTTATTTCTCTTAAAAATAAATTATGAATAATGTTTTATAGGAAAAACATGAAAATTTTATGAAAATAAAACACCTTTATTTATATTTTAATTTATTTTGAGCACTTCCGGTTGTCCATAGACAACTCACTGAGCATGGAAATGTAGCCCCACATTCCCTCTACCGATTGGTGTAATTTGTGTCTCTTTATGTCAAAGGACGGATAAGATACAGCGGATAATCTAAGAGGGGTATCCACCCCCTCTGGTGCCTCGGGTATATCGGGTATAACTTTTGAATGGTATGGTATATCATCACACATTTTAGCTCAAAATGTGTGCAAATGAATCCTCTGCAGCTACCTAAAATGTCAAAATTTTATTCCAAGCGAAGCAAGTTTGATTTGGGAAAAACCTAAGGGGGTGGATACCCCTCCCCTGGTAGCCCGAGGGTTAAAACACTTTTTGATGCGTTACTTTTCTTATCGTCAAAACAGTGTGTGGACTCACTAAAAGTGATGGCTTTTTTTCCGTTTGAAATTTCTTTTAATAAGTAACGGAATTCAGCAGGCGGAATTCCAAAGGCGTGGTGCTATGTTTGCAAGATTCAATGCTATTCGAAAAGTATCACCCTTACTTCTGTCACAGATGTACAGCTTTTCGACTGTGAATTATGCACAGTGACATCCCCTTCCTTGAACTAAAGATCCTCTTTTCGTGCAACCAGGGGCGGAAACCTGGTCCGAACTTTGGGGGGGACGGACGAGCGGCCGAAAGTCGATTGCTGAGGCGCGAAACGCCGAGTTGGGAGGGGTGAAGGAAGGCTGTTTTTTAATGTTCACATCTAATTGTAGCATTTTAGCTGTCATCCAAAATCAAAAAATTGTCCATTTTCTCAGTCCCGATAGAAGTTGTTCAAACTCTAATTTGTTATTGAAAACGATCGGAGAGCATATTTTATTAGACACCTCTTTAAAGGTTATAATATGAATTTATAAACTGATGGAATTTGCCAAATTTCACACAATTGCTTTGCAAAAAACATTCGAAGCATTTAACGTAGACACCTCTGTAATGTATGAAATCAACGATATATATAAGAAAAACATACAATATACTGAATTTTAGTCAAATTCATGACAAAATTCTTTGTGTTAATTTTTTAATGCAAATTATGTTTAATAGAAAGAATGGAAAAGAAACACTGATAGAAATGAAAACCTACTCGTGTCTATAATTATTAATATACCTGCTATCAGAGCATTTCAAAGAAAGTTTCAGAACTGTATGACACTTTCTCAATCTTTCAATATTCCCTAGTAGAAAACTGCCAATCACATGACAATGGTTTTTAAAAACTATTTTTAGCTGCGAGGATGCGATTTTATAACTACCTGGTAGTCTAAAGTTGCGCATTTGCTCCCTGATCACGAGACCTGGCTTGTGACTTGTGATCTGTGTAGTATTACCAGCGATTTTCGGGTGTCTAAGAACAATATTTTGATTCTCGTACTATCAACAATGTTCGGGTGTCTAAGAACAACATTATTGATTTAAGTATTATCAACGATTTTCGGGTGTCTAAAGACAACAAATTAGATTTAGTTATTATCAACGATTTTGGGTCGTCTAAGGACATCAGTTTGATTCCAGTATTATCAACGATTTTCTGGTGTCTAAGGACATTATTTTGACTTTCGTACTATCCATGATTTTCGGGTGTCAAAGAACATCATTTTGATTCCAGTAAATCAACGATTTTCAGGTGTCTAAGGGATCATTTTTGGTTTTAGCATTATCAACGATTTTCGAGTATATAAGGACATTATTTTGATTCCAGAATTATTGAGGATTTTCGTGTGTTTAAAGACATTATTTTGATTCTCGTACTATCAACGATTTTTGGGTGTCTAAGGATATCATTTTGATTCCAGTATTATGAACGATTTTCGGGTGTCTAAGGACATCATTTTGATTATTGTACTATCAACGATTTTCGGGTGTCTAAGAACATCATTTTTGATTCAAGTAATATCAACAATTTTCGGGTGTCTAAGGACATTATTTTAAATCCAGTATTATCAACGATTTTCAGGTGTCTAAGGGATCATTTTTGGTTTTAGTATTATAAACGATTTTCGAGTGTATAAGGACATCAATTTGATTCCAGAATTATTGAGGATTTTCGGGTGTGTAAGGATATTTTTTTGATTCCAGTTTTATCAACAATTTTCGAGTGTTTAAGGACATCATTTTGATTCCAGAATTATTGAGGATTTTCAAATGTGTAAGGATATCACTTTGATTCCAGTATTATCAACATTTTTCGGGTGTGTAAAATTGTAAAAACATAATTTTGATTTTGGTTTTATCAACGATTTCGAGGAAAGTAGTTTTTTAACGACCGTGTTTGACCAAAGGGCCTTTACAGTCGGAGGCAGAGAACAACCTCTCACTCCACGTTTATATTGCGACCGAGCCACCCGCAGTAAAGATCCGAGAAATTAATCTCTGACCGGGAATCGAACCCGGGCCGCCGGCTACAACCCACTCGGCCAAGCAGGATCTCTAACGATTTCGATTGTGTAAGGACATCAATTTGAATCATGTATTACCAACGATTTTCAGGTGTGTAAAGACATCATATTGATTCCAGTATAATCAGTTTGCTTACCACAGTCTCTATGTCAAGTCCTCCTCGATCTTCTCTTCCTCCTGGACGTGTAACTGGTTACTCCCTTATGCCCCACTCGCATAATCTGCAGATTCAACGATGTGAATCGTTGTTTGAAAATGGATTTATCACCAGAATTCTATAAAGTTAACTTGTTTGACGATGATAGTTTAGATTAGTAACTATTCAACTTGCAAATTAATTCGTACGTTTTTATTGCCTATTTCTACTTCGATATATAATAATGATGTTCTATGTCCCATTGTTCTTTTTCAAGAGGAGTAATATACAAAATACTTACTTACTAGCTTATCTACTTTCCATATTATTTTCGATGTTGAACATGACGCTGATTCGAGCCTGAAGGAAAGATGAAAGAAATGTAGCAGAAACCCGATATATGACTTTTTGCGACGTTGGGTGTTGGCAATGTTATTATAATAATTGGTTGTAAGTTAAAAGAGGTGTCTTATCTATACAGTATAATGTTCGCAATCTATCCAACGTGGGACTTAATAACTTTTGGTTAGTACCTGGATTGCCCTGGAATTCATATCATTATAAATATTTACTTCATCTGCTAAACTTTTTTTCTCTAGTTCCCTACTGAAGATTGTGCACATGTCCTAACGCTTAAACATTGGGGGGGACAAATGCATGGGCCGTCCCCCCCAACGTCTTTATTGGGGGGGACCGTCCCCCCCTGTCCCCCCCTAGGTTTCCGCCCCTGCGTGCAACCATAAACAAATCTTCAGTTCCATATTTCGTTTATAAATTATCCGAATCCTGTGACAAACATTGTGTTGCTGCACAGATTATTTCAGGAAAATATCTCCCAGTATTTGCAATTTCGACAAAGGAAGATACTTCACTTGGACGATGCAGATTTGTACCTAATTTGACATAGCCTAGTCCTAACTAATAAATTATTGTTGTAACGTGAGTCAGCCGCACCGATTAAAACAGCAAAGTTTTCAAAACATTCGTCGTGTTGTGAGACGTTAAACATAATTGTACAGATTTACAATTCCAAGATAATAATTATTCCTTCAAATATGAATTCTGCAGTGATTTTCTTTGCATTGAACAAAGCGCTATGTTCTTCAATGACTCCCTGTTTCAGCTTCCCAGACGCGTAGAACCGAGCCACTGGAGATTCATCAATGTTACAAAGATGAAATCTTTTTGCAAATTATTGTTCCGTGTCATTATAAACGGCATCTGCGTTACAGTACCTCGTAACTGCAAACGCAATTGAAGCAACTGTGGTTTGATTTAGTTCGACTGTTTTGCTGAAGACAGTTGAGCGATGGTCATTACATTGAATTTCTTCGGCAGTTCACCGTAATTTTTCCAATTTGGTGTTTCATTGTTCACAAGACACTGAGTTCTTATGCATCTAACGTTGTCTTTATTTCTACTTGGCTCACCATTGACTACAAAGAGTCTTTTATTGTAAAGAATCATTCCAAAGTACGATGGATTTCCATCCATTTTAAACTGATTTCGATCTTGCCATGTCTTGCCCTCCAAATCAAAAATGAAACAAGAATTCTTGGTCATTAGTATTGCAAAGTTTTTCCAAGATACAGCTCGCAGACGTCCGGAAGGACAAGGCAGAGGCGTTGAAAGAAGTGTGCACGTCCTATCAACTGGGTTAAACACTTGCACACAATTCAATTTAACACCCCCGAATATATAGATTGAACCTTTGTGTGCGACACACGCTGCATAATTGGCATTGCATCTCAATTGTCCGACAACTACACTCTTCTCGGTCAGCGCATTGTAGGATTCTATGCTTTCCAAAATAGCGAATTTAATGCTACCCAAAGCAGTGCCTCCATGGCCCCCACAGATGTACAACGTATCGCCTATGAATTCTACAAAGTGACGAAACCTTCCATTGACTAGAGTTCCGCATCTTTTCCAACCAGAAGCACGGTTGTATTTCCATATTTCGTTAAAAGATTTTCCAAATCCTGTGATAAACATTGTGTTCTTGAAAACTGCAGCAGCAGGTACAGCCACCATCGTTGAAGTTGGTTCAATCGCGACAACGGGGGGTACTTCATTTTGACGATGCACATTTATTTCACATAACACAAAATGTGAGTCAACTTTGCCGATTAAAACGGCAAAGTCATCAAGACATTCGCCTCGCTCTGCGTTAAATGCAAATGAAATTCAGCAGAATTATAATTTCAATAATTAAAAATAACCAATGAATGTTGCACATTTATTTCTTCTCTTCTTTGGTTGCCTATTTCCAAGCGCATCTATAGAAAAGTCAGAAGCGGATACATAATTTTTTAAGGGGGGAGGGGCGCAAAATTTGCGATCTTAGGGTTTGGGGCAAGGAAAAATTAATTTTTTGGTCGCTGAAAAATCTGATGACATGTTTTTTTAGTCCTTTGTCCAATTCTTAGGGAAGATGTCAACACATTTAATCTGCTTAAATAGTTGATGACCTTTTTTAGTCCTTCGAAAAAAAAATCGGTAAAAAATACCATTTCCCCTGACACACCACACCAGTTTCCCCTTCAAAAAGTTCATGACCTTTTTATAATCATACACTACCCTTTAACCCTCAGGCTACCAAGCTTTTTTTGTAACACTGACTACCAAAGGGGGGGGGGTGGTTACCACCCTCCTGGATTTTGGGTTTGGTTTGAGATATCATAACTTGTAATACACCTATGGATTCAGCATTCATTTCTGCACAAAATGGTATTTTTAGGTTTAAAATATATGAAAGCACCTTCAAGTTATGAATTTTTTACCGTAGACACCCGTCGATTCCACAAAATGTATACTTTCGCATAAGCAAAATATTAGATTCTGTGTGTTTTTAACATAATTTATTTAATTAAAAATAGTTTACATATAATAAAGTCCAATATTCAACTATGAAAACTAGTAATAAGTTAGTTTTAGCTACAATAAAGAGAGAAAAAACATGTAAAACATGCTGAAAAACGTTTACGCAGACTTATCGGTTTGCGTTGTAAAAAAACCCCAACATTTTCACACATTTAAATTTATTTTGAGCACTTTCAGTCATCAAATATCAAATTAATTGGTACCAAAAAATAGCCCTGAATGCCCTCTATAGAATAACATAATTTAGTTCTCTTAAAAAATAAATTATGAATAATTTTTAATAGGAAAAACATGAAAATGTTATAAAAATAAAACACCTTTATTTATATTTTAATTTATTTTGAGCACTTCCGGTTGTCCAAAGACAACTCACTGAGCATGGAAATGTAGCCCCACATTCCCTCTACAGAATGGTGTAATTGGTGTTTCTTCATGTCAAAGGACGGATAAGATACAGCCGATAATCTAAGAGGGGGTGGTATCCACCCCCCCCCCTGGTGCCTCGGGTATATCGGGTATAACTTTTGAATGGTATGGTATATCATCACACATTTTAGCTCAAAATGTGTGCAAATGAATCCTCTACAGCTACCTAAAACGTCAAATTTTTATTCCTAACGAAAAAAGTTTGATTTGGAAAAAACCTAGGGGGGGGGTGGATACCACCCCCCTTCTGGTAGCCCGATGGTTAATATCCTGTTGACCCTCTGCAAACTCTCGTGGTTAAAGGACTGCCGAAATGATTTGGGTGGGGGCACGTCCTCTTTCCACGCCAGAATGGCTGGTGAGAAATACATAAATTTATAAATGGGGGCATGAGCGGTTTCGCCCCTGGATCCTCCCCTGTGCAGAGTTACTACAATATTGTTTGGCGGTACCCTATTGATTGCAACAGATGGAACAAGATGGATAGCGTCGATTGTGGGCCATCTGTCTGGAAATGCCTCCAACTATACCTAGCCTACACTCGCTGCTTTGTAAGATAGGTGCGCAATATAGGAATTTTCGATGAATGAGTGTTAACCCTTTGAAGGTGAGGTGACGCATTGCTACGCCAGAGGTGAGGTGGGGTCTGACATACCCCAACACATATTTTTATTTTCATGTCGCGATATCAAATGGAAAACATTAATTTGAGTTAAACTATTCTTCTATGATCATTGATCAATTAATTATCAACTAAAACAGCGATTATCGCGAACACATATCTGTTTACAATTCTTAATATAAGGTGAACCCAGCCATTGTGTACTTTGCCCATGTAAGTTCGGTTTGTATACGAAAAATCGCAATTTCCTTCAAATATGCATTAAAATAAAATAAAGACTTTTCGTTCAAAATTCCTGAAATTTTGGTAAAGTGTCCGTATTTGTGACGCCGGGACTTGAAACCCGTCGTTTGCCGATTCTTGGATATTGCGCTAAATGCTAAAATAGGCGAGAGGGGTCAAGAATGCAGTCAGTGGCGGCGCCAGTAATTCAGGTTAGGGGGGCTGAAGGCCTAAGCTCCCCAAAAACTTTTACGAAGCACCGAAGGCGCGAAGCTGCGAGTGCCGAAGGCACAAAGTCCATACCGACTAGGGGTCTGGGGGAGCGTCGTAAGCTGCCCCAGCGGGATCTGGGGCGGAGGCCGAGCTACCAACGCATTTTTTTAGCTCTGCTAACCTCAACTGGAGCCTTTTTAGGCTTTTTTTGCCAGCTATTTATGAACGATAAAATCCTGAAAACTTGAATTAGAAGTAGTTTTGCAGAGTCGCCGACTACTAGTATAAGAATGCACGGCTTCTTAAAGACATTTTTCGAACTTCCCTCAGCCTCCAAGGCCGTAGCCAGCATTTAATTTTGGTAGTGTTTCTTCGGCGGAGAATGTCTGACGACTTTTTTAGTCGTCAAAATGTCTGAAGACACCTTTGTTTAGTTGTCAACATTTTTGAAGACACCTTTGTTTAGTAGTCAAAATTTCTGAAGACATCTTTTTTTATTTGTCAAAATTTGAGATGGCACCTCACTTTAGTTTTCACAATTTTTGAATACATATTTTTTTAGTAGTCACATTTTCTGCAGACACCTTTTTTAGCTGTTCAAATTTCTGAATACACCTTTTTTAGTCGTCAATTTTTTTAAAAACATATTTTCGGGTGGATGGATGGATCCGATTTGACCAGGGTCTATGACAACAGAGGCCGTTACCCTGGACAGAAATTTGCTCGGCATATTACAGCATTTATGAGCAAGGTACTAGACCAGCTAAAATAATCGGGCGTCTAAGGATATTATTTTGATTCCAATGTTATCAACGATTTTCGGGTGTTTAATTATAATATGGTTTTGATTCCATTGTTACCAACGATTTTCGGGTGTCTAAGGACATCATTTTGATTATAGTGTTATCAACGATTTTCGAGTGTCTAAGAACATCATTTTGCTTATAGTGTTATCAACGATTTTCGTGTGTCTAAAAACATCGTTTTTGTTTCCAGTGTTATCAACGATTTTCGGGTGTCTAATATATCATTTTGATTCCAGTGTTACTAACGATTTTCGGGTGTCTAAGGACATCATGTTGATTCTAGTGTTTTCAACGACCTGCTGTTTTGATAATGACTTTTCTATTATATAGATCCGTGTAACACTGATTTAGCCCTCCCCCAAGAGCTGAGACTTTGCAAACCCCGCCCATGAGTCTGCAAATAAAGAGAGTCACAACTACTAGTGTACATGCAGGCCATAGGCCAGGGCTGAAAGTGAGCAGGGTCTGTCAGGGTCTGCGACCCGGCATTGATTTTCGTGACCTATATACTGGTGCAGGTTATCAGCCGTGAAGCAAGTCTTAACAATTTGTGGGCAAACAACTAAAAAAACATGTCGTCAAACAAAAGAAAAAGGTAAAAATGGTATGATTTTAAAATTTTATGGGCAAATGACTAAAAAAAGGTCGCCAGGTACCCAGCCGTAACCCAGGGCTTTTTTTAACGTGCAGTTCTGCACAAAATGTGCAGTTCTAAATGGATTTGTGCAGTTGTAAAAGCATTTCTGTGCAGTTAAAAATATTTTTAAAGTTCATTGTCTTCCGATTTGGAATAACACGCTATTTTAAAAAAGCATTTAGAGAAGCCTATAGTAGGCTTATTTAAAGTTTTGTGATTGAAGTTTAAAGCTATAACTTTTGAAACCAAACCTAACCAAATCAATACCTTATTTTACAACTATAGGCCTACTTACAGTAGAAAAACTGAGTGGAGGAGTTAGATGGTTCCATCTTTGCATGGGCGGAGTTTGGTCTCAGCTCTTGGAAGGGCAAATCATAAATCGCCCCTCGAGCGTCAGAAGGACGAGTGCAAAAACGCGAAGCGCCGAGAAAAGAGTTTGCAAGGTTTCGCTAAACAATAATTAAAAAGATTAGCAATTACAACTATTACAGGCCTACCAATTTTTGTCTATGATGTCATAAAAGTCTTTAACCTGCTAGAATTCCAATGTCCCGCGGATCTCTATAATAATAGTAAAGTCAACTTCAAGACAGCAGGTCGTTGATAATAATGGAATCAAAATGATGACATCACACACCGGAAAATCGTTGGTAATACTGGAAATAAAAAGAGGTCATTAGACACACGAAAAACGTAGACAATACATGAATGAATATGAGGTCTTTAGACATCGAAAAATCGATGATTTTACTGGAATCAAAATGATGTCCTTACACACCCAAAAATCGATGATAAAATTGATGTCCGTAGACACCCGAAAATCGTTGATAATACTGGAATCAAAATGCTGTTCTTAAACACCCGAAAATCGTTTTTAATACTGGAATCAAAATGATGTCATTACACACCCGAAAATCGTTGCTAAAACTGGAATTAAAAAGAGGTCCTTACACACCCAAAAATCGTAGATAATACAGAAATGAAAATGAGGTCTTTAGACACCCAAAAGTCGATGATATTACTGGAATCAAAAGATGTCCTCACACACCCAAAAATCATTCACAAAAATGATGTCCGTAGACACCCGAAAATCGTTGATAATACTGGAATCAAAACGATGTTCATAAACATCCGAAACTCGCTGATAATACTGAAATTCAAATGATGTCCTTCGACACCCGAAAATCATTGATAATACTGGATCCAAAATATATCCTTAGACACCCAAAAACCGTTGATAAAACTGTAATCAAAACGATGTTCTTAAACATCTTAAACAATCGAAAATCATTGATAATCCTGGAATCAAAACGATGTCCTGGAATTGAAAAGTTGTCAACAGAACTTTTTACATCAAAAAAAGTATAAAGAAACTTTGATGTCTAAACAAAGGTGTCTTCAGACATTTTGACAACTAAAAAGTCGTCAAAATTCTCTGCCGAAGTAACCCCCCCCAATTCTGGGCGAATGACCAAAACAAGATTTCTGAAAATTTTTGGCACAAAGGCTTCCGCTCGTCTTTCAAAGTCAGACCAGGCAACTTTCCAAACCACTTTCAGCCCTGGGCTAGGCCTACCGGTATAATTCACGTTTTCCAGACTGTCAAAGCCTGTGATATACAGTTACGTACCATATTGGCAGGAAATCAACTTCGCAAATGTTATGCTTGAGAACCCTTTTCAGAGAATCGCTTGCTGCCTTGGGCCCCGCACACCCTAGGACCGGGCTTGACCACAAACTTGCTGCTAAATGAGAACCCCATTTCGTATGTGATTGTATAGGACTACTGTAGGTGTAGGCCCGTGTAGCCCCTCATGCCGGCCAGTGGGCTACATATGGTATACATAACGTCATGAAGGGTCGGGGGGATGTTTGGCAAAATATTATAAGCGGTGGATTCTATTAAGATAAGCACTCTATGCTATGATTACATAGTTGATTTAATTGCCGTTGGTTACTGTCTAGCTTTCTTATTCGAAGTTAGCAGTTGTAGAGATTTTCCTCGTTTTGTTTGGGGGGGGGGGGGCTGAGCCGCCGATAGGGGGCTTATCCCCCTAGTTCTCCCCGGCGCCGCCACTGAATGCAGTTCATTCTTCAATTCAGCACATGACTGTGAATTCGCCCTAACTTGCGAAGTAGTAACCCGATTTTGATGCCGTTTGCGTTATCTGATTCAGAATATATGCCTCTAATGTCCAGAAAAATTGCAAGTTAAAAACTTAGTGGATTCAATAGACTTGGATGACACGAATATTCAGTCAGTTTTTATTTGATTTTCTCACTATAAACTAATGAAATAATCAAACGAGCACAACTTCAGTTAGGATAAAGATATTTTTATTCCGTTAAAAGCATTTTAGAGCATGGCCATTGAAGCATAATTACGACTAAATCAAAAGATCAAAATCGACATATGACGGGTTTTGATACCCATATGTCTCATTTCATATTCAGAAAGGTAGAAAAAAATAATCCAAGCCGGTTTGACGTTTTCGACAAAAAATTAAAGTAGAATACCTCTGGGGTATGTCATGCCCCACCTCACCCTCCTAAGGGTTAACTATAATATAATAGCAGGACAATACAATTTTAAAAAAAATAATATCAATGAAATAACTATGGAATCATTCAGAGCTAGATTGATCTGCGTTTAGAAGCAAGTGTAAGAAATAAAAAAGTTTATTATTATACTAGGATTACGCTGTGTAGAAAATATTGATATCCACGGTTTTGGTTTCAATATCGTGAAACATGTTAAAATAAATTATTAAAGATCAGTGGGCGTAAAATTTGGTCAAGCTCAGAGTGGCGGCGCCAGGATTTTCAGTTTGGGAAGCTGAATACTCGCGAAGGAATTTTTCAGTTTTTATTCGTAAAAATTTCTAACGACCTTTCTTTAGTCATTCAGAACGAAAATGTTCACGACTTGTCGTGGAAGTATTCCATTTTTCCATGTAAGCAAAAAACCGGTTGGCCTTTTTATGAGGGCTTAGCCCTAGTTCTTTTTAGGGTGCTTAGCCCCTCCCTCACCACCTTCCTGGCGCCGCCACTGCAAGATGACAAACAAAATGAGCCTAACCGTTTAGACTTCCAATCATGTTTCCATTGATGGTCTTGAGAAATTCGGTTAAATCAGTCGCCTGTAATGTAACATCAAATGAAGTCTTTGGACGCATAATGTACGTTTCGTGGTCTTCCTCTAACTCATCTGCTCGTCGTTGTAATTCATCTTTATTTCGACAGATGTCGATAGCTGATCCTTTTGATATGAGATCATCGCAATATCTTGAAAAGCTTTCCAGAATTGTTAGTCGCCTGTCAAGTTCATCTTCTTTGGTCTTTATATCTTTCATACGTCGATTCTTTATTTCATATAAGGACCTCAACAAGGAATTGGTATTTTCATCTATCATTTTCTTTAACTCTTCACTCCTTTGCAAAATTTCTTGCTCCCTTATAGCCATTTTCTTAACCAAATCCTCTTTACTTTCTAATGTATCTTTCGTGTCCAACAATTCTCCAGCAAGCGACGATATCTTGCCTGCGCTAAACCTAATGAGTTCGCGGAATTCCTCTTCCACTGTAGTTACATCCTTGTATTCGTGTTTTCTGTGGCATGAAAGAAAACATGAAGCGCAGACAACTTTCCTACATTCGACGCAGTAATAGTCTAATATTTTTCCAGCATGAATATCACAATTATTCAATGCATTTACAGTCATTACTGCTGCTTCTTCTACTCCTATCTCATCACCAATCTTCAAGAGTTTATGATTTTTCGACCCTTCAGACGCCAAATGAATCTTGTAGCAATCCTTGCAAAGATTTTGTATGCAATCCAAGCATCTCAATGTAGCTTCAGATTTGCTTGTTTCAGTGGCACCAGTATTTACTTTGCATGCATCGCATGGCATAACTGCCACCTTCGACTGATTTAATGCATCTCGTACTTCAATCACCCCAGCCATAAAGAAATTCTTCTGTATTCCCTGCACTCCATCATTTGGAATAGTGAATTCCTTCCTACAAATGGGACAGTTAATTTCATCTCGAGCCTTCTTGTTTGACTTGTCGATCAAGTCCTTTAGGCATTGAAGACAGAATGTGTGAATGCATGGAAGCATTCTGGGATCAGTGAACGTCTTGAGACATATGCAACATTCTGTTATGTCACTCAGTCGATTCATTATGGCGCTGACCTTTTTAGGAGATCTTGTGAGATACCCTGTAAAATTAATAGACATGTGGCATGTTGAAAAAGATAAATTAGTTAGGCGTGTGAACATTGAACAAGTAATTTTCGGAAACGAAACATTAGTCTAACTAGATCTGCTAAAGTCTCCGTTTTAACCATGACGCTGGATGCTAAGCGTCATCAATTCACAACAATCATTTTATAATAAACATTGGTTTAATAAGATGTCGACCAATTGAAATATTGAAATTGAAATTGAAAATGAGTCTACATAGTCCATAGGCCTTGACATTAACATTTATAAATTAAACTTTGTAAATGCATTCAATAGAGAGTTCTCAATTAAGAATTATGCTCACAAATTTTGCTATCAAGCATTTTTATAGAATTCATTTCTTGTTCTGAACTATGTATTTTCCTTAAATTTAATTACGCTAAAACGGTGAAATGTTGATGTGTATTAGCTGAATATTTCTTTGTCGGAGTACTGGATTTTAGACGAAAATGCATGCATCGGAAATACTTATAACACATTCACCGGCTTGATATTGTCACATCACATTGAAAACGTCATTTCAACGTCACTGGGACGCTCAACACAGGAAGCTCAAGAATGCGTTGCTCTGCTTTCGCTTTCAAAACTGATCGTGACTTTGTATAGACTCTGGCTAATCTCTACATTATGAGCTGTTCATAATATGTGGAAAACTTCATTGTCAGCGTATTGTGTTCATAGATAATAACATGGAAACAGTTACCTTCGAATATCTTTGGCAGAAAACTATAACGTCGCGGTCGTTTCCTTCAAAATATCGAACGATATAATTTTGGTTTATTGCTATGACTCTGTACTTTGTATATACATGGCTATCTTAGTCCTTCCACGCACTATAGTATTGCATCGGGCGACACAGCTACACTGTATGTATGGCTACAGATGAAAATAATATTTAATATGTTGTGCCGAACAATACAAAAGAGAATATTCATTGACTCTATTCTGCAACGAGAATAGGAACGAATGTAAGTAAGCAACAAAATTGTTTCACTAATTTTTTTTATTCAACAATCCAGTTGACAGACCGCAACCGGTTGTACAACTAAGTGTGCGACTAAAAAATTAATACAGTTGAAACAATTCACAAGAACACAATCACAGACTACGCAAATCTTAACTATTCTAACTGAACAGATGGCTTGCCATACAATCTTATTGTATTCAAAACTGATGGTCACTTATTGTATAGGCTACCACTACGCTATAGTTAGCTTTGCGTCCATGCACGGCCGTCAATAATTATTCCTTTGACGGCTGCTTGCGGCCGTACGGTCGCAGGCAGGGTCTACTATCCCCCCCCTGTAAGGTGGAAGCAATCCCCCCACCAATATTTTGGCTTCTATTGCAAGCGCCGAAGGCGCGAAGCTGCGAGTGCGGAAGGCACAAAACCCATACCGACTAGAGGGTCTGGGGGGAGCGTCGCCCCAACCAACGCATTTTTATCTCTGTTGACCTCAACTAGAGCCCTTTTAAGGCTCTTTTTGCCACCTATTTATGAACGATAAAATCATGATCACTTCAATAAGAAGTCGTTTTGCTGAGTCGCAGACTACCAGTATAATATAAGAATGTCAAAAATAAAAAAAAGGAATGGGTTTCGTTTTTACTATTATCACAAAGTTACAAGTTTAGGCCTATAGATATTCATGTCGATAGATATTCATGTTGTTTTGTTTTGAATGTACCTAAAAAAGACTTATAACTAGTTTCTATGGTTGAAATTTTGACTTTTTTATACATGTATATAAACTATTATTGCACATATTATTAAACATAAATCACACAGAATCCAACATTTTACTTATGCGTAAGTACATGTTTTGTGAAATCTACGGGTGCTCATGGAAACAAATTCATAATTTCGGGGTGCATTCATATATATTAAACCTAAATATATCAGTTTGTGCAGAAATGAATGCTGAATCCATTGGTGTATTACAAGTTATGATATCTCAAACCAAACTCAAAATCCAAAGAGGGTGGTAACCACTCCCCCCCCTTGGTAGTCAGTGTTACAAAAAAGCTTGGTAGCCCGAGGGTTAACACTGGACTTGACAAATGACCCAAGACAATTGAGATCAATTACTTGTACATAACGCCGACAGATAGTTGGCGTCAGGAGATGAATATGATTACGACGACGACGACGACGACGACGCCGATGATGGTGGTGACGACGACGATGATGATGATGATGATGATGATGATGATGATGATGATGATGATGATGATAATGATAATGATGATGATGATGATGATGATGATGATGATGATGATGATGATGATGATGATGATGATGATGATGATGATGATGATGATGATGATGATGCTGATGATGATGATGATGAAGATGATGGTGATGACGAAGATGATGATGATGATGATGATGATGATGATGATGATGATGATGATGATGATGATGATGATGATGATGATGATGATGATGATGATGATGATGATGATGATGATGATGATGATGATGATGATGATGATGATGATGATGATGATGATGATGATGATGATGATGATGATGATGATGATGATGATGATGATGATGATGATGATGATGATGATGATGATGATGATGATGATGATGACGATGATGATGATGATGACGATGATGATGATGATGACGATGACGATGACGATGACGATGATGATGATGATGATGATATTAATTGAAGGTTAAATGAAACAATTAATTACGGAACATTTACGTTTGATGTTTATGTAGCTTTTTATATAGCATACGCTAAAGTATTATATAAAGGCGTATAAAATGATTCATTTGTATCAAATTGAATACCCGTCGATTTACTTATAATGCCAGAAAGTGATGCAAGACCTGGATGAGAATGGCCGAGGGTTATAAGGTTCACCATAAATTCTTTCGTAGGACCTCATTATAAAGTCTTCATGCATACATTGCTGTAGTTCCATCCTCCTCTCACTCATCCTCCGTCGTCTCCATCGCATCCTCATCTTCCTCTTCCGCTTCATCATCAGACCGGATGTTATAGATAGCTGAATGATTAAGATAAAAGTTCCGTTAATTACTGTCCGGGTGGAATTTTGTTATGAAATTAGAGTCTTTGCATTGATACACCTACCGTGATTGATTATAAATTTCAAAGATAATTGTGCACAAAATATCAGATTGATGATTGACGTTGGACACCTTTAATATGGATCTGCAAAATGCTATATAGTGTCAAATTTTGACTAATTATCTTTGTGTTCTCAGCCAGTTGAGGCAAGCACAAGGCAATGAACTCTCGAAATGAGAGCTGAATAAAATCAATTTCTGATATTAAGATTATGACGTATGAAGATGAAGAGGAATTGGAAGAATAGTAGTGCTGAACTCACCTCTTTTAAGTTTTAATATAAATGCCATAAAATTTTTGATACTTTCAAAACTTACACAACACAAGCACACACAGAGTATCAATCTGATATCTGATAACTGATTCAAAAGTAACTCGGTTTCTCAAACTCTCAGTTAGACCGTGTTTAAGAGCTGTATTATGCTAAACAAACAAATTTCTTTCCAGGGCAACTACCTCTGTTGTAATAAGCAATGGAAAACTCTAGATCCATCCATCCAAACTCTAATGTTGTCTTTCTGTTGTGTTGCTTGACTCGGGTTCTGCTGAAATAAGATACATGTAGCCCTTCCAACTTCTGGCTTGGCCGAACCAGGAGTGATCCAGCACTTAGGCCATTATTGTTAGTCTACCGAACCCACTGCTCTAAAGCCGACCTGCGTGTCGTGCTATTATAGTGAACCGTATTTCGTATAACCTGTTACCTGTAATCATTCTGCGGTTTGTCAGACAGTCATTAAACGAAGATTATTATGTATCATGAGCACTTGCTATAGCGGCCCTTCTGAAGTTGAAGTTGGAGTTTTTACCCCAAGGGGGTACGCGTACCATAGTTTGAGAACCCCTGCTTTATAAGGTTCGCGGTCTTCTGCAAGGTTTGGCGTCTTTTCATCCGTATGAAAGTGTTCCTATTTACTGTTTACTTTTATAAATATCTATAGATCTACTCGTTTAGCAGTCCAATACTATTTAACTGACCTTTAAGCTTACATTATTATGCGGGTAGGATGTTTTATAGATGGTGACTCTGTCACACGACACCGGCCGATGCATATAGAATAAGGGGGTGGTGGCTGTTAACAACCTTGCACATCTATTCAGTCATTCATTTCTTCGTTCAAGTATTTATATAGCGCCTCTCAAGAAAAATATTCGAAGACGCTCCCGACTCCAGCACGGCCAAACAGAACAATTTTATAGAATGTGTAAGAGAGTGATCTAGGAAACAGGCGAAGCTCAAGTGGGAAAGCAGTCCATACTACCGGGCCAACCACAGAAAAAGCACGACTCTACATGATGGAGGTACGAGCAAACGATACCAAGAGCACTCCCCGATCAGCCGATGACTTGACACAGGCCGAAAAGGATCAAGTAGTAAGGTTGGTACAAGATCTAACTCAGGGGTTCTCAAACTGTGGTACGCGTACCCCTAGGGGTACGCCAGGCGCCGGTAAGGGGTACGCGAAAATTTCCAGAAATAAATTTTTGTCATTGAGTTTATGGACTTTGTACCATTTTTCCTTCATAAGCAATTATTTTTAACGTTGCTTCATGTAACAGCATCGTCATTTCTTTCTTTCACAACATGTGATTAGACTCACATAGGTCTATACTAAGCTTATAATTATTATAGTGCATGCAACATGTTTATGTTATGGCTGTCACTATAAATTTGAAACAAAATAATGTATGGGCCCTAAATGGTTGAAAGAACCAAAGCCAGAAATTCTCAGCGTAGGCTATTACAGAGCTCAAAATGGATAGCTGAATATTATTGTTCTAACTTCTAAGGATTAATTTCCGGTCCAGCTTATTAAAATTTGTGATTTCTTTCAGCACGTTATAGAATTATATAACTGTTTGAAACTAGTTTTTAAGCTGTATGTTCTTGCTATAAAAAATAAATATGGGATAAATATGAGTTTGAAATTGACAAATATTAACACTTGAGTGCCCAAGGTATTTTTTGGTGCACGAAGGCCCAAGGAGGGGGTCCGCGCGGACCCCAGCGTTTTCATGCTAATTTCTTGAAAAGGGATTGGAATATCGTAATAGAAGTTGGTTCTATGTAATCCCAAATGAATTTGCAATCGATTGAGGTATCTTATATTACAATTGCACCACCTGGTGTAAAATCATAGTGTAAAAATCTCGTGACACAGTTTATGCTTGCTCGCGTTATTTACCGAAGGAAGCCTATACGCTTTGTATGAATGTCAGCCGCATATCGTGCGGTACCCTTTGTATATGCTGTGGTTGTGAGGTACAGGGTAGGACAATACTCTCGAAAAATATACCATTCTATGCCCAAATGGTTGGTCTAGGAATACCTAAAAGCATTTCTGCAGATCCATAACCTTTAAAAAGTTATCCTGGAAAAACAGGCCTGGGGTCCGGTCGGACCCCCCCCCCCCCTTGGGCACTCGAGGGTTAAATCAGGTAATTATGTGCTAGTCAAAACAAGCACACATCAATATAACGCTATAGGTTAGCTCCTTCTAACAGGGGTTATAGACCAATTTTCCTTTTTGTTGATATGATTGCATGATTAACCCTTATAGGGTCACCGGGGGGTAAAAAATATCCCCAGCTAGGCTTTTCACGGAAATATTTTCCCCTGAAAATAGTTGAAGAAATCGCTTTTGTGACTTTTCCTAAATAATTATGTTTTATGCACAGAATGCATCCAGTTTTATTATCTATCCATGCACTCAAATCAGCTAAAAAGTACGAAAATGCACCACTTCGTAGCTATTTTAGTCAGGAATTCATAAACATAGCATTATGCATGCGTTACACGTGAGTGTCTTGCTGTCACAATGTCTCCTTATCAGTATCTAAACATTATAATAAGTATCATTCATTCATTCATTCATTCATTCATTCATTCATTCATTCAAGTATTTATATAGCGCCTCATAGCTGCCTTACGATTAAAATCGACTACTGTAATAACCTGTGTATGTTTGTATGTTTGTGGGTGCACTTGTTATAGCACCTTTCAAACTATCAGAGGCGCTTCCTAATGCAGAGCGGACACTGCATCGGAGTTTCTCTAATATTCTGCTTTCTAACCAACTTTACGTTGTTCTCCTAATTTGAAACAACCAACGTTCTGTTAGCGCAATTATAAACTTCTGTATGCGGAGAATCCACTTTTATAAATAGCAGCCTTATAATGCAACTATTTATACGCGCTAGTTATCGGAAATTTTACCATGCACAGCGTTTCCTCCAGATTCGATTTTTTCATCATGTGCGTTTTTCTTGACTAAAGGTTGCTGTGCAGCTAATATTCTGCTTTCTAAATAAATTTACATTGTTCTCCTAATTTGTAACCCACAATTCTTTTAGCGCAATTGTTATAAACCTCTGTATGCAAAGCGATGATCGCTTGTCTGGGTTTGATCATCGATGTAACTTTTTAGCATCCTTTTCATCACAGGAAATTAAACTCTTATTATTATTATTCCACAGTTTAGCGTCATCCTATGGCAGCAAAGGCCGTTGACGACATTACAATATAAGTGTACAGAGCAGTAAACAAAAACTTATGTAGCCTCCAAAAATTAAACTCTTGCTGATGCTTCCTGAATTTATATAGTCTGTAAACAAACGTTTAAAGGTGTCTAAGGTGAAGGAATAGCTCCAGATCGCTCCAAACTAACCGTCTCTCACGTGGTGGAGGAAGAGGAGGAGGAGGAGGAGAAGGAGGAGGATCAATTTAATATTCTCTATCGGGTACTTTCTTAACAATTGCCAATCGATATGGCTATGCCTACTAATTAAATTTGCCGATTGTATGATTGACTAACTTACTGATAATTTACTCATCTATGGCACTGCAATAATAATATAATTATGGTATTGTATTGTATTGTTATCGTTATCGTTTATCATCACTAATTCTGCTAATATTCGGCTGTTGTTAGTTCTGTTTGTGCCCAGCTAGTAGACCTACATTAATGTGTGGCAACCGCGTTTGTCTACCAATAATTAAGTCGACTTTACAATGATTTTGCCAGTTCCTGACGAAGATATACGCAAGTGATGAAACGCTCTTAAATTAGAAATATGAACCACTATTAAAGGTTTTCAATGGTAAACGAATGAGATCGCGTCTTGTTATTGTATTATAACGTTCGACACATCATTCGCACTGCGAGTATCTGATTGACTTGAGCCGCCGTCTCGTAACGTGAAGAGTATTCGGGTTCGACCCTCGTCCTGAGAGACGGTTACTACATGACATTTTGTGTGAAGATCTCTAACAAGTACACACTCCCAACAGCTGATAATAATATAATCATTCTTAGACACCTTTCAAAAGGTACTGATAAGTGTTATATAATGATGTGGCGTAATATTCGTTACAATCATTCTTTATCTTCAGTGATTACCTGTGAGATATGATTCTGATCCTTCATAGGAAAGTGTTTTTACTTGCTTTAATTTAAGATAATATTATTTTAGTTAACCTCTCTTGTGGATTTAATTCTTGCGTATAAGTCAGCGCTACCAAAACTTTAGAGGTTGGATTATCATAAACTTCCTTGTCAAATGTTTTTATACACACTCTTGAATCCGTTACAGAGGTGTCATAAATTAGCAAGTAGCATTGGGTTGTCTCTTATAATATAAGAGACAACCCAATGCTATTGCGATTGACACGGCTTGCTAATTGGCGATTCTCTACGAGGTTTGGCCTTTCTTAATATGTAAGTATTGTGACTTTCTCAATGTTATTTATTTTGAAGCTGATAAGTATCAGAATACCTCCATTATTGTTTTAAGGTTGTGTATAAGTTAACGACATTCCTACGCCAATTCAACTAAAAATTGTGGATTAAAAAAAAAATTATAAAAGACTTAACTCCTTAAAAGAGGTGTAGTAAAAAATGAACCTGGAATGCAAGTCGTGCAAGTCAGAATAGTACCAGGCTGCTTCAAGTATGGTTATGAAAGTAATAAGAATATTCTCAATTGACCTTCGAGCAAACGCTCTGTAGCTACCGTAGAAAATTATCGAAACAAAGCCAGTTAGCATTTGCCAATTTAAATTTATGCATGCATGCCTTGTGAGAATATCTAATGAATAATTTAGTATGATTGTGGCCATACGAGAACCGATAAAACTAAAGAAATTTAAATTCCACATTTTAATATAAAAACAGGGAGCAAGACGATAATAAAAACAGTTCAAACAAAAGACAATAGTTAAAGCTTAATTCTAAACTTGTTTGGCTCTCAATCTTAATCTCGTCTTCTTATTCTGACTTCTTCTGAATTCTGTAAGCATTCTTAGAAAACAACGTAACAAAGACGTAGCAGAATATCATGAACTCCAACACAACTCTCAATATTGCAATTGTCCGAATCAAGAATAGGTAAAGGATAATGGCGATGTAATTGATCTTTATTCACAGCTTACACCGTTAGTCAAATCGCAATCTTTAAACACCCTTAAATCTGATTAAATTTACGCTATATATTCTTCTTACAACATAAATCACCCACGTCCAAGATGACGGTGGTGCATTTATTATCTAGAATTGCTTTGTATCATAACATAGAGGAACAAGACCCCCTCCCTTTGCAGGGCTATAGGGACTGGCATTGCCATTAAATTTTGATCGTTTAGTCGATAGACTGCTTGGCGCTGATATCAGTTGTTTTGACAATTTGATTTTTAATAATAATAATAATAATAAATAAACATTCATTTATGTTTTGATTGGACAGCTCACAATGTACGTTTATTCAAAATCCTTTGAAATAGTATCTGTAGGAATGGCTGACGCTCCAAGCTTTACGAGTTTCCCGCTGGGGATACTCATGTGTATTATTTATTGTTGACCCATCAGCTAAAAAAGTTTTCTTTTATCACAGTTGTTGGACTGGGAGCGCATCTGAGTGGACTTCTTATTGTAGCGATATATAAATTGCTTCCAGTATGGTTACAAAAGTAAGTAAGTCTATTTTCTTTTAACCGTCGAGCAAAAGCTCAAAAGACCCTGTCCATCATCTTAGTCCGAACCCGCGGGAGACCAGCAAAGATGGCATCGGAATAAATTATAATCAGCATAATAATGTTTGTGTCTGCATTTAAACGCATGGACAAGGGAGGCTGCAGCTATTACATCACCAGCAAAAGAATAATATAATAGCGACCCTCTGATCCTAAAACATAGATTATCATCTTTAAAAGAGGTGTGTTAACTTTTCACGCATTTCTCACTGTTAATTATGAATGGATTATGGATGGATCCGATCTAACCAGGGTCTATGACAACAGAGGCCGTTACCCTGGACAGAATTTTGCTCGGCATATTACAGCACTTATGAGTAAGGTACTAAAAAAGACGATTTATATAGCGCCGTAACTCAGCCGAGGCCGAAGGAAAGGGCGCTCTATACGAGTTCAAAAAGTTAATAGTAGTCATAATATTATGATACATGTAGTTTAAACTGTAAGGTCTTGAATTTGATTTAAATCCATCCAGAGATGGTGCATTCTTCACATGGTCGGAAAGACAGTTCTCATGCAGTGGGTCCTGACACCGAGAAAGAGTTTTCGCCAAACCTTGTTGCAGTAGAAGACCGTGGGACTTGTAGCGAACGTTCGCGTGGCGTATGATCGCGATTGCTTGATAATTAATCGAACATTTGACGCGTTACGCCTCTGTCACCAAGCAGCATAGTTGTAAAAAACGTTTTTTTCCGTTTTTTATTCTCTCCCAAAAAACGTCGTTTTTTTCGTTTTTTATTTTTTCCATCGTTTTTTATCGTTTTTTATTTTTTTCTTTATCTTTATTTATACATTTACTTTCTATTATTATTTCCTTAATTTTAATTTTTTCTGATATTTCTTATGTTTTCCGCCAACTCTCAAGGATCCAGCTAACTAAAGTAATTGTTTCATCGTCTAACATCATCATTTAAGAGATAGCATACGTGTAGTAGGTTCCTAATCACGATTTTCATGGTTAAAATGCGGTTTTAGATGTAGCAAAGTCAAATTATTTTCCGTTTCCGTTTTTTATCGTTTTTTTGTCGTTTTTTATTATTTTGAAAAAAACGTCGTTTTTTTACCGTTTTTTATTTCGTTTTCATCGTTTTTTACATCTATGCCAAGCAGTATAATTTGGTACCGGCGTAAGCTGGGAAGTAAACAGCAAGTCCTGCGATACACTGGCCCCGTGTCCAGGACCTTGGGATTCGTCCATTGCTGGCTCAGGGCCATGGACAAGGAGATGAACGCCTTCCTATGTAACTCATGCATTTATTTAAAAAACGATGCGCTGATAGTGTTTGACCAGCCACAGAGAACGAACGCCTCTGCATTGGTGTGGAGCGAGTGAAAAGAACCAATAAATCACCATGGACAGCAGAGCGCAGTGCGCGACAGCCTATGCAAGTGGAGAGGGATAGGCCAAGCTCACACAGATAAGAGGGTGCCCAACCTGATAAGCATCGCCACACCAAAGATGCAATCCTAAATGAGATGTACTGTGGGAAGGGAAGCCAGTGCAAGACCTCGCACATATATATTGGGATAGGCCTACACGGTCAGATTGCATGGTTAACCAGACAATAATTATGTCTCGCGGCACCCCGATGGACCGTCTCCAACCTCTCAGTCCGAACCCGCGGGAGACCAGTAAAGATGGAGGCGCAGTTACTGTTGTGAGCACAATAATATTTGTGTCTGCACAAATGCATGGACAAGGGAGGCTGCATGACTTGACTAGAAGAAAAACTTATTATAAAATAGACCGACCCTCGGATCACTCTAATAGAGAGATGATCATCCTTAAAAGGGGTGTTTTACTTTTTTAAATCTTTTCATACATTTCTTACTGTTGATTATAATAATAGTACAATTTATATAGCGCCGTGATTCAACCGAGGCCGACGGAAAGGGCTTTCTACACGAGTTAAAAAGTTAATGGTAGTCATAATAATTATGATAGTTTAAACAGAAAGAACTTGAGTTTGATTTGAATCCATCCAGAGATGATGCATTCTTCGCATGGTCGGGAAGACTGTTCCAATGCAGTGGGTCCTTCTAACACAGAGAAAGAGTTTTCGCTAAACCTTGTAGAAGAGACTTGTAACAGACGTAGCGCGATTGCATTCATACATGCATGATGAACATTTGACGCGTTACGGTTACGCCATGCATTCTTACATTTCATTTATACATGTTGAAAATCACGTTTAATTTTATCAATATTCATAACAGTCTTGAGCTTCAGGGTTAGCTTTTTCAGATACCTCTATCAAAATCTATCGGACATAGTTGTCAAGGATCGCATCCACCTCAAACCGCCGTGTAGGGACCTTGGAAAGTCCTTCGCTCGCAATTGCTCAGCGCATCGTAGTGTAAAATACGATGCAGTGTCCGCGCTGCAGTCGGGAGTGCCTCTGGGTGGCGAACTTGAAGGAACGTTGTAACAAGTGCACATACAAACATAATATGCGGAGTAGTAGCAGTTTTTATTCAACTTGCGACTTTATAATGTTCCATTAATTATCAATTACTACGTCAATGTTTTGTAATGGTGTTTTTGTATGCCCTTTGTGAGTTTGCAGGAGGAGTAGGCTAATTAAGAAAAAATCCGGTACTTATGGGTTATCTACCCTGATTTACTATTTTGTATTTTTTCAGCGTTGTCATTCCACGTCTTTTCCGTGAGGGTCGGTTAGGGCTCAGGTTAGGCATCGTGAGGGTCGGTTAGGGTTAGTGTTAGGGTTAGTTTAGCCATTAAAAACTGGTCGATTCATGGTAAAAGACACTGTGTCAAAATAAATCAGGGTAGATAACCCATAAGTACCAAACATCCAATTAATTTTTATTTGCTTTGCATTCGCTGTTACTTAATAGAAATAAATCGTGGCGGATTGAAGACTGCAGATAAATTTTGAACTCCATGAGTGAATATATATAGTAAAAGAAATTAAATTAAAAGAGGTGTATTAAAGTAAACTTCATTCAGCACTGACGTCTAATATTTATTGCACACTCGCTGACGTGGCTTATCAGCCCTCCTCTTTTTTCACGCTTGGGACGGGCATTAATTACCGGCCTACCACCACATCATCATCGTCATCGTCATCATCATCATTGTCATCATGATCACCATGATCATCAGCATACGGAAGAGAGGAAAGGAGAATGATAATTCGAGGGATGAATTGGAGGTAGAGGTGGAGGTGCAGATGGGGAAAGGGAGGAAGGGAGACGATGACAATGATGACGTCGTCGCCGTCGTCGTCGTGGTCGTCATCATCATCGTCGTCGTCGGAAGGGAAGGGAGGAGGGGAGTGGAAGAGGCAAAATCTCCAAACTTGTAAAGCGCTACTAGAAAGATAAGCACGGGACACTATTGCTTATTTACCAGCGCTGAATTAAGACTAAAGTGTTGACCGTAGGAGTAGGCGAATAGGCCGGTGCCGTGTGACAGAGTCTCCTCCTTAAAAGTTTATCTCCAGGTTTATCTAGGTCAAATCCCGACTATGCTATTAACTCATAGCAGCCGAATACTATTTTTTGACTGACACCATCTGCTTTTGAGAATGAATGGGAATATCTTTCGATCGGGCTTTGAGACAGGAGGAAATGGAGAAAACTTCTTCGAGGATGGTTGAAGACAAGACAAGAAAAAAGTCTACTTTATTATAACTGATATTTATTACACCTGTTTTTATAATTTAAGCCGGTTTATAAGAATGAATTTTAAAAATTTTTATCAATTAACTGTTGCATTTCTATAAAATCAGTGATAAGCAAATGTAATAAAAAATTCATTAAACTCTGGAGTCCATCAGAGTCGGCCTTTGATGTCGATAATTATACCCACAGATTAAATTGCTTGATTGACTGACTAACATCATTATTTGACCAGGCAACAGTAAATTTGTTTAGCATATTAAAACAATATTATTTAGGCGTTTAATATCATTTCATAACATTTAGTAAAGGGTGACTGTGAGAAAACAAGGCTTTTAAAGCCAGCATAAAGACAATTGAAAGGCTTTTGGTACATCACTTTAAAAACTAATAGTAGCAATAACTATTATTGACGAAATTATGACTAAGAGATATTATAAAAAATTATGGGTTTAACTTGCTAAAAATGCTTATAAACACTAATTAATGCCAAATCATTTACTGGGTCAAACCGTTACGGGCTTTCGTTAAAAGCTACCATGAAATAGAAAACCACTTTACTACAAACTGTTGTGGAAAATGCGAAGGGTGTAAATAAACGAGGCTTCGAGTTCCAGATGGTCAAATCTTCTTGTGTTTGTTTAAGAGCTTTAAGGAGCGCTATAACATGTGCACATACAAACAAACAAACAAATAAGCGATGGCAAGTAATATAATGTCTCTGAGGCCATCGGTGAACAGGGTGTCAGAAAGACCTAATTCTTCCACGTAGTATGTTTAGATGTCATGTCCGTCGTAAATTGACACAGTTGGACACCTCTTTTAAGAGAACAGTTATCATTATAAATAGTGCAAAGAACGTGAAAACACGGTAATATCAATATTCGCCCGAATTTAAAGCAAACAGTACGATGACAATTCCGTGCATGATGCAAGAGACACCACTATTTCCTACAATAAGATGATGTTAAATTTTGAATTAGCCAGACTTGTTATCTGCTATTTTATTTCCAGTTCAGACAGGTGGTGAAATTCGTCATTCGATAACAACAGCTAGCAAATTATAGGCCTAGTATAATTAATCCAAGGACTTCAATAAGACTTCTTCTCAAGTTCATTCTTTGTTTCAATTGAATTCAATGTCGTCTAAATTATCAACAATTGCTTCGACAAGTTGGTTCTTGTGATTTCTTCGCTGTCTTATAAACATAACATGCACGGGTGGTCAAATTACAGGGCAGCATGTAACTGAATTACAAATTACCAAAGAATGAAGAAAATGTAATTGAATTATAAATTAATATAATTCGTTTATTCTCATTCAATCTCACAAACCGCAGAATGATTACAGGTGCAGGTTATACGAAATACGGCCCACTATAGCACTACACGCAGGTCGGCTTTACAGCAGTGGGTTCGGCTTAACGAAAATTACAATTTGATTACAAATTACTTTTGACTCATAGTCTCAAATTACAAATTACGTTGCTCGCAGTTCGTTCCTGCAGTACATGTGATTATAATTATATGTAACACTCTGGCACGAAGACTGCGTTTACGATTATATTCATCTTATGTACATGTAATAACTTGTGAACATCCGTTCCTCACTGACTTTAAGCATTCGCCTTGTGTCAGTCTAAAAATAAAGAAAGATTATTAAACAATATAATGACTTTTTTACTAATAATATTAACTGAGAGATTTGTGATTTATTGTCTGGCGTCAATAAATGACGATGATGATGATGACGACAGCGTTACTTTATTTGCTTTACATGTTCCGCGGATATCTTCAAGACTGTTCCTCCTAATGAATGTTTTCTTACCTTCGCATTAGATATTTTACGACACCTCTTTTATAGAGTGAACTTTTCTGTATAAGCCGTCGAGAATTCGGCGAACGATGATCATATAAATCTTTCTGTAAAATATAAAATTATTATAGTAATTCTTGAATCCCTGAAAGAGGTGTCACAAACTATAAACTGGAAAGAACGCCGTGGCAGTCATAACAGCACATGGTTGCAGTCGCAATTTATCATAGCATATAAAGGTTGATTCTATAGTATGGTTATAAAAGTAAGTAAGAATATTCTTTCAATTAGTTTACTAGAAAACACACAAAAGTTTATCAAAGAGAAAAAAATATTCGAAACATTAGTTTATGTAAAGTCGCAAAGTCCTATAGTCTAAGTCTCTAAGACGATGAATGCCATGGGTGCATCATCATCATCATCATCATCATCATCATCATCATCATCATCATCATCATCATCATCATCATCATCATCATCATCATCATCATCATCATCATCATCATCATCATCATCATCATCATCATCATCATCATCATCACCATCATCATTCATCGATTATCTTCTCTTGTGTTGGTAACGCCTCACTAACAAATGAAACAGCAACACCCCGGCGCCGCGGCCAACATGATCTCTGAGATAGAGGCGAGTCGACATAGACATAGACCGTCTCCCACCACATTTATTGAGGGGACCGTCCCCCTCCCCCTAGGTTTCCGCGGGTACGACAGCCTTCGCCAAGGTGGTGCCTCTTGAAGAAATGTGTTTCTGTGACAATTGACAAACCCTGTAACTGGTCGAGACCGTGGTGTTTCGCAAGGGAACGAACGTTTATGATGTACATTCCAAAGAGGTCTGAGTCTGTTGAGTATTTAGATCGAACTTCACCCGTCGCTGAATCACCATCGGAACTAAATAGCTACGACACCTTTTTTTATAGATTTTACTCTCGTTTATAAGTCAGATAATTTGCAAGATTAATGGTTTAGTAAGTGAAGTCGACGTTAAAGGCAGACAGGCGCAAGTTTTACATATTTTTATCAAAGTTCTCGAGTCATTTTGTACATTAATTGTTATTGTCGTCGTTGTTGTTGTTGTCGTCATCAACCATTTCTGCAATCTTTTCCAAACGCTTTCAAGTGAGTCAGTTTTCTTTAAAAGTTATTTATCAACATTTTTTTCTTTTTTCTCTTCGTTAGTTATGCTGAATATGTATAGCCAGATAGGCCAGCGGCGATAATTTGTCCGGTTTCCTTATTGTAAGTATTAACTTAACTTTTTCCCATCAAAAATAACTGTAGACCTATAATAATATCAAATTATCAATCAAAACAAGTCTGAAGCATTGAATGAACGAAAACTGAATTGAATTTGAATAGAAACTCGTACAACGCGCAACTGAAACAAGGATTGATACAAAACACCTTTATAATATATTAAGACAAAGATATATTTTGTGATCCAATTGCGACGAAATGGCTGTATTACTGGCATTTGGCATTGACCGAACTAAGCATGGATAAGCTTTATAATCACACAGTGTTGTTAGACTGAAACCACTATAAGTACCGAACCCGTAATCGTTAGGGAAAGTGTTTCGGGTGTATCAGCCGATGGTTGGTGGTCTCGTGCGTGGATGGGGGGGGGGGGTGGAGTTTGGAGAGGGGGATGGGATATATTTACAGGGGAGGACGGGTTTAGTGAAATTGAAAGCTTCAATCCACCCAAAACATCCTTTCCACTTTCTCTTCACTAAAAGTAAAATACACAATGCAATCAAACGTAATAAGCTGCAAATATAATATACATATTTTATTTTAGTGTTTGAAAAATTCCAATTAATGAAAGCGTTGACAAGTATGGTACAGAAACCAGTTGATGTTTTTGAAGTCATAATTATGATGTATGATATAATAATATCCTTGGTTACGCCGCACCAGTGTTATATTCGTTAACGGAAATGATAAGTCGAACTGAAAATAATCCATTCCGTTAACGATAAGTATAACGATAACTGAAAATATTCTAAGAACGAAAACTGAACGGAAACGGAAATAAATTATGCCGAACTGAATAAAAACTGTAACGATAATTAAAATCCGAACGGAAATTATACACATTTATGACTAAAAATAGAAATGAAGTAATTTACTTACTGACTTAAATTAGCGGTGAACCAGTCTTTCGTTGGACTATGTTATAGAAATGAATTGATTTACTTACTGACTTAAATTAGCGGTGAACCAGTCTTTCGTTGGACTATGTTAAGAGAAAGTCGTTAATCTCGCGAGATTTCTCGGTATATAACGGTATTATCGTTCACAGTGTTGTCGTTCAGCGGTTCTTTTCGAGAATGTCGTCAAGTTTAGCTCGTTTGTTGTCCGGTAGGAAAAGGGAGAGTCCAGTTTGGGAATATTTTGAGTATTGTGAAGAGTCTGGCAAATCGAAGTGCGTTGTGATCGAAGAGAAAACGGGAAATGAGTGTGGCGTATTTTTGGCAGGGAAGAACTCGAGCAACTTGATCCACCACTTAGCACGGTAGAATGGTAACCTGAACTGAAATTATTTAAGAACTGTAACTTGAACTGAAATTATTTAAGAACTCGAAGTTGAAGTTGAACTGAAATTATTTAAGAACGCGAAGTTGAAGTTGAACTGAAATTATTTGAGAACTGAAACTGAACTGAAACTGAAATTACTTCCAGCCGAACTGAACTGAAACTGAAATAGAAATTATTTTGTGAAGTAAAATAACACTGCGCCGCACAGCTGCTGAAATTTAAGCGCGATGATCTGCGTCTTGACATTACTGCTCAAAGTATGATGGTTTGACCGAAGACAAAGAAATTTATGAAATTTTGTGGTGGCAACCTTTATTTAATAGTGAGTAACATTCTAGAGGTGTCTTAGCTGAGCGTGATGATCATAATTATAATTCCTCCTCAAATGTTTATTATGGCATCATATAATAATGTTTTCCAGGTTTCTAAATCTAATGTTCTTTAATCCAGCAACAGTCTCAAATTTGAACATAGCGCCTTTTTTAACCTTTTTGAAAGATTATTTCCTGATCTAAACTGATCGATCTTGTATGCAATGGCCCAGTCTGTTGTAGATACCCGAGACAAACCTTGTTTTCGAGGTCCCATCTTATATAGAAGCATAGTTTTAAGGTGTTTTTAGAGCGATAGCTCCAACCAATCGAAAACGTCACCTTGTTTGTGACCAAAGCAGTGACCAGCTCACACGTCTGCCTATATTTAGTTATTACTTATCTTAAACTAGCTGGCTAGTGGATGGATCGCGGTCCCAGGGTGCGCCATTCAAAAGGTACAAGGACGACCTGAAGATGCATCTCACAGCTTGCTGTTTTAGTTGTGCGCAGTTTGAGGCTGATGTGCTGGAAGGGTCGGATGGCTTGGACTTTGTCGGACTGGAGTGGAGGATTTTGAACAGCGGAGGATGGAGGATGCGATGGAGAAGCGACGTAGGCGCAAGGCCAACACAGGTAACACTGTTCAGCCACAACAAAATGGCGGGAGGACAGTTCCTGTGTGACATCTGTGGCCGTGTGTGCGCTTCACGGATTGGTTTCTTCTCACACAGAAAGACTCACAGACGATGACGAGATCCGTGGACTTATCTTAAAAGTTAAGAATCGAAATGGCTATGCCTATACGAACTAAATTTATTGACTGACTGATTCACTGATTCACTGACCCACTGACTTACTTGCTTAGCCACAGGAGATCGCAGCTTTTAGCGCCACATTGAATCGTAAGATTGACATGTTCACACTAAGCCTGACTAAGGAGTCGTGTTGTAGGAAGAGATGTGCCAATGTTCTCGATAATTGCAAAGGTTGTGATATATGGCTTGATCTCGTCCGCTGGTTTACGCAACCGTGGAAGTGTCACACAAATCTTCAATGATACACCTTCAAATTATGAGAAAACATTTAAATATATTTACATGTATAATAAAAATGATAAGAATAGATAATAACTAAAGGAGCGACGTCGTGATACAGCAAGAAATACTTTCCTCCTTTCCTACAACTTAGAAAAGCGAGGGCCCTAGACATCATCCTATTTCCATTAGAAACTTAGGGCAGGTAAAAACCAATGAGCAGGCAGTTGAACTGTTGCTATTATGAGGCACTGATTCTTAGATAGATGCGGTGTCTAAAGACTTCAAAGGCCGTTGACGTCGATATAAATTAATTTCAATGGATATTGCAGATTAGAACTGTTATAGAGTTGTGTTTTCATTATATTATTTTCTATCTTGTTTGAGAATAAATAAATCATGTCGACCAATTTCGAACGCAACCACTTGGCAACGCAGAGTATATATAAGCCCGTGAATTTTCTTAAACGAGGTGTTTTAAATGTAAACCTGGATGCAATGTCTTCACGGATAGTTTTCCTTGTCTTCTTCATCTCAAATTGACAGAGTTGCATTGTCGCAGTTGCTGATATTGTCCGAAGGCTGCGGTGCCATAGAAACAGATAAACAGACAGACAGACACAGACAGACAGACACATACACAGACACAGACAGACAGACACAGACAGACACAGACACAGACACAGACACAGACACAGACAGACAGACACAGACAGACAGACACAGACAGACAGACACAGACACAAACAGACAGACACAGACAGACACAGACATACACAGACACAGACAGACAGACACAGACAGACACAGACAGACACAGACACAGACAGACACAGACACAGACACAGACAGACAGACAGACACAGACATACACAGACACAGACAGACAGACAGACACAGACAAACACAGACAGACACAGACAGGCACAGACAGACACAGACAGGCACAGACAGGCACAGACAGGCACAGACAGAAACAGACAGACACAGACAGACACAGACACAGACAAACACAGACAGAAACAGACAGACACAGACAGACACAGACAGACACAGACATACACAGACACAGACAGGCACATACAGACCATGGCTTTTGCAGCTTCATTGCAAAGCAACTACATCGGATCATTGATGATGATGATGATCCCGTCTAGCTAGCCCGGAGGGCTAGCCAATGGGGATGAAGTGTTAGCGACTTCATTTTCAAGGCCTCGGCATATGAGGGCGGTGGCCAATCCTCTCCCTCGCCGTCTCATCATCCACTGACCGTGAGGTCAGTGTACTCATCATAGCTGAGTCGGCTAGGGGGTGCTTGTGGAACAGAAATCTCGTTACAAATTTCTGCCCTGGCGGGGAATTGAACCCCCGACCTCTTGGTCGACAGTCTAGCGCGCTAACCACTGTACTACCGAGCACCCCCTCATCGGATCATTACCGGAGCATTATTAATATGATAATAATATCCATCATGATTGGAACAAAATCTCGATCCTGTATTATCATAGTGCAGTCCCATTCAGTATCATCCACGGTCGGATTTAGGTGGGGTCCTTTTTCTGCAGCGGATTTTCCAATTCGTTGATATTCAGTCTCCGACAGGGGCAACCTCATATATACAGGGCACCGCTAAGGCTATAGTGTTACCCCCCCCCCCCCACACACACACTACCCGGATGCTGTAAATTTCTACCCCATGCCTCGTCTGTAAACCCACAAGTACACCACATAGGCCTACATATTTTTTTTTATTGCGAGCCTTCGCAACGTTTTGAGGGCCAATGTACTGCAGAGCCCTTACCACCAACCTATCCGCCAGTCCATCTGCCATTCACAAGTGTCAATCCAAAGCCGGGATAAAGGAGGATGGCTACGCTAATGAACTTTGTTAAATATAGACGTCGTCTGTAACTCATCGTCACTGATTTCAACTGAAACATTTGCATCTCGATCACCATAAGAAACTTATAAGGTAGTCGCGTTCAAGAATATTTATTAATAGTTTATAATCAGTAAAACCGGTGATCAAAAAGGTAATTGTTTTTCTTCGATTAGCGAACCAATGTCGTTGTCCATTCTTGAAGGTAATAATCATACAATTATTATAGCGTACGCATGTAAAACCGGTCGTACATGCGAGCCTTTACAAAAGCTATTTAGCTAAACTCATTTTTAACACATTTATTATATCGGTAATTATCATATTTGATGTAAAAAATTGTCAACTGCTAGTAATTGTTTACCAGGTACTGTTTAGATCTGACGTTCCGAACAGAATAATATTAAAATGTAATTAAGTGACATCGGAGATTATTGGATAGTACATGAGTTATACAATATAAAAGTTAGTAGGAACAGTATATACATGTATAGGAAGAGAGGGAAGGTGGAAAGAAACGATGATATTGATAATGAAGGAGGGAGAGAGAATATTTAGGGAATGTGTAGGATAAGAGAGGAGGAGATAATGGTGGATGGCAAGATGAAGAAAGATGAAGAAGTAAAAAAAAATTAATCATTCATCCCATCCTTTTTTCTTGACGATTTTTGTTATGTGAAATGGCGACGTGAAAAACTGGAAGCATTCAATGATAAATCCACCCACCAACTTATATATATCATTTGAACTTCACGATTTACAGGTGTCCACGGCAACATTTAAAATTACTTTTATTACAGTTATTCTCTTAATTGTTATTGCTATTATTCTGAGTATAATTTTATTATAATGTAATTAAATGCCATCGAATGACTATTGGATAGTACAGAGATATAAAATAAGCCATAGATAGTACAGACGTCACAAATATGATAGACAGCCATAATTATTCCGTACGTAAGTACATGATATTATTTCGCCGAGACCCCCTCCCCGCCTTAAACACAATCGTCTAACCTACCCTTGCGTACTGCATACGTTGTACGGGCACTGCCTTTCCCAATAATATATTTGGAGCTCATCAACCAGTCATTACATTAATTTAATTTTCTGTTTACGGAAACTAAACTAAACTCAAGCTCTTGACTTTGAATTTTGAGACTAAGAGCGATATCTTGAATCTGATACGAGAGGTTACAGCAGACCAGTGTAATGTAAATATTATTGTATTTGGCGTAAGGAATCTTACAAAGCAGTTGCTTGTAGACGGGAATTCAGCTAGAAAATGTCGAAAACCTTGCCTATCTTGTATGCAATGTATGTACGTGCAAATGCTATAATAGTGCCCATTCTTGCTTTGACAAGTTCACATACATAATGTATTAAATTTTAACCAGAAACTTTTTCTATGCGTTTAACTGTAGCACTAGAATTTGGCCACTGTATACGCCTGAAATCATCTTCGACACCTTTTTCATTTGTTATTCTAACACTATATATATCAAGTTGGTGCATGCCGGACATAATATTGCAAGCCAAATGCGGACGTTTTATTATATTAGTAGACATAATAATGATACAGCGATGAAGCCTGTCAAGACTGTAATACAAGTTGATTTGTGTCTTTTTATGAAAAATAGACATGATAGTTATATTACTGCTAAGATTATTTCATTGTATTGGTAACAAAAAAGTCAAGTAAAGTTAGTAGGCATAGCTATGTCGCAAGAAATACGTCAAATGCCTAGAGCCTTTGAAACTACGTTCTGCTCTGCTCTTAAGACTGTTCTCGTTAGCCGTGGTTGGGTCGGGAGCGCCTCTGAGAAGTTGATCTTGAATAGGCGCTATATAAATGTCTGAAATTAATTAAATGAATATCGAACTTGTATGTTCGGTATTAAAATGGTACACATTGAGCTGTAGCAGTAAGCTGTTTTAGTACACCTATTATTATAATTATCTAGTGAAGGCCTTTTTGGTTCTGAATTAAAGAATTTTTTAAATACAACAAATATATAAATCAAAGATATCTGCAATAAGAGTGTCTAATCAGACGACTTCAATTTCAATGTGAGTGTGTATAAAGTCTGAATTTGTTTTAGATATAAACCAATAATAGGTAATGTAAAGTAATCCGATGAAGAGGAGGATTGGTCACCCGCAATTATATGCTGAGGTAAAGAATAAGAAGTCGCTCACATTTAATACGCATAGCTATGATATGATACGATATGATAGGCTACTCTTTTACTTACACTCTTTCTCCTATCCTCCCGTTCAAGGCAGTTGACATGACTCTCTTCATTTCTCACGTACACCCTCTTCCAAGTTTCCAGTTTCACTTCACTAACCACATTGCACACCTCTCTTAAGCACGACCTTTCTATTCGACGCATTTTCTTGTAATATATTAAATAGTATTCAAACTGTACGGTATTATAAATGAAATTCATTCCATTTGGAGACATGATGCCAGTTTTCCATATTCCATGTGCCTGATTTGAAATGGAAAGAAACAACGTCAGATCAAGCCTTCAGATTGAGACTACGCTGGATAGACGATGCAAAAATTGGGACATAGCACTATGGAAGCAATGTACTTGACAAATGACAGGGCAATTGAGTTCATATACTTGTACATGTCGCCGACAAATAGCGCTTTAGAAATGACGATGATGATGACAATGATTATGATGACTAATATTAGTTTACAGGTTTGGTGGTTTTTCTTCAAGATTTAGCCACTGGTTGTTCGAATGAATGTATTCTTACTTGCCTTCATATCATATATTTTAGCATACCTCTTTTATGGATTTTGCTTTTACATATAATTAATTTCTTGTTAGGTTTTGTGAGTCTCGTATGACGAATAAAAAGACAAAAAAAGTAGATATCCATGGATCCCTGAAAGAGGTGTCATAAATATTATCGTCAGCGGGAAGGGACAACATCGCACACGCAATAATAGTATTGGATTGCTTGTAGAATAGTTATATGTGTACGTGCACATTGTTGTTAAACACAATATCCGCATCAACTTCAACTTGTAGAGCACACTATTATCTCACATTTACAAGTGTTTTAAGAGGTTGCGTGTGAAAATTGGCTGCATACATACACAAAAGCTTATATTGCAACATTCAATAATTCTTAGAGGTGTCTAAAACAGATTCTACCCGGCCCCACATCAAATCCAAACAACTCGTTAGCTACTATCGTTGTTATTATCCCAAAACGTCGACCCGAACACCTCGAAGGTCGTAGCATAGAGAAAACACAACTGATGCCTAAAATACTCGTCTACTTCCACGTCATCGTTTGAAGTCAAGTTACCCTGATACCGCAACGGATTCTGCCGTGCAAAAATAAACACGGTGTCACACTTGTTGAACCCATGCAACTTAGTACCATCGATCTCTTAATCCGCGAATATATTCGCATACGTTCTCCAGTTGTTGTCCGTACATCGGGCGAATACCCGCTTCATAGATGTTGCGAACCATAGTAATAATAATAATTGTGAAGATTTACGAGGTTTGACCACAGTTCTTTCTAAAAATAATGTATTGTGACTTTCTCAATGTAAATTTCTTTTAGATCTGATTCTTTTCGACACCTCTATTACTGATTTAAACCTGTGTATAATTAAGCGTTCCTATAGAGAGTGTTAATTATAAGTGGCACCGGACTAAATAATTAAAACAGACTTTATTCCTTGAAAGAGATGTACTAAATAATCTACAAAATACAGGCGGTTAAGGATTTAGAATTTAGATTTCATGAGGCTCTGCTTTTGAGTCAAATGCATAGTTTAACCAGAAAATTAAATGTCGACAGCTAGCCGCACGCGTTGAGAAACTGTGAGTGAAGGACTTGCTCAAGGTCCTTACGCGGCGAGGTGAATTCGAACCTCGAACCTTCCGACTCCAAGGCAATGACGCCACCACTACACCACCGCGCCCCACGTGTCGGCCTTTTCATACATTCGCGCTGTGGAAGCACTGTCTTGAACTGGACCGCGTGCGGTCCGTGATAAGCCATTATTCTATGGTGTTGGATCAGGAGTTCACATGCAGTTAATGATAACAATGGTCACTTTAATTTTCAGCCACCATTTTGGAAGTTCCGGACATTTGATGAGCTATGGCTCAGAAGTTCAGTCCTTGTAATATTATTAGCGTTGACTGTTACAGCAGCTTATAATTATTACAGCATGATAACATTCGGAATTATGATGAATTCATTCTTATATATAACTGGTGGTTACTGCATTTTAGAGGTGTCTAAGGAGAAAGTGATGAGTCAGAATTTTCAGACGTCACGTCATCGGTTTAATTATAGCAAAACCAATTAAAGACGACGTTACTTTCTATAAATAGAAGAAAATGGGCAAATAATGTCCTACGATGAACAATCTCGACGCAGAAGATTTTTGTTTATAAACTTTAGAGCACTGCTTCGCATGTCATGTCAATCATGGACTAGACTGCCGTCATAAGAAAGAACCACGTAACTCAAAATTTGTCCGTTTTGAGTTAAAATGCAGATTCTGCATCTATTAATGGTCCTACACCTTGGAAAAAATTGAGAAACTCCTATCTCGATTCCATCACAGGGAACCAGCGTGTGTGAAAACCACGTATCTCCAGAAACCGTATGTGTGTGTGTGTGCGTAATGGTGTGTGCGTGTGTGCGCGTGTGTGTGTTTGTGTGTGTGCGTGCTTGCATAGATCTGTGAATAGAATCACTTTATTTGACCATCATTCCTACATTGCTTAAATGAAGCAAGGAACTATCAATGGGTGGATGGATCCGATTTGACCAGGGTCTATGACAACAGAGGCCGTTACCCTGGACAGAAATTTGCTTGGCATATTAAAGCACTTATGAGCTAGATACTAAACCTAAAACAATAAAATGTTTTAACAATGAATGATTTGCGTTGCATGCTTATATAGCCGCTTATAAAGCCATTGGATAAAATATTTTAAAGGTAGGCCTATATAAAGAGGTTAATGTCTGTATGTGTATAAAATTGTGTATAAAATTATGTGCATATTTATGGGGCCCCTCCAAGCTTCTATTCAGAGGCACTCCCGACTACAGCGCGGACACTGCATCGGAGTTTCTATCTTTGACTCTATCTATCTGTCCGTTTTGTTATACAGAAGAACAGGGATAAAGACAGACAGATGATCGCGTATCCAGTTGTCTGTGTCCGTCTGTCTTTATTTCTAAATACACTGAATAATAATAATGGTTGTCAGCGGATACACGATATCTGTCTGTCTGTCTGTCTGTCTTTATCTCGGTTATTCTGTATTACAAAACGGACAGACAGAAATAGTCAGAGATGGATATCTACAAGTAGAGACAAAGAGAATGACTCAGACATAGGAAGAGACGAACAACAATAATAATTCCTTCTAAGTATTATTCATCGCCTTTAACGGTTTGCTGAAGATGCTGTGAACAATGAACAACTGATGAAGTGGACGACGAGGAGGATGGAGTGGGGTGGGGAGGATGGGGTAAGAGGAGTAGATGGAAGTACATTCACTGTAGGACGAGAAGGAACGGTGATATTGAGAATGAAAGACGAAAAGACAAGAAATAGGAAGAATGAGGAAGTGAGTGAACACAGGATGATGGAGGAAAGATAAAGAAGGATGGGTGGGTCCAGATTTGACGATAGCCTGCCCTATGACAACAGAGACCGTTGCCCTCGAAAAAATTGCTTTTCTTAATGCAACACATTTTACCATGGATGGATTCAATTTGACCAGGGTCTATGACAACAGAGGCCGTTACCCTGGACAGAAAATTGCTCGGCATAATTTTTACAGCACTTATGAGCAAGGTACGAGACCAGTTTTTTACATTTTACCACCATATTCGTTAGCTTTTAAACTTTCTCGTCGATTTTTTTTAAGGGTTCTGTGATAACCTCCTTGTGATCACCTCCTCCTATCAGTCTCTTCGGAAGCTTCTTCGTATAAGTTCGTGGTAGCATAGGCCTATCCCTAGATAACTGTTTCATTAGCTAAATGGCTAGGTAAAGAATCTACAGACTTTCACTGTTTTGTAACCAACAACGACGACGTGTTTAAGTCTTCTTATTATACTCCAAAATCCGATGTAAATTAAAACGATCAGCAACAACACAACAATGACTACACTTGCGTTATCATAACAACTACACGACTACTACCTTCATCAGTCTACTCTATCGCAACTCAACAACAACTATTACAGCCTATCTCAACAGCTCTCAACACACAACACTCCTTCTTCACTTCCACTCCCTCCTTGTACACTCAACGTACGCTCGTCTAGACATCACGCGCTGTCCAGACAATCACCTGTCCAGACACCGCGCGCCAATTTGCAGTTGGCCTACCTGCGTCGCTGTACGACAATCGTCGTGCACTGATTAAATTAGCTTACATTACTTCCTTCCTTTCTTTTGAAGAGAGCTAATTAATCTTAAAAATTAGCGAACGTATAATGCTTAACTAAATACAAACAATTCCTATACTAAATGCAATCACAAAATATCTTATACTACAATCTCGATAAGCAGTCCGCTACTACATTCAGCTTTCCCTTCTTATAGTTCAACAGAATGTCAAAATTTTGCAATGATAAAGACCATCGGACTAACTTAGCAGACTTCGACATTGACTCAGTCAAATAAACTAAAGGATTATGGTCAGTGAACACATTAATCTTGGAACCAATAATAATTTCTTTCAATTTGTTTAAAGCCCATATGATTGCATAGGCTTCCTTCTCAATCGTCGCCCATCTCCTCTGGGTATCTGTCAGCTTCTGACTGATAAATGAAACGGGACGTTCTATCCCCTCATCGTCCACTTGTGACAGCACAGCCCCCACAGCAAAATCACTGCTATCACAGTACAAATTAAATGGTTTGCCAACCTCGAACATGTATAAAATCACATTTGATAAAACAATTTCTTTAAGAGAATCAAAAGACTTCTGGTGGTCCTCAGTCCAAACAATGTTCTCAGGTGTCTGCTTGCTAGTTAAATCTGTTAATGGTTTAGCAATTTCAGCAAAATTACAAATAAATTGTCTGTAAAAACCAAAAAATCCTAACACTTGCTTCACTTGCTTCTTCGTTTCAGGGTTTTTTAAATTAATCAAACTGTCAATCCTATCTGGATTCATCATCTTCTTCCCTGATCCTATGAGGTGACCGATGAATTTCACCTCACTCTTACCAAACACACATTTCTTCAAGTTCAAGGTTACATTATGCAGTCTTATTTGTTTCAAAAACAATTCTAAATGTTTCAAATGAATGTTCCAATCATCAGAATGTACTGCAGTGTCATCAACATAGGGTTCAGTAAATGCATTAATCGGTTGCAAAATCATGTTTATTGCTTTTACAAAAGTCCGTCCAGAGTTAATCATGCCAAACGGGACACGTGTAAATTCGTACAGTCCATTATGGGTAACGAATGCGGTTTTCCATTGGTCGGATTTCTTCACAGGACAAGTCCAGTAAGCACTGCGACAGTCCAAAACGGAAATGAACTTGGATTTCCCGACTTTGCTCAGCACATCGTTGACGATCGGCATGGGATATCGACAATTTTCAGTATATGAATTCACGTACCTGTAGTCGCACGCGAGTCTCAAGGATCCGTCCTTCTTCTTGACGATGACCAGCGGACTTGCCATTCTGCTCGACGACGGTTGAATGATGTTTGCTTTCAGCATCTCTTGTATTTGTTTGTCCACTTCTGCGCGGTATATCAGCGGTATTCGATAAGCCATGAACTCTTTCTCTCGAAAGTCCGGTCTCAGCACCACTTCGTGTTCTACCAATGTACATAATCCAGGTTTGTCCGAAATTCTGTCTGCATAACGGTTCAGTACGTCCAGTAGCTGTTTCTGTTGCTCGCTCGTAAGATGTCCGATCTGTTCATAGTCCAATTGCAGCGATTTCTGTTTCGTCTCTGCATGGTCTTCTTTCAATGGTAGCTCTACCACTGATCCGAATTCGTCGTCCTCTTCCACGATGAGACCACACGATAATGTTCTTGCGATGAACTTCCTCATTTTGTTGGCATGGACGATTCGTCGGCCGTTTTCATTCATGTCCACCAGATACGAATACTTGGATCTTCTTTGTAGCACTGTACATGGACCATGCCATCGTGAGATCAATTTATTGGTTGACGTTGGATACAGGACGATGACATTTTCTCCTGGTTCGAATTCTTTATCCTTGGCCCTCTTGTTGTATTGACTGGCATATTGTTTTTGCTTTTCCTCTGCACAATTCTCAGCAAATATCAAAGCTTTCTCCATGTCTGCTCTTAAGTTCTTCAGGTACTTTGCTGGTTGTACTCCAATGTTTGGCGGTAGATTTATTTCTTTGATCCAGCTTTCCTTTAAGATAGTTAATGGTCCTCTTGGCATTTTTCCATACACCAGCAGATATGGTGCCACTCCTGTCGTTGCGTTAGGAACTTCTCTCAATGCCCATACGGTAAACGGAATGATTTTATGCCACTGTCTTGGATTTTCCACAATGACATGATGTACCATCTTCTTGAACGTCTGGTTCCATCTCTCGACTAATCCGGCTGCCTCTGGATGCCCCGGTGAATCGAATCGTGGACAGCATCCCATCAATTTCAAAAATTCTCTTGTAAGACTGGCTGTAAAATTCGTGCCTCTGTCGCTGGTGATCACAGACGGCACCCCCACGTCAATGAAAAGCTTTATCAAAGCTTCGCACACAGCCTTAGCAGTCAATGACTTCAGCAAAAAGATTGTCGGCCATCTTGTACATGAATCCACTATGCACAAGCAATACTTATGCCCAGCTGCTGACTTCGGTTCTATTGGGCCTACCACGTCCATAGTCATCCGTCGGAATGGAACATCTTCCCTTGGAATTGGTGTAATCGGCACTCGATCCATCACCAAACTTCGTGCCTTCAGCTGACACTTCTCACAGGACTTACAAAATTTCACCACGTCTCGACTCATCTTTGGCCAGACAAAGGACAACTTGATTCTCTCTCGTGTCTTCTCTTCTCCCAAGTGTCCGCCAAATACTGACTCGTGAGCTAATTCCATTACTTGAATTCTTCTCTCTTTCGGTAACACCAACTGGTACACTAGCTGATCCAGCATTTGATGTTTCTTATACATCAGTCCATTCACCACGCTAAACTCTGATCCTTTGTCTTCAGCGATCCTCCACCACGATTTCAGTGACTCGTCATTTCTCTGCTGCTCCTCGAATTTCTTCGCATCTTCCAGCTGTCTTTCATCGTTCGAATTCTCTGTGAACAAGTCCCTCATACTTGTCTCCAGTTCAGCGTCGCTTCCGGAATCTTCACTATCATTTCGTTCACATGCAGCCATCTCTTCTTCAGTTTCATTGTTCTCAGATGTTGTTCTTTCGTCATCTTGAATGCTGAGTTCATCTTCGCTGTCCATGTCATCTTCTTGCGAACTTTCGTTTATCGTTTCATCTTCTCCGCCTTCGACTTCTGCTCTCCGACTTTGTGCTCTTGTAGTCACATTCGCTTGTAGTTCCCCTTGCAATACACTCACTGGTGGAATCTCTTTCAATTCTGCAATTATCTCCGGATGTAGCAAGAACTTTTCTCTGTTTTCTTTGCACAGATCCGCTGGAATGCTGGCACACACTAAAGTTAAATATGGCGCGATATTTATTGTCCTGTCCTCTGTAGCTGCTCCTTCGTTACGACCGCTCATCCGCACTTCGATTTTCACCAACTTAGCTGGAATCGGCTCTCCAGCTACACATTGCAAATGAACTCTGCCGATTTCTTCTACTGTCGTTCCTTTCAGTAGTTCCTCGTTGATTACTGGTATCTCGGTCCCCGTGTCAACCAACGCCTCGACTTGCATAGGCTGCCCATCAGTCCCACGTATCTCCACATTTACATGCTGCAACGATATCTTCTTTATGCGTTGAGACTCCTCTTTACTTTTTGTTTCTCGACAAATTTCTGCAATGGAAGTAGTCTTTATCGCTTCTTTCTGTATGGTGAACTGCGGCGTACACTTCATTACCGACTTCACTTCTGTTTCACGATCGTCCGATTCTTCAAACTGGTCTGGTGCATTCATCACTTGTATCTGGTTTACTCGAAGATTTTCTGCACTTCTGCTAAAGTTCTTCCTCAGATTTGCCGCTCCTGGTGCTTGGCAATGTTTTATTAGGTGTTTGTCAGAATGACAGTTGTGGCAACGTTTCTTTATAAAACTTCTTTGCTCATTGTTCTCCCACTTGTTGTACGGCGTGTATGATGCATTACTTTCTGTTGGGCGTCCCAGCGGCGGAGTTCGATTGTAGGCTTGTCTGTCCCACGTTGACTCTTTCTTATCTTGCCAATACTGCTTTCCAGAATAATTATCTTTCTTTGCATCATTACTCTTGGCTTGGCTTCCGGTGTCTTTGCTATCCTTGTTCCACTTGAATGGCTTTGAGCTATTTCCCCATGCTTCAAATTTCGGTTTGTCTTGGAACATCACACCAATCCGATTGTTTACATGTATGTCTGCGAGGTCTGCAACATTACTAGCTTCCAAGCATTCTGTGCCCTCTTTTGCTAAAACAAACTGTAGTGGACCTGGTGGTAAACATTCTTTCAGATTATCCGCCACTAACAAATCAAACAGCTTCTCGTAGTCTTTGTCCACTCGTCTACTTCGGACATAATAATTCAACAGGTTCTTCAGCCTAGCCGTGAACATCGTATACGTTTCTTCGGCTGTCTTCTTGGCATCTGCAAACCTTGACCTGTACTCACGAGCTGTTAACTTGAATTCCTTCAACAAATGCTCTTTCACTGCATCGTATTTATCTAAATTCTCAAATGACAATCGATTCAATACCGTTCGCGCTCTTGGGGTCATCAATGGCAACAACAATTTCACCCAGTACTGCTTTTCCACAGCGAAGCTATTGAATGCATTTTCAACTGTTTCAAAATATAATGGCACTTCCATCATATCATACGGCATCTTCGGTAACACATGTTTCATTGCATCACCTATCTTTTTAATCTTTGACACCATTGTCTCACTTTCTCTAAGCCTATTTTGTTCTGATTCCTCACGGATTCTTCTATCGTCTTCGTCTTTCTTCCTCAGTCTATTTTGATCTTCTATCCTACGCAGTTCTTCTTGTTCAATCTTCTGCTGCAACAGTTCTAACTGCTTTCTGCGTTCTTCTTTTTCATAAGCCATCTCATGGAGTTGAGCTTCCTTAATAGCAAGTTTCTTTTGTTCTAATTGCATCTGTTCTTCTCTTTCTCTTTCTGCTTTTTCCAAATTGTCTTTTTCAGCTTGAAATTCTTCCTGACGAATTTCTTCTGCTCTCTCCAGTTCTTGTAAACGCATCTTCTCCTTTTCTTCCTCACGAGCCTTTTTGTCTTCGATCTGCTGTCTCCGTATTTCTTCATCGCTTCTCCTTGCTTTTTCATATTCTATCATTAACTCCATTCTTCTTCGTTCTGATTCGTCACGATCTATTTTCATTTGTTCTAACTGAAGCTGGAACTGTTGCTTCTGCATGTCTATCTCTTGTTGTCTTATCCTTTCTAATTTTTCTGCTCTTTCCGCTCGTTGCTCCTCTTTCTCTTTCTCCTCTTGTTTACGCTCTTTCTCCTCTTGTCTGCGCTGCTCTTCTTTCTCTTTTTCTTCTTGTTTACGCTCTTTCTCCTCTTGTTTACGCTCTTTCTCCTCTTGTCTGCGCTGCTCTTCTTTCTCTTTTTCTTCTTGTTTACGCTCTTTCTCCTCTTGTTTACGCTGCTCCTCTTTCATTATCATGAATTGCAGCAACGCCTCCATAGACATCGGTGCCTCAGGCTTCTCCACTGGCTTCTCCGCAGCGCCTCCGACAGCACCTTCTTCTTCTTTCTTAGCCCAAACCTCGGCTAAATTTCTCATCAATTCTTCCCTCGACATCTGTTCAACTTCTTCTGCGTCTAGATCTGCTTCAATTAGCAGTTTTATCAGTCTATCAGTAGACATCTTCTTAATATTTGCTTGCTTTTTCTCCGTAAGTTTCTCCATCTTACTTCTTTACTTTACTGATGCTAGTCGATAAATAGTAGGCTACTCTTCAAATGTTTGCAATTGACTGACTTCAATTCTTTAAGCAAACTTCAATAGACAAGCAAGTTTTTCTACCTCGTAGTCGTTGTGTTGTCGTTTCTCCCGTGTGCTCGGCTCCTCGATAAATGCACAGCGTCCGTTCCTCCGCAACGTCTGTTGATTGGATAGAATCCCTCCGTTCGTAACTTGGCACGTAGACCCGCCGTTCGTAACTAGGATCGTTCTCCTGCAACTTGGATCGTTATCCCACCGCTGCCACCAAATGTGATAACCTCCTTGTGATCACCTCCTCCTATCAGTCTCTTCGGAAGCTTCTTCGTATAAGTTCGTGGTAGCATAGGCCTATCCCTAGATAACTGTTTCATTAGCTAAATGGCTAGGTAAAGAATCTACAGACTTTCACTGTTTTGTAACCAACAACGACGACGTGTTTAAGTCTTCTTATTATACTCCAAAATCCGATGTAAAGTAAAACGATCAGCAACAACACAACAATGACTACACTTGCGTTATCATAACAACTACACGACTACTACCTTCATCAGTCTACTCTATCGCAACTCAACAACAACTATTTCAACCTATCTCAACAGCTCTCAACACACAACACTCCTTCTTCACTTCCACTCCCTCCTTGTACACTCAACGTACGCTCGTCTAGACATCACGCGCTGTCCAGACAATCACCTGTCCAGACGCCGCGCGCCAATTTGCAGTTGGCCTACCTGCGTCGCTGTACGACAATCGTCGTGCACTGATTAAATTAGCTTACAGGTTCCAAGTAAATTCAGTAAGAAGTCTTCACCACAATATATATAGCTTTTTTAGAAAACGATTTAGAGGTGTCCACGTGAACATTTTAAATTACTTTCATCACAATAATTATTATTCTTTTTATTATCGCTATTATTTTTTGCCCTTAGTTACATTATGGACCTTTATGGTATTATATTAGCGACGGAAACATTAATTCATAAAAAGAATAAAATCGCCTGGAAAGGTATCTACATGCATTTGTCGTTCTAGTCCACTGCAGCAAAGGAATGTCGCCGTATTTTTTATTTTAACTGTATTTATAATAATTATTATTATTGCTATTATAATTTTTAGACAAGAAATTATTATTGCCAATGTTTTGTTGCTGTGGTTGTCGTCGTCGTCGTCAACTGATATAATTCAACAATAACTCAACTCAGAATTGTCATCATCATCGTCGTCGTCGTTGTCCGGAGGAAATAGGAAGTGGTGCTGAAGAAGGAGGATGCTGGAAAATAGATAATGTAATATAGAGGTAAAATGAGAACGAGGAGGAGATGATGACATAAAATTAAGAAGGAAGGAGAACGAGGAGACTATAATCTTTTAGATCATTTTTCAAATTTCTTTCTCAACGATATCTGTTTAACACCTGTAAAAGAAACACAGTTGGTTGGTTGTGCATCTGTTTTACGCCAACTGTATAGTAACACAGACTGTTAGCGGCGCCCTCCTCCTTTCTTCCAGGTTTGGGACTGGCACTGGCAGGCACTATGCAGCTGGTGTGCAAAGCCTGGACTCCCAGTGGCGGAGGTACTGTCGCCCTTGCGTTCTTCTCCCTCGCCTTACGGCGTACGCATCGGACTTTACGTCGTCGAGTGAACCTCTTGTGTCGGTGCTCGAACGACGCTTCGAGGGTTTTGCCCTTGCGCACTTGGTCACCGACTCCGGTCTCCGAAGATGTTGAAGTCGGCTGCAGCTCCCCCGCCACGACAAGGCGTACGCATCGGACATCCACACCGTCGAGTGGCACCTATGGTTCGGTGGCTCGAACGACATCAGTTCAATCTCAGTTTTATCAACGATTTTCGGGTATCTAAGAACCTCATTTTGATTCCAGTATGATCAAATATTTTCGAATGTCGACGGACATCATTTTTATCAACGATTTTCGGGTGTGTAAGGACATCATTTTTATCTCAGTAATTTCATCGATTTTCGGGTGTCTACAGACCTAATTTTGATTCCAGTTGTATCAACGGTTTTCGGGTGTGTAAGGACATTATTATGATTCCAATATTATCAACGATTTTTCTGAGTCTAAGGTCATTGAATTGATTCCAGTATTATCAACGATTTCCGGGTTTCCAAGGACCTGATTTTGAATTTAGTATTATCAACGATTTTTGGGTGTGTAAGGATCTCATTTTTGATACCCGTAATTTCAACGATTTTCGGGTGTGTAAGGATATCATTTTTGTTCCAGTATTATCAACGATTTTCGTGTGTCTAAGGACATTTTATGGATTTTAGTATAATCAACGATTTCCGGGTGTCAAAGGAGTGAAAGGACCTTATTTTAATTTTACTATTATCCAAGGACCTCATTTTAAATTTACTATTATCAACGATTTTCGGGTGTGTAAGGATCTAATTTTTGATTTCCGTAATATCAGCATTTTTCGGGTGTGTAAGGTCATCATTTTTGTTCCAGTATTATCATCAATTTTCGTGTGTTTAAGGTCATTGAATTGATTCCAGTATTATCAACGATTTCTGGGTGTCCAAGGACTTCATTTTGATTTGAGTATTATCAACAATTTTCGGGTGTGTAAGGATCTAATTTTTGATTTCCGTAATATCAACAATTTTCGGGTGTGTAAGGTCAACATTTTCAACGATTTCGGGTGTCTAAGTACCTCATTTTAATTCCAGTATTTTTATCGATTTTCGGATATGTAAAGACATCATTTCTTTCCCAGTTTTATCAACGATTTTCGGGTGTCTAAGGACATAACTTTGATTCAAGTATTATCAACGACCTGTTGTATTGAAGTGTACTTGACTATTTTAGAGATACGCGGGACATTGGAATTCTAGCAGGTTAAAGACTTTTAAGACATCATAGACAAAAATTGGTAGTTATTGTTGATCTATTTAATTATTGTTTAGCGAAACTTTGCACATTACCTTCTCGGCGCTTCGGGTTTTGGCGCTCGTCCTTCTGCCGCTCGGTGGAATACCCAAACCCACGATGGACGATTTATGAAATTTTAGCCCTTCCAAGAGATGAGACCAAACTTCGCCCATGCTAAGATGGACCCATCAAACTCCGCCACACAGTTTTTCTACTGTATGCATAGTTGCAAAATAAGGGGTTGCTTTGTATAGGTTTGGTTTCAAAGTTTACAGCTGCAAACTTCAATCACAAAAACTTGCACTAGGCCTTCTATACTAAAGGCTTCTCTAAATGCCTTTTAAAAATAGCGTATTATATATATATATATAGGCTATTCCAAATCGGAAGACAATAAACTTTAAACATATTTTTAACTGCACAAAAAATGCTTTTACAACTGCACAAATCCATTTAGAACTGCACATTTTGTGTAGAACTGCACGTTAAAAAAAGCCCTGGACCTCAATCCTGTTGACTACAGAATTTGGGATCTAATACAGGAACGCGTCTACCAGACAGCAATACGGGACATCAACGAGTTGAAGGAGCGTCTCATCGTTGCGTGGGCACAGTTGAAGCAGAGTGTCATTGACAAAGCTATTGAACAGTGGCGGCCAAGGCTGAGAGCCTGCGGTCAGGTGAAGGGATATCACTTCGAACATCTTCCTAAATGAAACATTACTTTTTCTTATTTAACATTAGACTTACATGCGTTTCATGACAAAGTTTTTTGGTGTGTTTTTTATGGGGCACAGTGTATAATATCGGAAGGCCTCTCTTAAACACCATTGAGCTGAGAATATAAACGCTGGACCAGCATATTATGTGGTTGCTTTGGAGTGAAGCATGATAGGCGAAGGCGAGGTAGAAGATGCATAGATGCAAATTATCGTCTTCAGCTTTTATATATAGCAGTAAAAATATTTGTTTAATTAAAAGGTGTGTAACAATACTCCATTATTCGTAACTTCCTGAAAAAGCTCCGAATGATCTTGCGTGGTTTACCACACAAATTGCAAAACCTATAAATCGAAATTTATATAGCGCCCATCATAATTATATCCATAAGCAGAGAAAATAATAATGACGACGACTACTATTATTTAAATTATTGAGAGGGGTTAGGGTAATGGTGAACGCTCTGGCACGTATTGTACATGGACCAAGGACTGCTTTTTGTTACCCTTCAAAAGGTCGACTAAAGCTTCAGTCGTTGCAAACTGTTTAGCTGGACATTATGGACGACTTGCATGGCTGTTGAATCCTGTGAATTCTATTCCTGTAATAACTTGTGATCAATGTGATACGGTTACTTCCCAATAAAGTGAAGGGCAAATAAACGCCACATACATCATTAACGAATTGGACAAAGTAGAGGCGATGGTTGGGGACCATCTGCTATGGCAATAGTTTCCATGCTTACTGTAATACATTGATTGTGTAAATATGGAGTGTACATGCAATTATAGATGAGGTGTTGCAAACACCTCTTTTTCTCAAAAACAGGGTATTCCAAAGTGATTTATTTTTCTCACAAAAGTGCTGTAATATGCCACGCATTATTATGTGGTTTATATGCATTTTGAATTATGCGAAAAACATTGTGTTGCTGCATAGAATGTTTCAAGAAAATACTTCCCCCGAATTTCGACAAAGGAAGACACTTCATTTTAACGATGCAGATTTATTAAAATGTGATATAGGTCTAACTAAAAATTGTGACGTGAAACACTGAAACAGCCCAACTGATTAATACAGTCTTCAAAACATTCGTCGGGCAATGTGAGACATGACACATAATAATTGTGCAGGTTTATAATTTCAAGATGATAATAATTGCTTCGCCTATGAATTAGGCCTATGCAAGTTGATTTTTATTTGCATTGAACTAAGCGTTATGTTCTTCAATGAGTCTTTGTTTCAGCTTCTCAGACGCGTAGAACCGAGTCACTGGATATCAATCCAGAGTTACAAAGATGAAATCTTGTTGCAAGTTATTGTTCCGTGTCGTTATAAACGCAATTGAAGCAACTGTGGTTTGAGTCACATGTAACTCGACTGCTTTACTAAAGACAGTTGAGCGATGGCCATTATATCGAATTCTTTCGGAAGTTCACCGTAATTTTTCCAATTTGGCTTTTCATTATTCACAAGGCACTGAGCTCTTATGCACCTAACGTTGTCTTTATTTCTACGTGGCTCACCATTGATTACAAAGAGTCTTTTGTTGTAAAGAATAATTCCAAAGGACATTGTATTTCCACCCATTTTAAACTTATTTCGATCATGCCATGTCTTGCGCTCTAAGTCAAAAATGAAGCAGGAATCGCGGGTCATTAGTATCGCAAAGTTTTCCCAAGATACAGCTCGCAGCCATCCGGAAGGACAAGGCAAAGGCGTAGAAAGAAGTGTGCACGTCCTATCAACTGGGTTGAACACTTGCACGCAATTCAAAGCTTCAATCTCTAAATTAATACCCCCGAATATATAGATTGAATCTTTGTAGGCGACACACGCTGCATTAGAGGCTTTGCATCTCAATTGTCCGACAACTGCACTCTCCTCGGTCAGCACATTGTAGGATTCAATGCTATCAAAAGCATTAGTTCTAATTTTGCCCCCACAGATGTACATCGTTTCGCCTATGAATTCAGCCAAGTGATTATATCTTCCATGAACTAGAGTTCCGCATCTCTTCCAACCAGAAGCAAGGTTGTATTTCCATATTTCTATAAGAGATTTTCCACATCCTGTGATAAACATTGTGTTCTTGAAAACTGCAGCAGCAGGTTTAGTCAAAATTGTTGTACTTGGTTCAATCGCGACAAATTGGGATACTTCATTTTGACGATGCAGATTTATTTTACATAACATAGGACGTGAGTCAACTTTGCCGAATAAAACGGCAAAGTCATCAAGACATTCGCATCGCTCTGTGTCAAAAGCAAATGAAATTCAGCAGAATTATAACTTCAATAATAATGCCAAACCATGAATTATGCGCCTCTCTGGTTGCCTATTTCCAAGCGCATCTATTGCATAGTTACTGCAATTGTTTGGAGGTAGGCTACCCTCGAGGTTGTCACCGGTCGAAACGAGATGGATGGCGTCGTTAGTGGGTCATCTATCTGGAGTTTCCCCCACTAGTGCACTTGCTGATAATAATCTCGATGAATGAGTGTGAATTATAATATTATAATACCACGATAATAAAATTATAATAAAACACTATAATATAAATGAAACAATTATGGAATCGCTAAGCGCTATCGCAACCCAAAAGGGAAGATTGATCTTTGCTGCGCTTAGAAGCGACCATCAAATTTTTTAATGCGTATCTACAATAATTCTCTTTAGGCCTACGACCGGGTTACGCTCTGGAAATATTTGATATGCAATATCTTGAAAGCCACTATAAGAAATTAAAAATCAGCGAACTTAAAAATTAGGCCAAGCTCGACAAAAAATAATGAGCCTTACCTTTTAGACTTCCTATCATGTTTCCATTGGTGGTCTTGAGAAATTCGGTTAAATCCGTCGCCTGTAATGTAACATCAAATGAAGTCTTTGGACGTATAATGTACGCTTTGTGGTCTTCCTCTAATTCATCCGCTCGTCGTAGTAATTCATCTTTATTTCGACAGATGTCGATAGCTGATCCTTTTGATGTGAGATCATCGCAATATCTTGAAAAGCTTTCCAGAATTGTTAGACGCCTGTCAAGTTCATCTTCTTTGGTCTTTATTTCTTTCAAACGTCGATTCTTTATTTCGTATAAAGAACTCAACAAAGATTTGGTATGTTCATCTATCAGTTTCTTTAACTCTTCACTTCTTCGCAAAATTTCTTGCTCCCTTTCAGCCATATTTTCAACCAAATCCTCTTTACTTTCTAATGTACCTTCTTTCTTGTCTAACAACTCTCCAGCAAGCGACGATATCTTGTCTGCGTTAAGCTTAATGATTTGGCGGAATTCCTCTTCCACAGCAGTTACTTCCTTGTATTCGTGTATTCTGTGGCATGCAAGAAAACATGAGGCGCAGACAACTTTCCTACATTCGGCGCAGTAATAGTCTAATATTTTTCCAGCATGGATATCACAATTCATTGCATTTACAGACATTGCTGCTACTTCTTCTACACCAATCCCATCACCAATCTTTAAGATTTTATGATTTTTCGACCCTTTAGACACCAAGTGAATCTTCCAGCAATCCTTGCAAAGATTGTGTTTGCAATCCAAGCATCTCAATGTAGCTTCAGATATGTTTTCTTCAGTGGCACCCGTGTTTACTTTGCATGCATCGCATGGTATAACTGCCACCTTCGGCTGATTTAATGCATTTCTTACTTCAATCATCCCAGCCATAAAGAAATTCTTCTGTATTCCCTGCACTCCATCATCTGGAATAGTGAATTCCTTCCTACAAACTGGACATTTAATTTCATCCCGAGTTTTCTTGTTTGACTTGTCGATCAAATCCTGTAGGCATTGAAGACAGAATGTGTGAATGCATGGAAGCATTCTGGGATCAGTGAACGTCTTGAGACATATGCAACATTCTGTCATGTCACTCAGTCGATTCATAGCGCTGACCTTTTCGGGAGATCTTGTGAGATACGCTGTGAAATTGATAGACATGTGGCATGTTGAAAACAGCTAAATTTGTTAGGCGTTTGAAAATTGAACAAGCAATTTTCGGAAATGAAACATTAGTCTAACTAGATCTGCTAAAGTTTCAGTTTTAACCATGGCGCTTGATAGCTAAGCGTCATCAATTCACAACAATTATTTTATATTCTATAATTAATAAATTAACATTGGTTTAATAAGATATCGATTAATTGAAATATTGAAATTGAAATTAGGTTATAAAAATGAGTCTACATAGTCCATGTTGGCATAGGCCTAGACAATAGTAGACATCAACAAATAGAAATTAAACTGTGTCACTGCATTCAATAACGATAATTAAGAATTATGCTAAAAAATTATGCTATCAAGCATTTTTTAGAATTCATTTCTTGTACTGTACTATTAATTTTGTTTCTTAATTAAATAATGACGCTAAACGGTGAAATGTAGATTACCTGAATCTTTCTTTGTCGGAATACAGGATTTTACACAAAAATGCAGGCAACGGAAATACTTATAACTCATTCACCGGCTTGATATTGTCACAACACATTGAAAACAGACAAGGACAAAAACAGAAAAATAGAAAATGAGAAAACATAATTTTTGGTGGAGAATAAAATTAAACAAATTTGAAACTGTATTAAAGACAGACCACAATGGACGGAGACTTAGGGAGGAAAAGGGGGACGGTGCCTCTCAATGAAAGTGTTGGGGGACGACCCATGCATTTGTCTCCCTCCAATTGTTGAGTGTTAGGGCATGGACATTTCCCGACGACACACCGCATACACTAAAAAAGGCCGGATGACTAAAAATGGTCATCAACTTTCCTGGATGTTTGGGCCGGATGACTTAAAGAAGGTCATCAATTAAAAAAGAAAAAATCAGATAAAATATAGAGGAGAAAATGATTCACTTCAAATGAATAAACATTCAAAATAGCTGAGAAGTTCTAAAGAGAGAACACTGGCATTCACAAATAAAGACAGAAAAACAAAAGTAGGCTAGCCTGAATCTAGAAAATAAAAATATACCGCTTGAAACAGTTCAATTAGGACTACAATTGGGCATAGGCGCGACCACCCTTTGGGACCCACGGGACGCGTCCCCCCAACTTTTGAATGTTCCCCTAACATTATTATTATGACCCCCAACTTTTAGGACGTGATTCATTATGGTCCCCCCACAACTTTTAGTACGTGATTGCACCTTTGCAATTGGGCACAATTTTTCCCATTGGCTAAGTCAGGTATCAACTTCATAAAAATCCATGGACGTGGGGCATAATTTATCTGTGACTGTACGCCCCCTGCAGGCCGGTGGGGGCACGTAGTTTCTGCTGAAAGTTTTTGGGTAAGGTTCATGAATAATAGAAAATGGCTTGATGACGTGGCTTGTTTTCATTGCTCCGCAATCCACACCTTCAATCTTACCCCATAATATTAAATAGTATGCTCATGTTTTCTGTTATTTTCCTGTTTCAGCATCACTGGACAGCTCGGCATGGGAAGCTGAAGATTTTCAATGCATTGTGTACATAGCGCTGCTCTGCTTTCGCTTTTAAAACTGATCATCACTTAGTATAGACTCTGGATAATCTCTTTGATTATTTAAAACAGTACATGATCTGTCGAAAACTTCATTCTTAACGTATTGTGTCGATCGACAATAACATGCAAATAGTTACCTTATAATATCTTCGGCAGAAAACTATAACGTCGAGGTCGTTATTTACTTCGAAATATCGAGTTCCTGTTTCTGGTTATTTCCCATGTTTCAACGTCACTGGGCAGCTCAACACAGGATGCTGAAGATGGCGTTGCTTTGCTTTCGCTTTCAAAACTGATCGTGACTTAGGATAACCTCTGGCTAATCTCTAGATTATAAGCAGCTCATAATATTAGGTGGAAAACTTCATTGTTAGCGTATCTTCGGCTGAAAATTATAAGGCTCTATGTACAAAAGTACTTTTCTGAGATATTCCATTTTGAAAGTTCAACAATCTAGCCCACAAACAATAATGACAATATTACAAATGTAACTAAGGGATCTAGTTCATTTGTCAATAAAGTAACATTGCACATTGCAAAAGGCTGGAAATAAAATGTAAAAAAATTATAAATTTTTTAAAGAAAGCCACACGCCTCAATATTTTACATAGATCCTTATGAAAGTTATGACACTCAATATACAGGATGCGTGGGCCCAGTTATTATCCGTCACATCAGGTCGGCCCTGACTATGGATATGTCTCAAACCATTGCCTGTTCTCTTGTCTCCTCTTTCCTTGATTATGCTAACGCCGTTTTTGTACGTCTTTTTTGATGAACGCAACATATTTTTTCCGGGAGGGGGCAGTAATGTTTGCTCAAAACAAGCAAAATAATGTCGACAGAAGTTTAGCTCTAGGCTAAAGGAAAACATCTTAATGCACTTCACTTTCGGAATAGCTTGTGGTGCTCAGCCAAGTGGCCGGATCCAGATCACTACAATTTCAAAAAATCGGGGAGAGGGTGGCTCGCGCCATGTTCAGAAATTTTATAATCCAAAGTAGGCAACCCTTGAGCTTAAGCAAGCGACGATTTAATTTTCGGATCCACCGAATAGATGGCATAGGATAAAGCAGTGAACTAAGGTCATTATCGCGTTATGACCAAGATTTGTTTTTGTTCGTTGACCCCGTATCACATTGTCATGTCGAATTGCCCATTATTCTCGATCCTTGCTTGCCTTCTCCTTTGAGTTCTGGGACGATTAGATCAGGTTCACCGAAATTTATATAGCGCCCGTCTTTATATCCGAACCCATATGCCATAATAATAATGACGACGATTACTACTATTTTTTTTAAAATTATAACTTTAGTTATTATTGTCATTATTAAGGATGGTTTTAGGGTAATGGTGCACACTCTGGCACGTATTGGGCACGGACCAAGGACTGTTTTTGCTACCCTCCAAAAAGTCGACTAAAGCTTCAGTCGTTGCAAACTGTTCAGCTGGACATTATGGACGACTTGCATGGCTGTTGAATCCTGTGAATTCGATTCCTGTAATAACTTGCGATCAATGTGATACGATAACTTCACAATAAGGTGATCGGGTAAATAAACGCCACAGACACCATTAACGAATTTACCAATATTGCGCTGGACAAAGTAGAGGCGATCGTTGGGGACCATCTGCTATGGCAATAGTTTCCATGCTTACTGTAACACGTTGATTGTGTAAATACGGAGTGTACACGCAATTATAGATGAGGTGTTGCAAACACCTCTTTTTCTCGAAGACAGAGTATTTAAAGTGTATTATTTTCCACAGAAGTGCTGTGAAATGCCACACAAGTTTCTGTCCAGGGCAACGGCCTCTGTTGTCATAGATGCTGGTCAAAATCTGGATACATCCAACCACCTGTAATAGGTTTGTTTAAAACTATCCTGGAAATACAAACACTGGACCATTTTTTATGCTGAAACATGGTTTTGCATCACTGCAAACATCACTTTTGCTCGCTCTGACAGTGCCAGTCCCAACTCTGCAGTTACGAGGAGGGTGGCGCTGATCATCCATATTACTCCAGCGTCGCTAAACAGTAACCGAACAACCGTGATTGGGAAAGGTTGCATTGTGGCGAGCTTTTAATTATTCGGTCGAAGTATATATGACACTAGTAATAGTAACCACAGTTAGCAGCTTTCTTACACAAGTTCAACACATCATTATAATTCTATAAGCAATTGCAATTTTAATTATGACATTTTTACATATTCTATTTCAAAACACTCATCATTTAATTTAGAGGTCCGCGAGCTTCAACAAGAAATTCTTGTGGTTCCGTGGCCTGCAGAAGTTTGAGAACCGTTGATATAATCGACCACACGGTTACAAGATGACGTGAAATATAGTTAATAAAGTGTTGTACAGGGTGAGCAATAAAATTAATCCCCTACAGTTTTTAGCAAATATCTTGGCCATAAATAATAATTTTCGATTCAAATTATACGGGCTTAGAGGTAATTCATTATGGCCAAATATTACCAAGATGTGACTGGATAAGATCGTATTTTTTAAAACTATTTGCTGTGTTACGATTTTTATCGTAAAAAACAGTGGGTGGGCTCAGTAAACATGATATAGCTTTTTTCCGTTTGAAAGTTCTTGTTTAAAAACAACGCAATTCAGCAGGCAAGTCAAATGCGCAACCGAATCATGTGATAAACATTGTGTTGCTGCATAGACTATATCAGGAAAATACCTCCAATAATAATTATTATTTGCAATTTCGACAGAGGATGACCGTGATACTTCATCTTACGAATCAGATTTACTATTAGTCCTAACTAATAATTATTGTAACGTGAATCAGCCCAACCGATTAAAACATCAAAGTCTTCATAACATTCTCTGTGAGACGTGAAACAATTGTACAGGTTTATAATAATTATTACAAGATGATAATTATTCCTTCGCCTATTAAATTATTCTGCAAAGTGATTTTACTCTGCATTGAACTAAAGGCTATCATGTTCTTCAATGATTCCCTGTTTCAGCTTCTCAAATGCGTAGAACCGAGTCACTGGAGATTAATCCAGGGTTAAAAAGATGAAATCTTGTTGCAAGTTATTGTTCCGTGTCGTTATAAACGTCACCTGTGTAGTTTTTGTACCTCGTAACTGCTAACGCATTTGAAGCAACTGTGGTTTGATTTAACTCGCCTGCTTTACTGAAGACAGTTGAGCGATGGCCATTACATCGAATTTCTTCGGCAGTTCACCGAAATTTTTCCATTTTGGCTTTTCATTATTCACAAGGCAACGAGTTTTTATGCACCAGACGCTGCCTTTATTTTTACGTGGCGCACCATTGATTACAAAGAGTCTTTTATTGTAAAGAATCATTCCATAGAAGAGTGGATTTCCATCCAGTTTAAACTTGTTTCGATCTTGCCATGTCTTGCGCTCAAAGTCAAATATGAAGCAGGAATCGTTGGTCATTAGTATTGCAAAGTTTTCCCAAGATACAGCTCGCGGACATCCAGAAGGACAAGGCAGAGGCGTCGAAAGAAGTGTGCAGGTCCTATCAACTGGGTTGAACACTTGCACGTAATCCAAATCTTTCAATTGTGAATTAAAACCCCCGAATATATAGATTGAACCTTTGTAGGCGACACACGCTGCATAATTGGCATGGCATATCAATTGTCCGACAACTGCACTCTTCTCGGTCAGCGCATTGTAGGATTCAATGCTATCCAAAGCAGTGTTTCCAATACTTCCCCCAAAAATGTACAACGTTTCGCCTATGAATTCTGCAAAGTGATGATGCCTTGCAAGAACTAGAGTTCCACATCTCTTCCAACCAGAAGCAATGTTGTATTTCCATATTTCTTCCTCAGATTCTCCGAATCCTGTGATAAACATTGTGTTCTTGTAAACTGCAGCAGCAGGTATAGACATCGTTGTAGTTGGTTCTATCTCGACAAAGGGAGATACTTCATTTTGACGATGCATGTTTATTTCACATAACATAAGACGTGAGTCAACTTCGCCGATTAAAACGGCAAAGTCATCAAGACATTCGCCTCGCTCTGTGTCAAAAGGAAATGAAAATGAGCAGATTTCTAATTTCAATAATAATGACAACCCATGAGTTCTGCACAGTTATTTCTTCACATCGCTTGTTGGCTGTTTCTATTCGCATATATAATTTGCATAGTTACTGCGCTTTGTTTAGGGGGGTACCTTCGTGGTTGTGACCGGTCCAACTACGTGTAGATGAAAGGCGTCAATTGTGGGCCATCTATCTGGAATTGCCTCCAACTATACCTGCACTCGCTGCTACGCAGGGCTTTTTTTAAAGGAATGTTTTAGAACTGCACAACTTCCCCAGCCTCCAAGGCCGTAGCCAGGATTTGATTTCGGAGCGTAGAATTTCTGACGACTTTCTTTAATCGTAAAAACGTCTAACGACACCTTTGTTTAATCATCAAAATTTCAGAAGACACCTTTTTCAGGTGTCGAAATTTGTGAAGGCATATCTTTTTAGTCGTGAACATTTCTGAAGACACCATTTTTTAGTTCTCGAAATTTCTGAAGACACCTGTTTTTAGGTGTCAAAATTTCTGAAGAGGCTTTTTTAGTTCTAAAAATTTCTGAACACATCTAATTTTAGTCGTCAAAATGTCTGAATTCACCCTTTTTAGGTGTCATTATTTCTAAAGACACCATTAATTAGTTGTCAAAATTTCTGAAGACATTTTTTTGGTTGTCAAAATTTCTGAAGACACATTTTTAGGTCTAATTATTTCTGAAGACATCTTTTTAGGTGTCAACATTTCTGTAGATATCTTAATTTAGTCGTCAAAATTTCTAAAGACACCATTTTTCGGTGTGAAATTTCTGAAGACATCATTTTTAGTTGTCAACACTTCTGAATACACCTTTTTAGATTTTAATATATATGAAGACATCTTTTGAGGTGTCAACATTTCTGTAGACATCTTATTTTAGTCGTCAAAATTTCTGAAGACATCTTTTTTTAGTTGTCAACATTTCTGAAGACACCATTATTTAGTTGTCAAAATTTCTGAAGACGCTTTTGTTTAGTCGTCAAAATTTCTGTATACACCTTTTTAGGTGTTATTATTTCTGAAGAAATTTTTTTAGTTGTCAAAATTTCTGTATACACCCTTTGTTGTCGTCAAAATTGAAAAAGACCATCGGAAACGGCTTTCTTAGTATCTTTCTCCTAATTTCCTGGTTTTTTTCATTATGGGCAAGTGAATCACATTCTATTATTATTTTACATTTTAAAATTTGGATGGTGTTTTCATGATTTTATTTCTTTTTTTTACATCATGTGGCTAGTAAATGCATTTTATTAATTTTTTATATTTTCCATTTCGGAGGGGTTTCAAACACCCAAAACACCCCTAGCTGCAGCCTGGGCGCCAACTTGCGAACGAAACTAAGATGGACCCATCAAACTCCACTCAGTTTTTCTACTGTAAGCATAACTGCAGAATAAGGTATTGATTTGGTTAGGCTGGTTTCAAAGTTTATAGCTGCAAACTTCAATCACAAAACTTGCAATAGGCCTACTATAGGCTTCTCTTAATGTCTTTTAAAATTTGCGCATTATTCCAAAGGCTGTGACTAGCCGACCAAATTTCAATTACTAGAGGACCGCCCGCCCGGTTAGGGGAATACAATGTGGAAGAGGCGAAGACCATAGGGGAGAAGGTAGTTGATGTTAGCAGTTATTGGTCAAGCTGTAGGCTATTAGCTTGACCAACAACTGCTAAACAAAAAACGCAAAAATCTTAAGAATCTAATGACGACACTAACCCTAACACTAACCCTAACCGACCCTCACGACGCGAAACCTTACCCTATACGCGAACGACACCTAGGTCTTCTATGTTATAGCCATGCTTAAATTTAACGATAAAGAGCTCTAAAGTGAGACATATTTACCTGTGCAAAATGTTCCTCCATACGCAGGGTCATTTGTAAGAAATTTTAAACGTTTTTCATTGCAACTCGTGTAAAGTCGTGAGAGCCTGCCGAGAAGCACGTGTTCTTGACAGTTTACAAAGGGATGGTCACAAATTGTACTCGACAGCCTCCTCCCCCTACCGTAACGGTCTTCGCCTCTTCCACATTATTTTCCCCTAAACCGGGCTGGCGGTCCTCTAGCAATTGAAATTGGACGGCCGCCTGGCGGTCCGCTAGTCACCTTATATTCCAAATGGGAAGACAATGAACTTTCGAAATATTTTTCAACTGCACAAAAATGCTTTTACAACTGCACAAATCCATTTAGAACTGCACATTTTGTGTAGAACTGCACGTTAAAAAAGCCCTGCTGTTACGTCCTAACTCAACTGCTTAATAATTATAACTACCTCAAATGACACTTCGCTGTGGATGGTGAGGGAGAATCTCTAACTAGAATTAAGATAGTTGCACGTCATAACCTATCGATGAATGAGTGTTAATTATAATAAAATAGCACGACAATATAATTATAGTAGAATATTAATATCTATGAAACAATTTTGGAATCACTAAACGCTAGTGTAACATAATTGAGAAAAAATCCGAGACTGTAAAAAAGTTTTTTTTTTATTATTACGCTGTGTAGAGACTAATTGTTTTGGTTTCAATATGTGGAAAAGCTGATCAATAAAAAAATTACAAATCAGTGAATGAAGAAACTAGGTCAAGCTCAACAACAAAATGAGCCTTACCGTTTAGACTTCCAATCAAGTTTCCATTAGTGGTTTTGAGAAATTCGGTTAAATCAGTCGATTGTAATGTAACTTCAAATGAAGTCTTTGGACGCATAATGTACGTTTCGTGGTCTTCCTCTAACTCATCTGCTCGTCGTAGTAATTCATCTTTATTTCGACAGATGTCGATAGCTGATCCTTTTGATATGAGATCATCGCAATATCCTGTAAAGCTTTCCAGAATTGTTAGACGCCTGTCAAATTCATCTTCTTTGATCTTTATTTCTTTCATACGTCGATTCTTTATTTCATATAAGGAACTCAACAAGGAGTTGGTATTTTCATCTATCATTTTTTTTAACTCTTCGCTTCTTCGCAAAATTTCTTGCTCATTTTTAGCCATTTGTTCAACCAAGCCCTTTTTACTTTCTAATGTATCTTTCTTGTCCAACAACTCTCCGGCAAGCGACGATATCTTGTCTGCGCTAAACTTAATGATTTGGCGGAATTCCACTTCTACTGCAGTTACTTCCTTGTATTCGTGTTTTCTGTGGCATGCAAGAAAACATAAGGCGCAGACAACTTTCCTACATTCGACGCAGTAACAGTCTAATATTTTTCCAGCATGAACATCACAATTATTCATTACATTTACAGTCATTACTGTTTCTTCTTCTACTCCAATCCCATCACCAATCTTCAAGATTTTATGATTTTTCGACCTTTCAGACGCCAAATGAATCTTGCAGCAATCCTCGCAAAGATTGTGTATGCAATCCAAGCATCTCAATGTAGCATCAGATGTGCTTGCTTCAGTGGCACCAGTGTTTACTTTGCATGCATCGCATGGTATAACTTCCACCTTAGACTGATTTAATGCATTTCGTACTTCAATCATCCCGGCCATAAAGAAATTCTTCTGTATTGCCTGCACTCCATCATCTGGAATAGTGAATTCCTTCCTACAAACTGGACAGTTAATAGCATCTCCAGCTTTCTTGTTTGACTTGTCGATCAAGTCCTGTAGGCATTGAAAGCAGAATGTGTGAATGCATGGAAGCATTCTGGGATCAGTGAACGTCTTGAGACATATGCAACATTTTGTCATGTCACTCAGTCGATTCATAGCGCTGACCTTTTCGGGGGATCTTGTGAGATACTCTGTGAAATTGACAGACATGTGGCATGTTGAAAAAGAAAAATTAGTTAGGCGTATGAACAATGAACAATTTTCTAACTAGATCTGCTAAAGTCTCAGTTTTTACCATGGTGCTTTATAGCTAAGCGTTATCTATTCACAACAATTATTTTATTTTCTGTAACATTCGTTTAATAAGATATCGACCAATTGAAATATTGAAATTGAAATTAGGCTATAAAACTGAGTCTACATAAACCACGCTGGCATTTGCCTAGACATTAACAATTATAAATTAAACTTTGTAAGTGCATTCAATAGAGAGTTCTCAATTAGAAATTATGCTCAACAATTTTTGCTATCAAGCATTTTTATAGAATTGATTTCTTATACTGAACTTTTTATTTATTGTCACATCACATTGAAAAGAAAAAACGAAGAAATACCTGAAAAAATTGAAAATGAGAAAACGGAATTTTTTGTGAAGAATAAAATAAAACAAATTGGAAACTGTATTTAAGGACATACCACTATGAACGGAGACTTAGAGAGGGAGGGGGGGAAAGGTCGCTCTCAATAAATGTGTTGGGAGACGGCACTGGAGACTTCGGCCGGATGACTTAAACAAGGTCATCAATTAAAAAAGAAAAAAATCAGATAAAAAATAGAGGAGAAAATGATTCACTTAAAATGGACACTGGCATTCACAAATAAAGACAGAAAAACAAAAGTAGCCTGAATCTACAACGTAAAAATATACAGCTTTAAGCAGTGCAGTTAGGAATACAATTGGGCACAATTCCCATTGGCTAAGTCAGGAATCAACTTCATAAAATCCATTGACGTAGAGCATAATTTATCTGTGATTGGACGCACCCTGTGGGCCGTTGGGGCCACGTAGTTTCTGCTGAAAGTTTTTGGGTAAGGTTCATGAATAATAGAAACGAAGTGACTAGCAGACCGCCAGGCGGCCATCTAATTTCAATTACTAGCGGACCGCCAGTCACGTGTAACCTGTCACATGACGAGTCTTGATTCTTGAATATTGTTACAATGGCGGCAGTTACCGATATATTTTGTTGGTAATCCTGGGAACGGCGGTCGTAAATTCCGAAACACTGTTTTTTTATAATTTATTGTGTATATAGTCCGTGTTTTCAGCTCCGTGTTTTACGCGTCTCGCCGTTTAATATTTATAAATTCGATGAAAAATATTTGCTGACGAAATAGAAACGGGATTTAACGCGTGAGGGTCGGTTAGGTCTCAGGTTAAGCGTCGTGAGGGTCGGCTAGGGTTAGTTTTAGGGTTAGCGCAGTCATTCTGCTGAAATTGAAGCTGGATTAGTGAAAATGTTCTTGCCTAACTGGAGCTGGATTGACGAAAAATAGAATGTAATCAGCGGTCCCAAATTATACCACTCTCATTTTAAGAATATCGTGTATAGTTCATAATATGTAACGCTATAAAATAAGTCAGCATATCAAATATTTCATCCAGCTTCTATTGAAACTGTCAATCTTTTAATCAAATTTATCTTCGTTAATCCAACTTCTATTTAATCTTATGCTATATATCATTTTCATCAGTCCCACTTCTAGTTACCAAAAAGGGAATGATTTTCGTCAATCCTGGCGGCTTGCTAGTATTCGTTATTGGGCACTCCTCCGAAGTCCGGTCCCAAATTATTTCACAGCATTTTTCTCACCGTTACTTCACAAACCGTTCACCGACTACTAAATATTGTAATTGGCGCACAGCATTTTGCAGATAACTGCCGAAAACGATTCGTCTAACGACAACTGGTCTACTGACCACTGTTCCAGCGCTTGAGAAATGGAAGTTGGATGACAGTTTTGTTAGGTGAAATGAAGATTGGATTGATGAAAAACGCAAGAGAAATGGAATCTGGATGATGATTCTTTTACAGGTGAAATAGAAGCTGGATTGACGAAAGTAACGCATAATAATTAAAAGCTGGATGAAGGTATTTCTAGATCTGAAGTAGAAACTGGATTGATAAGAAAACCGCTTAGGTACCGTAATGGAAGCTGGATGAGGGTATTTTTATATCTGAAATTGAAGCTGGATTGACTAAGATAACAGGCAAGAAATAGAAGCTGGATGAAGGTATTTTTAGATTTGAAGTAGAAATGGGTGCATGTTGAAATACATGAATGAAAATCATCAATCCAGCTTCCATTAGGCTATAATGTACTGGTAAAAAAGTGACCTCAATAATGACGTCATTCCATATATGGGTGGGTAAGTAAGCAATTGGAGAAGCACATCTATATGATAAGCCATGCGAAATAATTTGGGACCGGACTTCGGAGGAGTGCCCGTTATTGGACGGCCGCCATCGGCGGTCCGCTAGTATTCAGCATTAGACGACCGCCTGGCGGCTTGCTAGTATTCCGTATTGGACGGCCGCCACTGGCGGTCCGCAAGTATTTGAAATTCGAGGGCCGCCTGGCGGTCGGTTAGTCACAGCCTAATAGAAAATGCCTTGATGGCGTGGCTTGTTTTCATTGCACCGTAATTCGCACCGTTAATCTTACCCCATGATATTAAATATTATGCTCATGTTTTCTGTTATTTCGCCTCTTTCAGCATCACAGGACAGCTCAGCATAGGAAGCTCAAGATTTTCAATGCATTGTGTACACGGCGTTGCTTTGCTTTCGCTTTCAAAACTGATCGTCACTTAGTATAGAATCTAGCTATAGCTAATCTCTAGATTATAAGCAGTTCATAATCTGTGGAAAACTTCGTTGTTAGCGTTATATCTGTGTTCATAGATAATAACATGGGAATAGTTACCTTCGAATATCCTTGGCAGAAAACTATAACGTCGAGGTCGTTATTTACTTCGAAATAATATATCGAGATCCTGTTTCTGGTTTTCCCATCTGTTTCAACGTCACCGGGCAGCTCAACACAGGAAGCTCAAGATGGCGTTGCTCTGCTTTCGCTTTCAAAACTGATCGTGACTTAGTATAACCCTGGCTATACTCTAGATTATAAGCAGTTCATAGTCTGTGAAAAAGTTCTTAGCGTATAATTGTGTTCATAGAGAATAACATGAAAACAATTACCTACATTTACTATCGGGGAGCAAAAATTGCTTACCTACTTTCACATCGGTGACACACATGGTGTAAGAAGGGATGGTGTGCGCACTTGGCTGAAATTTGTGGCTAAAGTCGCTAGATGGCGTAGCATGGAACAGTTGACGGACCTCGCCCATAAGCCTAATGGAATTTCATGATATTGTATGGTATATATACTTATACTCCTTCGCTGCACATCCGTTCCTTAGTGCCAGTCTCATGTCTGGACGAAGGAGGAGGGCGACACAAATTATATTTGCTATGTTCTGTTCCAGCTGCTCTTTGTTTCCTTTTCTCCTGTGTTCCGTGTTCTCTGTTCCATGTTAGTAAAAGCTAAATAAAATAATGTTCCATGTGATGTTATTGTGTTCCCTGTGTTCCAATGTTTTCTATGTCCTCTGACCCTAATGTTCATATCGATGTTCCGTGTTCCCTTGTTCTCTGTGATGTGCCCTCTGTTCCCTGTTAATTGATGTTCCATGATCCCTGTGTTTCTAGTTCCTTGATGTTTCCTGTGATATTCCAGGTTCCTTATGTTCCATGGTCCTTATTTGTTTATATTCCTTATGTTCCACGGTCCTTGTTGGTCCTTTGTTTTCTGATGTCGCTGGTGTTGAATGTGATGTTCCATGCTCCTTGGTTTTCCTGGTGTTTCCTGTTTCTTATGTTCCACAGTCCTTGTTACATATTTTGCGTTCCATGTTGCTTAATATTTCTGATGTTTATCCTGATGATTCATGTTCCTTTTGTTCCACGGTCCTTGTTGCGTGTTTTGCGTTCCTTGTTCCTTAATGTTTCTGATGTTCTCTCTGGTGTTCCATATTCCTTATGCTCCACAGTCTTTGTTGCGTGTTTCGCGTTCCGTATTTTTTGCCTCTGAAGTTCTCGCGATGTTCCTTGTTTCTTATGTTCCCTGGTGTGCCTTGTGTTCTTCATTCCTTGTTGCATATTCCGGGTTCCATGCTCCTTAGTGTTTCTTTTGTTCCCTCTTATGTTCCTTGTTCCTTGCGTTCTACGGACCTTGTTGCGTGTTTCACATTCAGTGTTCTGTTTTCCAGCGAACGTTCCCTGATGTTACCTGTTCCTTGTGTTCCACATTCCTTGTTCCACATTCCTTGTTGCATGTTTCTTAATGGTTCTGATCTTCCCTCTTATGTTCCATGTTCCTTACTTCTTAGACCTATGTTCCCTGGTGTTCCGTGTGATGTTCCATGTTCCCTGCAATGTTACCTGATCCTCATCGCCACTTATATGTTCCAAGTGATGCTCCTTGCTACGTTCCTGCCATCTCCTTGTCCCTATGTTCCATGTTTCGAATGTTCCTTACTTCTTAGGCCTATGTCCCCTGGTGTTCCGTGTGATGTTCCATGTTCCGTGCAATGTTACCTGATCCTCATCGCCACTAGTATGGTCCAAGTGATGTTCCCTGCTATGTTCCTGCGCTCTCCTTGTCCCTATGTTCCATGTTTCGAATGTTCCTTACTTCTTGCTCTATATTCCCTGTGCTGCATCCGCGCAAATCGGGACAGTAGCGCCACCTGCTGAACTAAAATAAGTCTAGCCAAAAACGTTGTATGGCCAGTATAGGAAGTGCGCACACCATCCCTTCTTACACCATGGTGACACCGCAGACTGTGCTATATAAAAAAAGACTATATATCCGAAAGAGGGTTGTATTTGTGGTGAGTGTCACATGACAATAATGTACTATATTATATCCAAAGAGGGTAGTGCTGGTAAATAAGTAAGCTTACTGTATTAACCGCCTCCAAAAGGGCAACGCCAGCCATGTATATGATTATGTGCTATAGGCTATAGGTTGCTAGTAACGCCGAGTATTACCTATTTCAGCTTAATTTACTCTCGGAGTCCATGTATAAATACTATACAAGCAGCTAGGCATACTATAGCCTACAGGCAGCTATTAACCCGTCGATTTCGGGATTTTTGAACGAACAGCTGTTTTATTGCATATTTTAAAGGAAATTTTATTTTTTCGTATGACCCATGGCATATAATCAACATTGTATAATAATTCATTATATAATTATTTTGATTGTAGGCCTATGGGTCATTCGTTTAGCGTGCGAGTGTGTCTTGAACACGCCAATACTGTGTTGATACGTGGCCTTGAGAAGGCTGACGACAATGATGACTAAAACAGTTGATGTTGGACTGAAAAAAATATTGCAATTCGTGCATTTGATAATGTTGCGTATAAGGACTCAAACTTGCCTGGGCTAAGTACACATTGGATGGACTCACCTTCTGGTCATCTAATAAGCATTGTTCGTGGTTAATTGCTTTTTCAGTTGATAACTGAACATAGAAGAATAGTTTAACTCAAATTAATCTTTTCCATTTCATATCGCGACTTTAAAGTAAAAATATGTGTTGGGTATATCATACCCCACCTCATCTCTGGCGATACAATTCGTCACCTCACCTCAGAAGGGTTTAATAGTCTACACGTGTAAACTATGCAGCAATGCACAGACGTTCATTCTCTGTGGTTGGTCCAACAAACTGGAGTGGACTATGCGACACCTCCCAAGCTGTTCTCAATTTCACGAACTGTTGAATACAGCGTCCAAAGACCTGTGGTGTGGAACATCCTCGCACAATACGGTATACCAGAGAAGGTTATAAACATCATAAAAGAAATGTATAGAGAAAGCAGGTGTGCAGTAAGAACGGAGGGGAAATTAGGAGAGTGGTTTCAGATCGTCACAGGGGTGCGTCAGGGTTGCATCTTGTCACCATTGCTATTCCTGATAACGATCGATTGGGTGATGCGACGGAGCACAAAAGATGGAGAGTGTGGACTGGATTGGAAAGGAGCCGGAAAGCTGGCGGACTTAGACTTCGCAGACGATATAGCACTACTGTAGGGGTGATTCCGTGTCAATTCAACCAAATTTGCAACCAAAATTGACATGACCGACTCAGATTTGCTTGAAATTTGGCACACTTGTTGGGCTATGTGAGACATGTAAAAACCTGCAAAGAAATTTTTTTGGGTCAACTACTTCCCGAGATACGGGTCGACAAACTTTGACCCAAACCGGTCGACCACGTTCCTTTGGACGTCTGTATCTCAGCATGTATAAGAGCTAGAAATGTGTTCTTGGTGTCATTATTTAGCTCTTTTGTTGAACTATGTGAGTAGATTTTTTATGACTGTTTAACATTGTAAGATAGTGACCATATTTGACAATTTAGCACTTTGACCTTGACCTTGACCAATTCAGTTGTTTTTTTAAATTCTGAAAAAATCACACCTATAGCTACAATGGTCTTGAACATCCCCTGAAAACATCAGAATGGGATCTCTAATGGTTCTTTCGCTATAATTATTTTGTCTATAATTCTGTGCGAATTTCAATATCCAGTCGTCTGAAACTGGAATCGCCCATATTATGTTGAACTCGAATTTTGAGTGGAATTATAGACAAATTAATTATAGCGAAAGAACCATTAGAGATCCCATTCTGATTTTTTCAGGGGATGTTCAAGACCATTCAAGCTATAGGTGTGATTTTTTTCAGATTTTAAAAAACAACTGAAATGGTCAAGATCAAGGTCAAAGTGCTAAATTGTCAAATATATTCACTATGTTAAACTTTAAAACAGTCATAAATAATCTACTCGAATAGTTCATCAAAAGAGCTAAATAATGACACCAAGAACACCATTCTAGCTCTTATACAAGCTGAGATACAGACGTCCAAAGGAAAATGGTCAAGCGTTTTGGGTCAAAGTTTGACGACCCGTATCTCGGGAAGTTGTTGACCCAAAAAAATTTGTTTGCAGGTTTTTACATGTCTCGCCTAGACCAAACAGTGTGCCAAATTTCAAGTAAATCTGAGTCGGTCATGTCAATCATGTTGGTTGATTTGACATGGAATCACCCCATGTATAGAGAAAGCAGGTGTGCAGTAAGAACGGAGGGGAAATTAGGAGAGTGGTTTCAGATCGTCACAGGGGTGCGTCAGGGTTGCATCTTGTCACCATTGCTATTCCTGATAACGATCGATTGGGTGATGCGACGGAGCACAAAAGATGGAGAGTGTGGACTGGATTGGAAAGGAGCCGGAAAGCTGGCGGACTTAGACTTCGCAGACGATATAGCACTACTGTAGGAGTCTTGGGGAGGGATGAGTAAACTCACGAACAGTGTGGAGAGAGAGGCGAGTCTGGTCGGATTAAAGATCAACACCACAAAAACAAAGATTATGAAAATAGGAAAATGGACAACGACGGAGAACATCAAAGTTGGGGAGGATGTGCTGGAGGAGGTGGAGCACTTCTGCTACCTGGGAAGTGCAATTTCAAACAATGGCAGCTGTGATAAGGAGATTGGAAGCAGAATGGGAAAAGCCAATGCCACATTTGGAAGGTTGAACAACATATGGAAGAACAAAGGACTCAGTATAGTAACAAAGACAAGATTGTATAGAGCTTTGGTATTGACAACGTTGCTGTATGGGGCAGAGACATGGCCTATGACAAAAGCCAATATGAAGAAACTGGAGGCAGCACATCATCGTTGGCTGAGAAGGATATTGAAGATCACTTGGAGGGACAAGATCAGAAATGAAGAAGTAAGAAGGAGAACATCTATGGAGAAACTGGAAGACATGCTGAAGAAGATGCGTCTACGTTGGTTGGGTCACGTACATAGATCAGAAGATGAGAGAAATCTAAAGCAGATACTGGATTGGACGCCGACGGGATGGAAAAGGAGTCGAGGAAGACCCAGAAAGACCTGGCGAAGCACGGTTACTCAGGATTTGGAAGGCGGCGAAATGACGTGGGAGGATGCTCGGATGGCTGCGGAAGACAGGATAACGTGGAGAGGCTGTGTCGCCCGATGCGCTGCCAGCGCGAGGAAGGACTAAGTGCTAAGTGCTAAGTGCATAACCTTTGGAAAACTTCATTCTTAGCCTATAACTGTGTTCATCGATAATAACATGAAAATAGTTACCTACATTTACTATCGGGGAGCGAAAATTATTTACCTATTTTCAAGTCGGTGACGCCGCAGATTGTGCTGTATATAACAAAGACAGACTATATATCCCAAGAGGGTAGTATTTGTCGTGAGTGTCATGTACTATATATACAAAGAGGGTAGTGTTAGTAGGTAAGCAAGCTTACTGTATTAAACCACCTCCAAGGGCACCGCCAGCCATGTATATGTGCTACATAGGCTGCTATTAACGCCGTGTATTACCTATTTCAGCTTAATCTACTATCGGGAGTCCACGTATAATCGTCGTATATATGCTATATGGACCCCCGATAGTAAATTAAGCTGAAATTTGTAAATTTGCATATTTGTGTTACGGCAAATTGCAAGGGGCTATACTCTGAAGTGTTTTACACATTGTAGGCTTTGCATATTATTTGAGCCAGAATTCGTGATTTTTTTCTGACAATAATTATATAGTATTTGATTAAACTGGCGCTAAAGAACACATTTAATTATCATTAGGCTACCTATAATTTGTTTTATGCGTATTTTAAAGCATGCAGTTCGCTCTATGCAATGATATGTTTTTGGCTATTATAATTGGCAAAGAAACTACAATTTATTATCAATTAAAGTCAATGCTAATTATTATAGCCGCATTAGTTGCAACTGCAGCTGTACTAACAAGCTGGCCCAGCTGGACGGTCATGAACGGTGTCCATGCACTTAGTTTCAACTCTAAACGGCGTCCTGTCACTTTTTGACCAGCACAGCCATGCGTGAAAGATAAGGGTACTTCATTGTCTACACTTTGAGAATAATTATTTGAGCTGAGTAACTTGCTGTGATCGATATAGCAGTATGCCATACTCGTGCAACGAATTATCTGTCGCCCCACATAATAATTATTATCGCCTTGAAAGTCTTGCTTTGATTAGTGTTTGTTTCATTTTGCGAAATATTCAAAATAAGTTACGGGAAAAGTGCTCGAAGGAATTTTTGTGTTGAAAATTATAGGTAGCCTATTTGATTTTGGTAACTTATTTTAGATCTGTCGTTCTCACGTTTAGCTTTAGCTAATGAGTAGTAGCTGGTTATACTAAACAACCTTAAAAACATAAGTTACACATGTTTGACAATGATTTTTGTTTCATATTCTCTAACTCTGTACATGGATAGCTCCTTAATTAACCCTCAGGCTACCAAGCTTTTTTTGTAACACTGACTACCAAGGGGGGGGTGGTTACCACCCCCCCCCCCTGGATTTTGGGTTTGGTTTGAGATATCATAACTTGTAATACACCTATGGATTCAGCATTCATTTCTGCACAAAATGGTATATTTAGGTTTAAAATATATGAAAGCACCCCGAAGTTATAAATTTTTTACCGTAGGCACCCGTCGATTCCACAAAATGTATACTTTCGCATAAGCAAAATATTAGATTTTGTGTGTTTTTAACATAATTTATTTAATTAAAATAGTTTACATATAATAAAGTCCAATATTCAACTATAAAAACTAGTAATAAGTTAGTTTTAGTTACAATAAAAAGAGAAAAAACATGTAAAACATGCTGAAAAACGTTTACGCAGACTTATCGGTGTGCGTTGTAAAAAAACCCAACATTTTCACACATTTAAATTTATTTTGAGCACTTCCGGTCATCAAATGTCAAATTAATTGGTATCAAAAAATAGCCCTAAATGCCCTCTATAGAATGACATAATTTATTTCTCTTAAAAAATAAATTATGAATAATTTTTAATAGGAAAAACATGAAAATTTTATGAAAATAAAACACCTTTTTATATATTTTAATTTATTTTGAGCACTTCCGGTTGTCCAAAGACAACTCCGTGACCACCACAATGTAGCCCCACATTCCCTCTACAGAATGGTGTAAATGGTGTCTCTTCATGTCAAAGGACGGATAAGATACAGCCGATATTCTAAGGGGGGGGGTGGTATCCACCCCCCCCTGGTGCCTCGGGTATATCGGGTATAACTTTTGAATGGTATGGTATATCATCACACATTTTAGCTCAAAATGTGTGCAAATGAATCCTCTACAGCCACCTAAAACGTCAACATTTTATTTTTAACGAAAAAAGTTTGATTTGGGAAAAACCTTGGGGGGGGTGGATACCACCCCCCCCCTGGTAGCCCGAGGGTTAATAACTAATAATATGATTGACACCTGTTGCTGGTGAACGATACTGACATATCAATGTCGACCTCCTAATTTATCCAGGTTTGCTCTGGCATTGTCAGAGTGCAAACAGTGGCGTAGTTAATAATATTGTATCAAGTCTCAATTTAAACGTAGGGCCTATTATACGTTTGTGACACGGGAGTCAAAACCCATCACATGTCGTTTTTTTATTTTTTTTCATTCAGTCATGTTCTAGGCTACATATATTCTGCTTCAAAATACGTTTTACAGAATGAGAATATATTTTTCCTAACTGAAGTCTTGTTCGTTTGATTATGTTTTTTGTAAAATAATAACAATCGAGAAAGTCGAGCTCAAGTTTAAGAAATTCGTGTCATGAAAGTTCATAGTGGCCATTACACTGTTGTTATTGTCAATACACGTATAAACAACAGATCAAGAAGATCAGCTTTTGGCAGTCAAATTCTGATAAACGCCCAGCTACAATGCTGCAATTTTCGTTTGACCTGTTCAACACCTCGTTTCAGTAAAAGAGGTGTCGATGTAAGCGACCACACGGTTACAAGATCACGTGAGATATAGTTAATAAAGTGCTGTACAAGGTGGGCCATAAAAGGTAATCCTTTATAATTTTTAGCCATTATCTTGGCCCAAAAAAAGAATTTTCAAATCAATTTATACGAACTTCAAGGTAATTCATTATGGAAAAATTTTACCAAGATGTGACTGGATAAGATCGTACTGAAAAAACAACCTTTTTTGCTGCGTTAGCTTTTTTATTATCGTCACAAAACAACCAAAAAGAAAATTGCATTTCCATATTTCGTTTATAGCTGTGATAAACATTGTGTTGCTGCAAAGACTATTTCAGGAAAACACCTCCCTCCAGTATTTGCAATTTCAACAAAGGAAGATACATCATTTGAACGAATCAGGTTTATATGATATGCATGTATTGGTAGTCCTAACTAGCAGATTTACTATATTTGATATAAGCCTAACTAACGATTATTATGACGTGAATCAGTCCAACCGATTAAAACAGCAAAGTCTTCAAAACATTCGTCGGGCTCTGTGAGACGTGAAATATAATTGTACAGGTTTATAATTTCATTATGAAAATTGCTTCACTTATGAATTAACTCAATGCACAGTGATTTCCTGTGCATTGAACAAAGCGTTATGTTTTCAATGATTCCCTGTTTCAGCTTCTCAGAAGAGTAGAACCGAGTCACTGGAGATCCATCCAGATTTACAAGTTACAAGTTATTGTTCCTCGTCGCTATAAACATCATCTGTGTAGTTATTGCAAACGCAATTGAAGCAACTGTGATTTGATTTTTTAACTCGACTGCTATACTGAAGACAGTTGAGCGATGGCCATTACATCGAATTCTTTCCGAAGTTTACCGTAATTTATCCAATTTGGCTTTTCATTATTCACAAGGCTCTGAGTTCTTATGCACCTAACGTTGTCTTTATCTTTACATGGCTCATCATTGACAACAAAGAGTCTTTTATTGTAAATAACCATTCTAAAGTTCGTTGGATTTCCATCCATTTTAAACTGATTTCGATCATGCCATATCTTGTCCTCTAAGTCATATATGAAGCAGGATTCGCTGTTCATTAGTATTGCAAAGTTTTCACAAGATACAGCTCGCATAAATCCGGAAGGACAGGGCAAAGGCGTCGAAAGAAGTGTGCAGGTCCTATCAACTGGGTTGAACACTTGCACGTAATCCAAATCTTTAAAATGTGAATTAAAACCCCCGAATATATAGATTGAACCTTTGTAGGCGACACACGCTGCATTAAGGGCATTGCATCTCAATTGTCCGACAACTGCACTCTTCTCGGTCAGCGCATTGTGGGATTCAATGCTATCCAAAGCAGTCTGTTCAAAACAGCCCCCACAGATGTACCACGTTTCGCCTATGAATTCTGCAAAATGACGACGTCTTCCATGAACTAGAGTTCCGCATCTCTTCCAACCAGATGCAAAGTTGTATTTCCATATTTCGTCAATAGATTCTCCGAATCCTGTGATAAACATTGTGTTCTTGTAAACTGCTGCAGCAGGTACAGCCCACTTCGCTGCAGTTGGTTCAATCGCGACAAAGGGGAATACTTCATTTTGACAATGCAGATTTATTTCACATAACCTAAGACGTGAGTCAACTTCGCCGATTAAAACGGCAAAGTTATCAAGACATTTGTTTCGCTCTGTGTCAAAAGCAAATGAAATTGAGCAGAATTATAATTTCAGTAATAATGACAACCCGTGAATTCTGCACATTTATTTATTTCTTCGGGTTGCCTGATTCAAATCGCATTTATCGCAGAGTTACTGAAATATTGTTTGGCTCAAGGGCGGATCCGGGGGGAGGGGGCAATCCGGCCATGCCTCCCCATTTAGAAATGCCCATGTATCGTGGCCATCCCCATTTGGTTTAAGTGGCTGCTGAAATAATTTGGCAGGATGACTAAACAAATTTAAAAAAAATTGTCATCAACTTTTTTGGCGGATGAAATGGTATGATTTTCCCTGAAAATTTGGCCGGCTGACTAAAAAAAGGTCATCTTTTTTGGCGGATGCGAGTTTTTTTCCCAGAGCCAAATGTCAAGAATTTTTTGCCCCCCCCCCCCCGTCCAAAGTTTCTGTATCCGCCCTTGGTTTGGCTATAGCCTACCCTCGTGGTTGTGACTTGTCCAACGAGATGGATGGCGTCGATTGTGGGCCATCTATCTGGAATTGCTTCTATTATACTATACATGCACTCGCTGATATGTCTAGACTCAACTGCTAAATATTATAAGTACCTCAAATCACGCTTAGCTGTGGAAGGTGTGGGAGAATCTCTAAAATGAATGTGAGATAGGCGCCCAAATTGAACTCTCGATAAATGAGTGTTAAGTACAATACAATAGCACGACAATATAACAATTATAGTAAAATATTATCACTTGAGTGCGCAAGGTATTTTTTGGTACACGAAGGCCCAATGGGGGGTCCGCGCGGATCCCAGCGTTTTCATGCTAATTTCTTGAGAAGGGATTGGAATATCGTTACAGACTTTAGTTCCATGTGATCCCAAATGAATTTGCAATCGATCGGTGTATCTTATAGCACTGTAACGGCCTGCCCCCTCCTCGAAAGAAAACCACGTGACCGGGGGTCCCACCCTTGGTATTGCTCTTCAGCCTCCCAAGTGGTAGGATCCCGCCCTGGGATTTCAATCGAGGCGCCGCACTGTTGAAGGGGTTCTCTATTGTCAGGTAAGACTACAGATCCATCTAAGTAAGTAAGATCTACGGGATCCGTTGATTTCCTTCTGGTAAAGTCGTAGTTTAGGGTTGGGTCTCCCACCTCAGGACGGGGATGTCTCTCATCGGTACCAGGAATGGCTTCGGTCGAGTGGCGACATATGTCTGCGGTTCCCGGTCTGGGAACGACGGCTTCCTCTAATTGAAGACCGTCTGGGTTCGAATCCCCTTCAACAGATTGTATAAATCCCCAATCCTTAGATGTGGTCAACCCTTCCCTTCTCTTTTCCTGCATTACCTCACCTTCTTCTCGGGAAAGACTACCCCGGTGGTGTTGCTCTTGTAAGTGGCTTATCTCTTGACTAAGGCTCTTGAATTGGGACTCTTGTCGTTCCATAAACCTCCCCAGGGTTTCTGACACAGTTAGTAAAAGTTCCCCAACTTGTTTACCCTTTGCTTCTAATTCGTCAAGACGGTCAGGGGTTCCTCCCTTCTCCCCTTCAGTTGTGCATTCCTCTAATTCCTCATCAGAGTGGTCCTCAGACCTTATAGAAGTTTCCATTATTCAGTTATTTATTAACGTCAGATTTAATTTATTTTAATTAAACAATTCCACTGAGTATAATGTACAAGCGTTGCTGACAAAAAACATCTGTGATCGGGCCTAGATATTGTTCTTCAATAGCTATGCAATATGTCTTTAAAGACAGCAGAATCTCCGTAAATAATCAACAGCGTGCACAACCTTAATTCTAGTAATCGCGTTTTATAATTAACAGTCAGGTATATTGAATCACAATTCGGTCTACAGCTTTCAACCGTTATTCAATATCAGCTTAGATTTCAATTCTTATTATCAATCGACATTAATATCTAATTAATTAACTACACTTGGTTTCGGATTCTGTTATGGAGCAATTAGATTAGTTAATACTTTCCTGGAAATTTCCGTGCAATATGGCCAACACTCGCATTCAAATATGAAAAGAAGATCGGAAGATTTCTTGTCCGAATATTGGAATATATGACAATAAAGATTCACACAGAATCAGCTGCAAACTGTCCCAAAACCAGTCGCTTAGTCAACGGTATATTCTTATTCATGAAATCAGGCAATCAGCCACACATTCAGCATTTTTAGAGCCAAAATACTCAGAATTTCTTGTCTTCACGAGCCGACCTCTCACTCCGATGAAAACCTCCAGTCGACTGCGCTTTTCGGCGTTGGAAGCGGTCACGTGATCCGGATCAACCAATCAAAAGCTACCACGCAAGAACGACCGTCGGACGCAAACCTCGGCCTCTGATAGGACGGACAATCTACTGCGATTGGTCACCACAAGAAGGTTCAGAAGCCTCGACAGAAGCCTCGAGCAGTAGCACCCTTCCGTCGTCATGACGACCCTCGCAAAAATATACCATCTATGTGATGATCTATTAATAGAACCGCGATATCTAATAAAACCAATTAACAAGTAAGTACGCCGAGTGGCCTAAAAGGAGGTTAAATTGTAGCGGCCTCATAGGACGTTACACACCCCCCCACTTAATCCAATTTTCCACCTTAATGGAAAATTTCCAGAACAGGGTCCGAAACCAAACAATATAAACAAGCAATCTTAACTGATTCACTACGGTACTACGTAAGAACAAGATCCTCATATGATACACATTGTACCGACAGCCCCGGTACGCTTAGGTGAAAAAGGGTTCATGCCCAAAATAAATCACGTTTAGTACCGACAGCCCCGGTACATTTAGGTGAAAAAGGGTTCATGCCCCTAAAAGAATTGTCAAGTCTGAACTTATAACCATCACGAAACTGACATCAGCAATTTAAGGTTATCACAAAGAATCTCTGCGCTGAATCAAGTTTACAGTTAACACAATTTATAATCATCATTCCTAATCCATCACTTGCACGGAGCCACTTACTAGGATTAATAAATGTCTTCCAAACACAATATTCCCTGCTCCGGCACCAAAGCTTACTAACGATTATGCTAACAAATCAGCACGTTACAATTCAATTTAACAGGTTACCAATAGTATGAATCAAATGCACATTACCAATAAAAGAAGACTATTTCTTTTAATTTCTATCCTCTCCCGTAACCAAAGAGATTTCTGGGAAAACTCTGTTTCTTAGTTCAGCATACAATCGCTATCAGCGATGGGCAGTCAATACTTCATTACCCACCTTACACGTTACTAGGGCTGAACTATTAAGCAAAGGCTTTACTGCTTAGTGAAGCATACCCAAGCCACACTAGGACGGATTTCTCCTTGACCTGTGTATAGTCTGTCGACGTCTACCTTACAAGACGGAGCATAACAGAGCAGACCTTCCGGAACTAGCAAACAAAGGATTTACTATTCAGGGAAACATACCCAAGAAGCTAGTACGGATTTCTCCCTGACTTATGCAATAGACTTTCTACGTCCACCTTACAGGACGGAATATAATAGAATAGACCCGTAACGCTGTCTGGACAATTACAACCCACTATTCTACATCTGAACCTGCCTTCACTAACCATATAGAATTCAAAATAGCCAATAATCTCATCATAGATTATACAATTAATCATGATTATGCAATCACATCTTTTATACTACAAGCAAGCACAGCATCCTTGCCCTTCTTCGTGGCAACAAAGAAAACAATGCAAGGAAAACAACAAGTAAACAATTCTTACCTACCCCCATGATCTAACCTAGATCAAGTTTAGAAACAAAACGTTATATGTATTTTCATCCAAAGGAACTCAAATCAGGCTTCTCGCCAAAGCCTAAACCTATCGCCATTACGCGATATTATCTTACACTACATACATGTAACGTTACCTATATCTTACAGGGCGAACAATGTTCCTGCGAGGTCTCGCAACAGACATTAATTCTTCAGCTTCAGGATTATTCAATCCATTCAAGGTCTCCAAATCTAAAGGACCTATGGGAAACCTAGTGGGTTTCACTCTCATATCATACCGGAAATTTCTGTTAGTGACATGGCGCTGCATAAATCTTCGAGCAATTTCAAAATTATTATGCACATTCTCAATTTGATTCACAACAAAATCATCGGTACTAGACAAAGCATTTGCAACTGGAACATCTCCTAAAACTAAATCAATCGGCCTGCACAACTCTCTTGACAGGAACAGCCGGTTAGGTGTGAATCCGGTGCTTTCACTTTCACTTGCTCGATAGGCGGCGAGGACGTAGGGAAGATGCACATCTTCCGAAGAGAAGTTGGCAAGAACAGACGGAAGATGTACACCAACGGAGGGAGGGTTTGCGAAGCCGGGAGAAGGATGCACATCCTCGTTAGAAGGGTTCCGGGCTACCACCTGTAGAGGGAGTAGATTCGAAGTGAATTTCGATGAATCAGAAATTTTCTTCAGGCGCGGAGTTCCGGTTCCTGCAGCTTTCGGCTGGCTGGTCCATGGTTCCTCCGAAGGTTTCGAAGTCGATTGCACGGCATGGGTTTCTTCCTTTCTTTCATGGTCACGAGAAGCTACTATTCTGCGACACAGTCTCACACGTGGCTTGCAATGAACGTCGAATCGGTGACTTCCCGCCAGGATCCAGTTGCGACCGACATGCCAAAGTACATTTTCGTCTTTCATCCAGGAAAGTCCAAGGATCAGTTCAGATACCTGTTCTGTGACTAAACAGGGAATCTTGAACTCATGACCGTCGATTTGCAGTTTCAGTTTTGTCTCTCCCACAACACGAATAGCAGACCCGTTAGCAGCTAACAAGGACTGTTCAGAATTCTGCACATCCTTAGGTTCTACCAGCGAAGCAGGGCATAATGTCATTTCGCAGCCAGAGTCAAGCAAGGCTAGGAGGGATCTTCCGTTCAGTTTCACAGACAGGTAGGCATCATTCCTACCTTGGACGTGTCTGACGTTACCTTCTCGATTCCCGGCGGTTTCTTCGACTTCTTCATCCGGTGGCGACCTCTGGGGACGTTCTGGGCAAACGCGAGCCAAATGTCCCGGTTGATTGCATTCATAGCAGCGACGGTTGTCCCATTTCACCCGAGGAAAGTTATTGTCTCTATTTCGGTTCCACGGCTGATTGTTGGTTCCTGTTCCTCTCCAGGATGGTGACGAACGTTGCGGCTGCCATTGTCGGAACTGCCCCTCAGTTGAAGTAGCACTCAACTGGTTCTGGAACATTTCTTTCATCTGTCGGGTCAGCGTCTCTTGCAGCTGGTTGAATTTTTCGTCGAGGGTTGTTTCTACTTCTCTCACTGTCTTGATGCGACCCGGTCGACGGTCGTGGAGTCCGGTGGTATCTTCATCAGCGCGGCGGTAACCTTCCAACCGGAGAGCGATTTTGTAGGCGCTATCTAACGTGGTTGGTTCCCGCTCTCTTACCTTCAGAGCTAGGTCCTTGTCTAACAGAGCGTCAAGAAAAGCTCGAATAGCTATTGTCTCACTGTGCGCAGACGACGGTCCTGGGAAAGCTAAAATCATAAGCTTCCGGATGTCTTGTACCAGTTGACCGAGATCTTCACCCGATTGCTGGCGGCGAGAATTCAGTTTGGTTTGGTACAAGGCTGCCTGGTCCAAACTTCCGTATCGTAGTCGAAGACGGTCGACTAGATCGGTGCAGGTGGTGATGGCTTCCGAGTCGAATTCATGCAGAAGTTGGTCTACCGGTTCTACTAGCGCACACGTCAGTTGGGCCAGTTTCTCCTCTTCAGTCCAACGGTTACTTTTCGAACATACTTCAAACTTCTTAAGGAACACTTCTACCGAGGTCTTACCGTTGTATCGGTCCAGCTTCATTTGCGATGGCATTCTTCTATCTGGAAAATTTGAATGTTCAGTTAGTAGTTTTCCAGCAGGTTCTTTCCTTTCACGAGCAATAGGCTCGGATCGAGACGGTTCGACAGTGTCCTTTTTCGGTGACAACTTTTGAGCATAAGAGCTGACGGTTGTGGGCGGTTTTTCAGAAGCAACACCGCTCACAAGTATGAACGGATTAGGCAGTTCATCTGTAGGACCACCCGCGACAATCGGTTCCATTGTTGGCCACTGCATTAATTGTTTCGCCAGGGCAACCTGTTCATTGTACGAGGCTGGACCGTAGTAGGGCACGAAGATGGGCTGTACCTGCTCACGAGGTAAGTATTCGTAGCTCTGGGTAACCTGGGTTCTTAGCGACGAAGACATCGTTGACATTATCGGCGGACTCGAAGATGTCGTCAGGGTGGGCATACGAGGAATCGAAGCAGAAGCGAACGCGATCTTTTCTGGTTCAGGTTTCATTTTACGTACCTGGACGTCGTGCATACCCACATTCTTCGAAGAGATGATTCGTGGAGGAAATTCATTCGATCGTCGAAGGTCTCCAGTTTCAGTGTTCATGAATTGGTACGACGAGTATGGGAAGGTGGCAGCCCGTGGAGTTGCAGATGACATGAGACGAGGATGTGCATCTCGTGGACCCCAGTCGTACTCTCGTATGGACGACAAATCCCCATTTGATTTATCTACAACTAACATTCCAGAGTTAGTACATGTTTTCAAACAGTCTTGCCCTATAGCTATCGCATTTGGTTCGAGCACAAATCGATGTAAAGGCCGCATATCAGTTACTTCTGAGTCTTCATTATTGCATTTCAATTGCTCGGTTAGATCTTTATTTAACCTGCTTTGTTTCATGCGCAAATACGACTCATAGTCAGAACTTTCATGAATCGTGTTTAAATCTCTATGATAGACAGTTTCATTCCTAACAATTTCGGGTTCTTTTCTGGCCCTTGTACCTTGACTAAGTTGGACCTGAGCGTCAGCTGTATTTGAACCTAGTTCCCAAACCTCACTTAGTCTAGGACCAAATGTACCTGAGCTTACTTTTATCTTACTTAATCTGGTGTCAATTGTATCTGCACTAGATTGAACTTGAACCTCTGTATCTGACCTTAATTTCAAAACCCCACTAGCTCTGGTACCAATTGTAACGGCCTGCCCCCTCCTCGAAAGAAAACCACGTGACCGGGGGTCCCACCCTTGGTATTGCTCTTCAGCCTCCCAAGTGGTAGGATCCCGCCCTGGGATTTCAATCGAGGCGCCGCACTGTTGAAGGGGTTCTCTATTGTCAGGTAAGACTACAGATCCATCTAAGTAAGTAAGATCTACGAGATCCGTTGATTTCCTTCTGGTAAAGTCGTAGTTTAGGGTTGGGTCTCCCACCTCAGGACGGGGATGTCTCTCATCGGTACCAGGAATGGCTTCGGTCGAGTGGCGACATATGTCTGCGGTTCCCGGTCTGGGAACGACGGCTTCCTCTAATTGAAGACCGTCTGGGTTCGAATCCCCTTCAACAGATTGTATAAATCCCCAATCCTTAGATGTGGTCAACCCTTCCCTTCTCTTTTCCTGCATTACCTCACCTTCTTCTCGGGAAAGACTACCCCGGTGGTGTTGCTCTTGTAAGTGGCTTATCTCTTGACTAAGGCTCTTGAATTGGGACTCTTGTCGTTCCATAAACCTCCCCAGGGTTTCTGACACAGTTAGTAAAAGTTCCCCAACTTGTTTACCCTTTGCTTCTAATTCGTCAAGACGGTCAGGGGTTCCTCCCTTCTCCCCTTCAGTTATGCATTCCTCTAATTCCTCATCAGAGTGGTCCTCAGACCTTATAGAAGTTTCCATTATTCAGTTATTTATTAACGTCAGATTTAATTTATTTTAATTAAACAATTCCACTGAGTATAATGTACAAGCGTTGCTGACAAAAAACATCTGTGATCGGGCCTAGATATTGTTCTTCAATAGCTATGCAATATGTCTTTAAAGACAGCAGAATCTCCGTAAATAATCAACAGCGTGCACAACCTTAATTCTAGTAATCGCGTTTTATAATTAACAGTCAGGTATATTGAATCACAATTCGGTCTACAGCTTTCAACCGTTATTCAATATCAGCTTAGATTTCAATTCTTATTATCAATCGACATTAATATCTAATTAATTAACTACACTTGGTTTCGGATTCTGTTATGGAGCAATTAGATTAGTTAATACTTTCCTGGAAATTTCCGTGCAATATGGCCAACACTCGCATTCAAATATGAAAAGAAGATCGGAAGATTTCTTGTCCGAATATTGGAATATATGACAATAAAGATTCACACAGAATCAGCTGCAAACTGTCCCAAAACCAGTCGCTTAGTCAACGGTATATTCTTATTCATGAAATCAGGCAATCAGCCACACATTCAGCATTTTTAGAGCCAAAATACTCAGAATTTCTTGTCTTCACGAGCCGACCTCTCACTCCGATGAAAACCTCCAGTCGACTGCGCTTTTCGGCGTTGGAAGCGGTCACGTGATCCGGATCAACCAATCAAAAGCTACCACGCAAGAACGACCGTCGGACGCAAACCTCGGCCTCTGATAGGACGGACAATCTACTGCGATTGGTCACCACAAGAAGGTTCAGAAGCCTCGACAGAAGCCTCGAGCAGTAGCACCCTTCCGTCGTCATGACGACCCTCGCAAAAATATACCATCTATGTGATGATCTATTAATAGAACCGCGATATCTAATAAAACCAATTAACAAGTAAGTACGCCGAGCGGCCTAAAAGGAGGTTAAATTGTAGCGGCCTCATAGGACGTTACAGCACAATGGTGCAAAGTGATAGTGTACAAATCTCGTGATACACATTTCATGCTTGCTTGCGTTATTTACCGAAGGAAGCCTATACGTCCGGCGCGGACCCCAGCGTGCTCAAATTAATATCTTGAGAAGGGATTCGAATATGGTTTCAGAATTTAGTTATATGTAATTCCAAATGAAATTGCAATCGATTGATATATATATATATATATATTATATATATTATATCACAATGAAACCACCTGGTAGGCCTATAAAATAATAGTTATTGATCAGTAACCATACACGTGACTAATAGCCGTGTATCTTGCGGTACCCTTAGTATAATTATGCCGTTATTGTGGGGTACAGGGTTGGACAATAGGCCTACTCACTCAAAATATACCATTCTATGCCCAAATTGTTGGTCTAGGAATACATAAAAGCATTTTTGCACATCCACAGCCTTTAAAAAGTTATCCGGGAAAAACAGGCCTGGGGTCCGGTCGGACCCCCCCCCCCTCTTGGGCACTCGAGGATTAAATCAACGAAAATATTATGGAATCACTAAGCGCTAGCGCAACCTAAAAGTGAAAAAAGATCGACCTGAGCTGCGCTTAGAAGCCACAATCATTATAATGTGCATATAGGCTACAGTATTCTCAGTGACCTACGACCGGGTTACGCTGTGGAAATACATGTAATTGATATGCACGGTTTTGGTTTCAATATCTTGAAAGATACAGTAAAAAATGAAAAACCAGTGGACGTATGAATTAGGTCAAGCTCAACAACAAAATGAGCCTTACCGTTTAGACTTCCAATCATGTTTCCATTGGAGGTCCTGAGAAATTCGGTTAAATCAGTCGCCTGTAATATAACTTCAAATGAAGTCTTTGGACGCAAAATGTACGTTTCGTGGTCTTCCTCTAACTCATCTGCTCGTCTTAGCAGTTCATCTTTATTTCGACAGATGTCGATAGCTGATCCTTTTGAGATGAGATCATCGCAATATCTTGAAAAGCTTTCCAGAATTGTTAGACGCCTGTCAAGTTCATCTTCTGTGGTCTTTATTTCTTTCATCCGTCGATTCTTTATTTCATATAAGGAACTCAACAAAGAGTTGGTATGTTCATCTATCATTTTCTTTAAGTCCTCACTTCTTCGCAAAATTTCTTGCTCCCTTTTAGCCATTTTTCCTACAAAATCCTCTTTACTTTCTAATGTGTCTTCGTTGTCCAACAACTCTCCAGCAAGCGACGATATCTTGTCTGCGTTAAGCTTAATGATTTGGCGGAATTCCTCTTCCACTGCAGTTACTTCCTTGTATTCGTGTATTCTGTGGCTTGCAAGAAAACATGAGGCGCAAACAACTTTCCTACATTCGACGCAATAATAGTCTAATATTTTTCCAGCATGAATATCACAATAATTATTATTCATTGCATTTACAGTCATTGCTGCTTCTTTTTCGACTCCAATCCCATCACCGATCTTCAAGATTTTATGATTTTCCGACCCTTCAGACGCCAAATGACTCTTGCAGCAATCCTCGCAAAGATCTTGTTTGCAATCCAAGCATCTCAACGTAGCTTCAGAAATGCTTGCTTCATTGGCACCAGTCTTTACTTTGCATGCATCGCATGGTATAACTGCCACCTTCGACTGATTTAATGCATTTCTTACTTCAATAATGCCAGCCATAAAGAAATTCTTCTGTATTCCCTGCACTCCATCGTTTGGAATAGTGAATTTCTTCCTACAAACTGGACAGTTGATTTCATCTCGAGCTTTCTTGTTTGACTTGTCGATCAAGTCCTTTAAGCATTGAAGACAGAATGTGTGAATGCATGGAAGCATTCTGGGATCAGTGAACGTCTTGAGACATATGCAACATTCTGTCATGTCACTCAGTCGATTCATAGCGCTGACCTTTTCAGAAGATCTTGTGAGATACGCTGTAAAATTGATAAACATGTGGCATGTCGATTAGGTGTGTCATAATTCTCATGCAGGGCGGTGGGATCACGTGGTTTCTGCTGAAGCATATTTGGGTAAGGTTCACTAATAATAGAAAATGGCTT